>JALMQS010000225.1:35378451-36002516 GCA_024734495.1 Forficula auricularia | reverse complement strand
GGATAGCGGAATATCACAATGATAGATAATTTTATAGATAAAATATATAAAGCGATTTATTGAGGTTGCACATATTACAATATAATAGAATAGTACATGAGGAAAAAGCAATATATAGCATGTTACATTGACTCGAGTAGAAAGACGAAAGGTGAGTAATAAGTTAAGTTAATATAGTCAACACCTGAGTGGCGCTGATGTCATATCGGAGGTGCCAATATTGTACATATATTTTAACACACCCCCTCAACCGAAAAAAAATAGTATTCAAAAAAAGATTTTATTTCTTCATTTTTTCATCCCAATCCTCTTGATGCAATTTTCTTGCTTTGCCTTGGAAAGTGGTTTGGTTAAGAAGTCGGCCGGCATTTCATCTGACCTTAAATATTCCAATTTAATTTTATCATCTTCAATTAACCCTCTAATAAAATGATATCTGATATCAATGTGTTTGGTTCTGTTGTGAAATGTTTTGTTTTCCGCAACAAACTTGGCACTTTGATTATCATTGAAGATTTTCACTGGGTTTGTCCCGACAAGTCCAATTTCTTTTAAAAAATTTTGGAGGTAGATGGCTTCTCTTGAAGCTTCTCCCATCGCAATGTATTCAGCTTCAGTGCTTGAGAGGGCCACAATGCTCTGCTTTTTGGCATTCCATTGTATTGGACCTCCTCCAAGTATAAAAGCATATCCACTGAAGGACTTCCTATCTATTGGACAATTTCCCCAATCTGCATCCGCGTATCCATGTAAAGGGGTGCCTGTTTTCTGAAATTTGAGTCCAAGTGACTTTGTCCCCTGAAGATACCTTAGGATTCTTTTTGCGGCCTTAAAATGCTCTTCTGTGTAGCAATTATTGAACTGACTTAAATAGTTCACTGCAAAACTGATATCAGGTCTTGTACATACTGATAAATAATTCAATGATCCTATTAATGACTGATAAGGATATTTTTTTAAATCATTTTCATTAATTTTTGATTTATTTAATTTAAGATTTGGTTCCATGGGAGTGAAACTTGGTTTACAATTTTCCATATTAAATTTCTTTAAGTTTTCTTCAATATATTTAGTTTGATTCAAATTTAAAATATTTTTATTTTTATTGTATTCAAACTTAATTCCTAAGAAATAATTAATGTTTCCCATATCTTTCATTTTAAAATCATTAGACAAATCCTTTTTTAGATTATTTATTTCATTTTGATTTGAACCAATTACTATCAAATCGTCAACATAAACTATTACAATTAAAATATTTTTATCATTTCTTTTAAAATAAATACAAGGATCATTATTAGTTGGAGACATATTTAGGTCTTTCAATTTTTTATCTAATTTCTTCGTACCACTGGCGTCCCGACTGCTTAAGTCCATACAACGCCTTTTTTAGTTTAAGGGTAGTTTTCCCATTTTCAAAATCTTTTAGCATTTTTTTGGCGGTATTTTTAATCTCGCCTGTTTCATTTTTAATTAAATCATCTAAAATTTCAGAGAAATTGGTTGGACTCTCTTTTGGAAACTAGCCTTGCCCTTTTAATTGGATGATTATTATTAATTTTATTAGTTAAAACATCTTGAGAGAGAAATAATAGTAGACATGGAGGTGATAACTAGGAGGTGATTCGAACCATATGCCACTAATCTTTACATTAATTATAATAATTTAAATTTCCTTGCAACGAAATTTTCTCTGGAGAGAGACGGACTGGTAGACTTTTAATTGAATGTAATGGAAGGCAGCCCAGGGGTAGTGAGTTATGAAAAAATTAACACATATCCAAATAAGGTGTAATTTATTGGATTCCTTCCTCCTTTGCTTTCAAACCGACGTTTTGGAGGATTCTTCCCTCCTTCTTTAGGGTTTCAAGGGGTCAATGAAGGAAACAAAAAAATGCTTTCTTCCTGTCTCGACAGCAGTGTTTAAAACTTTTTCTTCCTTAGCAGAAGCATAGAAAAACAATTTTTTTTCTTTCTTTTCTTAATTTTCATAGATTAGATAATTAATAATTAGTAGAGATTGTGGTGTTGGTGCAAGGTGAAACATCTTTAATAAAGATAAGAGTAAATAAATATTATATGTAATATTCATTTACTATGAGTTAAGGATTCTTGGTCCCTAGTTTCACATTAAAATTAAAAAAATTAAAAGATGTAAAATTTTTTTCAATATATATATTTCGGACTATCAACCCATCTTCAGGAATTACAGAAAATAACTAATTTAACTTATGGAATGCTAGGGTATATATATGTTTAGTGAACAGAGGAAAAAATTGTTTTCATTATTTAAATTATTTTAAAGGATACTTTCTCTTGGCTATTGTTAAGTGAAAATTTGGGTTGGGTAGGGTTTATTGACATAGGTATGGATAAATAAGGGAAAATTGATAAAATGAATAAATCTGGTGTATACAAATTAAATTGTAACGATTGTGATGCAATTTATATTGGACAAACTGGACGATCTTTCAAAAAACGGCATAAAGAACACGTTACTTCCCACACATAAACCCTACCAAACCCGAATTTTCACTTAACAATAGCCGAGGAGAAAGTATCCTTTAAAATAATTTAAATAATGAAAACAATTTTTTCCTCTGTTCACTAAACATATACATATATACCCTAGCATTCAATATAGTAAGTTAAATTAGTTTTTTTCTGTAATTCCTGAAGATGGGTTGATAGCCCAAAATATATATATTGAAAAAATTTTTACATCTTTTAATTTTTTTAATTTTAATGTGAAACAAGTTACCAAGAATCCTTAACTCATAGTAAATCAATATTACATATAATATTTATTTACTCTTATCTTTATTAGATAATTAAGAAAGAAGAAAAAAAATTGTTATTCCATCGGAGCTTCTGCTAAGGAAGAAAAAGTTTTAAACACTGCTGTGGAGAGAGGAAGGAAGCATTTCATTTGTTTCCTTCATTGACCCCTTGAAACCCTGAAGAAGGAGGAAGAATCCTCCGAAACTTCGGTTTGAAAGAAAAGGAGGAAGGAATCAATAAATTACACCTTATTTGATATGTGTTAATTTTCTCTTTCCCTCACTACCCCTGGGCTGCCTGATTCCGCGACATTTCAGCCCCCGACAAAATAGTCCCGAAAAAACATCCCCCGACAAAATATCCCCCGACAAAATATCCTTCAGACAAAATATCTCATGACAAAATAACCCTTCCCCTCGTGAATCTTATGACTAATGCAAATCGACTCCGGTTCGGTTAATATATATTCAGTTCGGCTCGGTTGGGTTTGTATAGCTCCTTTGCGGGCGGGTTTTTAGAAGGTTCGGTTGGCTTCAGCCGAGTCAACCGAGCCGAACCTCCGAAAGTTTAGTCCGGGCGGGGTGTGTTTCGGGCTCGCATTTTTTTTTCTAATCAAACACACATTGAAAACCGAACCAGCCAATCGTCGGGCGGGGTGTGTTTGGGGCTCCCATTTTTCCTAATCAAACACACATTGAAAACCCAACAGCCAATCGTCGGGCGGGGTGTGTTTCGGGCTCCCATTTTTTTTTTTTATAATCAAACACACATTGAAAAACGAACCAGCCAATATTTTGTCAGAAGATATTATGTCGGGGGATATTTTGTCGGGGGATATTTTGTCGGGGGATGTTTTGCCGGGGATATTTTGTCGGGGGCTGAAATGTCGCGGTACCGGGCTGCCTTCCAATACTTTCAATTTAAATTTCTTAATTTTAATAAATTTTATTTGTCATGAACTATTACTGGGGTTTAAAATTAAAAAAATCACATCAGCCTAGTCGCGCAAGCCGATTATAATAAGTTTAGATAGATAAATAATGTTATTTAAAGTTTGATATCAAATTATGAAAATATTTTCTGTTAATTTGTTCTAATTCTGATGTAAATTAATCATAATAATAATAATATTAATAATAATTAGAGCTAAAATCTAAATAGGAATCAATTTACAAATCTCGAATTAACAATAGGTCATTACATCGAATCTCATTAAAAAGGTGAGTATAAAAAGGAAAAATGAGAACGATTTGTCAGTTGCTTTATAGCATTGACAAGATGCAATCATTCGAAAGAATAGAAACCAACACAAGTAACAGGTAAAATGGAATTTTTATTTATATCTAAAAAATCGACTATTTTGCTACTAAAGCATTACCGTATTTAAAGCGTTTGAATTCTTTTAATAAAATCTTCATCATCATCTTTCAAGCGTGTTTCAAAAATTCGTTATTTATTGTTTACCAAAAATATACATTTTTCTGAAAATTCAAAAAAATCGGTAGAGCTGTTTTAAGGAAGTTCGGGACACCTTATCTATCTGGTTGATCTTCGATAAAATCTTTTGTATTTATGCAGAGTGACAACTTCTGCCTACTAAATTTTTTAATAAAAAAAATTGTTAATAATGAGGTTAATTTCGATTAAAAATCTTTGTTTTGATAATATTAATAAAAAGAATATTGAGATAAATTTTTTCTCATTATAAAAACATTTATTTAACACAAAAACGATTTCAAGAAATATATTTGGAGTGCATTTGTTATATTTTGTTGGCTGCAAATAACTTTTTATTTTTACATTTATGAATAACTAATTAACTAGACTGTCAAATCTATTGAAAAATGTATCATTCGATTCATAAAAGTTGAATTATTGAAATTTATAAATTTGTTGAAAATGGTATAATTTGTATAGAAGTTATAGCTCTTTTAAAAGCTCGGTCCATTTACTTCCATGTTAAAAGGACAATTTTCAATAATTTATTTCTCGGTAATGGGACAGACGATAAACTTCAAATTTCGGAAATAAATATTTAATACATCAATGATTCGATGGTAAAAAATTGAGAATTTTCTTATAAAAATGATAAACAGTCACGAACGCCCTTAAGAAAAAGATGAAATATCTAAAAACATCGGAAATAAAGAAGTACTTACCTTTGTCCAATTTGTTCCAAAACTTCCCTGTTATATCACCAGCTAATATCTAATTTAAATTGAAAATTTCATTTCTCTTAGATTTATTTATTTGTATAAGTGAAACTAATATTAGAATCAAATTAATTTAGTAATACAATTTTAAAAGATATTTAATATTACATCAGCTGAGAATTGGAGTGATCCAAGTCCACATAATCGTTATTTTGAGAAATTGAAGTTCAAAGTTTTCAGATCCATTGTTTTTAAATCGACATAGTACATTTAATTACACTGAATTTTAGAAGATAGACAACGAAAAATACTATGGGACCAAGTGGACATGGTTCATTTTGTAAAAAGAAAGTCTTGTACATTATGGGCCAGTTGTATGTCGGTTGATAAAGTCTTTGTAAAAGTTGACAAAGGGTAAAACCTTAGAATTCACATTGTGCTCGGCACTGAAAGTGCGTGTCATCTGAAAGTGCGTGTCATCCGGCCGGGCACAAAGTGAATTCTAAGGTTTTACCCTTTGTCAACTTTTACAAAGACTTTACCAACCGACATACAACTGGCACTTAGAGTCAAAAATGGACTTGGTTCACTCCAATTCACAGCCGGCGATTAGATGTTTGTAATTTTAAATCAGGGGTGGGGGGAGGGGTGCATGGTCTCTTTCTTTCTGGGTAAGCTCGTTTGCCTGACATTCATAATATAGTGAAGTATTATATTCAAACAGTAAATTATTGCTTTTTGGTTTTTTTCGATTTGATGATAAAATTACTATACATTATCTGCTTCGCCTGCATAAAGTAAAAATTATGTGAAAACTGTATGGCAAACACAAGGTAATTTAGAGTGAACGATAACAAAATATTATTTTTAGAGATATTAATTATATTTTAAAAATGTCTATGAGTGAGTTGGTAATTTTGAGGTCAAAGTTTGTGTGTGTTTTATGCTTTACATCAAAAATCAAACAAGAATATCAAAACGAAATTTTATATTTAGTCGTTTTTATATTCCGATTATGGGATGATCAAATTCTCTTTGAATTTATTTTAAATTTAATTAATAGATATCTCTCAAAATATAACTTTTATCATTTTTACTATATAAGGCTTTTTACTTTACCATACAGGGTATGTTCAAGTATTGTAATCGTGCATGAAAAAAGTGTTGTTTTTTTGCATTCTTTTTCGAAATATCTCAAAAAAGTCTCAAACTATTTTGATAAGAAAAATTGGGACACACCATGGCATTTTGGTCTACAAAAAATCTTTAATAAGTGAACATCGAAAAAATTATATTTTTCGAGATAATAAATGTTTTGTCAACATGTTTGTTAGTCTGTGCGTTACCAAATTTTATGGACAGAGCTAGCTCAAAAACTAGTGTGAATATCAAAACTAAATTTCACACGTAGTTTTAGTGCATTGAATTTAAGAGCTGATTAGATTTTGGTGCATATCGACCCAAAATTAAGGGGTTGGAGGGGGGGGGGGTTAAAATTTAAAATTATAATATTTTCAAACTAAAAAAACAAGAAAAATGAAAAATACTATAAAATAAACCTATAATAACGAAAATAATTTTTTTCCTCTCGCCAAAATTAAGGGGGAGATCAAAAAATAAAAATCTAGGCCATTTGAGCAAAGTCAACCAAATTTTGTATACATAATCAGTTGGCCCCCAGGACACAAACAATGCAAAAACAAACAGCCCAAAAGGGAGGTGGAGCGTCAAAAATGAAAATCTAGGCCCTTGGACTAAACTCAACCAGAAGTGTATGGTAAAGTCAAGTAGATGGCCACATCAGAACATGTCAATTTATTTAATACAAAGAAAAACTTACACTGAAAAATCCCTTTGGAAGTAATCTTCGACTGACAAAATTTAAAAGACATCAACATCTCAGCTGTAAGCATTCAAAATAATTTTCTGAGATAATACTTACACTAAGCTACGTTCAAGAATATTTACAGATTTTTAAATCATAGCTTTGCAAAGTTTGAGAAGAGAATACACAACGAGCATGGGCGTAGTTAGGGGAGAGGGGGGGGGGGAGAGCAGGGCCCACAATGGCATTTTTTAAGAAATTTCTACTGAGGGGGGGGGGGGGCACTGGAAATTTTTTGGGTGCCACGCCCAAAAAAGGTTAGGACTACACAAAAGTGAGGCTCACCGACCTCCCGAGTTTTGCTCGGTAGCTCGCCTGTCGCAATCCAGCTCTGAGTCTACAGTTTGAACAAATGTGTGCCAAATATATGTTGCGTGCACTAGTGTGTAGCGCCAAAAATATTAAATTAAATTAAATATTAAACGCCGTTACCGGGAACCAGACTTGTCTGTTTATGCAAATTGAGAGTTCATAAAGAAATTTTTTAGAAAGGAAGCGAATTTGTGAACATTGTTCAATAAAGTACATTTTATAAAAAATACAAGTACTTTTATTGCATTGTCACTCCTTCCGCAAATCTGGGAAAATTACAAAATTCAACTTTGTGACTTTGTGGGCAAAGAACTTCCACGGGGGGGGGGGGGGGGCAGTTTCCAACCCATTTATACCTTAAAAATGCCTTGGTGCCCACCCTAAAAAACTCACCCCCTCCCCTAGAAAAATCAAAACTCAATTATTACGAAGCATCAGTTATGGATTTCTCATTAAATTATTTCATTACTTCCAAAAGTTGTCAATTCTAGTAAAAACTTATTTTTTTTTTTTTTTTTTTTGAGAAAATAATATATATAAATTACATTTATTTTTAATGTTAGGTAATAATAAAATAATATGATTGGATTTAGAAATAGTGTTCCTTTCAAAGAGAAGAGACCCTTATAGGATAGGCTTATGATACTCTTGCGTCCTAGGGGTATGCATAAGCCACAGGGGCGCCCTTTGTGGAATTTATTCTTGGCCTTTCATTTAAATCGCAACCAAAGACAAATGATTCCAACGGCTTTTTACATAGTGAAAACTCACAATTCCATAATCAAAAGTTAAACATCACATAGAGTAGTTATTTAATTACTTATTTATTTATTTTTTAATTAGTTATTTATCTCTAGTTGATCTCTAATCGGGTTACCGAAATTGAAACCTTGTGGTGGCTAATCAGCTGGCCTGCTGCCCTCCTAGGAAAACTCTAACTACGCCAGGGATAATGACCTTTATTAAACTAGTTTAAGACCCCATATAATTTTTGGAAAAATCGTCCCATGCTAAAATACAAACCTAAATGAAAACTACAATTTGTGACTTTGTTTGAGACCATGGGTTCCGCAGTCTTTACCTGAGGACACTTTGAAGTCGCGCTTGCCGTTGTTTGCCAAAAAAGAATTTAGTCTTTTTGATTTTAAGTCGATTCTTCCACGTTTTCAGTAGAGGTTGCCATTAATAGTCAAAACATCAAAAATGAAATGCAATAAGGTTATTCCTCTAGTATTAGATAAGAATCGATCGTTATTTTTTATTTTAAGCCGATTCCTCCATGTCTTCAGCAATGGTTACCAATAATAATCGAAGGGTCAAAAATCTAATGTAGAATTATTATTCCTCAAGTAATAGATGAGAATCAATCGCTATTTTTGATTTTAAGTCGATTCCTCCATGTCTTCAGCAATGGTTACCAATAAAAACCGAAACCTCAAAAATCCAATATAGAATGGTTATTCCTCAAGTACTAGATGAGAATCAATCGCTATTTTTGATTTTAACTCGATTCCTCTATGTTTTCAGCAATGGTTACCAATAAAAACCGAAACGTCAAAAGTCCAATATAGAATGGTTATTCCTCAAGTACTAGATGAGAATCAATCGCTATTTTTGATTTTAACTCGATTCCTCTATGTCTTCAGCAATGGTTACCAATAAAAACCGAAACGTCAAAAATCCAATATAGAATGGTTATTCCTCAAGTACTAGATGAGAATCAATCGCTATTTTTGATTTTAACTCGATTCCTCTATGTCTTCAGCAATGGTTACCAATAAAAACCGAAACGTCAAAAATCCAATATAGAATGGTTATTCCTCAAGTACTAGATGAGAATCAATAGCTATTTTTGATTTTAAGTCGATTCCTCCATGTCGTCAGCAATGGTAACGGATAAGAAAACAACGCGGTTGCTATGGTTACTTATAAAATTTCCTCCCAAATTTTTACCATTTCACAGCGAGAAGCCTAACCATTCTTACTTAAGTTAGGTTAAATGAGCTATATTAAAACGATCAAATGAATAAATTTTAAAGAATTTAAAATTAAAAAAGTACTATTTTACTATAGAGTAAAGTACTTTAAAATATGATTTTACTAAAAACTTTATTTAACCTTTTTTGTGGTCCCCAAGGTACTTAATTAGGATATTAAATTTCATCAAAATTGGTTAAGTCATTTTCAAGATATTTAGAAAAAACTAAAAAAGTACTGAAATAAAGTACTAATGTTTGTGGACCGATATGTACCAAAAACTAATCAGCGCTTCATTTTGTTAAACTAATGGTAGGTTTTCAATTTCATTTCAATCAGCGCAAAGGTGTGGAAAAAATCGTGGACGAAAAAACGATAACACACACATACATCCATCCATCCATCCATCCATCCATCCCCACGCACTTCCAAAAAAATGGCACTTTTTGGCCTCTCGACGAGATTCCAGGTAATTTTTGGCAAAACCGTCACGTGCTAAAATTCAATCTCATTGAATACTTCAATTTGTGACCTTAATTGAGTCTATGGGTTCCGTAGTCTTTACCTGAGGACCCTTTGAAGTCGCGCTTGCCGCGAGAGCGATTCCAATACTTTCTCCCATGCTTCGCATTGGATAAAGTAAAAATAATTAATTAATTGAAATTTGCCTCTTGTATTGAACCATATTTTTGTTCTAGCGAGAAGAAAACAGATTTATCAGTATATGAAGATGAATTGAAAGTTGATACCAAAACAACAGAGAATTATAAAAAAGAATTAGTATAGCCAAATATCTTTGTGGCTATAATATTACATTTAATTAGCCTTCATTGGAATGTACGTTTATTATTTTTTCAACTCAAATGGCAAACATGGATTTATGGTAAGTAGATAATTTAATTCAACTAAAGAGTGGGTGGACCAATGTGTATATCTTTTAGCAACCCTGATCGGTCACTTGTCGGGCATTGGGGTGACAGCAGGAGGTCACAGGCTGTTCGCACATCGGACCTACAAAGCCACTTGGCCTCTTCGTCTCTTTTTGGTCATGTGCCATACAATAGCGGGACAGGTGAGAATTTTTCAATCTTTACAAGCCTTTACGTTGTTTTATTTCACTTTAATTAAGATCAGGGACGACGGAACCGGGGGGTCAGGGGGCTCAGCTGACCTCCTAAAGAAAGAAATTTTTTTTGATGAAAAAAGATTTTGTTTTCCTAGTTACATAAGTTTATTACTCATATTTCCTAAGAATAATACAAGTATATATTGATAATTAATTTCGTTTTATTTTATTACCTTTCAACTTAAACTCAAGCATTACTAACTACAAACAAAAATTTGAACTCTTTTATTTTAGTTTTCAATAAAACCGCAGCTACAAACTGCTTAAAATGGGTTAGATTGTACCAATTTGCTTCAAAATTTTATTCCATACCCCCCATACCCCCAGGTAGGCCTACATCACTTTCCGAGTTTTGATCCCCCCTGGCCTAAGATCGTTCCGCCGTGCATGATCAAGATAAGCTTTAGAGATAAGTTTACAATTTCCCACCCTTCTTTCTTCAGTCATCTTCATAGCAGAAATGCACTCGTTTCGATTTTTCGTTTGTGGAAAAATTACAAATATTTACAAACAATCTTAAAGAATCTAGATAGAATATTTTTAATTAAAAAGATGTTGTTTTGCCGAGAGTAGAAAATTTATTAATTCATAAAGGGAAATCAATAATGATGAGGTTTCTCCTATGCATGATCGAAATAAACATATTTTATAATTTATTTGTTAGAGACTATAGTTTCCAAGTTTTGAACTTCATTATCAGTCTTTTTAATTAGAAATATTTGATCTGTTATTTCTCATGGGTTCAAATACCCAATTAGGGTCTGACCTTTCGGCCCCCAAGGGCAGGGCTCATGGGATGAGTAACGGCAACGATAAACCGTTTCTTATGGCAAAATAACCGTAATTAAATATATTTCATATGTTTAATCAAGAAATATGTTCTTTTTTAATTTCTTGAAGTACCTATTTGTTTTAATAAAAATAAATTCCCACTAAATATTTTTCTTTGTGAATAGCCCCCCCCCCCAAAAAAAAAAAAAAAAAAATTCTGAAATATTTACTATCCACAGATACCTTCGACTCCTACCCAGCCCATAAAATCCCTTCTTCTTCTACTTTTCACGATGAAGGGGCCAACCCAGGCCTTTAGGGGATGCACCTCTTTGGTGTAACTCCATCTCTCATCAATTTCATCCAAAAAATAAATGATTTCAAACTTAGTTTGTTATGCAATTTAATGTATTATGTGACCAGCTCACTATTACAATAAAATCAAAACATCCAATTGGGAATTTGAACCCATGAGAAATAACAGATCAAATACATTTCTAATTAAAATGACTGAAAATGAAGTTCAAACCTTCGAAACTATAATCTCTAACAAATAAATTACTTATCAGTAATGAAGCTGTTGAAGTTTTTATTAATTATAATTATTTATTGTACACGGATAAATCTATATATATATGTATATAAAATTAAGGTTTTGTCTGTACATTGCTCCAAATCACGCCAAATTTTGGTTGCACACGTTTCAAGCAAAGTATTGAACGAAAACACCCTCAACGAAATTCCTGTCTGTATGTCTGTCTGCCTGCCTGTATGTTTCCGTCGTTTCCGAAAAGTTGCTCACGATTCACGTAAAAACGGCTGAAGGAATTATTATGAAATTTCATATTTACATCAGATGTCTTCTAACTTACGTTTTTAACTATATAACGATTTGATATTTTGACCCCAGAAGGGGGTTTGGGGAGACGCACGAATGAAAATTATCAAATAACTCCTAAACTATTAACTCTACCGCAAATTTTATTTTGAGAAAAAATTGTAGGGAATGTGATTTCTGACATCTTTTGTTTAAAAAAAATTCCCCAAAAAAACCACTCAAAAAAGGGGGGGGGGGTCAAAATATGAAAATTCTTGCTCTTGGACCAAACTCAACCAAATTTTATATACATAATCTGTGGGTCACTAGAAGGCTAGAAATGCAAAAACTAACCACCCAAAGGGGGGGGGGCAAAAAATGAAAATTCTTACCCTTAATAGCCAACTTAACCAAATTTTGTATATAGAATCTATGGGTCCCTAGAAGGCTAGAAATGAAAAAACTGGGTGCGGGGGTAAGGTGCACGGCTATCATTGTAAAAATTATTATATTATAATTGTTTTCACTAATAATTTGATAACAAGAATCAAATAGATTTTTTTTTGAGGTGAGGGTGCAGGGTGGAGTGGAGGGTTTAGGTGAAGGTCCAGAGGCATAATGAGGGAGGATCAGGTGAGGGTCCAGAGGCGTAGTGGGGTGGTCCGGGGTGGGTGGGGCGCGGAGTAGTGGTGCGGGGTGGAGGGCGCGGTGGTGGGGTCCGGGGGATGGTGGGGGTGGGGTGGTGCAGGGTGGAGTGGGGGTTTCAGGTGAGGGTCCAGAGGCGTAGTGGGGTGGAGCGGGGGCTGGGGTGCCTGGTGGTGGGGTGGGGGCGGTGGTTGTGCGGGGGGTGGGAGGTGCTGGTTGTGGTGGGGAGTGCGGTTCGTGGGTTGGGGGTCCAGGAGGCGTGCTCCCTGGCTAGCAAGAGGGCCGCCGAAGGCGAGCCTTGCAGCTAGTAAATAATACAATAAAACTACGACGTTTCGATCGACTTATTCTATGATCATTCTCAAGTATGAGCACTTTAAATAAATTATTTATATACATATCTATATTCGTTATATACTAGCTTCAAGGCCCGGCTTAGGCGGACCTTTTGCTAGCCAGGGGGCTTCGCCCCCTGGACCCCCACGTGGCTGTTTTATTGATGTTTTATACACGTGTAAAGAGCACTTTCATATATCAACTCTTGTGAATTAATTGTAATAGATTGATGAAGAGGACAAAGTATATCTCTTTATGAATTAATTTAAAAAATTTATTTTTCCAGCAGAAGACAATATTTTATTGTCCCCTTCTGCTACTCAATTATTCGGCAAAAAGAACCTTTCAACTTAAATTAAAATAAAGTTTTTGTCTTGTAAAAATTCAATAAATAAGGTAAAAATCGTCATTTGGGGAGAATTATCCTATTAAAAAATTAAAAATAATAAACTTTTAAAGTTTCTTATTAGATTATGGAAAATTCAGGTTTAATTAGGCTCAAAATAGGTTTTTAATAATTTCAATAGGCTGAAATTTCCTAGATTTCAAAACAATATAAAAATGGGTTTTCAAATGATTTTGTTTTCTTTAAAGAATTCTACGGGCTAATTGAATTTTTGGTTTTAATCTTTAAAATATATTTTTATAGAAATTCCAAAAGCTAATGAATTCCTTTCAGTTTCTTTAGTTAGTATAGTTTCAATAATCCTTTATAATTAACTTTGAAATAAATAAATAATATTGAAATGAATGAATGAGCTCGAATACAAAAGCCAAAAGGCTTAGTTCTTTTGAAATGGCTGAGGGTCTTAAATACAAAAAGGATGAGGTGAGATTCCCAAGGGTATTTTTAAGAAAAATTATTTTAAAATAACATATTTTATTTTAAATTAAATATTTTTCATCTATATATATAATCAAAAGCTTGGCTCGAACTTTTTTATTTTTAACCGACTTCAAAAAAGGAAGAGGTTCTCTATTCGACTGAATTTTTTTTGTGTCTATGTTACCTCATATCTCCGCCAATTGTTAACAGATTTTGAAAAAAAATTTCGCATTGGGTTCAGTCTACCTTTCGATTGGTCCCATTTTTTTCATAGATATTAGACATTTTTTGTTAGGTTTGTTTAGGCCTAACTTCTTTGTTTATGAACCGATTTCGATGATCCTTTTTTTATTGGAAAGGGGGTATCTTAGGGATGGTGTCATATTAATTTGGTCAAGTTCTGAAGATATGATCTCTATTAATAACATCACTAAAAAGAGGAAAATAAAAATAATTTTTAAGAAAAAAATAAAACCAACTTCAAAAAATTAAATGCAACAAATAAAATACACTAAATGGTATAAAATAATTATTATCTTATTTAGTTACAACTAAACAACGAAATTTTAACATGAAATTACTTTTTGAAGTCGGTGACAAACATATACTTTTCATGAATCGCACTCGACGGATCTTACTTAGTACGTTTGGAGGATATGCTTGCTTATAGGTACAGTTTGTTTGGTACGGACTTCAAAAAGTAATTTCATGTTAATATTTCGTCGTTTAGTTGTAACTAAATAAGATAATAATTATTTTATACCTTTTAGTGTATTTTATTTGTTGCATTTAATTTTTTGAAGTCGGTTTTATTTTTTTCTTAAAAATTATTTTTATTTTTCTCTTTTTAGTGATGTTATTAATAGTGATCATATCATAGGAACTTGACCAAATTAATATGGCACCATCCCTAAAATACACCCTTTCCAATAAAAAAAGAATCATCGAAATCGGTTCATAAGCAAAGAAGTTAGGCCTGAACAAACCTAACAAAAAAGGTCTAATACATATGAAAAAATATGACCAATCGGAAGCTAGACTGGACCCAATGCAAGAAAATTTTTCAAAATCGGTTCACAATTGCCTGAGATATGAGGTAACATAGGCACAAAAAAAAAAAAAAAAAAAAATCAGTCAAATAGAGAACCTCCTCCTTTTTTGAAGTCGGTTAAAAAATAGATAGTTTTTTTAAATCTTTGTTGCAGTTTATTTTTTGCTAGTTTAGTTCTTTTATTGTTTGGCAAGCTATGTTGGCTAACCTGAACTCTTTTTAGTTTTTCCTGAATTTTCCAATTTTCCGGGCAACTTTTCCAATTTTTTTTACGTATTAAACTGAATTGGACTATTACGAACATTTTAAAAAAACATTAGCCAAATCGGTCCAGGCATTTGAGAGATCTGCGCTTACAAAGAAAAAGAAATTCATTTTTATTATATAGATATTACACAGGTCGACAAAAATTTGTACCCGTAAGCCTAACAATGGATTTCAGTAGAGTTTCGTACGCTGATTTTCATGCAATTTTATGATTTTTTTACAACAGGTCAGAGTTTAGAGATATTATCGGTCAAAACGACGAAAAAGGCCATTTTGACCTATTTTCGAATCCCATTAGATATTAAACAGCAACATTTGATATCAAAATATTTTGTTGACGTAATAGAAAACAGCTTCCTCTTTGATTTTCAAATTACCACTTGTTTTTAGCTCAATTAGAATTCGATTTATAACTAAAAAACTAAAACTACGTGATTATAAAGGATTAAGTGGATATCAATGAGGTAGTCCAAAAAGAAGAAGATAATTTACACTTTCTTTTTATTCATAAAACCGACGTTTCGGAGGCTATTGGGAGGAATAGCCTCCGAAACGTCGGTTTTATGAATAAAAAGAAAGTGTAAATTATCTTCTTCTTTTTTTTTTGGACTGCCTCATCGAAATCCATTTAATTCACTTATCAGTCCGTCTTCAAAAATTACTCCAAGCTTATTATAAAGGATATTTACATAGATAAAAACATAGGGTCTTAGTATTTTATTTATAACGCGAGTTCTAATTGAGCTACATAGAAGTGGTAATTTGAAAATGAAAGAGGAAACTGTTTTTTATTCTTCTTCTTGAGTGCCATACCCGAAACGGGTGTCGGCGCCTCTCCACATATACCTGTGCTGAGTGTGTTTAGTTCTTTTACACAGATATATGGGACCTACTTTTTAACGCCGGTTCCAAACGGCTAATTTGGAGAGGTGACTAGGCAATTATACTCTTGGTAGGTTGCCATTACTTTCCAAGAGGAGGTGACTGCAAATATCTATCTGCCGAGACTCGGCCAGCGATCTTCGACTCAGCGACCCGACACTCTAGCCACTAACCCACAGTCACCTCTGTTTTTTATTACGTCAACAAAATATTGTGATTTCAAATATTGCTGTCTAGTATCTAATGGGACCCGAAAATAGGTCAAAATTGCCTTTTTTGTCGTTTATTATTATTATAACCACTACCAAAGCAAACTTTATATAAAATATAGGTGTTTTTCTGTTATTTTGATGCACAATGAATAGTAAAATCATGAATTAAATCTTAGGACAAGGAAAAACAATTTTTTTGTCGACCTGTATTATATATGAATATATGTAAATGTTTATTGTTATCATGCAGAGGACAACCTCATTGATTTCTCTTTATAAATTTACATATTTTTGCTGAATGTGGTTTTATTCTAATACCTGGAGGCACCGAGCGATGCTCGGTAACCTCTTCCTTCAGTTTTAATATTATTTTTAATTTAAAATTCTGATGAAAAGGTCGATTTTTATTTGAGAGCCTTTTTCAAATTATAAAAATACAAATATATCTATATAGTATTCGACCACTGTACCCCCCCAACTCCACCCTGCTCGACCCCACCCCCGAAACCTCGCCCTACCCCCGGATCCCTCACCACTTCCCCCCACCTTCTGCACCCTCCACATCCACCCCCGCTCCGCACCAAGATCGCTTTCTCATCCTCAAAACTTGTTAATAGAGTTTGTTTCATCAAAATCGTTAGAGCCGTTTAAAAAAAAAAAAAATACAAATACCTATATATATATATATACCTGGAAGACCGAGCTATATAAATATATATATATAAATACAAGTTTTGCTCGTTTAATAAGAGTAGATATATTTCACAATAAGTTGTTACCCAACTTTAGAACATAGGTAAACTATCTTTTAATGAAATAAATAATTCAATAAATACTATGATTTTACCTGAGAAACAATTTATCTATAGAAAGTACATAAATTTTTTTTTAGAATTGTATGCATGTTTGGTGTCGCGATCACAGACAGCATCACAAATTCTCCGACACGGATGCAGATCCTCATAACTCAAGAAGGGTTTCTTTTTTAGCCATATGGGTTGGCTTTTTGTACGTAAACATCGTCTTGTCAAGGAAAAGGGTCACCTGGTCGACATGTCCGATTTGGAAGCTGATCCATTCGTCCAATTTCAAAGAAAGTAATTCTTCTACTTTAACAATACAATCAATTTAAAAACAATTTGTAATTATGAAATTATAAATTAAATTAACTCATGAATTCGTTTCAGATATTATTTTCCACTATATTTAATATTTTCGATAATGATTCCTGTATTTGTGCCCGTGTATTTTTGGAACGAAAACGCTTGGGATTCATTCTGTTCTTCTTATTGTTATCGCTACGTTTTGATTTTACATTTAACGTGGTTCGTTAATAGTCTTGCACATTTATACGGGATGAAGCCTTACAATAAGTAAGTATTTTTTAGATAATTTGATTGGAAATCTTTATAGTCATATCAATGTTGTTTTGGGCTCTTGAGAGCAAAACAATTTATATTCTTGCTGTCTACATTAACTACGGTTTTTATCAGTAGTTTTCAAATTTTATTTTCATTTCACAATAGGAACGAATATGGGGGGGGGGGATAATAAAAAAAATAACATTTTTTTGGAATCTATTTCCTCTTAATTGTATGAAAATCGACTCACAAGCGAATTTGAATGAAATAAATTTATAATTTTCCCATTGATAAATCAAAACATAATTAACATATTAACGAGAATTGTTTGGATCACGCTTTTAACAAGATATATATCGCGAGACTACTGCTGGTTAATGAGAAAATTATAAATTTATTTAACTTCATTATTTCAAGTTAGAAATATAAAAGTTCAGATATTATTTTCACTTAATATTTGACAAAAATCACCTGCATTTAATTCGCGATTGAATCAAATATAGGAAACAACGATGAATTTGAGTGATATAAGATTTCACATTTGAAAATGACTACTCATTTTAATTCATAATTATTTAGTTCTATTTTAGTTTTAATTATACCGACTGACATAATATTTTGAATGGAGGTCTTGTATTTGGGGAGATAAATTAATTTCCCAATTTTCATGGGATGTAATCTTTTAATGGATTTTCCAGTGGATTCAACAAAGACCTTATAAGGGCCTTCATTCATAAATATATATTTATTTTTTTACTTTACCATACAGGGTATGGTCAAGTATTGTAATCATGCATGGTAAAAGTGTTTTTTTTTTTGCTTCTTTTTTTCGAAATATCTCAAAAACGGTTAAAGGTATTTTGATTAAAAAAATTAACCGAAACCATGGCTTTTCGCTCTACAAAAAAGCCTAATAAGTGAACATGGAAAAAATTATATTTTTTGAGATAATAATTTTTTTCAAAATGTCTTTTAGGCTGTTAGTCTGTGCGTTACCGAATTTTTGTTGACGAGCTAGCTCAAAAACTAGTTTGAATATCAAAACCTTTCACACGTAGTTTTGGTGCATTGAGATTAAGAACTGATTAGATTTTGGTGCATATCGACCCAAAATTAAGGGGTTGGATGGGAGGTTAAAAATTAAAAAAAGTTGGCCATTTGAGCAAACTCAACCAAATGTTGTATACATAATCAGTGGACCCCCAGAAGTCTAAAAAATTCAAAAACAAACCCCCCCCCTTTACATGATTATAAATAATTTTATTAAATATTAAATATAAGAGAGGTTGTATGGTAAAATCAAATGGATGACCACATCAGAACCTGTCAATTTATTTAAATTTAGAATGGTCAATTTTAGATGAATTATTTTTATTGTTTACCTTTAATTCAGTTTCCCATTTCAATATCAGTAATATTATCCTTATCGATTGTATCAGTTTGACGTGGACCCGGTGGCCCTACAATACAAGTGAAGTTTCGTTTTGATATTCACACTAGTTTGTGAGTTAGAGCGTACACAAAATTCGGTTACGTACTAACGAGACATTTTGACATAACAATTAAATATTTCGTAAAATATAATTTTTTTGTTGTTCGAAGATCTAAAAAACTTTTCTTGTAAAGCACAAATGCCCATGATTTTGCTCAATTTTTTTATTGAGCCGTTTTTGAGATATATCGAAAACAGAAAGCAAAAAATTCACTTTTTCATGCAAGATTACAATACTTGACTGTATGCAAAGTAAAAAGAAAATAAGTTTCTTGTTGGAAATAACTTTCAACAAAGAATCAATTTATCATACTCATAATAAAAATTTCAAAATATATATTATACAGGGTGGGGCTTCAAGATCTACCACATTTTGAAGAGAGTATAAAAAATATTTAACTAGAAAAAAACTGAATATATTTTTGAAAAGAACATAAAATAAATTTTTAAAATGTTTTTTAAACATTATATCTGGCGGAAAAAAAGGGGTAGCACTTTCGACCAAACTTGAAAGAAATGCAAAAACAAACCACCCAAAATGGGGGAGGGGGTCAAAAATGAAAATTCTAGCCCTTTTGACCAAACTCAACCAAATTTTGTATATATATTCTGTCTGTAGACCCCCGGAAGGTTAGAAACGCAAAAACTAACCAAATTTTGTATACATAGTTTGGTCGAAAGGACTAGAATTTTCATTTTTGATCCCCCAAAAATGAAAATTCCTAGCCCTTTCGACCAAACTCAACCAAATTTTGTATACATATTCTGTGGACCCCCAGAAGGCTAGAAATGCAAAAACTAAGCACCCAAAATGGGGGGGGGTTCAAAAATGAAAATTCTAGCCCTTTCGACCAAACTATGTATACAAAATATGGTTCAGTTTGGTCAAAAGGGCTAGAATTTTCATTTTTAACCCCCCCCCCCCTTTTTTGTCTGATATAATGTTTAAAACACATTTAATTAAAAAAATTTATTTTATGTTCTTTTCAAAAATATATTCAGTTTTTCTCTAGTTAAATTTTTTTCATTTTTATGCTTCTTCAAAATGTGGTAGATCTTTATGACTCCAACCCTGTATATGTTATACGATAAAGTCGTAATTGATTTGGTCTGTATAGAAAATTAAATTGCTCGATTAATTACATTTTTATGAGAAACAAAACTAATGAACTTTTCTTTGTTAGGAAAATTCATCCTGTGGAAAGTTTGTTTGTAACACTGGCAACTAACGGAGGAAGGTGTGGCATAAATTACCACCACACCTTCCCTTGGGACTATCGAGCCGGAGAAATAGGAAAGCTCAATCTCAACTCCAAATTTATTGAATTGTTTGAAAAACTAGGCCTCGCTTATGATCTCAAAACTGCTTCGGATAAATTGATTCGGATTAAAGTATTTAAAAGAGGCGATGGTTCACATCCATTGGTGCAAAAGGCGCAAATGGAAAATATAGAATATCAAAATTATACTTAATAAAATAATCAACAGGTTTCGACGGATATCAAATAAAAACATCCGGTATATTTTACTGTTTTTTATTCATCTAATTTTTATTATTGTTTTTAATTTTTAAGAAAATTGTAAAAAATTGATGATTGCTGAATGGAAGACAGTCCAAGGATAAATAAATAAATAAATCTTTATTACTCGACCTGCTTAGAGGCACAAGTCCTCGGTGGCTAGGTCAACAAAACATCAATACAAATTAACTACAGAAATTAATAAACATCAATACAAATCAATTACAAGAAATTAACAATTAACAAACAAGAAAGGAAAAAATAGAAATGTATGCTCATTAACAAATAACATGATCATAGATTTCCATCAAAAGACAAAACGTAATTTAAATAATTCCGCGCAAAAACCCGATACCAGGAGCAAACGACGCATTAGCCATCCCTACATTTGTCATAAGTTGTTAAGGAAACCTGGTCAAAACCTTAACAAGGATGGTATGACCTCTTTCTACCTCAGTTAATCTCTGCTTGTGAGAACTAAATAAAATTTTGCAAATAAAAATACGATTACCAATAAAAGAAAAATTTATTGGAAAATTTTACTTTTACACTTTTGAACCGACGTTTCGGAGGATCTTTTCTCCTTCTTCAGGGTCTCTAACAATTAAATGAGATTGGCCATCCATAATGTTTTTTCCCCCCAATCACATTTAATTGATTTGGACCCTGAAGAAGGAAAGAAGTTCCTCGGTTCAAAAGTTTAAAAGGAAACCAGTAAATCTTCATTCATTCATCTTTTTATTTATCATTGGTCTGCCTTCCATTCAATTCTTAATTTTAAATCTATCACTCCGTCTACGAAAAAATATCTAATATATTGTAAAAAATTATTTATTTTAATCTAATTTTATTAATAAAATAAAAAAAGAAGGTGATATTTGACTTTTTGTTTAATTCTGATCAGAAATGCTAAGACCTAAACCAAAACACTAAGCCATTCTCTCTTTCATCACTAATATCAATTATTTTATCCAAATTGACTATCTATGCGTATGATAACAAGCTGCTATCAACAGCATAACATCATTAATGGGGTTCGGGACTGTTTATCATTTTTATAAGAAAATTCTCAAATTTTTACCATCGAATCATTGATGTCTTAAATATTTATTCCCGAAATTTGTAGTTGATCGTCTGTCCCATTACCGAGAAATAAATGATTGAAAATTGTCCTTTTAACATCGAAGTAAATGGACCGAGCTTTTAAAAGGGCTAAACTTCTATACAAATTATGCCATTTTCAACAAATTTATTCAGATCAATAATTCAACTTTTATTAATCAAATGATACATTTTTCAATAGATTTGACACTCTAGTTAATTAGTTATTCATAAATGTAAAAATAAAAAGTAATTTGGAGCAAACAGAATATAACAATCGGAGGAATGCACAACCAATTAAAAGGGCTACGTTTACGAGTGTCTGCGACAGACGGGGGGTCTGCCCCCCACTGCTTCCAGGTTACAGCTGCATTACCGTGGTCATAAAATCTTTGCGCTTCTGTAATAATTCCATTATAATTGGCTTGTCCCTCGCTTATGGTTTAATATCAGAAAAATTTTCTGATCGATATTTGTCATTATAGAAGAAGAAAAAATAATAATAAAGAGCACCTTAGGAAGTCGTAAACGTTAGTCACACTATTCATGGGAAAATATATTTATGTTCAAAGAGATCATGCTTCCATTAAAGTGTAAACATTAAAATTTTAAATTAAATTTTAATTAAAAATATTGATTACGTATATAAAAAATAAATAAATCGTGACCTGAGGATTGAAGTGATTCAAGTTCGCATTTCCTTATTTGAGACATTGAACTTGAAAGTTTTCAGATCCATTTTCTTCCATTATTGTAGGTATACTATTAAGAGGGTTCGGGACTGTTTATCATTTTTATAAGAAAATTCTCAAATTTTTACCATCGAATTTGATTTATGCAATATTTATTCCCGAAATTTGAATTTGATCGTCTGTCCCTTTACTGAGAAATAAATTATTGAAAATTGTCCTTTTAACATCGAAGTAAATGGACCGAGCTTTTAAAAGGGCTAAACTTCTATACAAATTATACGATTTTCAACAAATTTATTCAGATCAATAATTCAACTTTTATGAATCAAATGATACAATTTTCAATAGATTTGACAGTCTAGTTAATTAGTTATTCATAAATGTAAAAAAATAAAAAGTTATTTGCAGAAAACAGAATCTAACAAAAGGACTAGTGTAGAATTCCAACTCTATTTCTTGAAATCGTTTTTGTTTTAAATAAATGTTTTTATAATGAGAAAAATTTATCTCAATATTCTTTTTATTAATATTATCAAAACAAAGATTTTTATTCGAAATTAACAATTTTTTTATTAAAAAATTTAGTAGGTAGACGTTGTCACTCTGCAGAAATACAAAAGATTTTATCGAAGATCAACCAGATAGATAAGCTGTCCCGAACTCCCTTTGAACTCCCTTAAGCGAGAAAGAAGCCATTACTCAGAATCAGCTAGACATTATTGAATTAATTTAAATTGGATGAAACTAGTGAAAAAAATTTTAAGAATCGGGACAATTTTAGAAAATTTCAGATTAGCCATTTTTTTTTCACTGACCGGTTTGAGTGAAAAAGTTGAAACTTGGCAGTCTGGTGCAGCTTGTTAATACAAAATTGTATGTCAAATATTAACTCTTTAGTATCTTTCAAGGGAGGCATATAACGATTTGATTTTTTCTGAATTTCTGTTTACAACCGGATGTTCTGAATATAGAAAGCCCAAAATCCAATTTTAAACAGATCAGAAACATCTCCCTTACAAGAAAATATATAGGTAAATAATTAAAATAATTAACCATAAGATTTGAGTATCTTTTTTTGAAAAATAGATGGATTTTTTTCTCCTATGCACCCTATATGACCTTATGAAAATGGTTTTTAAGGAATTTGGTGTTGGTACTTGGTGAAACATTTTTTAAAATTATTGAATAAAAATACTTGGTAGGTTTCACATTAAGATATAAAAAAATAAAACGAATTTATTTTTAGAGAATCTTTAATCTCGATATATATATTTCGGGTGACTAACCCATCTTCAGGAGATACAGAAAGTAACTGACCTGAATAAGTCGAAATTGAATACAAGTCAATGGTAAAATTTATTTTTTAAGATAACAAAAGAGTAAATATTTAAAATTAGTGGAGGGAGAAAAGGTAGGAAGTCTACTTTGGATTAATTTTGAATGGCCTTTTGAGAAAAGAGGATTTCAAATTTGAATACAACTCAATGGTAAAATTTATTTTTAAGATAACAAAGGGGTAAATATTTAAAATTACTGGAGGGAGAAAAGGTAGGAAGTCTACTTTGGATTAATTTTGAATGGCCTTTTGAGAAAAGAGGATTTCGAATTTGAATACAATTTCGACTTATTCAGGTCAGTTACTTTCTGTATCTCCTGAAGATGGGTTAGTCACCCGAAATATATATATCGAGATTAAAGATTCTCTAAAAATAAATTCGTTTTATTTTTTTATATCTTAATGTGAAACCTACCAAGTATTTTTATTCAATAATTTTATGAAAATGTCTCATTATGTAGAAATTGATAGTGGCCTCAGAAGAGGAGGGGTTCAAAAATAGGAGGGTGGGGCCAAGTGCATGGTAATAAAGTCATGTGGATGGCCACAGCAGCTTATTCTGAATTTATTTTTGATCGCTGCCCAATATTTTTTCATTGTCATTTTATTTTTTTCAACCCAAAAATTTAATTTCGTAACTCAAAATGGGGTGGTCGCGACCATTGGCGTAGTTAAGGAGTTTTCCTAGGGAGGTTATAGTAGTAATAAATTTAAATATAAATTGTTTATTTATGGTTATACTATAACATCCTCTTAAAATCTCAATAGAATAATTCAAAAAATAATATTTTCTTGCCTTTGGAACGAGATATTCCAAAATCTAATCAGTACTATTAGTCCAGTCAACGAACGCTTAAAAAAGGGGTATAGAAAACATTTTAGAGGAGAGAATTTTTTTCTTATGGAATGTGTTTGGACTAGTTAGGAGGTAAAAATACTAAAAGTCCCCAGTCCTAGCCTCCGGGCTTAGGGGTGGAAATGTCCCGTTTTTTGGTTTTGGTGGGTTATAGCGAAAAAGTAGTTACTCTTCGCAAAATAAAAGCTTATTTACTACAAGATTGCTTCTATTTAATTTTTCTCTATTCCTTTTGGTTTTTGAGATATTCGCCCGCGAATATCGTTTATTCATGAAGAAAATAAAATTTCCTATATTTTTCGTCAAATTTTTGCCTATATCACCTCAGCCTTTCCTTTTAGAGTAAAGGTCCTCAGAAAACGAAGTGGTAGAGCATTCAATTTCCTTTAAAATGATATTAAAATGATATGATACATTTATGATTTTATTTTCAAATCGTCTAGAGTTATAACAATTTAAAAATTTCAGATCGATTTATAAATTTTGTTAGAAAACCCCGCAATAGCCCAGTATATAGGGGGGGTTTCAGCTTACATTAATTGCGGGAAAAAATATTTTTCTAGGATCGTTTGGTATGGTATCGGTATGCCAAATCTAAGTTTGCGACCTCGAAAGTGTGGGGGACAACTTTTGGTGGCCGAAAAATCTCGAAATTTTACTACTATTAAACTAGATTAAATTTTCTACAATTTAAACAAAGTTGCATCTTAATTGGATAATTTTTTAGCCATTTTTACATTTCGAAAATATTTTAAAATTCTATAAATATAAAATTTTCATTTATTGAAGAAAATAATTAATTTAGAGAAACTCGAAACAAACTAAAGAAAAATTATTATGCTTCTACAAACGAGAGAGAGAGAAAAAAATGAAAATAAATAAATATTTGAAGAATTAGAAAAAATACATTTTTTTCCTTGATCATTTAAAAATTTATGTATAGGATTGCAGGAAAATCGGGTTCCCAACTCCCTACGCCATAGTAAAGTTTTCGTGAGAATATAATTTAAATATCAGTAAACTGCAACGGATAGTTGCTAGACTTTATCTATAGTCGTTTTAAAATCCATGCTTCGCTACAGATAAAGTAGTCAAAAATTATAGTGAATATAGAATCTCAAAATTGAGTATGTTGGCTATATCTCAATTATTCAATCCTTTATATCTCAATAGTTAGTTTGATTTATTTAATAAAGTATTAAGTATTTTATTCTGAATAAAATGACACTTTAATTTTGAAAATCGGTTTACAATTAATCGAGTTATGATGTTTTTTTATTGTCATTATTATAGGTTAGTCATAGTTAATTGGATGAGATGAAATCGGCGATCATCGAATTTTGAATATTTGAATTTAAACTTTATTCATTTTCCAATGCTGCCATCTTACATCGATTTGTTCAACTCTCGCTTGTCAAATTAATTATGAAAATTCAAACAATCGATGGTTGGAATCCACCACCATCTTTATTTTCATTTACTTAAGAATAACTAACCATAACTAAAATCACCATAACTCGGTTAATAATTAAACAACTTGCAAAAATAAGGTGTCATTTTGTTTATAAAGAAATTATTAAAATTTTATTAAATATAAAATAATTTAAAAAAGTAACAATTATTGATAAATAAAGAATTAAAAATTGACAGGGTCGCCATTTTAAAAATTTAAGCCTGTATTCACTGTAATTTTTCCTTTATTAGCTATTAGTGAAGATGTGCCTAGTTAAAATTACTGAAAAAGATTTTGGGATATACATATCAGATGAAAGAAAAATGGAAAGTTCGACATTTTTTAGTAATTTTAATCCGCAAATTTGAAAATTAATTGCAAAGAACGCTTTTTTTTGTTATACCCTGTTATTTGTCGCTTTTAAGCATTATAACTATTAAATAAAATAGGCCTTATATTCATTTTAAAAATGTACTAATTAAAATTGTTTCATTTAATTTTTATTAAACTTAAAAATTTATTAGCTAGTCTTAAAAAGGTACAAATTTAAAAATTAGGTGATATAATATTAATTTAAAATAGGATTGAAGTAGTTTTTGGAGACGGGTTGATAAGTGAATTGAGTGGATATAGATCAGGCATTCAGGGTTTTAAAGAAGGAGGGAATATGCCACCGAAACCTAGGTTTTTTGAATAAAAAAGATAGTTTAAATTATCTCTCTTTTTGAATTTTGGAATGAGTCATCAATTTCCACGTAATTTAAAATATTGCTCAAAAAGTTGACCAACGATTTAATCAGGAAAATTTATATATAATCTAGATACCCTCATCACGAAGCACTTGTTTTTTAACTTTTAAAAATTTAATTTAATTTAATGTGATAAATCAATATGCCTTCATTTTTATATAAGATGAAAACTATTAGAGGATAAATCCGCTCAAAATTCACCATTTAATGGAAAACTTTTTTCAGTCTCTTTCCATTTATTTATTATAAATTTTGCATTTAATCATTACAATTCAATTACTCTCAAAGCTATTTATATTATATTATTATATTTATATTATAGGAGTATCATATGGATCACTTCCTGTCAGAAGTTTCTGAATATCTATAAATCTGAAAGTTTTATCAAAAAGTGGTCGAAGTAAACGTTCAAGTCAATAAATTCCTTAGAGAATTAGATAGAAATCAAGTTTCTAAGATCAGTGCTTTTCATTTTATCAAGGGAAAACTGAGATTTTTTGCAAAAAATTGCAGTTTTTCAAAACTTTAACCTAGTTGCGGCACGGATTACCATTATCCAATTAAGATGCAACTTTGTTTAAATTGTAGAAAATTTAATTTAGTTTAAAAATCTATAGAATTATCTTTGTTGAAAATGTGCTTCATCATGGTCGAAATGGGAAAAAATCGAAAAAAGTGTGAGTTTTTGGGTTAAAGTCCGAAAATTTCGAGGTTTTTCGGTCACCAAAAGTTGTTCCCCACACTTTCGAGGTCACAAACTTAGATTTGGCATACCGACACCATACCAAACGATCCTAGAAAAAAAATCTTTTCCCGCAATTAATGTAAGCTGAAACCCCTAAATACTGGGCTTTTGAAGGGTTTTCTAACAAAATGTAAAAATAGACTTGAAATTTTTAAATTGCTATAATTCAAGACGAATTGAAAATAAAATGATAAATATATATATCATTTTAAAGGAAATTGAATGCTCTACAACTTCTTTTCTAAGGACTTTTACTGTAAAACGAAAGGCTGAGGTGATAGAGACAAAAGTTTGACGAAAAATATAGGAAATTTTATTTTTTTCATACATAAACGGTATTCGGGGGCGAATATCTCAAAAACCATAAGAAATAGAGAAAAATTTAATAGAAGCAATCTTGTAGCAAATATTCTAAGCTTTTATTTTGCTGAAAGTAACTTTTTCGCTACGACCCACCTTTTTGGAGATATAACCAAAAAAAACAAAAGACGGGACATTTCCACCCCTAAGCCCGGTAGCTAGGACTGGGGACTTAGTATTTTTACCTCCTAACTAGTCCAAACACATTCCATAAGAAAAAAATTCTCTCCTCTAAAATGTTTTCTATAACCCATTCGTTGACTGGACTATACAGGGTGGTGATTTGGCCTACGCAGCATAGCGATTACAATGTTAATTTTTGAATATGCATTTATTTGCTCCCCTAATTATTTTAGATTTAAAGTTCTCGTAGGTTTTTTGTAGAGAAAAAATACTGAATCCGAACATATTTTTGTTTATAAATTTTGAAATTTCAGAACCGTAATAATCAACATTATAAATAATTGTATTTTTACAAAAATCACTGAGGCCATGGAATTATTAAAACAAACAAGGCATTTTCATTTGTTGTTTCTATTTGACGTTTAATAGTGATGTCTTTAGTATTATTTTAGAGCATAATACAGAGCAAAGTACAGAAATAGATTTCTTTGTGAGTGGATGTGTCACTGGTGGCTCCTGTTCATTTTTCTTCTTGATCGGGAGTTTTTTGCTCTGGCGTCCAGGGAGTCCTGTCATTTTGAAGCTCTTTTCATCGTTGATTTTTGTGAGCTGTATTGTTTTTATGTTTTTTTTGCCTGTATGATTTGAAGGTAATTATTTTATTTTGTCCTTCGCTGCTTGAAGAGAGTTTAAATTTTTCGATAAGGTCAGTGGCTTGGTAAGCGGATAAAGATTTATTTATATATTATATATATATATCGATCTAGGATTTTTCTTTGTGAACTTTGTTTTCTTTTTGTTTCTGTACTTGATCCGGTTGAACAGTGGCTCAGGGTGATAAATGTCCGGTTTGTAAATTAAAGGGTACCGTTAGAAACAAAAAATATCTTAAATGCGCACAATGTCAAATGACTTTTCATGCTTCATGTCTTAAGCTTTCTGACGATTAATATTTATACTGAATCAATTTTTAAATGCGATGACTGTAGATTTAAGAGAATGGAAACTAGCTCTATGGTTGATCAAGACAAAACTCCAGTCAGGACTGCTAGAACTAAGCCTGCGACAGTTGATTTTAGTTCGGACCCCGAGGAGGTCGAGGTGAATGGACCTCTGTTTGAATCAATTAAAAAACTTTTGGAGTCCAGTTTTGACAAGACCGTTCAGATCTTAAAGGATGAGCTGCTCCTGGTCAGACAGGAACTCACGATGATCATAGAGGAGAATAAGTCTCTGAAGTCTTCTCTCGATCTTGTATTGGGGACGACTGCGGGCCGCTTTCCTCCTTCCTCCCCCATTGGTCTGGTAGAATCAGGTTGTCCCCGGGCTCTGTTGGGCGATGCTCCTTTGGGTATTCCCTCGAGCCCTGTTGGCGATTCTGAGGACTTGTCCACTCAATCGAGCTGGGCAACGATTGAAGCACCGAGAAGGGGCAAGAGTGGGGGAGGGGAGGGGACCGAGCCCCGGCTTTCTCGGGCCGGCAGAGTGGAAAAAAATGCCAATAGTTGGTTCCAGTGTGAAGGATGCTCGCTTAGTGAAGCCTAGGACCAGGCATCTCTTTGTGAGTCGTTTGGCACCAAATGTGAAATCATCTGATCTTGTGGATCTTTTAAAGGACCACATTGATCTGAAGGGCGTCATTATAACTAGAATTAGAACAAAGCATCCAAGTTATAGCTCATATCACCTTGAGGCTAGTGAAGGTCAGTTTGAAACTATCATGAAACCCGAAATTTGGCCCAGGGTGTTCTTATAGCTCAGTTTTTGGTCCATTACATAATAAACAAAAATATAATTTTGAATCTGAACCCGCTGAGGACGGGAAATCCCAAAGGATCTAATGACTTTCTCAGTATACTATCAGAATGTTAGAGGGCTGAGAACTAAATCTGATGAGATTTTTTCAAACACCTTGTATGCTCATTACGACATAGTTGTTCTCACGGAAACATGGCTGACTGATGCACATGGCTCCAGAGATTTTTTCCCTGATATCTATGTGGTCTATAGAGCAGATAGAAAATTTATACATCATGGCCCTACTCGCGGCGGTGGCTCTTTAATCGCGGTTAGAAGCGATATCGATTCTTTTAGGCGACACGACTTGGAGCTTACGGACGAATGTGTTTGCATCGAAATTAGGAGACCCGGACGTAGAAATGTTCTGATTGGTAATCATTATTTTAACCCTAGATTCTCCCCTACTTTAATGGAGAAATATTTTGAGGAACTTGAGCCTGTAATGGAAGCATATAATTACGAGGTCTTTATGCTTGGTGATTTTAATGCAAGTAAAGTGAATTGGTCCCTTCGGTCCTTTCTCATAAATACGCCTACAACCACTAAGCAGAAAGCGATATCCATTTTCAAATTTATTGATGAAACGGGCCTTATACAGGTATATAACCCTTTGAATAATGAATCGATTTTAGACCTGGTTCTGACTAATTGTAATGCCTTCACCTTTGTCGTGACGTCTGACTTTCTTATCGGTCCGGACTCTTACCATGACCCAATTCTTTTCAAGGTCGAGGGAATCTGTCGGGTTGAGGGCGGCTGCAGTTCTCAGAGATTCAATTTTTCCAGGGGTAACTATCTGGATCTGTATGATGAGGTTAGTCAGCGTGGCTGGACTGGAATCTTCTAATGTGGACTTTATGGCAAATAGTCTCACTTCGGATCTTCTCAAAATGATGACGAATAACATCCCGATGCTTAGACCCAGGTTGTCTCGATTTCCGGCCTAGTTTTCCCGTCGTCTAATTAATTGTCTCAAAGATAAAAATAAGGCTCACAAGAGATTCTTGAAATCTGGTCTTGTAGATGATTATAATTCTTTTTCCTCTCTCAGAAAACAAGTTAAGTTATACTTGGCGCTTGATAAAAGGGAATTCTCCTTGAATTGTGAGGCGGGTCTTAGAGTTGATCCAAACAAATTTTGGAAGTATATATATAATTCCACTAAGGAAGCTGTTGCCTTGCCTGCTGTCTCAGTCTTCAAACGGCTACTTTTCCTGAGGCATGGAAGGTGTCGGCCATTACTCCTATTCCGAAGAGGGAGAAAGGAAATGACATTTCTAATTTCAGGCCCATTTCTATTCTGAATACCTTTGCTAAGGTGTTTGAAATGGTTGTTTATGAACATATTTACTCCCATGCCAGCAATTTAATATCTGAAAAGCAGCATGGCTTTATGAAGGGGAGATCTACAATGACCAACTTGGTGTCTTTCTTGAACACAACAGGACCTGAGGTTGAATATGAAGGCCAAGTGGATGTTGTTTACTTGGATTTTCAGAAGTCTTTTGATAAGGTTCCTCACTTTCTCCTACTCAGGAAGATGTCTGCTCTGGGTTTCTCTGATAGTCTTTTGGGATGGGTATCCTCTTATCTTGATAGGAGAACCTTTCGAGTGAGGTATGCATACTCTTTGTCTTGTATTTTGATACAAATCAACCTTTTAACTTTCTGTTCTTGGGCTATCTTGGGTATTGGAATTCAGAACACAAAGAGAATCAACTGGTGTGTTAACCACACAAGTCATCGCGACACCACTAATTTACATCCACTTCGTTTATTTCATTTTTTTTTTATTTTCTCAAAAACTGCTGTAACGATTTTTTTTAAAAATTAGTGTATTTATCAAGTGTCATGCGTTAATAGTTGTGTCAAATTTTTAATCCGATTGAATTAAAGGAAGGGGTTGTAATAATTTTCCCCCAAAGCATGCTTTGCACGTAGCACGCGTTTTGCCGACTCCCAACACTCTTTCGCGGTTAAATTAGAAAAGTGCCGGACCACTTCATTCGCCAATACATATATCCCCATGACTTCAAGGAACTGGAACTCTCTTCCAGCCTCTATCTTTCCCAGCACCTATAATCTTCAAACCTTCAAAACCGGAGTGCATAGACACCTACGTCTACACCCTCTCACTTAATCAACTTTCTCTTCTCTTCGGTAATGCAAGGGTCTTTCGAGATCCATAGGGGCTGCATCTTTACTGGTGCACCCCTTCTTGCATTCGATTGCATTAAAAAAAAAAAAAAAAAAAATTTACAATTTAGGAGTGTCGTAATATAAATATTTTAATCGTTCATATCTCGAATTTGGAAAATCGCAGAGCCTTGAAATTTGAAAGTTAAGCTATAAAGGCTACAAGACGTATACCAAGATTTTGGCTAAAATAGAAAAACCGGAAGTTGATGTTTACGTACGTAAGAATTTACCCCCCCCCCCGCGTTTCGCAACCATAAGTCTCAGAGATACGATATTCGAAACTTAAGCTTGATATAGGCTAGAAGTGGTACAGCAAGGTTTTGGTTGAAATCGGAAGACCGGAAGTGGACATTTACATGAAAGATTTTTCGTTTTTTTTTGATTTTCTCAAAAACGGCTGAAACGATTTTTTTAAAAATTAGTGTATTCATCAAGTGTCATGAGTTCTTAGCTGTGTCAAATTTTAATCCGATTGAAATAAAGAAAGGGGGTTTAAAGTAAGAGTGTCGCGGCGCTGTGTTATCGATGGTAAAAATTTGAGAATTTTCTTATAAAAATCATAAACAGTCCCGAACCTCCTTAACCGGTTTTCGTTTTTTCTTGTAAAATATTTTTTAAAACAAAAAAAAATATTTTCCATATCTTTAATTGACTTATCAATTAATATTAAAATTTTAAATTTAAATCTATGTAGATACACTATTATTTATTCCAAGAAAATAATTCGAAGAAGTTGTTCATTTGATATTAACTGAAGAGTTAGGGAAGCCAGGAGGGTGAACCGCGATTGGAGTGGGTGTACACCAGTGGTTCCCAACTTTTTGTGGCCCATCTCCCTTTCTGGAGGTTGACGAACACCTATCGCCCCCTTTTCAGTTTCATTGTATGTCTAATTTTAATTTGAAGTAAAGTGTAAATAATAAAGCAGTTTTATTATTTTAAACAATTTTATTACCGCATATAAAAACAACCAAGCAGTTTTATCCGGTCACTCTTAAATAAAATAGAAAGAAAACTAAAATGTACATTTTTTTACAGATTTTTTTAAGAACAAAGAAGTGAAATAATTAACTAAGATCATTGACGTACATTTAAAAAACAGGAGTACATGTTTTCATTTTTAAATTGGAATCTGTAAAAATTAAGAAAGTTGACAGTTAAAATTTGAAAAAATAAATGAAAATTTGAAAACTTTATTATTGTTTTATTGTACCTACAGTACTATTTTAATTTTTTCCCCTTTGAATACTCATCGCCCCCAAATCGCCCACCTGGTGTTATGTGGAATTATTTTGGAATTCATTAGATAATGCCCCATCATCTATTGTCTTCTACTTGGAAATGGAAGTGGAAGTAGGTGTACATGATATTAGGTCGCGGTTCACCACTCGGGGAATCCAGATTTGAATTGGATTGTGGAGCATTTGATTAAAGTATAAGATTATTTTCAGTTAATTAAATATTCATAAAATTTCCTAATATTTTCTAATATAAATTAAATTCTTTTAAACAACTGACTTTACTTTTAAAACAAAATATTAAAAATAATATAAATATGTTCTACATTAATATCATTTTATCAATTGTGACGTTATCTTGGCACAAATAAGCAGATAAAAGCTTGCTACCGCTCGAGCTTTCTTTCACTTCAACTCACGATGTTTATATCATCAACTATATTTGTGTTACTCTCAATTATCTCTATTTTATTTGGTCAAGGTAAATTATTAATCAAATTTGAATTTAATTAATTAATTAATTGTTATTTTATAAATACTTTTCCTCATAATTCAATTAGAATGTGGACGATTAAATATTCAAGACCGAATTGTTGGAGGAAAACAAATCCAAAATACGTTTCCATGGTTAGGAACATTGTACAGAAAGGGTAAACTTCTATGTGGATCTGCATTAATTAGTTCACAATATGTTATTACTGCTGCTCATTGTACTTATACGTAAGTAAATTATATATGACTTGCATGGAAGTCAGAAATCAATTAATAATATTTGACTTAGTATACCTACTATTATTATAATTATAACAGATAAAATAGTTCTGATTAAAAAGACTGATGATGAAGCTCAAACCTTAGAAACAATAGTTTTTAATAAATAAATTATATAAACATATTTATTTGGTTATATTATATTGTAATTATGTATTGTACATATAAGTCTATTTGCATCAAGCAGAGGACAACATCAATGATTTCTCTTTATTATCACTTTCAATTTCAATTTTTGCATTCTTAATGGTTATAGCTTTTATATTTAGAGTGCAAGTTTTAAATTAAAATTCCCGTTTTGTGATTTCTGAAGCCAAAAAAGTCCCCCCCCTGCAGGGCTCATGGGATGAGTAACGGCAACGTCAAACCGTTTCTTATGGCAAACTAACAGTAATTAAATATATTTCATATGTTTAATCAAGAATTATGTTCTTTTTTAATTTCTTGAAGTACATTTTTAGTTCAGTTAAATTGTTCTCTTCCCCTCGCGAAAAAGTTTTCGGGTAGTTTTGATTTCTTGATCCTATATGTTTACTTAGACCACTTTTTTGTTAAAACTCTTAGATTTTGAGCATTTTCCATGACGGAAAATGATCCATTATTTCAAAAAATCGCCGTTTTTCCTACATAAAATGAAAACCACTCATCCTAGAAACTTGGTTTCTATCTCATTCTCTAGGAAATTTTATTGACTTGAACGTTTACTTGAATTACTTCTTTGATAAAACACTTAGATTTAAAGATATCCAGCATTTTCCGAATCCTCAAAAGTGTCATGGAAAATGTTGGATATCTATAAATCTAAGAGTTTTAACAAAAGTGGTCCAAGTAAACGTTCAAGTCAACAAAATTTCTAGAGAATGAGATAAAAATCAAGTTTATAGGATGAGTGGTTTTTATTTTATGAAGGAAAAACTACGATTTTTTACAAAAAATTTCAGTTTTTCAAAACTTCAACCTCATATGCGGCACGGGCTACCATTATCCAATTAAGATGAAACTTTGTGTGAATTGTATCAAATTTAATCTAGTTTAAAATGTATTGAGTGGTCTTTATCGAAAATGTGCTCTTTCATGGTCAAAATCGGAAAAAACCGAAAAAAGGGCCTCTTTTTGTGATTTGCGGAAACAGAAAAAATACGCCAATTAGCGCTTGGGCCCGAACAGTTGGCTGGAGAAAAATCCTAAATGATGAAATTTGTAGAAAATTTTATGAGCTTTCATTTTGAAATGAAAGGTTATTTACGAGAAGTTTTCGAGTTATAAACAAAAAACTGCCAAAAAAATGAGATTTTTTGATATTTTCTTTGCATTTTTGACAATGTTCCTTCACGAAATTTTGTTAGAAAACCTCGAGATTCAGATTCAGCATACCTAATAACATAAAGAGTCGAAGAAATTACAACTACCCCAAAACTTTCCGAGTAACAACACAATTTAACTGGATTATTTGTTTTAATAAAAAAAAATTCCCACTAAATATTTTGCTTTGTGGTTGTGGTGACCCCCCCCATGAAAATTTTCTGGCTACGCCACTGTGTGAGTTGCAATAACTCGAAAATATAAATCTCATGGACATTAAATTCAAAATTTAAGCTATAGTTATAGGCTCGAGATAGCAGAACAAAGATTTCCCTAAAACCCGATTACCGAAAATACTAGTCCTATTAATTTATTATTTTTGATTTCTTTTCTCTCAAAAACGGCTATAACGATCTTTTTTTAATTACCGAATTTATCAAGGATAACATCTTTTTTGTTGTCAGTAAAAATAAAAATATTTCAAGGCTATTTCTTGGCTTTTTTCTTCCAATCAGATAGTAAAGCTCGCACTCATTGTTAAAAATAAGCTAACGTGTTCTGATGTGGCCATCCACCTGACTTTATCATACAACCTGGCCCCTCACTTATATTTAATATCTAATAAAATTATTTATAATCATGTAGGGGAGGGGGGGAGTTAGATTTTCCATCTGTGGCCCCACTGATTATGTATAAAAAATTTGGTTGAGTTTGGTACAAGGGCCTAGATTTTAATTTTTTGATCCTACACCCCCCCCCATTTTGGGCGGTTAGTTTTTGCATTTTTTGACTTCTCGGGTCCCACTCATTATGTATACAAAATTTGGTTGAGTTTGCTCAAATAACCTAGATTTTTAATTTTTAACCCTCCACCCAGGGCCGCCTCAAGGGTATGTGCTGCCCGGGTGCAAGATATAATTTGCCGCCCCTCCTCATCAGAACATCAATGTTATATTCCGGCAATAATAATAATAAGTGCGTTGATTTAAAATTCTGATTTTAATTATTTGATAACTGTTAATCTGTTTAAGAAATAAAACATTAAAATAAAAATGATAAAGGTAACTTTTTATAAACTTTATTACTTTGTATAATTTTAAAAAAGAATGTATTTGAAACAAACATAAAAAAGATAATTACTTTCACTATAATTCTTAGTTATAACAAAAAAAGTAGTACCTTACCTATATACATAATTTTATATAATATTAATCTGTTATTCTTTATTAGCACTATTTAATGGGAATCTTTGTGGATGTTTTTATAAATAACTTTTTTTTTTTGGGAGAGGGAGTCGGGCTGGTCTAGTGGTTAGCGTCTCCACCTGCTAACCAAGTGGATTCCTCTAGTATTATATGAGAATCGATGGATATTTTTGATTTTAAGTCGATTCCTCCATGTCTAAAGCAATGGTTACTAATAATAACCGAAATGTCAAAAATCTAATATAGAATGGATATTCCTCAAGTACTAGATACTCGCTATTTTTTGATTTTATATCGATTCCTCTATGTCTTCAGCAATGATTACCAATAAAAACCGAAACGTCAAAATCCAATATAGAATGGTTATTCCTGAAGTACTAGATGAGAATCAATCGCTATTTTTGGTTTTAAGTCGATTCCTCTATAAAGGTAACGGATAAGAAATGAACGCAGTTGCTATGGTTACTTATAAACTTTCCTCCCAAATTTTTAGCATTTCACAGAGAAAAGCCTATCCACTCTTACTTAGTTAGGTTAAATGAGTCCTATATTAAACAGATAAAATGAATAAATTTTAAAGAATTTAAAAATCTTACTTTAGAGTAAAGTACTTTAAAATATAATTTTACTAAAAACTTTATTTAACCTTTTTGTCGTCCCCAAGGTACTTAATTAGAATATTAAATTTCATCGAAATTGGTTAAGTCATTTAAGATATTTAGAAAAAACTAAAAAAGTACTGAAATAAACAATGTTGTATAATACTAATGTTTGTGGGCCGATATGTACCAAAAACTAATCAGCGCTTCATTTTGTTAAACTAATAGTAGGTTTTCAATTTCAATTCAATCAGTGCAACGGTGTGGAAAATATCGTGGACGAAATAAACGATAACATCCATCCATCCATCCATCCATCCATCCATCCGCACGCACTTCCGAAAAAATGCCACTTTTTGGCCTCTCGACGAGATTCCAGGTAATTTTGGCAAAACCGTCACGTGCTAAAATTCAATCTCATTGAATAACTTCAATTTGTGACCTTAATTGAGTCCATGGGTTCCGTAGTCTTTACCTGAGGACCCTTTGAAGTCGCGCTTGCCGCGCGACCAGTTACAATACTTTCTTCCATGCTTCGCATTGGATAAAGTAAATAAACTGCAACGGATCGTTGCTAAACTTTATCAATGAACTATTGTAGTCTAGGGTAAAGTACTTTAAAATATAATTTTACAAAAAATTTTATATGACCATTTTTGTGGTCCTCAAGGTACTCAATTACAATATTAAATTTCATCAAAATTGGTTAAGTCATTTTCAAGATATTTAGAAAAACTAAAAAAGTACTGAAATAAAGTACTAATGTTTGTGGGCCGATATGTACCAAAACTAATCAGCGCTTCATTTTGTTAAAATAATGTTAGGTTTTCATATTTCATTTCAATTGGTGCAACGGTGTAGAAAAAATCGTGGACGAAAAAAACGATAACATCCATCCATCCATCCACACGCACTTCCAAAAAAATGGCACTTTTTGGCCTCTCGACGAGACCCCAGGTAATTTTTGTCAAAATCGTCACGTGCTAAAATTCAATCTAATTGAATACTACAATTTGTGACCTTAATTGAGTCCATGGGTTCCGTAGTCTTTTACCTGAGGACCCTTTGAAGTCGCGCATGCCGCAGACCGATTCACAATACTTTACCCATGCTTCGCATTGGATAAAGTAAAAATTGAGTGAACACATGTTCCAGGTTTTTTCGAATTTTTCCAAGATTTGCCTAATTTTCGTACGCTATTTATAATAAAAATTTCTTTTGTATTCATTGTAGCCCTGTATTAACTAAAATTTATATCAAAATCGTTTGAGAGAAGTTTTGAAAAAAATTCTTCTAGAGAGAGAGAGAGCACCCGTTCACGATAAAGCAACCCGAAAGGGATTCCAGACCTTCACGGTTCATTAATTAACATGACTGGAATATATTTTAAAATAAAATTTTTTTGGAATTAAATACCTACCACTTCAAGTGTATTGGTTCTAATACTAGATATACTGAAATCTTAACTTTATTTTATTATAATTTTGTTTCTTATTAAATAATCTTGATTCAGGCACCAGATTACTACGGTTCGCTGGAAATTGTTGTTTACTAATTTAATTTATTTACCTCGAGATTTACTCTTTTCAAGATATTGTGCTAACAGTCAGACAGACAGACCAATAGGTGAAAATAGTCTTAAAACAGATAACCTCAAGACGCGTCTATAATGGTTTAATATATCGTGAGCTTATTGCGAAAAGTCATTAACATTTTCTTACATTTGAGATAACCCAATTTCAAAATTAAGATTAGTTTTAAAAAGACAGACAGACCAATAGGTGAAAATAGTCTTAAAACAGATAACCTCAAAACGCCTCTATAATGGTTTAATACCTATATCGTGGGCTTATTGCGAAAAAACAATAACATTTTCTTACATTTGAGATAACCCAATTTCAAACTTACGATTAGTTTTAAAAATACTTAAGTAGCAATTTAATTGTTTAGCTTTTGTTTTTTCTAATTATAAATATGTTTCATACCTCACGCAATTGAGTAAAATACTTTACATATGTATATTTTTTTCGGTCTGTAAAATCAGAACATTAGTGCAATTAGATGAAATTGTTTTTTACGTTAAATAGGGTTAGTGTTATTTTGATTCCCTTAAAGTATTTTTATATCGATAAATATGATCGAAACACACAACTACGTACTATTAGATGAAAATCCACCAAAAGTGTACTTAGTGACTTTTCGCAAGAAGCCCACGATAATATGTATTTTGGGTAAAAACATGTATTCGAATTTTTGAGACCATGGCAAGGTCCATTCAAGAATAAGTGAATTTTGAAAATTCACACTTTTAGAAAATTTCAAAGAATGATATTTGTCAAGTTTAATTCAAAATGAATTAGGTTGATATACATATGCAATAGCTGGCGGGCCGAGCGTTGGTAGGTAATTTTTTGCATTAGTTAAAAGCGATATATTAATATTTAATTTGATATTCAGGTATAAACAGGTCGATTGTTTTTGTAGAGAGAATTAAATAAAATTGAAATAAAACTTAATTAATGTTTTGCCGACATTTTGACCCGCTCCGGCCATTAACAAGCCAATCGCTGTGCACAAACTTTCGAACTTAATTGCAATTAAAAATAATATTAAAATACACGGAGGCAGTGGCGTAAATTAAATTTAGAGGCCCGTGTTGTCGGATGGGCGAAGGATTTTTTTTGCAGTATTATAAGTCCTTGGAGGCCCCGATGCCCGTATATTCTAACACCCTCCAGTACACCGACGTTCATTCGTTGAGCCTTTTAAGCTATGAAGGAGGGACGAACCTCCGGTCGGGTTTTTTAAGAGGATGAAAATGACCTTCTAATAAATTAATTTATTCGGAATTTGTGGTTTTCATTATCATGTTGGCTGCTTTTACATCAAAGTCTGCCTTTAATAGAAAATACTTTTTATTAACTAAATTTTATAATTTTAATATATAAAAATATTTGTAATGAATTTTAAATCAGAAAAACAGTCCATTAATGAAAAGAAATTGAGAAAAATTTAATTAGGGGTTTATTATACACACCCATCTGTTAATAATTAAGTGCCTGGAGCACAGAGCGATGGTAGGTAACTTCTTTGCCTCTAAGGGCCAGTTGTATGTCGGTTGGTGGCGCATCTTTTTAAACGTTGACTAGCTGATCATAACCTGTATGAATTCACCATGTTGCCCGGTGGGATGGCCAATCAGATGAAAATTCCTGTCTTCTGATTGGCCATCCCATTATTTTACCCTTTGTCAACGTTTAAAGAGTTTACCAACCGACATACAACTGGCCCTAAATAGCTTAAGTTTCAAATTTCACGGCTCTGCGACTTACCGAAGACGAGATATGACCGATTAAAATATTTATTTTGCGACATGACTAATTTACACCCTCTTCCTTTATTTCAATCGGATTAAAATTTATACACGACTAATAACTCATGAGACTTGATAAGTTCACCAATTTTTAGCGAAATCGTTAAAGCCGTTTTCGAGAAACAGATTCTATATATAGGTATTATACAAGAATTGCTCGTTTTAATATAATAAGATTTAATTAAGAATAAACCAATCAAATTAAAGTTACCCGAAGACGAACACCTGACAGATCGATTGTCGACCCAAAAACCCTAATCAGTGATATTCATCGAAATCGTTAGAGCCGTTTTCCGAGAAACACATTCTATATAAAATACAAAAATTGCTGATTTAATATAATAAGATTAATAAAACAATTTTATATAAATATTCTAACTAAGCTTTTTTTAATATTAGACTTATAAATATTTTATTTTTTATGCACAGAGATTTAAAATATCCAACATTGTTCGAGATTTTGTTTAAAGCGACAAATAGATGTCACTGGAATGAATCGCAAGTAATAGAGAAAGTAAAAAAAATAATAATACACGAAGATTATAATGAGGATTCAGGCGAAAATGATATTTCTTTAATAAAATTGGCAAAAAAAGTAAATTTCATGACTGTTTGTCTACCATACAAAGGTATAAATAAAATTTTTCCTGTTCTAAATAGAGATTTACAGATAAAAATGGTAGATTTTCAGATGCAAAAGGCTGGAATTATAATGGGTTTTGGTAGTTTACGCTATGGAACCTTTGAGTACCCATGCATGTTACACGAAGCTGAAATAGATATTTACTCAGTCCAAATGTGTGGAAATCTCGTATCCTATCCAAAACAAATTAACGGGATTTGGAATATCCTTTGCGCTGGAGAAATCGATGGATCAAAAGATTCATGTCAGGTAAATAATTTATATAGGTATTCCTATAGCCTTCCAAACTTTAACAATTCATTGTTTTTTATTTAATATATTATTATTATCTACTTGCAACGAAATTTTCTCTGGAGAGAGTCGGACTGGTAGAAATTTTAATTGAATGTAATGGAAGGCAGCCCAGAGGTAGTGAGGAAAGAAAAAAATAACACATATAAAATAAGGTGTAATTTATTGGAATCCTTCACTCCTTTCCTTTCAAACCGACGTTTCGGAGGATTTTTCCCTGAAGGAGGAAGGATTCCAATAAATTACACCTTATTTTATATGTGTTAGTTTTTCTTTTCTCCTACCTGGGCTGCCTTCCATTACATTCAATTATATCTACTCTTATTAAACGAGCAAAAATTGTATATTTATTTATTTATATATATATTTGTTTGTATATATATTTGTATCTTAAATAAATTTTTTTCTCATTTCAAAGAATAATTGATACCTCAACGAGAATTATTTTGACCGCGCTGATTTGAAAAGAAAAGAAAAAAATTTATTTAATATCATTATTTCAAGTTAGAAATATATAAGTTCAAATATTATTTTCACTCAATATTTGACAAAAATTCCCTACATTAGATTCGTGATTGAATCAAATGTAGAAAAAATTAGGTTAATTAATGGCAGGCATCTAACATACATGCTAATAGATCTAGCGCTCTGGGCTGGGAGATCGAATATATAACATCTGAGATTTCAAATTCACTTGGTGATCCATCCGAATGTCTAGCTGGCTATACGTGAAATGACGTTGGATTGTAGCTAAGTGGATCACATCTTTTCTCTCTTGGTCCAGACTTAATACTCCGCAGACTCCAATAGCATAATCTGCAGTAGTCTCGCGAGATAAAAATATATTTTTCAAATCAGCGCGGTCAAAATAATTCTCGTTGACGTATCAATTATTCTTTGATATATTAATGAAGAAAAAAAATTTATTTAATATGATTATTTCAAGTTAGAAATATATAAGTTCAAATATTATTTTCACTCAATATTTGACAAAAATTCCCTACATTTGATTCGCGATTGAATCAAATGTAGAAAACATTGAGTTATTTGTATCTTGGTTCTATTTTGAAAACGACTCTACCGATTTTGATGAAATTCACGGGTTAGGGGTTTTTGGGGTGACAATTCGATCTGTCACGGTCTCATCTTCGACAAAATTGTTTTTGATGGGTTTTTTCGTAATCAAATTAATTATTCTCAGGTAGACAAATCCCATTCTTAGGGTTTTAAAAAAGGTTATTCTTTTCCTTTTGTACCCAGGCAGACAATGGGTCGGGTTAATCCTTTATTCTCAAAGGCCTTGAAGAAGTATTGTGATTGTGGATTTTCACATATTTTGTTCTCCCTAAACATTAGAAATATTAATAAACGTTTTATAATTGTTTTTATAAAGAACTTTATTTATTTAATAGAATAAAAAATAATCAAGAATTTATTTAAAAATATATTTCGCATAAGCAGGTCTCAATTTTCTGAAAAAACAACACATTTTGATAGGTTTTATTTATTAACAATTGGATGAATAAAAATGAATCATATGGTTGAATCAAAACAGGTGCAGGAGACGGAGTGCAGTGGTGGGGGATCCGGGGATAGGGCGAGGTTTCGGGGGTGGGGTCGAGCGGGGTGGAGGTGTGTGTGTGTGGGGGGGGGGGGGGGTACAGTGGGCGAATATTATATATTTTTGTATTTTTTTTAATTTGAAAACGGCTCTCAAATAAAAATCGACATTTTTATCTGAATTTTAAATTAAAAATAATATTCAAATAAAGCTTTTAACTGAAGGAAGAAGTTACCGAGCATCGCTCGGTGCCTCCAAGTACTATATATTTAAATTTGATATTTCTAAATGTGGAGATGAATAAGGAAAATGATTCTGTTCTATTGTTTTAAAACTGTGTTGTCTGATTCTATGTTATTTATATTATTTCTAAGACTGTTTATATAATATAATTGTTAGTAAAAAAAGAAATGAGAAAAATTGTTTATGTGAATGTGCCAAATTTTTTGAAGTTTTAGTTTCTGATGGTTCTTCATTGGTAACGGATATAAAAGAAAATAATGTACTTTAGACGAATGTGTGTGATGTAACTATTTGAAGCTCTGATGAAGTCGGCAAAGTCGACGAAACGTTGGTTGAAAAATTAAAAATCACACAAAAAAACTTAATTAGCATTTTAAACTTCCTAATTATTATTATATTTCGATAGTAATGTATACGGGGTTGTCCAGCTTGGGCCAACCATTTATCTCGAAAGCTATGATGGCTTTTAAAAAAATGGGTTTTTTTGGTTTTTTTATGGGAAATATAAATTCAAAGTCAAAATTCAAACGCGATAACGTTTAGGGAAAGCGGTGTTGGTTTATAGTGAAACATATTAAAGACAGGAATTATTTGACGGATTATAGTGGTCAGTCTTTTGTTAAACCTCCTGATGAAGGGTTCATAGCCCGAAAAATATGTATAGAGATAAATAAAAAATTTCCAAAATATAATTTAAAAAATATTTTAATTTTTTTAATTTTATTTCCTCTTTGTGAAACACCACTATAATCGGTCAAATAATTCCTGTGTACAAACGCGATGTTGCAGTTTCGGTAAATTAATAATTTTAAATGATATTTATTTTGATTTAATATTTTCTTACCTTGAATATAAATTCAAAATCTACGCTCGCCAGTTAGACCCCCAGGAAATAATTATTTATTTTTTGAATTTTTGTCTGAATTTGATTTGAAGTCAATTGAATATTCTCTCTATAACGAGTATTTTTAGTCCAAGTGCATAAGTCAAAAGACCATTTCTAGAATAATAGGTATTAAGAAATCAATCTTTGCTAATCTGAAACAGGTCTGGAATTGTATTTGGCATCTTTGTAATGGTTTAGCTTTAAAAGAAGAGAGATCATTCTATACGTGCACTTTTTAAGACGTTTCTCTCGATTAGATTTGAACCGTTGGATAAGGCCAGAGCCGTAGCATGGGTGGTGCGAGGGTACCCCGGCACCAGGCGCCGAACGATAAAGGTGCCGAAAGAAAAAGAGATGCCGTTTTAAACTTGGAAAAAAATTTAGTAATGCAGTAATGCATTTAATTTTGTATAATTCTATAATTTTCCAATATATTTTATTGGATTGTCTTTGTAGTCAAAACAATGATTTTAAATTGCAAATTTAAAGGTGGTGCTTGAAACCGAGAACAAGCCCAAATACTAATAATGAAGTAATTAAAAGGGCAATATTAGAAGAAAATATTTCGTTTCTTGCTAAACTTGTAACGTATATAAAGAGGACCAAATACCTCCTAAAAGTACTAAAAACAACACGTATCTCAAACAGAAAGTTTGAGAAACCAAACAAAAAAGGGCTAGACAAAAAGTTTGGATAAGAAAAATTTGGCCGGTAAACGAGATAGGCTGTAAATCTATTTATGAGATCCATACTCCCTTCCTCTATTGGATTGTCTTTCTAGTCAAAACAATGATTTTAAATTGCAAATTTAAAGGTGGTGCTTGAAACCCTAAGGCTTACAAATTCAATTTGTATTCCAAGCTTTGAAGGATGATTTTTCAGTTGAGCCTAGTACTCATATCAGTAGAGTCAGACACATGAGAATACAATTTTGTTACATTTAACATTCATTTGTGTGTTTAAGTGTGTGTAAGATAGAGTGAGTGGTTAAAGTGTAAAAGTAATATATTCATAGTTGTATAAAAATATATATCTACATATATTTCAAGTATCATTCAATTTATTTAAATAATTTTTATTACTTATAAAAAATATAAGACGGGGGGGGGGCCTCATTTTATCCTTTCGCACCGGGCGCCGTAATATCACGCTACGGCTCTGGATAAGGCGCTTGACTTTAGATCGAGTTTACTCGGAATCGAATCTCGCCTTATCAAGAACAATTCTCATCTTTGTATGCAAAGCGCCTCACTAATGAAACGGGAAGCCACCCCTGAAAAAAATTTCCTCAGGAAAATTATAATGGAGAGGATGCTCCCCATAGTAATCGCCGACGCTCGAAATCGAGTATGCCACTTGAAGAAGAATTATGCTAGATCCCCTTATAATATCAATAAAATCATTCAAAAAAGTAAGTTTTCTGCATTTTTTAAACAGAAATTCTAAAGCTAGAGAGCCCAAATTCTAATCAGTTATCCGCATTGTAAATACAAACATTTTAGCACAAGATCAAATTTTCTACAACTTTACGTTCTGAAATTGTCGTGGATATTTGAATAGAGACACACAACAGACATAGAAAGAAAAAATATCATGGTTAAAAATTATTTTTCTCTAAGTTCCAGACATTTTCCAACACAATAAGAAAAAAAAAATGAAAATTTTTGAGTGAATTCAAAACTAGGCTCATCCAAGAGACAGGCTTCGCGAACCTCCCGTCCGTACCGTGCAATTAGAAGCTATTTATCTATTAATTATAATTATATAATAATGATTTTAAAGAGGGATTTCCAAATCGACAGTTGACAAAGTACTGAGTGAATTTGGCAGTCATCTCTACGCTTATTTCAACTCTTGAAATAATGTCCTAGGAAAAAACGAAAGAATCTATTTCTAGTGCCAAAAGTATACCTTTCCATTTGAAAAAATGAAGTTAATGTTTGTAGCTCTCACATAAGAACAAGCAAAAAAATGTTGACCTCGAATTTATATTCCTCATAAAAAACTTGATTTTTTACTTTTTTAATAGTGATCGTATTTTTCGAGATAAACGGCTGGGCCATGTAGGTAAGGTGAAACAGCCGGTATACATATAGTGAATGTGAACTTCGCTTAATATATAGGTATATCTCAACAAAAACACTTGTGTAAAAAAAAGGCCAAGTTCGATTAATAAAATCCGTTTGCCAAAAAAAGTAGTGAGATCTAATGTGCTGCCAAGTTCAACATCATCAATTTATTAAATGAGTCGAGAATATATTAGTAACTTCAATTAAAACGCATGTTTTTCATTTCACATGTCCCTCTATATTTTTTATTGATTTCACATTTTTAGTTGAAATTATTTTCCTAAAACTTGGCTTTTACGCATTAAATTATTATTATTATTGTTTGATAGGGCCTCCACCACTCCCCTCTTATTAAGATCCCATGATATGGTAACTAGTAATTCGTGACATACATAATAATGCGTAAAAGCCAAGTTTTATGAAAATAATTTCAACTAAAAATGTGAAATCAATAAAAAATATAGAGGACATGTGAAATGAAAAACATGCGTTTTAATTGAAGTTACTAATATATTCTCGACTCATTTAATAAATTGATGATGTTGAACTTGGCAGCACATAGATCTCACTACTTTTTACGAACAGATTTTATTAATCAGAACTAGCCTTTTTACACAAGTGTTTTTGTTGAATTTCACTTCTTTTTGTAAGTTGGATTTATCGTATAAATTTAACAACTTCATTTCGGGCCCTGAAGAAGGAAAAGTTTCGATTTTTCAATTTCGTCCTTTATTAACCGACTTCAAAAAAGGAGGAGGTTCTCTATTCGACTGAATTTTTTTTTTTTTTTTTGTGCCTATGTTACCTCATATCTCCGCCAATTGTGAACCGATTTTGAAAAAAAAATTTGCATTGGGTTCAGCCCACCTTCCGATTGGTCCCATTTTTTTCATAGGTATTAGACCTTTTTTATTAGGTTTTTTTAGACCTAACTTCATTGTTTATGAACCGATTTCGATGGTTCTTTTTTTATCCGATAGGGGGTGTCTTAGGGATGGTGTCATATTAATTTGGTCAAGTTCTGATGATATGATCACTATTAATAACATCACTAAAAAAGAAAAATAAAAATAATTTTTAAGAAAAAAATAAAAACCGACTTCAAAAAATTAAATGCAACAAATAAAATACACTAAAAGGTATAAAATAATTATTATCTTATTTAGTTACAACTAAACGACGAAATATTAACATGAAATTACTTTTTGAAGTTGGTGCCAAACATATACCTTTTATGAATCGCACTCGACGGATCTTACTTAGTACGTTTGGTGGGTACGCTCGCTTATAGGTATAGTTTGTTTGGCACCGACTACAAAAAGTAATTTCATGTTAATATTTCGTCGTTTAGTTGTAACTAAATAAGATAATAATTATTTTATACCTTTTAGTGTATTTTATTTGTTGCATTTAATTTTTTGAAGTCGGTTTTTATTTTTTTCTTAAAAATTATTTTTTTAATGTGTCAAGCTTTACCAGTATGCCAAATTTCAGCATTCTAGTTTCATTGAATTTTTAGTTTATGTTAATTAATCCTATAACTTTCACCCCTTCATTTTAGGTCCTGAAGAAGGGAAAGTTTCGATTTTTGGATTTTTCCCATTAATTGTACCCCAAACTCTACCTGCCTGCCAAATTTCAGCATTCTAGGGTTAGCGGAAGTACTCTAGAATTTTGATGAGTGAGTGAGTCAGTCAGTCAGTCAGTGTGTGACAAAAAAGCCTATCTTTGGCTTCTTGTAACTTGGATGGTATAAACAGTAGAAATATATAATTTTGTAATTTAGTTAAGCTTATGGACCAGTATTCTGGAAAAAAATTTCAGCCATGTAGAGGTTTCCATTACGAAGTTACAGAGGCGTCAAAATGGCCTGAGTTGTTTTTTTTTTTTTTTTTTAATGCAATCGAATGCAAGAAGGGGTGCACCAGTAAAGGTGTAGCCCCTATGGATCTCGAAAGACCCTTGCATTACCGAAGAGAAGGGAAAGTTGATTAAGTGAGAGGGTGTAGACGTAGGTGTCTATGCACCCTGGTTTTGAAGGTTTGAAGATCATAGGTGCTGGGAAAGATAGAGGCTGGGAGAGAGTTCCAGTTCCTTGAAGTCATGGGGATATATGTATTCGCGAATGAAGTGGTCCGGCACTTTTCCAATTTGACCGCAAAAGAGTGTTGGGAGTCGGCAAAACGTGTGCTGCGTGCAAAGTATGCTTTGGGGGAATTATTGATTTTATCTCATCAGAGCACCTGCCGTGATAGTATCTATAGAAAAGGGAAAGGGCAGAGACATCTCTTCGATGAGCCAGCGAGTCGAGGGAGTCGGTGAGGTAGAATCGTCAATTAGCCTGACGGCTCGTTTCTGAATTGCATCAAGGGTAGCAAGAGAATATTTTGAGGCTCCTCTCCACAGATGAGAGCCGTATTCGAGATAGGGGCGGATTTGGGCCTTGTAGATGGTGAGAAGTTGTGGGGGTTTGTAAAATCGCTTGGACCTGAATAAGAAGCCAATCTTCCTTGCTGCAGATTTCGCCACAGAGGAGATGTGTTCATTCCAAGACAGGTCAGATGCGACAGAGACGCCCAACATGGATAGGCTGTCACACATTTTCAGGGTATTCGAATCGAAGTGAATATCAGGGAAATCTCTATTTTCGCGCCTAGAAATTAGACAACATTGAGTCTTATTTGAATTAAAGTTAACTAAATTTTGAGAGCCCCATTTATTCAGTTTGTCTAGGTCGAGAGTAATTGAGGAGGCAATATTGATTCGATTATTCGGGAGAGAGGGTTTGCCGTTGTTTCTTGTAAAGGGTAGTCTGGCAGTGCACACAGCCCCGCTCGAATCGAACTTGGCTGGGGCACTGCCGTGCTCCCAGATATATGTATGGATGAAGGCGCTGATGGCTTATGTATAATAATTAGATGCTGTTCATGCGAAAATTTAGAGGGGGGGGCAAGGGGGCACCTCCCCCTCCCCAAGAAAAAAATCGAGTCAATATCTCAATAACTATTTATGATATGAGATTAATTTTTTTTCTTTAAAAGTCAATACAGATTGAAAAATGTAGATCTCAAAAAAAATCTTCTCATATAGCCCAGTAAATAGGGGGGTTTCAGCTTACATTAATTGCGGGGAAATATTTTCTTGATCGTTTGGTATGGTGTGGGTATACCAAATCTAAGTTTGCGACCTCGAAAGTCTGGGGGGGACAACTTTTGGCGGCCGAAAAATCTTGAAATTTTAGGACTTTTTCCAGTTTTTTGCTTATAACTCGAAAACAGTTCATACTTTGTAAATAACCGTTCTGTACTAAATTAAAGAGGACAAATTTTTGCGTCGATTAAAAAAAATGCAAAATTGGTCCGGTAGTTCAATTTTTAATGGGGATCCAAAAAAAACCCCAGGATCACTTTTGAATATCTCTAAAACTCGCACTTTTTTCGATTTTTTCACATTTTGACCATAAATAAGGTGCACGTTTTCGACAAAGACGACTTTATACATTTTTAAACTAGATTAAATTTGCTACAATTTAAATAAAGTTTCATATTAATTGGATAATGGTAACCCGTGCCGCAATGAGGTTGAAATTTTGAAAAAATGCAATTTTTTGCAAAAAACCTAAAGTTTTTCTTTCATAAAATGAAAACCACTCATCCTAGAAACTTGATTTCTATCTCAGTGTCTAGAACATTTTGTTGACTTGAACGTTTACTTGGACCAATTTTTTTTTGTTAAAATTATAGATATCCTACATTTTCCGGACAGGATATCATCCGAACCTTAAAAAGCGTCATGGAAAATGATGGATATCTATAAATCTAAGAGTTTTATCAAAAAAGTGGTCCAAGTAAAAACGTTCAAGTCAATCAGATTTCCAAAAGAATGGGATAGGAATCAAGTTCCTAGGATCAGTAGTTTTCATTTTATGAAAGAAAACTGAGATTTTTTTGCAAAAATTTGTAGTTTTGGATGGTTGGACGAGAACAATTTGGGTGGGCGGTCGCCACACCTCGCTCAACCCTGGCACTGCGGCTGCCCCCCCTTAGGAAAATTACCTAAATACGCCAATGATGCTGTTTTGAGGTATGTAAGCTCCTTGAATCAGATGTGGTGTTCAAATGAAGACGAGGAATTTTATTCAGGTTGAATAATAAGATTTGTCTTGTTTAGATGTTTTATTTTCAAATCACGAGACTGTTTCGGTGGAAACTCTCCATCATCATCAGTCTAAGAGTAGACAATGAAGTTAAATTGAAATTAAATAAATACAAAAAATGCTGCTTGGTAACGAACATACATATGTTAATGGTTGGTTTTCAATTATCAATTTTAGTTAAGGTAAAATTTTTTTGTATAATCTAATATATAAAGAAAGTGAACGATTAGCAGTGTTTGAATTATATAGTCCTCAAAATACGTTCATAGTATACAGTAAGAAAAGCATTTGATATGTTTCAATTACATTTTTGTAATGCTATAAAACATATATACCGGGTGAGTTTTTTATCTTGAGACAGTTTTATAATTCAAAAACAGTGCATTATATGAAAAAAGTTTCAAATAAAAGTTTATTTATATCGAGGGGGAAACTAAACTACGCTATTGTTTGTCGACCTAGAATAAGCTTTCAAGGGTATTTTGAGGTCAACTTCTGTTTTTTGACTGGAACCCTATATATTTCTTTACAGATCCTTAATCTTCAAAAAAAACTGAACAACTTTCATAGGAACTATTTTTTTATCCGACATCAAATAAACAAAATATTAAATCAATTAGATCTCATAAAAAAATTTATAATAATTATTTTTAACAATTATTCAACTTAATTATCAAAAAATAATGATCAAATATTTAATTATTAAATAAATAATTTAAAAATAATTAATAATTTAATAATTTTTCGACACTGTTCTGGGACATTCCAGAGTGTTGTCGCAAGTCTTCTGGATGAATTCCAGTTCCGATTTCGTTATTTGGCCTTTTGTAGTGTCTGCGTAGCCTTCCACTTCCTGTTTATTTTAACACGATGAATGAAGCTTGTGAGGGTGTATTCCTATCAGGAAAACGCTAGGCATCCATTTCAATGCCAGCTTCATAACAATTCTTGCACATTCACCATAAATTAAGACCATTTTAATTCTTTCTTCAACAAAAAATACTCCATTTTTATTATTATGAAAATACAATATAACTATCTACTGGATTGACACGAGAAATAAACTTTTTTAAACTCAAGAATTTTAAGTAGTTCCTAGTTCCATTAAGTAGAAAATAATCTCTGAAATCTGTGTATTTAATGAAGTTTTAAGATCATTATAAACTCTTATTTTCATTGTTGTGACTTTTCTACTTAATAATTATTTATTTGATAATTAAATATTTGATCATTATTAGTTGAATAATTAAATTGAATTGAAAGTTTTTGCCGAGAGTAGCAGAATTTTTATATATTGAAGGAGACAATAAAAGAGTGTGTCTTTTGCTGGAATTATAAATTTTATTTATTTATAACGAGACTATAGTTTCGAGGGCTTTGCCCTCTTCATCACTCTATTACAATGGATTCACAGGAATTAATTTATGAATTTATAAATTAATTCCTGTGAATACATTGTAATAGACTGATGAAGGGCAAAGCCCTCGAAACTATAGTTTCATTATAAATACATAAAATTTATAATTCCAGCAGAAGACACACTCTTTATTGTTTCCTTCAAGTTGAATAATTGTTGAAAATAATTATTAGAAATTTTTTTATGAGATCTAAATGATTTAATATTTTGTTTATTTGAACTTGCTCCTATTCTCTCAAAAATTTTCAAACTTTCATATACCACCAAGGGCGGATCCAGGGGGGGGGGGCGGAGAGGGCGACCGCCCCCATAGAGGCCCGTGCCTGGCAAAAAAAATTTGTAAAAAAAAACATTTATTTTTTAAAAAATTTTAAAATTGAAAATAGAGTTCTATGTGTGTGTGTGTGGGGGGGGGCGTCTCTGACCCCCCCCCCACTTGGACAATTCGATCGCGACACATTTCGAGATAAAAAGTAGACCTTATATACATTCACCCCTCCCCCCCCATAAAAAATTACTGGATCCGCCCTTGTATACCACTGGCTCATTTCCGGGGAGCTGGAAAACAGCAAGAATTCAACCAATTAAAAAAAAAGAAGATTCTTCAAATGTAGACAATTTCGTCCGATCGCCATAACTTCGGTTCTTTCTAAAATCATGGAAAAAATCATTAATGAGCAAGTTCTTCACCATTTAGAATCTAATAAACTAATCCATGATAGTCAATACGGCTTTAGACAATTTCGGTCCACCGGCGATATTTTAGCATGTATAACTCATATTTGGAATAAAACACTAGAGACTGGTAAAGAGACTTTCGTAATAGGCTTAGACATTTCAAAGGCCTTCGATCAAGTCTGGCACAAAAATCTTCTTGCCAAATTACCTGCATTTGGCCTCCCCCTGAGCCTCTGCAAGTTGCTTGAGAGCTTTCTCTCAAACCGCTCTATTAAAGTCGAGGTTGACGGAATATCATCCTCGTCCTTTAATACTAATGCTGGAGTTCCTCAGGGCTCAGTCATTTCTCCCACGATCTTTATTATCTATATTAATGACCTATTAAATCTGCCCTCCAATCCAATACATTGTTACGCTGACGATAGCACCCTCCACAACGCTCAATCCTTACTAGACAATCGCGCAAACATAGCCTCCTCAATAAATTCAGATTTAAGCATGCTTAAAAAATGGGGATCTCACAACTTGGTAAACTTTAATGCTGGCAAAACACAATGCTGCCTAATTTCTAAGCGCGCAGATAGGAACCTTCCGGACATTTCCTTTGATTCGAGCTCATTGGAATTCCGTAATAAAATATCAATGTTAGGTGTCACCTTAGGTTCAGACCACTCTTGGAATAACCATATTATCTCAGTAGCAAAAGCTGCAGCATGTAAGCTTGGCTTTCTTTTCCGAACCAAACGATTTTTCACCCCCACTCAACCCCTTATATTATACAAGGCTCAAATTCGCCCATGTCTTGAATATTGCTCGCATTTGTGGAGAGGGGCCCCCAAGTATTCTCTTAATACCTTAGACGAAATTCAGAGGCGAGCTATCAGACTGATAGGTGATCCTACATTAACTGACACTCTCGACTCCCTAGCCCATCGTAGATCTGTCTCCGCCCTTTCCCTTTTTTATAGATATTACCATGGCTTTTGTTCTGACGAAATAAAATCGATAATCTCACCAAGGGCTTCATTTGCGCGAAATACACGATTTTCTAAAATTCAACACCCCTACGCGCTTAAACTGGATAGTAATCGAACAAACGCATTCGCCAATTCATTTATCCCTATGACGTCTAGGGACTGGAACTCTCTTCCCCCGACCGTCTTTCCAGCAACTTATAACCTTCAATCTTTCAAGACCAGCATCCACAGATACCTTCGACTGCTACCCAATCCCTAAATCTCCCCTTATCTTCACGTTACAAGGGTCCACCACGGACTACAGAGGTTGTACCTTCTTGGTGCAACTTCTTCTTGTATCAGTATCATTATAAAAAAAAAAATGTTGGATAAAAAAATAGTTCTTATAAAAGTTGTTCAGTTTTTTTTGAAGATTCAAGATCTGTAAAGAAATATATGTTTCCATTTAAAAAACAGAACTTGACCTTGAAATATCCTTGAAAGCTTGTTCTAGGTTGATAAACAATAGCATAGTTTAGTTTCCCCCTCGATATAAATAAACTTTTATTTGAAACTTTTTTTCATATAATGCACTGTTTTTGAGTTATAAGACTGTCTCAAGATAAAAAACTCACCCGGTATAATATAAAAACAACAGTCTTCGTGAAAGGTTAAAATTAAATGAAAATATCATTATTCAACCTGAATAAAATTCCTTGTCTTCATTTGAACACCACATCTGGTTCAAAGGGCTTTACATACCTCAAAACAGCATCTAATTATTAATATGTAGTTTTTTCGAAATGTCCTGCATTTTTTCGCTAAAACTAATAAACTGAAAATACTCTCTCTTGAAATTTGTCTTTAATATAGAGATGAATGAATCTACTCATTTCTAATATATCTTCTTATTTACAGGGTGATAGTGGAGGACCCTTAATAGTTAAAAAGAATGGTGTATATTATATCCAAGGTAAGAATATTTGAAAATTTGTTAATCTTATTTAAATTCAAATTCTATCGCATCTAATTAAAAAATATTATTTAAGGAATTATTTCGGCTGGAATCGAATGTGCTCGTCCAAATTTGCTTGGTATTTATGTGAATATACCATTTTATTTGAAATGGATAAAGGAAAATATTAAATAAAAAAAATTATATTTTTATATTTTGAGTATTATCAAGAAAACATTATGAAAATAAATACTAAATTAAAAAAAATTAATAAATAACATTTGCCACAGATTGACTACAATTTGATGTTATAGCTTCTTCTAAATTGCTTTCTAGTTTCCGATAGCTTGCCGTACTGGGTCTTCTTCGGTTCATTCTTTTTGATCTCCCTTCAAGAGCTAGTGCCATAATCTAGAAAACAATAAAAGAATTTATAATAATTATCATTAATTGAACCATGCAATGGGTATATTATATTATTATAAATAATATATTGAACAAGAAAATTTTTCCAGTTCCTCATGAATAGAGACCGGATTCCTATGCAATTGCATATTTTGTTTGCCGCCACATACGACCCAGGGGATCAATTATCTAGTATACTGTGGGTTAAATTTTATACTGCATTTTTGAGTAATATTGCATAAAATTGCATATTTGAGGAATATTGCATAAAATTGCATATTTAAAGGATTTTTTGTCAAATATTGCCCATTTCGCGCCAAATACAGATGTTTTAAAAGTAAATTTTCGGAGAAAGAATGAAAAAAAATGCAGAAATATATATATATATATACAGGGTGCTTCAAAAAAATGTATACACACTTTGAACTTCCATAGAAATTTTATTTACCGTTCTACAAAGTTAAATTTCAGGAAAATAGAAAGCTGAAAGTCCAATGTAAATGAAACATAAATAACAAATGTTAATACTGTTCAAATTGGTGACCTGCAGCATCAATACAATTCTGAGTACGAGTCACCACTGATTCTGTACATCGTATCAAAACGTCCAATGAGATTTCTCTACACACTGCTTGAATCTCATTCCAAAGAATGTCTAGGTTACGTGGTTTACGTTTGTACACCTCAACTTTTACTGTGCCCCACAAGAAGAAATCCAGTGGTGTAAGGTCTGGAGAGCGTGCTGGAAACTCGATTGGCCCCCTGCGTCCTATCCACTGGCCCGACAAATTTTGATCCAGGTAAGCTCGTACGTCCCTGTGATAGTGCGGCGGGGCACCATCTTGTTGAAAATAAAAATCATCATTACCGGACGTACGAGCTTACCTGGATCAAAATTTGTCGGGCCAGTGGATAGGACGCAGGGGGCCAATCGAGTTTCCAGCACGCTCTCCAGACCTTACACCACTGGATTTCTTCTTGTGGGGCACAGTAAAAGATGAGGTGTACAAACGTAAACCACGTAACCTAGACATTCATTGGAATGAGATTCAAGCAGTGTGTAGAGAAATCTCATTGGACGTTTTGATACGATGTACAGAATCAGTGGTGACTCGTACTCAGAATTGTATTGATGCTGCAGGTCACCAATTTGAACAGTATTAACATTTGTTATTTATGTTTCATTTACATTGGACTTTCAGCTTTCTATTTTCCTGAAATTTAACTTTGTAGAACGGTAAATAAATTTTCTATGGAAGTTCAAAGTGTGTATACATTTTTTTGAAGCACCCTGTATATATATATATATATATATATATAAAGTTCCTTTCAATTTGCCCCCATTACATCTGAGGATGTGGAGCTCTCCTTTTCATCGTATAAATCAATTTTAAGTGACCGTAAACATAATAACCTGAAGATAATTTAGAAAAATACTTGTAAACATAAATTATTGACAATTACAATAAAATTTTTATTATTTTTAAGATCCTTTGTTAATTATTTCTTTATTATTATTATTATTTTTTTTTTAATGGCTTTCGGTAACTATAGCCCATTTTGGCTATTGAGTATCCGTCTGTGTGTGTGTGTGAAAGTGTGTGTAAATTAGTGTAGTGATCAGATTATAGCCGGACAAATATTTGCATTATTTTATTAGTTTATTATTTGTACGTCAATAAGAAAAGATTGTTAATATAAAAAAATAAAAGCAATACAATACAATCGTGTCTGTTAAATAAAACTACCCCCACCCCTCGCCCCGTATTTTTTCGATCACATTTTTTAAAACATTATTATATTTATTATTTTGATTTTAATTCAAGTGCACCTAATATTTCTTTGAGTTTAAAGATTTTTTAATATATTAAATATAAGGAAAATTTTGTGAAATTGTTTACTGAATAAAAGTACATATTTGACACTTGGTGTCTGAAGCTTACTTTATCATTTTATTCCTTTCATACCATCACTTTTTACTACATAAAAATCTGGTCTCTACTCATGATGTTTTTGTTTTTTATGAAGAAGAGTATTAGATTAGATGGAAAACTTACAATTATAGAGAAATAACATGATAGTGTTTGCATAAAATTTTTAATAACAATCAATACTTTTATAGAAATATTGAATACGTATTTTTTTTCTGAAAAATAAAAAAGTTATGACTGAAACTAAAATCAGTAGAGAATTGTGGGAGGTTGGCCTACGTAATTATCTTCCAAAATGTACACGAGAAATTTTCACATGAAAAAAAAATTAAAGATTTTCTTTTGTTTTACAAAGACAAAACTCAAAGTGATTCAGTTTTTAAAGATTATTCCTTCTTTGGAGGAAAAATACCATTTTTTAATTAAACTCAGTTTTTCTGACATGAAAGAAAAATTATCTATAACATATCAGATCCTCACTGCGTTATTTTTAGATATAAAATATAGATATGATAATGTAAATATAAAATTATTATGTCAAAAATTGGAAAACATAAAAATTCCCAATAATTTTATTAATATTATAATCAAGCTTAAACAGAAGATAAAAATTATTTTAAATAATAATGATAGAGAATCCAGAATTGTTTATAAAGGGTTGCTTCAAGGGGCTGTCCTCAGTCCTATTTTATTTAATCTTTACACTGCGGATTTGGAAAGTGTTATTGTTCCGGGGGTTGAAATATTAGTTCGCAGATGACGTATGCATCTTCACTAATTCTCAGTCAATTGAGGAGAATAATGTAAGACTATCTCAAACTATGGAAAATGTTTTTATTTGGCTTAACAACAATCATCTTGAATTAAAAGTGAATAAAACTAAATCTGTAATATTTTCGAGGAATTACAAAATAAATCGCCCAGACCATATTACTCTTAATAGAATAAATTTTCAGGTCTACAAAGAGGTTAAATTTCTGGGTTTGATTTTGGATCAGAAACTTAGCTGGAAATCACATATTGAACAAATAACTAAAAAGTCCGAAGTCAAAATTAATATCTTAAAAACAATCTCTAATTTTTCGTGGGGTTCCGACATGGCTACTGCTTTTATGATATATTGGGCTATTATTACACCCCATTTTGAATATGGAGCTACACTTTTTGGGAATGCACCAAAATATACCATAAATAAACTAGAAAGGATACAATTTCGATCACTTCGAATATATAGTGGGGCCATGAAATCTACTCCGACCAATGGTCTTTTGGTTGAATGTGGAGAGTTGCCAATGAGAAGTTGATTTGAGATGATTTCATTTAGATATATTTCTAGAAAAATATCTATGAATGACACAATAGTTTTGAATTCTATAAGAATGAATCAACCATTAAATCAATAGAAACATGCTCTTATCGAGCCTTGAATCAATAACGAACGAGACATATCAAATGTAATGGGTGAAGTAAAAAGTTCTGGGCCTTTTTCGTTAGATGACTTTAATGAGCAATATCTCACGATGTATACGTCGTATCTGGTCATTCTTTTTTGCGATTTAAAGGTGACATGACGCTTGAAAAAAAGTGCTTTGACAGTTTTGTGTTTGGTGAAGCCAGTTGTGTGTTAGAGCGTTCCAAAATGGAGGTAAAAAAGATAAACTTTGATACATTCTTCGATACCACTATGACCAAGGGGAAAAAGCGGAGGAGGCGGCCAAAAAAAATTGTGCTGTTTATGGACCCAATACAATATCGAATGCAACAACAAAGTGGTGGTTCCAACGATTTCGTTCTGGTAATATGGACGTCGAAGATAGCACACGATCTGGTAGGCCAATCGTCGAAAATGTCGATAAAATCATGGAAATTGTCGAGTCGGACCGGCATGCGAGCACTTATTCCATTGCCCAGGAACTGAAGATTAACCAGAAAACCTTTTGGAACCATTTGCATAAGGCTGGTCTCAAGAAGAAGCTCGATGTATGGATGCCACATGAATTGACGCAAAAGAAACTTTTGGACCGAATTGAAGCCTGCGATTTTTTGCTGAAACGATAGCGATGGCGATGGGGATGGTGACGCGATGAAAAATGGGTCACATACGAGAACAACAAACAAAAAAGATCAAACGATCGCCAAGCCTGAATTAACGGCCAAGATGGTTTTACTGTGTGTTTGGTGGGATTGGAAGGGAATCATTAACTATGAGCTGCTCCCATCGGGCCAATCACTCAATTCGGACCTATACTGTCAACAACTGACCAGATTGAAGCAGGCGATCGAGGAGAAGTGGGCAGAATTGGCCAATAGGAAGGGTGTTGTGTTCCATCAAGTTGAGGTCAGGCCTCACACATCGTTAACGACGCGCCAGAAGCTCTGAGAGCTTGGATGAGAGGTTATATCGCAGCCGCCATATAGCCCAGACCTGACACCATGCGATTATCACATTTTCAAGCATTTGCAAAATTTCCTTGATGGTACAAAACTGGCCTCAAGAGAGGCTTGTGAAAATGAGCTGGTCAAGTTTTTCACCAATAGGGACGAGGACTTCTTCAATCGCGGAATTATAAGATTGGCTTCAAAAAGGACAAAAGTTATCGAACAAAACGGCGCATATTTGATCTAAATCAGAAAATCCTAACTTGGTTAATTTTATCGTCGAAATAAAGAGAAAAAAGGCTCAGAACTTTTTACTTCACCTATTATAAGTCTCCCTCTCATATATATATTTTTTATGGTGACTTTCGATCAATTGCATCAATTTTCATATGTTCAATCATAAAAAAGGTACCCCGTTTATCAATCAGATTTTTAAAAATCTCATAGCCAGGGATTTCCCTAACCATTCAATCATTTACACAGATGAATCTAAAAGTAATGAGGCAGTATGTGGGCTGTGCTTTCCTTAATGAAAGTTTTAATGGAAAGATAAGAAAAAATTAAAATTCCCCAAAGAAATAACTATTTTCACAATTGAAGCTTTGGCGATTTTCGAGGGGCTCCATAAAAATAAAACCATCCCCAATTATTCTAAATTTTATTAATCTAATTTTTAAGTTGGAAAATGACAATAAAAAAAAATTATTTTACTTGAATTCCGGGCATGCAGGGATAAGTGGTAACGAACAAGCAAACCAACTAGCTAATCTAGCCAGGGTGGATGGGGAGTTTTTAAACATTGCTCTCCCACTTTCTAACATCTATAATGTCATTAAAACCAAATCACTTATGAATCCTTATTGTCTGTTCTATATACTCTAGGATTAACTTTTTGCTAGTATTGTCGCGAAACAACTACCTTAAATCGGACATTTCTAAAATAATAATAAAGCATATTTTGTCTATTGGATGGTTTTGGAATAATACTTGACATTTTACTTCATTTCATATAATCATTATATGACTTCCTTAAAATAATTTTATTTATATTACTTATTTGAGCAGTTTATTTTGAAAGTGGCGTAAGTCCATTTTCCAAAAAAAAATCGAGTTAGCTACCTTAATTGTTACATGATCTTTTCTTTCTGAAGCAACTTGTTACTAATATATTTAAAATCATTAAGGTTTTGAAACACGAAAATTTGCTGGTTAATGAAATGATATAAAAATTTATTTTGAAAGTGGCCTAAGTCCCATTGTTAGAGTTTCAAATGGATATAGAAAATATTATGCAAACAATTTTATGAGATCCCAGATTTATGTTTAATTATCAAAGTAGCAATTGAATTATCAATGTGCAATGAATTTGTTATAAACAACAGAACAGCGCCTGTCCACAGAAAGAAGCCCATAGTTCTAATGCATTGAAAACCAGAGTGTACAGTATTCATTCTAAATGAAATGAAACGTGAGGTGTTCATTTCAACTAAGCCTCTAGAAAACGAGACTTTTGAAAGGCTAAAAAATACTGACGGTGAAAGAGTAAATTGGTTTAAAATATGTTGGATGAAATTTTTGAGAAGCGACCCATATAAGTTATTCTACAGGGTGATTCATTTAGGGGTACTTTTTTTTCTATGGATTTTTTGACAGATTGCGCGAGAGTCGTGTTAACCTATCATGGTATTTAGTCCGGCACAACGCCTACAAATTATTCAGCGTTCTACGAGGAATGTGTTTCGTGCACTTAGAGGCACATTTCTGGCTTAACAGATATGTCAACAAACAAAATTGCCGTATTTGATCTGAAGAGCAACCTCAAGAGATCAAAGAGCTACCATTACATCCAGATAAAACAACGGTTTGGTGTGGTTTATGGGCTGGTGGAATCATCGGTCCATATTTCTTCAAAAATGAAGCCGGCCAGAACGTAACTGTCCATGTCGACCATTATCGTTCCATGATAACGGACTATTTGTTTCCTGAAATTGAAGCCCGTGATCTCCAGGACATTTGGTACCACTTGCCACACAGAACGTGAAACCATGGCTTTATTGCGAGAACAATTTGGTGAAGAGTTAATTTCACGCTTCGGACCGGTCAGTAGATCCTGTGACATCACACCCCTAGACTTTTTCCTTTGGGGCTATGTAAAGTCCAAAGTCTATATGGATAAGCCGCGTACGATTGAGCAACTGGAAGCCAACATTACTCGCGTTATTCGCGGAATACCACTCGAAATGCTCGGACGCGTCATCGAAAATTGGAACTGCAGAAAGGATCATGTTAACACCAGTTACGGACAACATTTGAAAGAAATAATCTTTAAAAAATAAATGTAATGGATGGTTCTTTTGTATGATAATAAAGATAATAAAAAAAAAAAATAAAAAATGATAATAAAGATAACCCGATAAATTTGTTTTTTTTTTATTATTTTTTTTAGTTTTGAAAAAAGTACCTCTAAATGAATCACACTTACAAAACGACAACGAAAGAGGATTCATCATTCAAAACATTGGATTTACTACCGCAACGAGGAAGACCGAAAAACTTTAATAATATGTATCAAGTTGGCACCACTATACAAAAAAAACGAGACCACTCACAAACCTAAAATACAAAGACTTAATGGATTTATTACTTTATAAACCACCTGCACCCCATGTTATTTTAAATCCCTCCCGCATACACAAACTGGAAAAGAGTGAATAATAATTTTAATAAAATAATATTCATTTTAATGTAAAAATTATTTAACAAAGAATAAAAGTTGAATATTTTTTTGATTTTATTACATAAAAGTGTATAAATTTATTTTTATTTCAAGGGAAATTTACTTTTCCTACGGACTTGTGCTTTCTTAAGAATTAAAAACCTCAAGTTCATTCATAGCCATCAAAAACATATTATTTATTAAATAATGGACAATTATGCTAATTGGGATGATAAATTTGACACTCTCAGAAAGCCAAAAACATTATTCTACTATCATTATTATTATTCAGTTCCATTATCAGTATTAGATGTAAATAACGTTGCAATTGGTCGTATGTTTTAACAGGGTGTTTAATTGTTCCTTTTTTTCCTCTGATTTGTTACATCTAATTATTCTACAATGTTATCTGTTACCTATATTTTTAAATTTAATCCAACGCAAGCCCTTCAATATCTCGATTCGAACATAAATGGACTTACGCCACTTTCAAAATAAACGGCTCATGTATAACTTTTAAGGAGTTAGGTGTTGGTTCTAGGTGAAACATTTTAATATAATAATAAAACTTGAGCAAGCTGCGAGGTAGGTTTCACAAAAAAAGAAATAAAACAAAATTGAGTTTTGAATTCGATATATTTCGTATAAAACTTTTCTCTGACTCCTGATGATGGGCTGACCCCCGAAATATATCGAATTCAAAACTCAATTTTGTTTTATTTCTTTTTTGTGAAACCTACCTCGCAGCTTGCTCAAGTTTTATTATTATAAGGCTCATTTATAGTCTGCGACAATGATCCTTAGAGACCTTCTTCATCTTAGGCCTCAGTTTTTCTCATAGAATCAGAACTTATTTATTATTACTCTTTGTGGCCCGTGTCGTGTATGGCGTTGGGGCTCCTATTGGTTTGTTTTGGGGGCTTTCTGTGGGATGCGTTTCTCCGGTGTCATTTGGTCCTTATTATGGGGTAAAAATAATATTATAATACTATGGTGTTGTCCAAATGCTTTTTTATGAGCGAGGCCATGGAAGGGAAAGAAAAAAAACTAAAAAAAAAACATATCAGATCAAACAAAGAACATTAATCGATTTTTCTTCTATCATTTTTAATTCTTTTTTGTTCAATTGAAAATAGCTCGTAAAGATGTTCATTGGAAGAAAATTTGTTATGCCAACCTCTGACAACGTGTTATTGATTCAAGTGATTAAATGTTCAATATAAAAAATAGGTACTCAATATTTCAAACAAAACTATTGATTAATATTAAAATCTTTAAATTTAAAACCTTTTGAACAATATTATTAAAATAGTTACACCGACATGATAAATTACTTTTGTATAGTGCATACAATATATTTTTATGCTCTAGAAGTAATAAATTCATTTCGGGCCCAAGCAGCTTCCTGTCGAACTTTATAGCTGCTTGGACCATATTATTGCTCAAGTTTTTGTTCAAGTTCATTTTGCATGTTTGTGGTTACACAATTAAATAAGATTTGTTCTATATTATTTCTTTATATTCTTATTATTATAATGATGTATTTATTTATTATATTTATATGAGTAATACCTTTTGCTTATTATGGAATATTAAATAAGCTCCAATAATGAAAATAATCATTGAAAAGAAATAAGTAAAAAAATGAGAATCATTCGAATCTTCATAGGGATAAATAGGATTGATTTCTTGTTTATTATTAATTATTCTTTCATCATCTAAAAAAATCAGAAAATAGAAATAAATTAGTAAAAATAATAATAAAGTTTATAATATGTATATATATAAGTATATCTTTTTATTGATTTATTTGAGAATTGAGATAGTCAATTAAATGAGACAATAAAAGAGTGTCTTGTGCTGGAATAATAAAATAAATTAAAAAATTTATTATTCCAGCAGAAGACACTCTTTTATTGTCTCCTTTAATTTATAAAAATTCTGCTACTCTCAGCAAAAAGAAACTTTCAATTTAATATAAATTAGTCTGTAACAAAAAAGTTATAATGAATTTAAAAACCGAATCAAAGATCTTATTAGATATGCTTGATTTAATGTCGGAAAGAATCTCACTGCTCAGGAGTCGAACCCAAGTGCTAAACTTCCATTCCGAGCAGTTGGTTTAACGCTTAAGGATTTCGCCTCTAGGGTTAAGGCAATTTGGTTTGAATCACGAGATGGCGATCTCTCTTCTGTCATTAAATCAAGCATATCTAATAAATTTAGAATTTTCTCATTAATTTATTAAAGTGAAAGATGTTAATTTGCCGATGGTAATAGATCCAAATTTACAAGAAATCATAAGTTGGTGCCATCTATTAAATCCGATGGAATGGAATATTTTATGTGTTTATATTTTATATGTCAGAGGGGTTGTTTTTCACCCCTCGGGAATCGAACCCGAGTGCCAGTAACAGCAATCCGGGCCACCTGGCTCACCTGCAGGATGCGAACCACTCTGACATATGTACACGCGTAAAATATTTTACTCAAAGATTGTTATCTTAATTTGTAAAATTTGGCGATATAGTGATTCTAAATTTAAACATATAGCCATGCCATATAATTTAAATAAAGGTCGTTGAGTATTCCATTGCATCGAATTTAATAGATGACACCAACTTATGATTTCTTGTAAATTTATTAAAGAATAATTAACATATTAACGATATTAATGAGAAAATTATAAATTTATTTAACTTTATTATTTCAAGTTAGAAATATATAAGTTCAGATATTATTTTCACTTAATATTTGACAAAAATCACCTGCATTCGATTCGCGATTGAATCAAATATAGGAAACATACGATATCTAATAAAAATTTTGATTCAGCCTTTAAATTCTTATTATTATAAAGTTAATATTGTGACGAAATCAAAGCCGATTGTTATGTAGGAATTTTTATACCAAAAATTCCAAACCACAATGGTTTTGATTTGTGATAGAATTTTTGTTCTATCTCTAAAACAACACAAAATATTTCGGAAATTTTGGTTCCTTAGTAAACATCATTTTTGCTGAGTTGGATATTAGGAACACACTGCAAAAATCCCAAAAATAAAAGATTTAAAAAAATAATTGCTTATGTAATATTGTATTAAGGCGTCTATGTTCTTAAAGTGTAAAATTATTTAATTTTAAATACATATATTTTAAATTATTTCAACTGATAAATTTGAGTCTAGTTTATAAAAAAACAACATGCGGAGGGCAGCTGGTGATCTATCTATAGTAATAAAATTTAGATTAGTTTATTTGCAATACTATAGAACACTATGGAACGACTGGGCCGATTTTATTGAACTTTCACTATTAGAAAGCTTTGAATTATGCAGTATCTAGAGGCTATATTTTATCCAGCTAGAGACAGAAATACCAGTTACAAAAAAATTAATATTATTAAATGAGAAGTCGGAAAACGGAAGCTGATATTTAACGGGGAGATGTAGGTACTATTTAAAAGGGTTAGAAAAAAGTAAAATGATTAAATTTCTAAGCTCGGAAAGCGAGCGAGCAAAGTGATTCATATTTCATATTTGGGTGAAATAAAATAAAGAATACGGTCCAAATCTAACCTAGAAAATAATCCTAGTTATACCAATGGAAATCGCTAACAGAAATATATACAAGAAATCATAAGTTGGTGTCATCTATTAAATTCGATGGAATGGAATATTTTTAATTATATGTCAGAGGGGTTGTTTTTCACCCACTCGAGAATCGAACCCGAGTGCCAGTAACAGCAATCCGGGCCATCTGGCTGGGGTGAAAAACAAGCCCTCTGAAATATAATTGAAAATATTCCATTCCATCGGATTTAATAGATGACACCAACTTATGATTTCTTATAAATTTGAATCTATTACCATCGGCAAATTAATATCTTTCATATTAAATTAGGAAAAGTCATTCCATTGCCATTCGAATTTTGAATCTCTTCAAAATTCGAAACCTCAACGACCTTTATTTAAATTATATGGCATGGCTATATGTTTAAATTTAGAATCACTATATCGCGAAATTTTACAAATTAAGATATCAATCTTTGAGTAAAATATTTTACGCGTGTACATATGTCAGAGAGGTTCGCATCCTATAGGTGAGCCAGGTGGCCTGGATTGCTGTTACTGGCACTCGGGTTCGATTCCCGAGGGGTGAAAAACAACCCCTCTGACATATAATTAAAAATATTCCATTCCATCGAATTTAATAGATGACACCAACTTATGATTTCTTGTAAATTTGAATCTATTACCATCGGCAAATTAATATCTTTCATAAGAAATATATACAGATCAATGACTGGAAATGAATGGTCTTTTTGGATAGGTAACTAGAAATGTGTATATTTGTTGAAATTAGAATTCTATCTTTGCTGCTATGGTTAACTTGAACATTAATTATATAATTAAAAAGAATTTAAATTTTAGGGACAATGTGATCTTAGTGAAAAATCATCTTAATGATAATTATGTATATATTGTTGGGTTCGAACCCAAGGGGATGAAACCCTCTGACATACAATATATACATAATTATCATTAAGATAATTTTTCACTAAGATCACATTATCCCTAAAATTTGAATTATTTTTAATTAAAATACTAGCTATAGCCAAGAGTTGACTTTTTGAAAAACTTTCCATCTAATTTTCAAAAAAAATGACATATTTAGAATTTATTTATTTAAGAACAATTTTATCAAAGAACTTAGTAGATTATTATGTAAATTATATAAATGAAAATAAAAATTAGGTGGAAAAAGTGACACTTTTTCAAGACTAGGTACGCTGTTTGCCGTTTCGGTAAATTAATAATTTTTGACCCCATTCCCTTTATAGAAGGTTTACTTAATTAATGATCGCTTTTTCAATATTTTTTTCCAGCCCTACTCTTTATTCTTTTAAATTATAATTTATTCGAAAAATAAATTATTTATTTTTAACTGAAAGTAATGGAATGCAGAACAGGGGTAGTGAAGAAAAAAAATTTATTGGATTTTCATTCCTTCTTTCTTTCTTCCTTTCCTTTGAAACCGACGTTTCCGAGGAGTCTTCCCTCCTTCTTCGGTTTGAAAGGAAAGGAAGAAAGAAAGAAGGGAATGAAAATCCAATAAATTGCACCTTATTTGGATATGTGATAATTTTTTCTTTCTTCACTACCCCTGGGCTGCATTCCATTACTTTCAGTTAAAAAATTTTCCAGAGAAAATTTCGTGCAAATTATTTATTTTTAGAAATTTGGTGTTGGATGAGGCTCTTGAAGTGAGAATATCCGCTGAAACGTCTCAAAAGTTTTTCTGGAGAATAAATGGTTGGACTATAAGGAAATCTTGTATTTCTTTTTCCTAACGAAGACATTCCACCTGTTTCCAGGGTTTTCAAGAGCCTCATCAAACACCAAATTTCTAATTTAAAACATTAGTAGTACCCTATCTAATTATTTATTTTTGTTTAGAATTGGTTAAATGGTAATTCAAAGCACACCTGTTCGATTGTTTATTATTTTTTTATTATATACGGATTAAAATCTTAAAAAATCATTAAAATAAAATTGATATTTTTTGAATAATTTTGCATTTTTTTAACCGGAAGATCCTGAGCTAGAAAGCCCAAAATCTAATCAGTTCTTCCCATTAGGAATACAAACATTTTAGTACAAAAACGAACATTCTAGGACTTTTCGTTTTTAAATTATCGTGGGTAATTGGATCCAGACACATGGACAGTAAAAAAATTATGATTGAAAATGATTTTGCTTCATGTTCAAAAAATTGAACATTTTTGAGTGAATTCAATACTAGGCTCGCCCGAGTGGGCAGACAGCCTGCAGGGCGTGCCGAGTAAAATAATTTCTTTACCCCAGTCGTCCACTGGAAGCGACAACGCGCTACGGAGATGAAGCGTGACAATTAGCAAATGGAGTAGAGTAGTATTAGTAGTAGTATTTAGTAAATTTAGTAAATAAAGTATTGGCTACATCGCCGTAGCGCGTTGTCGTTTCCAGTGGACGACCGGTCTTATGAATTACCTTCAGTATCCAATTTTTGCTGATTATTGTCCAGAGAATCTGCAAACATAAAATTTATCACTTATAAAGTTTATTCGATTTTAATACATAAACTAATATATCTCAATTTTATTATGATTATGAATTTTTAAGATGTTTTAAGGTAGTTCTTTCACAAATGCAAAAATTCAAGAAGTCTTTGAAACTTGGAATATAAGTCATTAAAAGCATAATACACATACTGTTAAAATTTGAAGGCGATTTACAACACCAAACATGAAATAATTGCAATTAAAAATGAAATTTGGTAGATTGGGAAAGGGTGGGAAAGTGTTCATTATTTTATTTTTTTCATTGAAGGACTTTCATCATCTTGATGAAAAAATAATATTTGTTAGAATAATATATTCAGAGTAACTTAAAAAAAAAATGAAATTATTTACCTCGTAGTTTTGATAAAAAATAAAAAAAACATATTTGGGCGATTTTTAGTGGAGGGGATATAAGATCAATGGCTTGGAAACGATCGATTCATAAAGAGGATATAGTAGTGTGAAAAGTACAGTCACGTTAAAAAACATAACCTAAAATTTTAGCACCGTTCATATTTGTTATTTTAAATCAATAAACGGACAAAAGTGTCCTTATACATATGTATAGAGTGGTTACGAGGCTAAAACATTTTGTGTGGATTGTCGCGAAAGAACTACCTTAAATATATAATAAATGAAATAATTTTAATTATTAAAACACTTGCATTAGTTTGTCATTTTTTATTAAATACGAGTATTTTTTAAAATAAATGGTCAATATATATCAATATTTTGGTTAATTAATCGTAAAAACAATCCTTCTGACATAATTGAAAATATCTAGGATCTAATTGATGACACCCTCTTGTGATTTCCTTTGAAAATTATAAATAAATAGATGTGACAAATCAGAGCAATTAAAAACCATGTTAAAACTTGCGATCAATTGCAATTTTAGATTAAATATTATAACGTATTGATAAGAGTTATTTTTGTATTTTTTAAATCCTTTTGAATCAGTCGAAGGTGTACAGTCGGTCTGTTTGAAACCACTGCTACTCTAAATAATCAATGGTGTTGTATAAATAAGTGTGTTCATATTGGTATATATATACTTATATATATATATATATATATATATTCTAATTAGTAAGAAAAGAATTAAATGACGAAGTGTTTTAAAAATTTGATGAAGGTAATTATATTATATTATGTCTGGATTGATTTTGATGATTGTGAATGATTCATTTGTATTTATTTTTTGTATAGAACCTGATGAAGCCTCAATAAATTGGCGAAACGTTGTAATTGATAGCAAGTTTTAACACGGTGTTTAATTGTTCCTTTTTTCCTCTGATTTGTCACATTTAATTCTGATAATGGAACTGAATAATAATAATTATAAATAATTTTATTTTATTTATTTTCTTAGAAAGACGGACTGGTAAGGGAAATAAGTAGGTTATAATGAAAGGCAGTCCAAACTATTTAAATTTTTTATTCAAATACCGACGTTTTCTCTCCTTCTTCAGGGTAATGAATAGTTATTGATGGGTGAGTATAACTCGGCTCCCATTTGTCTCTCTTTTCAGTGATAACAACAATATTACAATACTGTTGTTATCACTGAACAGATAGAGAAATGGGAGCCGAGTTATACTCACCCATCAATCACGTTTCGGAGCCCCTTTCTCTCCTTCTTCAGGGTAATGAATAGTTGTTGATGGGTGAGTATAACTCGGCTCCCATTTGTCTCTCTTTTCAGTGATAACAACAATATTACAATACTGTTGTTATCACTGAAAGGAGAAACAAATGGGAGCCGGGTTATACTCACTCATCAATCACGTTTCGGAGACCTTTTCTCTCCTTCTTCAGGGTAATGAATAGTTTTTGATGGGTGAGTATAACTATTCATTACCATGAAGAAGCAGAGAAAAAGTCTCCGAAATGTCGGTATTTGAATAAAAAATTTAAATAATTTGAAGTGCCTTTCATTATAACCTACTTATTATAAATAATGGCCATTTATTTAAAATACTTATTAAAAATGAATAAAAATACTAAAAGCAGGTTTATTAATAGATGATAAATTATTTTACCAAAGTTATTTCCGTCCTGGTCTTCATTAAGATTTTTATTATCATTTTCTATGAAATTATTATTGTCAATATCAATATGTGGTTGTGTTGTGCTACTTTTCAAAGATTTATCCGTTTCTTCAACTTCTTGATTTTCATTTTCGTTATCTGAAATTAGCCCCGGGGGTTCTTCCTCGATAGCTTCCTCCTTATTGTCGATTGAATTATAAACACTTACAGGAATATTTTCCTTAGTTTCAGCAACTTGTTGTTCCTCCACTTTGGATTGCGTAGTTATCGATGTTTGCTGATCAATTTGCAATTTCACTTTTGGCTGATTCTTTTCATTTTGTAAGTTTTTTTCAATTGGCTGTTTAATTTCAAGATGATTATTTGACCCTTTCTCAATTGTTTGTTCATTTTCATGAGTTTTTGATATTTTCTCATTGGTCTGTTCATTTTCAGGATGAGTTTTTAACGTTTTTGGGATTGTCTGTTCATTTTCAGGATGAGGTTTTGACATCTCATTTGCCTGTTCATTTTTATGATCCATTTGAGATTGTAATGTTTCTTTACTTTTTTTTAAATTTGTAAATTTATGTTTGTCTATTTTTAAGTTTTTCTTAGTTAATTGGTCTTGTGATTCGATATCATTTTTCAATTTATTTCCATAAATTAATAATCTAATCATATAATCCGATTTATATTTGGAACAAAATTTTTCATCTGGTGTTGTTATATTTTGTAATGATTGTTTAAATAAGGTGGAATTTAAATTTTGCTTCATTTCCGTGCAGTTGGGCTGGAATTTGTCAAATGTTATATTAAATTGGGTTTCATTGATTGGCTTCAGGTTCGATTTGGCCCCACACAATTGTTTATTTATCTCCAGAAGATCCAGACAGATGTATAAACCGAAATCCAAGCCAGTGTCGATGGATGTTTCATCTGGTTTCGGCCTATCACAACTTGAGAGCTTTTGTAAAATCTCTTTTGGAGGAAATGTGCAATCTTTATTATTTTCTAATATATGAGTGATTATTGTCTTTTTTGTTTCCAGAGTGTAGATAGGCATAACACAGAAAGCAAAACAAATTATTGGAAGAAGCATTTTGCAGTAGAATAATAAAAATTTAATTTTAAATATATTATTTTAATTTTTTTTCCTACTGTAACCTTTGAATAAAATTTCTATTCATTAGGTTTGCAGTTTAAAATGTATGTCATTTTTAAGGATTTCAATTAATTTTGTAATAATTATTATAAGAACTCACAATTTGACATAACGAAAGCATATCATAATAAAAAAGTCGTCAATTACAATAATTATAAATTTATATATTAATAATTAATTACAAGTTTTTCAAATGTATAAAATAAGTAAATGTCAAGAGTAAGTAACAAGAAAGCACAGAACAGCAGAATCAGAGAGTATAGAGAGTTGTACTCAATGTTAAAAGGCGGTTCCAATTTTTATGATGACGTCACACGCCGGCAGCCATTTGCGGTTCATGAAAAAGGCGGGAAATAGCATTAGTATTAGGAATCCATGGCTGTCAGATTATTAATAGTATTATTATTATTAGGAATAGCAATCCAGAATACAATTATTTTTTTGAGTAATTTTAAAATTAGAAAAAAACTATTTCTTAAAATAAAATTAGGAGAAAAGGGAGATATGAAATAAAAATATAAATAAATTTAATTATTTTTATTCTTTTAATATAAAATTCAGATACAAAATTTTAACAAATTGAAAAAAACAAAACATTTATAACAAATCTATATATATAAAATTAAGGTTTTGTGTGTACATTGGTCCAAATCACGCCAAATTTTGGTTGCACACGTTTCAAGCAAAGTTATGAACGAAAACACCCTCAACAAAATTCCTGTCTGTCTGTTTCAGTGGTTTCCGCGAAAAGTTGCTCACGATTCACGTCAAAACGGCTGAAGGGATTATTATGAAATTTCATATTTGTATCAGAGGTCTTCTAACTTACGTTTTTAGCTATTATAACGTTTTGATATTTTGACCCCAAAAGGGGGTTTGCACGAATGAAAATTATCAAATAACTCTTAAACTATTAACTCTACGGGAAATTTTATAATGAGCAAAGTTGTAGGGGATGTGATTTCTGACAACTTTTGTTTAAAAAAATTCCCCAAAAAACCACCCAAAAAAGGGGGAAGGAGAAAAATATATAAATTCTTGCCCTTGGAGCAAACTCAACCAAATTTTGTATACATAATCTGTAGGCCTCTAGAGAGCTAGAAATGCAAAAACTAACCACCCAAAATGGGGGGAGAGTCAAAAAATGAAAATTCTTGCTCTTGGACCAAACTCAACCAAATTTTATATACATAATCTGTGGGCCTCTAGAGAGCTAGAAATGCAAAAACTAACCACCCAAAATGTGGGGGGGGGAGTCAAAAATGAAAATTCTTGCTCTTTGACCAAACTCAACCAAATTTTGTATACATAATCTGTGGGCCTCTAGAGAGCTAGAAATGCAAAAACTAACCACCCAAAATGGGGGGGGTCAAAAAATGAAAATTCTTGCCCTTGGAGCAAACTCAACCAAATTTTGTATACATAATCTGAGGGACTCTAGAAAGCTAGAAATGCAAAAACTAACTACCCAAAATGGGGGGGGGGTCAAAAAATGAAAATTCTTGCTCTTGGACCAAACTCAACCAAATTTAGTATACATAATCTGTGGGTCTCTAGAGAGCTAGAAATGCAAAAACTAACCACTTAAAAAGGGGGGGGTCAAAAAATGAAAATTCTTGCCTTTTGGAGCAAACTCAACCAAATTTTGTATACATAATCTGTGAGACCCTAGAGAGCTAGAAATGCAAAAACTAACCACCTAAAATGGGGGGGGGGTCAAAAAATGAAAATTCTTGCTCTTGGACCAAACTCATCCAAATTTTGTTTACATAATCTGTAGGTCACTAGAAGGCTAGAAATGCAAAAACTGGGTGCTGGGGTGGAGTGGGGGTGGGTTAGGGCATGGGATGCGCGGAGTGGAATGGCGGTGGAGTGAGGGAGTATGGCGGAGTAGGCGGGGGGAGGGGGGGGGCAAGGTTGGTGGATGGGGGGTTCAGGTGCGGGTCCAGTGGCGTAGTGGGGTGGTACGGGGTGGGGGGTGCAGGTTAGAGTGTTGAAGTGGTGGTGTGGGGGTGGGGGTCGGGGTGCTGGGTGGGTTTCGTGGAGTGTGGTGGGTTGGAGTGGGGGGGTGAGGTTGGGGTTCGTGGGTTGGGGGCCCAAGGTGGGTGGGGTGAGGGTTGGGGGGGGGGGGGGGGGGGGGGGGTGGGGGGAGTGTGGTGGGTTGGAGTGGAGGGGTGAGGTTTGGGTTCTGTGGTATGGGGGCGGGGGTTGGGCACGGGTTCATGGTGCGGGGGTAGGGGTGCTGGATGGGTCGGGGGGAGTGTAGTGTGAGGGTGGGATTCGTGGGTTGGGGGTCCAGGGGGCGTGCCCCCTGACTAGCAAGAGGCCGCCGAAGGCGGGCCTTGCATCTAGTAAAAAAATAAAATCTTGTTCATGATGTCTTGCTGGATATCTGAAAAAAAAATATATATATATATATTTAACAAACATAAGAAGAAATTATAGTTGATTCTTCAACTTTGGCTAATGGATTAAATAATTTAAGATAATAGCAATAATATTAATAAAGGCCAGTATCAATTAATAAAAAGCAGCGGCGACGGGCCTAAAAAAAAGAAAATTAATATTTGTTTAAAAGTTTTAAATCTACATAATATTACTATCTTATATTAACCAATCCATTACTCAGCAAAAACCACGGGAAGGTATTGAAGAAGTTTCGCCAGGAACACCGTGGAATGTATATACCGAAAATGAATTTTTACAAGTATTAAGAATTCATTTTAAGATATAAGGATGAGGATAATATATAGGTCGGATTTAGCAGAAAATAGTTAAAGAAGATTTAATTAAAAATAAATGAATACAGTAGAAAAATTGAAAGGAAAAGATAGTATAATAATTAGAAGGAAACTACAGAAAAAAAATGGATTTAGCAGAAAATAGTTAAAGAAACATTAATTGGACAACAAATTTAAAATTGTAATTAATTTCATTATATGTTGAACCGGGTGTTCCAAATAAAAGAAATCAAAATTTATTAATATGTATTCATTAAATGCAGATGATGAATGAATTTAATTACGATTTATTATTCCTTATGTTTGGGGCATCTTTCAACAAATAAGGTGAAATATTGAAATTTCCTATTTAATTAATTTATAAGAGAATGACCGTTATATTTGAATGATATACAAAGTCCAAGCAATTTTACTTGCCCTAAATTATTTTTAATTAAAATAAAATGAAATTAATTGACAGAAATGACAAAATTACCTTTTGGAATGTTCTTTTCTTATTTATTATCAGTTTATTTTTACTTGCCCTAAATTATTTTTAATTAAAATAAAATGAAATTAATTGACAGAAATGACAAAATTACCTTTTGGAATGTTCTTTTCTTATTTATTATCAGTTTATTATCTTTATTATCAATTAACAATTCTTTAATAATTTATATCAATTTTTAATTGTCTCTAAAACAAACCAGCCACTATCTCAGAATTGTATCTTGCATCTTGCCATGCTGGCTCTAAAGAGCGAGCTCTTGCCAACCTTGCAAACCAATCCACCAACCACTTGAGAAGTTTTCCATTTTTCATGTTGTGGTTATAATCCAATTTCAATTGAATTTATTAATTTCATCTTGCAATCAATTAAATACATCTCCGTTAATAAATAAATAAAAATGAATTAACGCTGAGCATATATATATATATATTTATTTATTTATTTATTTGTACATATAAATATATATATATATCAATATTCATATTTATATATATATATATATATATATATATTTGATATACCCTTTTCATTAAATTGATAGTTTTAAATTAGCCAGCCAAGACAAGATTAATCATATAACCAGAAAATATTGTCAACAGTGCAACAAAAATGAATTCTTTAAACGTCATGTATTGTCAAGTGATTATCCTCATTTTCTACATGAATTCGGTGTTTTCTTTGTATGAAGATCAAATCGGAAAATTCGACTGGAAATTAAACATAGAATCATGTTGGATTTATCCTTTAGATAGATAGATAATTCTTCTTTAAATTTCAGGAAATTGAACAATATTGGAAAAATGAAAATGGCATTTTTGGATTTAAATTCTCCTTTAAAGAAAATCTATGTTGGAACAGAAGAAAATACTATTGCTGCACTCAATATGAAAAATGGTAAAGAAAAACATCCGTCCACTAGCTAGGCTACCTGCTGCTCAAAACACTGCTCAAGACCACTTTTTTTTTTCTAAATATTCCTTCCCTCCTGTCCAGATTCTATGAATTTCAATCAATGTATGTAGTTATATTGTATTATTGGTTGTTTGTGTTCAATAAATAGTTACAATTAATTATGTGTGATTTAAACAAAATTTCAATCTATATATATAAAATTAAGGTTTTGTCTGTACATTGCACCAAATCACGCCAAATTTTGGTTGCACACGTTTCAAGCAAAGTTATGAACGAAAACACCCTCAACAAATTTTATTCTGAGCAAAGTTGTAGGGGATGTGATTTCTGACAACTTTTGTTTAAAAAAATTCCCCCAAAACATCGCCCGAAAAGGGGGAGGATCAAAATATGAAAATTATTGCTCTTTGACTAAACTCAACCAAATTTTGTATACATAATCTGTGCCTCACTAGAAGGCTAGAAATGCAAAAACTTACCGCCCAAAATAGTGGGAGGGATAAAAAAAATGAAAATTCTTACCCTTAGAGTCAACTTAACCAAATTTTGTATACATAATCTGTGGGTCACTAGAAGCCTAGAAATGCAAAAACTGGGTGTGGGGGGAGGGGGTGCAGGGTGGAGTGGAGGGCTCAGGTGAGGGATCCAGAGGGTTAGTAGGGGTGCGAGGTGGGGGTGGGATTGTGCATGGTGGAATGGTGGGTTTAGTTTAGGGTCCAGGGGGGTAGTGGAATGGTGCGGGGGTTTGGTGTGGTGGGGGCGGGGGGTCGGGGTTGGGGTATGAGGGTGGGGTTCGTGGGTTGGGGGTCCAGGGGGCGTGCCTTGCAGCTAGTCTTTAATAAAATTAATAACAAAAATACAAATATTCATCATTCATCAATGAGTTTGACCTTAGATCAAATCGATAATCCTTCCTAAAGCCTCATTTGCGCCAAACAAACATTCATCAACCCTTCGCAATTAATATTACCTATCTATTAACCGAACGATTCGTTTATCCCTATGACTTCTAGAGACGAGAAGTCGCTTCCCCCGTCCGTCTTTCCGGCTACATATAACCTTCAGTCTTTCAAGACCCGTATCCACAGATAAGACCCAATTCATGAATTTTTTTCTTTTCACGATATAAGTCTCCATCTCGGACTTCAGAGGTTGTAGCTTTTTAGTGCAAATCCATCTTGTATCAATATAATATACTCCTAATTTTTTTCAGTTTAGCCTGATTTTTTTTTTCCCTTCTAGTTGAAAGGAGTGAAAAATCTTTAGCTATATTTCTTATATAGGATGCATATCGGAGAGAGATTTGTTTTAAGGGTTTGGCTAAAGGCCCGCCCGGCAAGCTAGTTAGCGCTTGGGTTCGATTCCTGAGGGGACCAACCTCTATCATATGCAATGGAAAAATATTTCTACTAAAATCTTTGATTCGTTCCTAAATAAAATAAATTCATTTATAAATATATATATATATATATATATATATATATATATATATATATATATATATATACCGGGTGAGTTTTTTATCTTGAGGCAGTCTTATAACTCAAAAACTGTGATTTATATGAACAAAAGTATCAATTAAAAGTTTATTTATATGGAGGGGAAACTGAACTACGTTATTGTCTCTAGACGTAGAACAAGCTTTCAAGGCTATTTCAAGGTCAAGTTCTGTTTTTTAAATGGAAACCTATATATTTCTTTTCATATTCATAATCTTCACGAAAAACTGAGCAACTTTTATCAGAACTATTTTTTTATTCGACATCAAATAAACAAAATATTAAATCAATTATTAGATCTCAAAAAATCCTAATAATTATTTTTAACAATTATTCAACTTAATTATCAAATAATAATGATTAAATAAATATTTATTAAATCAAAAAGTCACAACAATGAAAATAAGGGTTTATAATGATTTTAAAACTTCATTATACATAGATTTAAGAGATTATTTTGTACTTAATTGAACTACTTAAACTTTTTGAGTTTAAAAAAGTTCATTTCTCGTGTCAATCCAGTAGATATTTATATTGAATTACCATAATGAAAATGGAGCATTTTTTATTGAAGATAGAATTGAAATGGTCTTAATTTATGGTGAATGTGGAAGAAGTGTTATGGGGCTGCTATTGAAATGGATGCCGAGCGTTTTCCTGACAGGGATACACCCTCACAAGCTTCATTTTATCGTGTTGTAAATATGTTTAAAAAAAAAATTAGAACTAGAATTCATCCAGAAGACTTGCGATACACTCTGGAATGTCACAGAATAGTGTCGCAAAATGATTAATTATTATTTAATTATTTATTTAATAATTAAATATTTGATTATTATTTGACAATTAAGTTGAATAATTGTTAAAAATAATTATTAGAATTTTTTTGAGATCTAATAATTGATTTACATATTTTGTTTATTTGATGTCGAATAAAAAAATAGTTCTATGAAAGTTGTTCAGTTTTTTTGTAGATTCATGAATATGTACAGAAATATATAGGTTTCTATTTAAAAAACAGAACATGACTTTAAAATACCCACGAAAGCTTGTTCTAGATCGACAAACAATAGCTTAGTTTAGTTTCCCCCTCCATATAAATAAACTTTTAATTGAAACTTTTTCATATAATTCACTGTTTTCGAGTTATAAGACTGTCTCAAGATAAAAAACTCACCCGATATTTATGTTGCAGTAAAAACCCGTTTTTTTTTACCAAGAACACGTTCTTACTAGTTAAAACGCGTTTCACTGAATACCTTTGTGGCAACTAGAGTTTACTAATGTTAGTTGATAAAGGTAAGAAATTTTTTATTTTTTTGGAACTTTTTAAAAAAATTTGAAATATAAAATACTAGGTAGGTTTCACATAAATAAAAGATCAGATGCTTGTTTAGCACGACTCAATATAAAAACAAAAATAAATTTTCTTTACTTTTTTTTTTCTTTATTTAAGCTCGTTTTTTATGCTTCTAAGGCCATCAATGACCACCTTCAAGATACAATTATTATTACAACATTTCATTTTGGATATAGATTAAAAAAAAAAAAAAAAATATAAACTTATATGCACTTATACAATTCCACTTCCTTTAAAAATTCTATTGTACTTTCAGTTCCAGACTTGGTGCTTAAACATTGTTTCATATATCCTGTTATTTCTTTACTTTATTTAATATGTTTCACCAAGAACCTACACCATTCTCCCTTAACAAAAAAGATGTTTAAGCACTAAAACTCTGAGGTATATAGAGTCAAACCATTGACTAGGATGTAGTTGTCGGTTGCCACAGGGTACTTCTCCCATAAGAAATGAAATTAATAGACCTTGCATGGTTTCTCTTCATGACAAATTTATATTCATGTTCCTTGTTTTGTATTTACTTTATAGACTGATGACAAGGCATACTTGTCGAAACGTTTCCTGAAAATAAATATATAAGAACCAAAAACAGAAAAATTTCTTTCATTTCTTATGGGAGAAGTACCCTGTGGCAACCGACAACTACATCCTAGTCAATGGTTTGACTCATATACCTCAGAGTATTAGTGCTTAAACATTTAATAACGAGTCCTTATCAGTTTATTACAATTTTGTCATACTGTAACAATAAAAAAAATATGCTAGTTGAGTTTGGTTCAAAGGTCTAGAATCTTCATGTTTGACCTTCCGCCTCATTTTGGGTGTTTATTTTCAACAATTTTTAAAACGAAAATGTCAAAAATTACATCATCTACAACTTTGCTTCTAATTTTTTACATTTTTATTAAAAATTTTTAGAAAATAAACACTCAAAATGAGTCGGAAGGTCAAAAATGAAGATTCTAGACCTTTGAACCAAACTCAACCAACATCAGTAAACTCTAGTTGCCATAAAGGTATTCAGTGAAACGCGTTTTAACTCGTAAGAACGCGTTCTTACTAAAAAAAGGTTTTTACTCGCAACATATATATATATGTATATAGTACATGGAGGCACCGAGCGATGCTCGGTAACTTCTTCCTTCAGTTAAAACCTTTATTTTAATATTATTTTTAATTTAAAATTCTGATAAAAATGTCGATTTTATTTGAGAGCCGTGTTCAAATATAAAAAAAATACAAATATATATAGTATTCGCCCACTGCACCCCCCCCCCCCCAGCTCCACCCCGCTCGACCTCAACCCCGAAACCTCGCCCTACCCCCGGATTCCCCACCACTGCACCCACCTTCTTCACCTGTTTTGATTCAACCACATGATTCATTTTTATTCATCCAATTGTTAATAAATAAAACTTATCAAAATGTGTTATTTTTCAGAAAATTGAGACCTGCTTATGCAAAAGATATTTTTAAATAAATTCTTGATTATTTTTTATTCTATTACATAAATAAGGTTCTTTATAAAAACAATTATAAAACGTTTATTAATAATTCTAACGTTTAGTTAGAACAAAATATGTTAAAAACCACAATCACAATACTTCTTCAAGGCCTTTGAGAACAATAATTAACCCAACCCATTGTCTGTCTAGGTACAAAAGTAAAGAGATAACCTTTTTAAAAGCCCAAGACTGCCATTTTTCTACCTGAGAATAATTAATTTGATTACGAAAAACCCATCAAAATAATTTTGTCGAAGATGAGACCGTGACAGATCGAATTGTCACTCCAAAAACTTCTAACCCGTGAATTTCATAAAAATCGGTAGAGCCATTTTCAAAATAGAACTAAGATACAAATATATAAATAAATATATACAATTTTTGCTCGTTTTTTTTTTTTTTTTTAATGATATTGATGTGAGAAGAGATACATCCAGAAGGTGGATCCCTAAAGGCTCTGTAGTGGGCTGGCCCCTCCATCGTGAAAAGAACAGAGTAGAAGGAAAAGAAGCCGGGATCACGAGCCAATCTCAGAAACTTAGATACAATTCAATATCCAATTTACTAAGTGTTTTAGGGCTTCGAGCAGTGGTAAATTCTCCGCGCGATAAATTCGGTTACAATTGTATCTCACTTAATTTTGCATTACCAGACCTTATACTTGCAGAAAAAATGTCTGGGTATAGCCGGGAATCGAACCCGAGACCTCCGGGCTGCCAGTCAGTTATTCTGACCATTACACCACGGAGGCGGACATATCGTTTAATAAGAGTAGATTTATATAATTGTAACAAATTCCCACTATTCTATAAATGCCTTCCTGGGTCCATCAAATTATTTCTATTTTTTGTAAGAAAGGCCAATCTAAAAGTGAGGGTGCGTTAAGTTTTCTAACTCTGTATATTGATTGGAATAATTTCAATTTATTCCTAACCATTGTATTATTCAATACTTTGTATAAAAATATTCTTAACTGTTTTCTTCTAATCTCCAAAGAATGGATCTCTACTGTTCTCAGCTCAGGAAGAATGACTTGATAAATATTGTAATTTATAAATTGAATTGATCCTCTAAATGAAAAATTCCCTTTTGGCTTCGATTTAGAAGCATTATTTTATATTAAATAAAATTACAATTATTTTATTTTTTTGCATTTCTATTTTAGGTGAAATTCTTTGGCGTCAAGTTTTAGAAAAAGGATCTCAAGGCTTGATCCAAAACATGAAATTAAATCGTGATTTGACTACTATATCAGGGATATCACCGATTTATATAAGAAATTGGAATCCTCAAAGTGGGCACCTTATCAGTGAATGTTTAATTCAAAACACCGATATTGAAAAGTATACTTCTCTTATTAATTTGAAATAAAAATTTTATCATTATTTAATTGTAAAAATTTATTTATAAAACCTACTTGATTTATATTCAAGATTTATGAGAAGATTATATATAAATATTTCCATTTTATTAATCATCTTGAATGATAATTGTTTCTCTTGAAACAATTGTTCATTCCAAGTCAAATGTATAAATGTTTAATAGTCAGTTAAAGATCAGTGGTTCTTAATCTTTTTTGAACTCATGGAACACGGATTATTATGAAAATTTGTGGAAGGGCTAAATCACTAGGGTCATAAATTTAACAATTAAAATTTAATTAGCTTAGCAAACAGGAAGTTGCTATTGAAGACATATGTATGGAGCATAGCCATGTACGGGTGTGAAACCTGGACAATTGGAAAAGCGGAGAGAAAGAGATTGGAGGCTTTCGAAATGTGGTGCTACAGAAGAATGATGAATATCAAATGGATGGATAAAATTACAAATGAAGAAGTTCTTGGAAGAATCGGAGAAAGAAGAACCTTGTGGAAGAGTCTGAAGAAGAGAAGAGGTCAGATGATGGGGCACACACTGAGACATGGGGGACTGCTTAGGGATATCTTGGAAGGGGAGGTGGGAAAGAAAAGGGGAAGGGGAAGACCCAGATTAGAATATTTCAACCAAATAATTGGGGATATGGGATGCCAGACATTTAGAGAGGTTAAACAGCTGGCGGGGGACAGAGTCGAGTGGAGACGGATTGTTGCATCAAACCAGTCTTAGGACTGTATACTCAATGATGATGATGAAAATTTACTTTATATTTTAAACTATAGAAAACAGATTTCATAACATAAAAATATAGTATATTTTTCAAAATGATAGCTAAAATCAGACCTATCCTCAAGAAAGTCTTTTCAATTTGAAACCAAATAAACTTCAAAAATCGACTTTTGCAAACCAGAAGCAATCAGCAACATTTGCTTCGTTAGTTGGCTTAAAAATGCATTTTCTATCTTTACTTAGTTTTAAACGGTACTACGCATTTAACATAAAAATCGTTCAAGGGTTTTCTAGTTAGTACGCCCCTTTTCTAATTTCATGGAACTTAAGTATTCAGAGGAACACCCTTTAAGAACCACTGGTATAGAAAAATGGTAAGAAATAAATGGTTCAATAGAAAATTTTAATTTTTATAACAAAGAGTCTCTATAAATATAGAAATATTAGAACTAAACTGCTCCCAAATTGAAGTAAACCACTTAGAAAAATTCAGATTTATTTAATGGTATTTCATTGTTCAATTTGTCCGTGGCATAACTGGCACCCGACACCTTGCCGCCCCCTCCACTCTCCACATAACCAATATACATAGTAAGATAATATCGAATAAGTCTTGTAGAGTATTTGGCGAGCCCATCTGCCCGGGCATAATAGACATCTTTGCCCCCCCCCCCCCCGCCCCGCCCTCGCTACGCCACTGCGACTTGGAATAAATAAATTGTTGCTTTTAACACTCGTTCAGGTGTCTTTATTTTTAACACAAAGCCCATTATTATTGAATAATCAAGGTTTTCAAGTCGAACAATTCATTAACATTAAAAAATCGGAATTTTTCTAAGTAATCCACCTCAATTTGTGAGCAATTTCTATTTGATTTTAATGTCTCACCATTTATTTATAGATGTCAGGCACGTACCCAGAAATTTCTTTCGAAGGGGGGATTCAGAAATTTTTTACTGTTTTTTTTTATCAGAATTTGATAAATAATAAAGTTATTTATTAGTAAAATAAGCTGACGTGTTCTGATGTGGCCATCTACTTGACTTTACCATACAACCTGGCCCCTAAAATTATTTATAATCATGTAGGGGAGACGGGTTAGTTTTTGCATTTTTAGACTTCTGGGGTCCCACTGATTATGTATACAAAATTTGGTTGAGTTTGGTCAAATGGCCAAGATTTTTAATTTTTAACCCCCCTCCACCACCCCCCTTAATTTTGGGTCGATATGCACCAAAATCTAATCAGCTCTTAATCTCAATGGACCAAAACTACATGTGAAATTTGGTTTCGATATTCACACTAGTTTTTGAGCTAGCTAGTCCGCAAAATTTGGTAACGAACAGACTAACTAACAGACATTTTGACAAAAAAATTATTATCTCGAAAAATATAATTTTTTCGATGTTCACTTATTAGAGCTTTTTTGTAGAGCGAAATGCCATGGTTTCGCTCAATTTTTTTAATCAAATTAGTTTCAGCCGTTTTTGAGATATTTCGAAAAAAAGAAGGAAAAAAACACTATTTTCATGCACGATTACAATACTTGACCATACCCTGTATGGTAAAGTAAAAAATATTGGAATAAAAATGATATCAAATAAAATTTTAAAAGATATTTTCGATTAGATATTCTTAACATAGATTTCCATGTATATTTAGCCAGATAATTTGGTGAAGAGCTTAGGCTCTGGGTACGTCGCTAATAAATGTTTCAAGTCAAACTTAGCAAATTGTGTAAATTATGAAATGTAACAATAATTTTAATTTCAAATAATGTAAAGCCTAAAAAGGCAACATTATGTAATATATGTCGGAATAAATAAAATATTAATAAATACTAAGATTCTTCTATTATAACCCTTCTAATAAAATATTTGTTTTTTAGATCTAATTGGTTAATTGATAAAAATATCTATCAATTAATTGTTAACAAATTATCTTTGACTTCGGAAATTCTTACCTATAATGTTCATACTTGTAATAAAATAAACACGATTAAAGTTCAAACACCATGGATTTCAAAAGATTCTAAGTAAGTTTTTTTTTTTTATCTTTGATTTATTTTTAATTTCTAAAATTTAATGTGATAGAGACCATTCAAACCTATCTACGTACGGTTTTTTTATGGAACAATTTTCTAAACTCAGTTCTTTTTGAAAAGAGATTAATCATTATTTGATCTGATATTTTCCAAATCGTGGTTGCGCATACCGAACAGTGACTTAACCACGTTCAAGTTTAAGCCATGCCTGAAAAAAAAACAGCAACTCATGCAGACAGTTGTTCTAACTTCCACAATAAGGTTCAATATATATTTCGGTCTACGAGCCCATCTTCAGGCGTCGAAATGGATAACTCCTTCAGATGGACTCGTCGTTCGAAATATTTATTGAGTCTTGCTCATAAGCAATATTTCTTTTATTTATGAAACCTACTTAATAATTTATTTTTAATTTTATTAAATATGTAAACTACACTATTCTCCCTGAACAGAACTTCCATAACTCCTTTTTAATCTGTCTTGCATGAGAGTTCTTGTTTGCTCAAAATTTGGATTCTATCTCTGTTTAAAGTCACAACTAACAACATAGTATATGAGTAAATACTCCATGAGGGTGTACTCTGCCTGATGCAAATAAAAATAATATATTTTATACTTCGTTACTTAGTCGATTCGTTCTGTGCGTTGGTTTCGTAAAAACAGATTCCATTTTCCACGTTATGCTCCTTGGTCATGCGTCAATTTACTAATGTAGTAGGGTAATATATTTTATATTTATATTAAATAAATAAAAATTTATAATAAGAGCAAAGATGAAGGCAAAACCTTCGAAACTATTCTCTTAAGTAAATTCAATTATATAAATGTGTATGTGTATATTATTATGGTATTTAGATCAAGCAGATAACACCCTCTTAGATTACTTCTATTAAATCAACTAACTCTTGGTAAGGAAATCATTTAATTTTTACTTAATGTAAATCATTTAAGCCTTGTTTACACAGGCTTAGTACTAAGTATTAGTGCTAACCACTCGCACTAATTCTATGTCGTGTAAACACACAATATAAGAGGTTAGTATTAGTAGAGTGGCAAGTGCGAGTGAATAGAAATGGTTTCTATTTCCTAATGGCAAGTAGCTTTCCCTACCACATATATTGACAAATCGAATTGCCATCTTGCAACTTTCACTATACACTAATTACATTGGTTAGAAGAGACGTGTGAAACACTACTAATCAGTTATTCTGCTAAGTGCTTAGTAAATGGAATAGTACTAATGGAAAGTACTAAGCCCGTGTAAGCTAGCCTTTAAAGAGGCATTGTTAGCCTAGTAACTAGAGCTTTAAATTTCCATTTGCTTTGGATTGAATCCCGTTCCAGTCAGAGAATTTTCACTTATGACAACATTTAAAGACGGCGCATCAAATACACAGGTAGGTAACAATTTTTTCTAGAAAAATAACTAAGGAGAGCATTCTCTTTATAGTAATCGCTTTGGCTGGAAAATGAATATTGCACAGGGAAAAAAAATCATTAGAATACAAATACTTTATAGATTTAATGTAATCCATATAAAAAGAAATTAATTTTGACTTATTGAGCTATATAATACAATTTTTACATTATTTTTTGATCAAATTTTCATTTATTTAAGTTACTCCTCTTTCTCTAACCTTGTTAATTTACATTAGAGTTTCACTTCAGAGTCTTCTTTTTTTCTATCTATTCATCTTTCTTCTCCTTCCTAAATAAGTTCATTTCTAAGGATACAATTATCTACTAGATCCGGGATGGAATGGATAATTTGTAATTAAAAATTATCTCGGATCTAACAGATGACGAACTTTCATGAATTTAGGAGACAATAAAAGAGCGTGTCTTCTGCTGGAAAAATAAATTTTTAATTTATTTATAACTAGTTTCGAGGCATTTGTCCCCTTCATCATTCTTTTATAATACAAATGATTCACAGGAATTGATGTGTGAAAGTCTTTCACTTGTTATAAATAAATTAAAAAATGTATTTTTCCAACAGAAGACATACTCTTTTATTGTCTCCTTTAATTTATAAAAATTCTGCTACTCTCGGCAAAAATAAACTTTCAATTTAACTTTTTATAGGTACTGCAATATGAACTCTTATATTTTGCTCTCTTTTCTATTTTTCTCTTATTTTTTTGAAATGACCATATTACCTAAGTCTGTTCTCTTATAACTTTCCTAATAATTTTCTAACTCCTAAAGAACCATATACTATCTAGGTGTTTTTCTGTGTAACATTCAATCGAGAAAGTCTACAGGAGTACCTCTTAGCTCTTACCACACTTTCCCTCTTTTTACTCTGTCTTGCCTATGCAAGCAAACTGGTTGTGCTCACAAGACGTAGTGTGTTGACAAAAATATCATGCTTCTTGCAAACCGCATGCTAAGTCCTTTTAAATTATAATGAGTTTGAAGTTGAAGTTTCCTTACTACCATACCAGTAAATTAACAAAATGTTTCACTATCAACCAACACCGCGTTCCCTAAGTTTTAAGTCTTGTTAACTCATCTTTTTGCGGAAGCCAATTTCGCACAGTCAATACTGAGAAAACAACGTAGTGTGTGAAAGCAAAAACCATGGTTTTCGCAAATCAAAGAGTGTCTTGAGTGAGTTGAAACCATGCCTAAAAAAATATCAAAAAACAAGCTCTTGCAGACAAAAAGCCCACCATCCGTTCTTTCTTTTTAGTCCGTCTTGCCCATGCGAACTTGGATTGCGCAGGCAAGAAGTAGCGTGTGGATACAAAAACACTGCTCTTTTTACTCTTTTTCTGAAAAGAACGCCCATGCCCGTTAAGTGACTTCCATACGCTATGATTTTTTACTACGTCTTGCATGAGTGTTCTTGTTTGCGTAAAAAGACACTGTGTGGTAAGCCCTTAACATTATCTCCACGAATTTCAACTTTTCTTCTCCATCTATATAAACCACAAACAGGTCCCTGATTCAAATACCATATATATAGCTCGCATCTAAAGAAATAGTTTTTTTTTTTTAATGAAATTGATGAGAGAAGGAGTTATACCAAAAAGGTGCAACCCCTAAAGGCCTAGGTTGGCCCCTCCATCGTGAAAAGAAGAAGAAAGAATTTTATGGGGTGTGCGGGGGTCGAAGGAATCTGTGGATACGGGTCTTAAATAGCTGAAGGTTATAAGTCCCGGGAAAGATGGTGATAGGGAGCGAGTTCCACTCTCTGGAGGTCATAGGGATAAAAGAGTTGGCGAAAGCGCTTGTTCGACTTATATCCAATTTGAAAGCGAAGGGGTGCTGAGCGTTCGAAAACCGTGTATTTCTCGTAAAGAGGGCTTTAGGGGGGATAATTGATTTCAGCTCGACTGAACAGACACCGTGATAGTATCTATAGTACAGGGAAAGGGCAGAAACGGTTCTTCGGTGAGCCAGGGAGTCGAGTGAGTTGGTTAGAGCCTATTATAGGGTCTCCTATTAGTTTAATTGCTCGTTTCTGAATCGCATCCAGTGTAGCAAGAGAATGCTTGGAGGCACCCTCCACAGATGAGAGCCATATTCGAGACAGGGACGAATTTGAGCCTTATACAGTATAAGAAGTTGACTGGGAGTATAACAGCGTCTAGACCTAAATAAGAGACCAAGCTTGCGTGCTGCAGCTTTAGCAGTGGTTGAGATATGGTCATTCCATGAAAGGTCAGATCCTAGAGTTACGCCTAGCATTGAAATTTTATCCCTGAATTCTAGTGAGTTTGAGTCGAATGGCTGGTCTCGCTTTCTATTATCCTCGTGAATGCAATTCAGAATCGAAAAATAAAACGAAATTCGACTTAAGCATTTTTTTTAGATTCGATGGCTTATAAAAACGTTTCTAATATTGCCCTTTTTAGTACCATAGCTAATGTTTAAATAAAAAAAATCCTTAAGCTTTTTATGCATGAAATTCTTTATTTGCTAACACTTAGGCAAATTAGAAATCAATCGAACTAATTTTTTCTCATCAATTCAATTATTTCAATGACTTAGATTATTTGTTGAATCCTACAATTTTCAGTATTTTGGCCCTCATATACCTTCTGCTTCAAACTAATTTCTCAATAGTTCCACTAACCCCGCTCTTTCTTTCATCCATGTATGCAGGAATCAATCTTGACTTCTAGATTTTGCATCCCTATCATTAAAAAAAAAAAAAAACTAACTATTTTTGTTTTTGTTTTTTAGGTGTCTTTTATCTGGATCAAATTTTGTTTGCATTATCGAGAATAATATATTGAAAATTTTGAATATTCTTACGTCTTATGTGTTTGAGAAAGAATTTCAATTTGAATTCAATGATATTTCACTAGAGAATGTCAATAATGATAATTCACTAATTTCATTGAGTTCGAGTGATTCTGAACTAAAAATAATAGCTAAATTTGAAGAAGATGATGTTAAGTTTCAATATGTACCAAAAGAATCTACAGTTTTATTTACTATCTATGATGAAATGAAATTATTATTTCTTCTTGATCATAAAACAGATGAGGTTATTTTTCTTTATTTTATTATTGTATCAATATAAAAAAATTGTAACTCTTTATCAATATTTTAGAATTTGAATATTAGAGGAATTAATTTTGATAGTGGAAAAGATGTTGAAATTAACGGAGTAATTAATTCATACTCAATGAAACCACTTTTAGGAAAAGTAGCATGTACTTTGAAAAAGGATAAAACTACAGGATGTAGAATTATTTTGTCCAACGATGATCATTCCATTACATTTCTTTACAATACTGGTAATTATTTGATTATAAATTCAATTAAATAGTACTATTTTTTCAATTTCTAGAATTTATTTATTTTAATCATATTTTTAGGTAAAATAATTTGGATACGAGAAGAATCATTAGCTTCAATTGTAGCCGTAGAAATGATAGAACTTCCAATTTCAGACAGTGATGCAGCGATTGATAAAGAATTCGACCATAAAGAGTGTAAGTTTATTTTTGATTTTCTTTCTCCGATGAACTATCTTTTTCATAAAAACAAATCACTGAGGTTGTACTCTGCTTGATGCAAATAAACATACCTATACATACATAGATATAACAACGTAACGAATATAATCTATTTGTTAGAAACCATAGTTTCGAAGGTTTGAGCTTCATCATCAGTCATTTTAATTAGAAATATTTTATCTGTTATTTCTCATGGGTTCAAATATCCAATTGGAATTGGAAATTGTTATGTCTCCAGCTTGCTATAACAACAAAACGAATTTATCTATATCCAATCCTGTATTTTAACCCATGAGAAATAACAAATAGAATATTTCTAATTAGAAGGACTGATGATGGAGATCAAACCTTCGAAACTATGGTCTATCAAATAAATTATATATTATATTATATATAAATAGTACAAATCTTTGTTCGTTATCAGGAGTATCATGGTGGTATTTTGTATTTTTTTATTTTATCTATTTATTTTAAGTGGTTAAGTGAAAATGACTAAAATTGGAGCCAGAAACCCTTAAAATGCATAATTTATTTTTGCGAGTTTTTTTATTTTTTTTATTTTATCTATTTATTTTAAGTGGTTAAGTGAAAATGACTAAAATTGGAGCCAGAAACCCTTAAAATGCCTAATTTGGAACAAATAATTCCAAAAATTTCCGGGGAGGGCCCCCGGAACCCCCAGATCACCCAGAATTTCAGCATTCCTGTAGTGCTAAATTTGCAATGACACCACTCTTCCTTTATATATCTAATGTTTATTCGAATCAAGCAGAGGACAATCTCTGTGATTTTTCTTTATGAATCATCAACTCTGCTATTCTTGGCAAAATAAAATCTTTTTTATTAAACAATATTTTAAAAAAATTGTCAACATTAATTGAAACTACTTAAAAAAATGAATTAAATTAATATGGAAATTTTTTACAGCTTTTTTTTAAACTGTTTTAATCAATTTATTGACCCAATTTTTTTCTACTTTTTTGAATTTCTTTTGAGGTGCCCAGAGAACTCGAATGGTATGCATCTAGACTCTGGTTCAAATCCTAAAAGCCTCATAGCCATAATTAAACTCCAAACAGAGAAGAGAAAAATGATCAGTCTATTACTTGAAGTTCAGCACCGTTAATGGCCTGGTAGCCGATAGGCCTTTAAACTTAATAATTTAAAATCTAGCACAAATATATATTTACTTTCCAAATAGCAAAATAAGGATAATTATACATATTTATAATATTTAATAAATTTTCTATATTAATTAATAATCAGGGTTCCAGGACAACAAATGTTTTCATATTATTGAAGGACTGGAATTACTATCTTACCCGAATTCGAACCTATGACTTATCTATTATAATAAGCGAAATCCATACTGACACTTGTGAAAGAATTACTTTGTATAAGTAATACCTAGATTGATTTGTTTGGACCCTCATTATGCCCTGATCGGGCCGAAACTTAGGCATTTGACGAAAAAAACAAGTTTAGCCGATTTCTTTTTCCTGGAACTCATAATTATTATAAATTACAACCACATCATTCTATGATATATTAATATTTCATTATTTTTATCCTCTTTGCTTACAGTGGATTTTGACTTTTCTTGTAAGTATTCGATCTATTTTCGTGTGTAGTTGTTGTTTTGATATGCGGGTTAAGTATTTATAACACATTTTTCTTTTATTTTGCAAATGCTCCAGTATACTTTGTTTTTTTTCCTGGGACTTCATTTTTTGATTATCTTTTACGTTGAATGCCGTGTGAAAGTAATTACTATCATTTTTTTAATTTAATGCATGGCTTCTTAAAATTTTTCTTATGACAACCTCCTTGCTCTCGATAAAATTTTAAACAACTTCCAATGTAATAATACTTTAAAATACATTCAATATAACATTAATATAGGGGAGTCGGGTAGCCGCACTCGTTAGAGCTATCGCTTCTGAAACGTCTTGATGACGATGTTATAGAGGGAGGTCCAAGTTCAGGCCTCGCTCACGGCAGAATAAAAATTTGACTGACGAGAACCCGGCTCCCTCACAACACTACTAAAGGCCGCTGCACACGACGCTTTTTTCTCTGCTAGTTTCTGGCTGGCTCCCAGGATAGAAATGACGTTACTGCGGACTGTCTTACTAGAAACCTTGCTAGATTTCAAAGATAGAACATGTCCTATTTTCCGGCTTGCTCGTAGACTGGATTTGAGTGAGAACCAATCGGAAAGCAGTATTTTATCAGGTGGGAGATATGAGCAAAAACCGTCAAATGACAGCCCAGCTGTTCAAACATTTATTCTCTTTGCTGTTTTTCACAAATTAATAAAAAAGCAATAATTGAAGTTCGTCTACGATTAATAACTTTTGCAATAATATTACTGACACTCATTTTTGTTGACATCTGAACTGTCACTGCGCGCGCAACCTAACGACCTAGCTAGAAATCCAGTTTCCGACCCCGCTTCGTGTGAAGCCAACATCCAAAAAAACCATTTCGAGCTCTAGCGCGAGAGCACGCTTCAAAGCCAGCTGCCAAATAAAGCAAACAAACTAGTAGGATAAATAGCCTCGTGTGAGGCGGTCTTAACTCATGATAAAATAATCATACTACATAAACAGTGCCTAAATGGACTATGTATCCAAATCCAACCAATAGGAAATAAAAACATTAATATTGTGTAGATTTATTTATAATTACCAAATTTTCATGACCCCCTCTCAGCAGCTTCGCGACTCTCAGTTCAAACCTGATTTAATGCAATTCTAGTTTGCACGTGTGGTTGTTATTCGGTTTGTTATCTAAAATGCCTTATTACATAGATAAATATTATCTGTTTTAGCGAATATATTTGGAATGTTTATCCATCGGTTATTCAGTCAAATTTCACAGCTCCGGAATTTTCTTTTATCGAATGTTGGAATGGGCGAGCCGCCTTCAGCTGACCAAAGAGCTGGATTGATTCGCGACGAGTTCGGCTTACATAAAATGATTTTAATTGCAACATCTGCTGGAAAGGTAGACATTCCATCGATTAAAAACAAACTTGGATATTTATTAATATTTAAATTAATATTCTATACTATTTTAGTTATATGGCATTGACTCCCTCAAAGGATCGATTGTATGGCAAAGACGCATTCCGAATATTATTCCATTTACTGACAAATTTGGTATTAATAATAAAATGATTCTTTACGTTCAAAGAACAACTAGACATTTTCCTTATTCCGCTCAATGTGCCTTATTGGCTAAACATGAAGTAATTAATCTCTCTTTTTATAATTGTACTTGCGATGTTTTTCTAATTTCATTTGAATAGATTACAGGAGAAGGTGTTTTATATGTTTTCAATCCTTTCAATGGGCAACCATTAGACCAAGGACTACAGCATTTAGGTTATCCAGTCAAGCAATCCTTAATTTTACATCAATGGAACAAAGATTTCTTACGAGGAATTATAATAATCGATAAAAAAGACAATATTCATGTTTATCCAGAAGAAACTAAATCAATTGCAGCCAAATTAGCTTCCAGGACTTATTATTTTACAGTTGATCCAAACACTGGTATTATTGCTGGCTATACTTTCCAAGTTACCCCAGATCAGGTAAATTTCTATTTTCTGTCTCCTCAACTATTTTGATTATCTTTACAAAAAATTTAGTATCTTAAGTCTATCTTTACCAATAAGTTATCTAAAGCGAACTTAGCTTTTTCTAGGCTTTACTATAAATAATCAAATAATATCTATTTCAGGAGTTATTATCAAGTATAATTTGGAAAATTCAAATCAACAACGCTTCTCAACAAATTATTGATATCGTTGGCAAAAGCCCATTAGAAAAAGTTCACTCTCAGGGAAGAGTTCTCGGGGATCGAAGTGTTCTTTATAAATATATCAACCATAATTTGGTTGCTATTGTTACAAAGGGCTATGATCAAGTCCAAAAACGTAATATGCTTATTTCACATATTATCCACTATTATATTTATAGGCCTTTTATTTTAAAAATAAATTTATATTCTAGATTTCATAAATATATTTCTACTGGATGCGGTATCCGGCCTGGTTGTTTATTCCACCTGCCAAAAGAAAGCTCGGCTACCAGTCCATGTGGTTCATTCTGAAAACTGGCTTGTATTTTCTTACTATAGTGAAAAATTTAGAAGGACCGAAGTCACAGCCTTAGAATTATATGAAGGGAAAATTCAAAGCAATACTACAGGTATAAGCTTTCTTTTTTTATGTTATTATTTTCAAATTTAATTGAAGATTCATAGGAAAAAAAAAATGTGGATAAAATAATTTTTAAAAACAGAAATTAATCACTGTTGAACCTTGTTGGTTGAGTTATTCCGACTTCATCGGCAAATAAGATTCTATTGTTTTTATTTTATCGATATTAGATTAGCGAAACTCTATGGGGTAAAGTATTCTATTTTAACGTCGTAAATAAATAAAAATATATTAAAATTCGTCATTAGAATAGAGGGAAACCATAGCCATATAATTATTTATTGCAATTTATGTCTATCAAAGTTCTTCTTTCTCCTATTCTTATTATTTTTTATTATAGACATATTCAAGTGGTTTAAATAAAGGTTATTTCTCTATGCCGACCATTTTTCGGGTAACACCCGTTTCCCATCTTCAGGACCTTTAATATAATATAGAGAAGAAAAATGGATTAATAAATATATTTAGCGACAAAGAAAATAATCTCGATTCAAAGAATAAACATTTTATATCTTGATTGATTTTTTTCTCCATGTTGTTTATTTAGTATAAAATTTTCTCTTTCGTCGTATTTTTCTCGCATGTAAATTTTATTCAATAAATCGTGTTTTTACTTATTTTTAATTTATTGTAGAGTAAATTATCTACAAATTGGTGACCCAGATCGGAATCTGCAACGCGCGAATAATAATTCAATGAAATAAGAGATCTATCGGAAATCCATCTACACTAAAATTTCAACATGGATTAGCCGCCCAATAAATCAGCTGGTGATGCAATCAGAACGATCGATCGAGTTGCTATTAAGACACCACCATTTCGGAAGCCTGACCCAAACATCTAGTTTCTTCAAGTCGAGGCACAATTTCGTGCGAAAGGTATCGTACAAGATCAAACAAAATTTGATATAGTAGTCAGCGCAATCGACTCTGAAATTTTAACTCAAGTCGTGGACGCAGTTGCAAATCCGCCTAACTCGGATAAATTTGAAAATAGATTAATTGCCGTTTTTGGAGAATCTCAGAATATGCGCATTCAAAAATTATTAACGGATATCGATCTTGGCGATCTTAAACCAAGTCAACTTTTGACTCAAATGAAGAACCCAGCAGTTCAAAGAAAAATGTTAAAGACACCATGGCTCGGTTGTTTACCGAAGGAGGATCAAGCAATATTATCAGTGAGTGACGAAGATTTAGATCGTCTCAGCGAAATGGCCGATCGCACCTGAGAAATCCATAGGACCAACGTTTTTATTAATACCTTATCAACTCCATCAAAAAAGACCATTCCATTTCGACAGCCGATATCGAAACATTAAATAAAAAATGATTTCAGAATTGCAGATTCAAGTTCAACAGCTTGTAAACCATAGCCAGTCATTTCGTCCTAACCATAACACACACCAACGATCAAGATCGCGTTCAAAAAATCAACTTTCATCCTCTGATCCAAAAATTGTTAACTACCACAACCGTTTCGGCGATTCTGCTTGAAAATGAAAAATAAACCAGCGGAAAACTAAAAATCCAACTTAGCGCAGCTCCTAGGTCGGGCATCACAAATTACACGAGCCGCGTTTTGCTAATTGGACTATGATATCGGAGATGATGCCGCTAGCGATACATCCACCCCAAGTTCGATGATGGATTATACAGGTCCCCGGTTATACAAACAGCCGGCAACCAAGTCAAATCGGAATCATACTCAATCTATTCGAATATTGTGTCTCCCCGGCTGTTGTGAATCGCGAAGCGAAATCGCTAGTACTTAAAGAGGTTGCAAGGAGTGAAGCCAAAAATTTTCTGATATTCTTCCGGGACGCTGACTTACAATTTCGAGCTTTATATAGTTATTGACCAGATCGTTAGGATGTCCATAAACTTTATGGAACAGGACCAAGGCAAGTAGCGGATAGGATGTTTGATAAATTTTTCAAATATAATTCAGATGGGAAACAATTTTCCCAAGTACATACAAAACATTTGACTGTCACGATTAATGCTTTTACAGTTCACAATAGCCTTTGGCAAGGCAAAAAGGTGGAACTTCTTAATAAAAAAGACATGCCTCTGGTCATTTAGCGAATTCCGGCATTTGTTTCGTTTGTCTTGAGGACAATTACATCATAGGAATAAAACTGATGCTTCTTCTTCTTCTTTATTATAGGCTTATCGCCTGTTCTTCAAAACACGCCTCACTTCTCAGGAAAAGAATCTGATTCAAATATGCTACTGTAAAAAATGCAATTAAATTGGGTTCAATGATTAATTACCCGATAATTTGTAATGATGTTAATGATGAGAATGAATTTATATATAAAAGACAAAAAATCCAATTGGATTGTATTCTGGATAAAATGAATAAAAACACTAGCAACATTTGTTATACTTTCAAAAAAAGTTTCGACCAAAGGATATTAGAACGAAATCCTCAAATAGCAACACAACGGGGACTCTTCTGATCTGAGATGTGCGATGGTCAATACATTTCGCCTTCCCCATTTTCAACCAATTCCCTTTAAGTACATTTTCTTTTACTTTCATTTTTTTTTTTACTTTATCCAATGCGAAGCATGGGAGAAAGTATTGTAATCGGTCGCGCGGCAAGCTCGACTTCAAAGGGTCCTCAGGTAAAGACTACGGAACCAATGGACTCAATTAAGGTCACAAATTGAAGTATTCAATGAGATTGAATTTTAGCACGTGACGGTTTTGCCAAAAATTACCTGGAATCTCGTCGAGAGGCCAAAAAGTGCCATTTTATAAATAAACTGACACGTTCTGATGAGGCCATCCACTTGACTTTACCATACACCCTGGCCCCTCTCTTATATTTAATATTTAATAAAATTATTTATAATCATGTAGGGGGGGTTAGTTTTTGCATTTTTAGACTTCTGGGGCCCACTGATTATGTATACAAAATTTGGTTGAATTTGGTTCATAGACCTATATTTTCATTTTTTGTCCTACAACCCCCCCCATTTTGGGTAGTTAGTTTTCGCATTTTTAGTCTTCTGGAGGCCCACGGATTATGTATACAAAATTTGGTTGAGTTTGATACAAGGGCCTACATTTTCATTTTTTGACCCCCCCCCCCCCCCATTTTGGGAGGGTAGTTTTTGCATTTTTAGTCTTCTAAGGACCCACGGATTATGTATACAAAATTTGGTTGAGTTTGCTCAAATGGCCTAGATTTTTAATTTTAACCCCCCCCCTCTCCACCCCCCTTAATTTTGGGTCAATATGCACCAAAATCTAATGAGCTCTTAATCTCAATGCGTGTGAAATTTGGTTTTGATATTCACACTAGTTTTTGAGCTAGCTCGTCCACAAAAATTTGGTAACGCACAGACTAACAGACATTTTAAAACAATTATTATCTCGAAAAATATCATTTTTTCGATGTTCACTTATTAGGGCTTTTTTGTAGACCGAAATGCCATGGTTTCGCCCAATTTTTTTAATCAAAATAGTTTCAGCCGTTTTTGAGATAATTCGAGGAAAAGAAGAAAAAAAAACTTTTTTCATCCACGATTACAATAAATTAGTAAAGTAAAGGGTGTGTAGTTTCACAGTGAATGAAATAAATCTCAAAGAGGTTCATACAAACTCAATATATTTCGGATTATTAGTCCATCATCAGGAGTTTACAGGTTAAAGCTAATAATGATAATTCAGGAGTTTACAGGTTAAAACTAATAATGATAATGATGGTCCTGATGATGGACTAATAATCCGAAATATATTGAGTTTGTATGAACCTCTTTGAGTTTTATTTCATTCACTGTGAAACTACACACCCTTTACTTTACTAATTAATATCATGTTTCACCTAAAACCTACACCACTTTCTCTAAGTAAAAAATAAAAAACGATTACAATACTTGACCATACCCTGTATGGTTACTACTTTGTTAAATTGAAAGTTTTTTTGCCGAGAGTTGCAGAATTTTTATATATTGAAGGAGACAATAAAAGAGTGTCTTCTGCTGGAATTATAAATTTTATTTATTTATAACGAGACTATAGTTTCGAGGGCTTTGCCCTCTTCATCGGTCTACTAGGGTAAAAGATATAGTTATTGCCACTCTACTAGTCATTGCCACCTTTTCGTTAAAGTTAAAAATATAAGGTTCGCGTGAACGAATTTGGTGGGGAAGATGTGATTTCAATTCAGTGGTTTTATTGTCGGAACATTGGTAGCATTTCCTCTTCATTTTGTAAATTTGACTATAGATTAGGGATGGGTTATACTTGCTAAATCGCGTACCAGGGCTTAAAAGTACGTCCACCTTTCTCATACCAGGTGCAGATACCAGGCAAAAACATCAAATACTTTTCTAAAGTATTTTCTGTCCAACGCAACGAGTCGAATACTTGCTTCCTTGCAAGTTCAAACGCTAGTGGTTATACGTTTCGGAGGAGTTCGATAAACACCGTGACACGAGATTTTTATATATTAGATTTAACTAGAAGTCAGACATTACATACTAAAAAATTTTATTTGAATAATAAAACCTTTCCTTCCTACTTTAAAAACAGGCTTAGGACTGTCAGCTGGAAAAGCTGGTCAAAGGAAAAGAGAGGAATTACTGCAAGAAAAGATGAAACAACAGCAGGCATAGAAAGCTTCCAAGGAATCCAAAAAAATTCAGAAGAAGATTAAAAAAAACGAAGATGAAAAGCAGCTCATCATCTGAGTCTAGCGTTACTGTTTCTTCTGTAACAAGTGACAACGGAGAGTTAGGATCTTCTGAAGAGAATGATAATTGCTTAGAGCTGGTACAAAAAACTACTGGCGAATTCGTTATTTTTAAATACGATTACAAACTCTTCCCGGGAAAAATAATAAGTTTCACAGCAGACGAAGTTAAAATTTCTTCTATGGAAAGTTGTGAACGTTTATGGAAATGGCCCGAACGGGCTGACGAGATGGAATACAGCTGGGAATCAGCCCTGGGCCATATTAATGAGCCCATAAAAGTTAGTAAGTCTTCTGCGTTCCCGAGATGAATAAGGTCGTTAATTTTTAGACATTATTTTGTCTACTACCTACCTACTAACAAGTCATTCCAGTGAATAGGTGGTGCGGGAGAGCAATTTTGAAAGTTTTTTCATGGGTGGCCATTACTGTGAAAAATACTGTCGTATGGGTGGCTATAACTGTATTTTGATGTTTTTATTTTTTATTTTTGTCTACAACATGAATGTATTTGTAAATTAAAAAATATTTTTGCTAATTCTGAAAGTAGATTCTTTCTTGATTATGTTAATTCTAAGTTATTGGATTAAGTGCAATTCTAACGCCTGATATTGCTAATTGAATGATCAATTTCGCTTAAGGGTGACCACTACTATACCTTTTACCCTACAATGGATTCACAATTCATAAATTAATTCCTGTGAATCCATTGTAATAGACTGCAAAGCCCTCGAAACTATAGTCGCGTTATAAATAAATAAAATTTATAATTCCAGCAGAAGACACACTCTTTTATTGTCTCCTTCAACTACTTATTTACTTAGACGACCCGTTCCTCAGTGCGTCTGTTTGGTGCACGCGGGTCCCAATTTCTCTGGCCTTCTGTCTCTTGTCAGTGTCGTCCAGTGCTGAATTACTTTACGCCCACTCGTGTGTGGAATCGTGTTTTTGTAGTTTAGAGAGGTCCCCCCCCCCCATCGAATTGTCGGGCGCCCAGGCGGTCTCACTTTATCTCTGGGGATCCACAGCTGGGTATCTTCTCTCCTCACATGATGACCAGCCTAGTTGTGTTTGGCTTCGTTAGCGTGAGTCAAAATGTCCTTCACCGAGGACATATTTCTGATGTCGCTATTGTGAAGATTAAGAAACCGTTGTCTTTGGAGAGTGATACCAAGAAATCTTCTGTCTAATGCGAACTGAGTTCTTCTTAATTTGTTTTCATAGACTTTGGTTAAAGCCCATGTTTCGCATCCATATGTAAGAGCCGGCAGCACATTGGAGTTCAAAAGTCCTGCCTTGAGCTCGACATCTCTTGATTCATCGATGACGTCGCGGATTGCACCAAGCGCGGCCCAGCCAGCCCGTCGCCTCCTCTGAAGTTCCGGCATCAGATCGTTATTCATCGTCAATAGCCTACCCAGATATACGAATTCTTTAGATTCTTGCAGTGGATTCCCCTCTAGTAGTACAGGGTCTCTTGATGTAAAGCTATTGCGCATTACTTTAGTTTTTTCTTTGTTAAGCATTAGACCTGCCTTCTTCCCTTCAAGATTTGACAACTCTAACATGTTGGTCGCCTCACTAGATGTTTTCGTGATTAGCACTATATCGTCCACGAATCTCAGATGGTTTAGATTTCGTCCATCGATATTTATCCCATAAGGATCCCAGTCGCATCTCTTGATCTCTGATTCCAACCACGCCGAGAAGAGGCTTGGAGAAATGGGCTCGCCCTGACGGACTCCTGTAACGACAGAGATGCTAATCTCACAAAAAAATAGCTTAACCTAGTTTCGCAATCCCTATAGCATTCTGCTAAAAGGTCGATGTAGTCCTTTTCTGCTCCGTGCTCTTCCAAGGAGTTCCATATAAAACTCGGTTTTATAGATTCAAACGCCTTTTTGTAGTCGATAAAAGTCAATACAAGGGGGAGTTGGTATTCCCTTCATACTTCGATCAACAGGGTACTGAATCCTTTTATGAACCCGGCCTGTTCGATAGATTGATTTTCGTCGAAGGTTGTGCGAATGTGTGTAAGAAGACAGCTCGTGAACACTTTATATATTAAATTGAAAGTTTTTGTGCCGAGGGGGTAGCAGAATTTTTATATATTGAAGGAGACAATAAAAGAGTGTATAATTAAGTAATGGAGAGGGATTCAGCCAATGGGTAGCCTCTGCTGAATAAAAAACTCCCAATTATAGAAAACGTTTCGGCTTTAATTAAATAATGCCATCATCAGTTCCTAAGAGCTGAAAAAAGCGATAGAGCACACATGTAAAATTACAATAAAAATTTTTTACAAAAAAATCCAAACTTGTTAATTACAAAATTATATCTTACAGTATTAGCGACACAATTAATTTTATAAATAAATTGTCCGCAGGCAGAGTTGTTGTGGATTTTATCATAATATATACAAAATTATATGAATTACAAAATGGTACATAAATCTTGGTGTGCTCTCACTTGATATGCGCAACGTCTCAAGTACAAATATAGCAAATTTCAATTTCATTCAATTAATAATAATAATAATTATGAGGACATTGATCTAATTAGGATCACTGACCCCTCACAAACATCTCTTAATTAAAAGATTTCTCAAAATAATTAACAAACATTAAGAATAACAAAAATTCGAATTCAAAATGACAATATATAAAAATAAAAATAAAAAATAAATTTTTTCCTTCTCTACCTTTTTACAATTCTTTCGCCCCTTTCTCAATGTTTATTATACCTGGGCATCAGTATTTGTCAATATTGACAAGTAAGCATTGCTAAGCCCAATGCAATCAGTTTGAAAATTAAGAGCCCTTTGCCCATATGTCTTAATAAAGCATTTTTCGGCCAGCATACGCTTATAATTGTTCCCCAATCTCATCAAGATGACAGCATCATCAAACTCAAATCCATGGGAGGTGTCGATATGGTGTGTGCTCAGGGCTGTCGAAGCTTTTTTATTTATTACACTTAATTCATGCTCTCTTTTCCGCAAAGAAAAAATGCGAGATGTTTGACCCACATAAACACTTGTAGGTTTCGGGCAATCGCGGCACTTAATTAAGTAAATCACATTATGTTGTTCGTGGGGTGGAACTACATCCTTGTTATTAAATAAAAAGGACATATTACCAGTTGATGCCAAGGCCGTGCGTACATTATAGTTCTTAAATATTTTTTGAATTTTTTCGGACAACCCTGGCATATAGGTGAGAGAGAAAATGGTCCATCCCTGAGAGGGGTACAGATGGGGTAGGAGCAATAAGCTGCTTCTCCCTTCTTCGACGAAAATTTTTAATTACAGAATTAATGACCCGCAATGGATAAGAGTTCGAGGAAGCCACCATCCTAAAATCATCAACATTCCTCGCAACGTAGACGTCATCACAAAGCGAATAAATCCTTCTCAAAAAATAATATAAGGTGTTCATTTTATATACAAAGGGAGACTGCGAGAAGTAATTGATGAAACGTCCACTGTCAGATGGCTTCACATACAGGTCAAATGATAGAGAACCACTGGGATTTTTGATTATCAAAAGATCAAGGAACGATATTTGGCCATTAATTTCTATTTCAATTTTTATTGTAATTTTACATGTGTGCTCTATCGCCTTTTTTCAGCTCTTAGGAACTGATGATGGCATTATTTAATTAAGGCCGAAACGTTTTCTATAATTGGGAGTTTTTTATTCAGCAGAGGCTGCCCATTGGCTGAATCCCTCTCCATTACTTAATTATATACATGATGCAGCCATCCAAGTGTATCAACAAAAGAGTGTGTCTGCTGCAATTATACATTAATTCCTGTGAATCAATTGTTATAGACTGATGAAGAGGGCAAAGCCCTCGAAACTATAGTCTCGTTATAAATAAAAATTATAATTCCAGCAGAAGACACACTCTTTTATTGTCTCCTTCAACTTTATATATTGTTGGAAGTAGTGTCATTGGCCTATAATTTTCCAGGTTCTCCTTATCTCCTTTTTTATAGAGGATGACAATTGTTGATGTCTTCCATAGGTTAGGTACCTTTTCTCCTGCATACTGTGTGGTAAAGTAAAAAAATCAATAAAGAAATAAAATGTTTATTCTTTGATTGAGATTCTTTTCTTTGTCGCTACATACGTCCCCCTTTAGGTGCGATGGAATCTGATTGTGGGACGAGACTTAAGTTGTTCTGGTATCTCATATAGTTCTATAAAATAATAACAGGGATGTTTTTGAATTACGCGACACCTATTAATAATGAGCAGACATAAAGAGGGTTTTTTTTTTTTTTTTTTTGTAAAATTATATAAATAACTTGCATCATTCACAAACAGCTATATACATACGTTTGGAGTTACTTAGCAAAGAAATGTTTCAGTTAAATGAAAAAATTTGGAAATTTTCGAAAATTTGATCTAGTTGCCTTCGTGATTATATGTAAAAGATTAAACTATATCTTTATCAGTTATTATAGTTCTTGTCAGCCGAACGCTCGCAGGTGATTACTTAGAAGGAGATAAAATAAATAATGAAGAATAATTGAGTTATTTTTGTTTTATTTATAAATTTTTGGTACTTTTTGAGCATAAGGTAATTTTGGGAAAACATCCCTGAATAATAACATAAACAAGACATAGTTTTTACAATTATTCTACTTACGAATAGGTCAGTTAAATATGAATCCAGAGAAAAAGAATTGATGTTTTTGTTTTTTATAATATACCTATATAAAATTATTATGCTTTCTTCTAAAATATTTTAAAAATGTAATTAATGTTGTATCATTCGTATCCATAATAAATTAGTATCAGGAATAGTAGAGAATTGGATAAAATTAAAAACACAGAGTTTTTTAATAAATAGGCCAGACGAAATTGACGAAACGTCTGGCCCAATTAATAAAAGATTTGTGTTTTTAATTTTATCCAATTTCCTACTATTCCTGTTACTAATTTAATTAATTTTTGTAGCCTTCTCCTCCGTTGCACTAGCAATGAATCCAATTGTGGAAAGGCAATCATACATTATGCCTGCTTCAATTGATACAATGAAAGAAACAATAACGGAAAAGGGAATAACAAGTAAACATATTTTAGGTAAAAAATACATATTGTGATAAATGATTTGCATAGAAATTTTCATTTTTTTCTAATTTAAATGTATTTCAGTTGCCCTTTCTAATGGAAATGTACTTGAGCTTCCATTGGCTTTTGTTGATCCTCGTCGCCCTTTAAGCATTACTGCAGAAATGAGGGAAGAAGGCATTATTCCTTATATGCCAGAATTGCCAATTCCACCTGAAGCGATAATTAACTATAATCAAAGCCTTCAACGGATCAACAGAATTCATACTGCCCCCTCGGGACTTGAATCAACAAGTCTCTGTCTAATCTACGGCTTAGGTGAATAATTTTTTAAGCTTCCCGTTACTCTTCAATTTTGGAAAAATAATATATTTTTCAGGTTTCATTGTTTTGTTAAACATGGCCTTACACTGAATATTTGATAAAGACATCAGCGAAATTTTAAAATGAAAATATACTATAATTCGAACTTAAATTTCCTAGCTGTTCAGATAAAATACCTGTCAGAAGGATAATAATATCTCAAGGGTTCAGCCATGTGTCCGTATTGAATTATTTTGGGTCTTAGCTTTGACTCAATGGCCTTTCTGACATTGAAATCAAACTTATTTAATAACATCCTTGAAATCGCCCTTAAATTCTTATTTTATTAAATAATTATTATGGCTATTCCAAAGCCTCCCGTGATACTTGAATTTCGGAAAAATGTACACCCAACTCTTTTTTTAAATGAGTTTGAAGTTACACCGTTCAAAAAATTATTTCTCTTTCTGACTTTCATTATTATATAAGGAGATTTTTGAAATGATTGAATTGATAATTAGAAATTACATTAATCTTTTTTTACACGAATCAGAGGAACGTATCTACCATGTCAAAAAGATTTGGGTGTATTATCCGCTTGATTTCACCTCGAAGGAAAAAAAATGAAATTTTATCTGCAAAATGAATTTTAATATAAATTTGGCTTCATCTCAAATAAATTGTATGTAACAACTGAGTTCCGAACATTTGCTTACCATACAGACATTTTCGACTTGAAAACACCTAAACAATAAATCCCTTCGAATCCCTCGTCATCTTCTATAGATCTTACTAGTACGTGTCTCGAGTAAAAATTGAAAATTTTGTTTATTTTTTCAATAGTAAATTTGTTACAAATTTTCTATATGGAGGGATTATTGTAAAAAAATAAAAATACTAAAACATTTTTTCTTTCTGAGCTAGTAAACAATGGTCAATCTTTTAATGTAGTCATTTATACTCTTTACAAAACTTGTTATGTATAATTTTTCAACTCTCTCGCCCTTATATTTTATATATTTAAAATATAAATATATTATTCTTTGATATTATGTTATTATGATATAAAAATTATTATATATTACTAAAATGTTTTATTTTTTAGATATGTTTTTTACAAGAGTGTCTCCTTCGAAGACGTTTGATGTTCTTAAAGAAGATTTCGACCATTTCCTGATATCTGCAGTTCTTCTAGGCCTTTTAATAGCTTCTTATATTACTAGAAAATTAGCATCAAAGAAAGCTTTGAAACAAGCATGGAAATAACATTATTTTCTCATTATATCCGTTCTCTCCATTCAGTAAAATGGTAATCTTTATTAGTAATGAAGCTATTGAAGCTTTTATTTTTGTCATTAATTTGATTAAAATTTCAATTTTTAGTGAACTCACACATAATTGATTATAATTATTTATTGAACAAAAACAAATAATATAATATAAATACGACGTTTCGATCGAGTAATTCAGCGATCGTTCTCAAATATGAGCACCCACTCCGATTTTAGGGGGAGGGAGTGCTCATACTTGAGAACGATTGCAGAATAAGTCGAAGTCGTTTCCGTCGAAGTTGTATTGGATTATTTGTTTTTGTTCAATAAATGATTATAATTAATTATTTGTGATTTCACTAAAAATTCAAATTTTAAAATGGTAATCTGTTTTTAGATTTCTCATTTTGGTTTGTTATTTTCTTTTCTTAACATTTTACAAATATCATGTTAAGAGTATTATTTTTTTCTTTTATTTTTCAATTTATTTATTTTTGCGGATATTTTTATCAAGTTAAATTGTGGTTTTGAAAATTTAACAATAAGCATACCTCAAAAATAAGCCATCAACTTTTTTTCTTTTTTTTTCTTTACCATGTATAATATATAGTTTTTGTATGAATCTATTTTTATTCCATTTTTTAAAATCGTTGTTATATTATGAAACGAAATATATATATATATATATATATATTAACGTTGGATGAACGCGAAAGTTAAAACTTGTGTCCGGTCACTGCCCTATTTTGGTGCAATTGGGACCGGATTCGTTTTGATGCTGAGCCAAGAGTTGAAAAAAAGATCCATCGCTTAAATGGAAAAGGCATCTGCGGGCTTAACGCAGAAGATGTCGGATCATACCCGACTAGATCCTATCTTTTTTCAACTCTTGGTTCAGTGTCAGGGCGAGTCTGGTTCCAATTGCACCAAAATAGGGCAGTGACCGGATGGAAGTTTCGACTTTCGCGTTCATCTAACGTTAACATATAAACATTCTAAATAAAATTTATTATTATTGAATATCTGAACAAAATTCATTTGTTTCGATTCCCCAAAGAATCAGACAGATGGGCATTGTAGTATATATATATATATATAAATTTATTTATAGAAGCAAAAAAAGAGCCATTTTATCTTCTTTTGTGCAAATTATATGAAAATGATTTTTGATTACATAATTATATTTCAAATAATTGATTTCACTTAATAAACATAAATTGATTTGTGTGTATTAAACAACAAGAGTGCCTCATAAATGACTGATTGGCCTTACTTTTTCTAGAACATAATAAAAACCGTTTGCAATAGGCTAAAGAATTCTCGCTACAAATTGTGTCTTATAAAATTTTTTAAAATTGTATAGATTAGATAATTAAAAATAATTTATCTACAAATTAGATAAAAAATTTTAAAATTATATGATCAATCCCCTTTTTTTGGAATTTTTTTCCTCCAAGTTATCATTAATATAAAAAAAAAAAAATTCAAAAATTAATAAAAACAAATACAAAAAAATTTATAAATAAATTATACATATAAAAATTTCCATTTTAAATTTCCTCCTTTTTCTTTAATCAAAAATATTTTAATAAAAGGAAATTTCAAACATTTTTAGTGATGTATATATAATAGATAATATCAATAAATAAGCATATAAGAAGTAGTTAGTAATATTTAGGAATATATCTTATCGAAACATCTAAAAGCCAATAAATAAGCATCCCTGAAATCTCTTCTTATTTTCACGATACAAGGGTCCACCGCGGACAACAGACGTTATACCTTTTTGGTGCAACATCTTCTTGTATCAATATCATTATACAAAAAAAATAAACTGCAACGGATCGTTGCTAAACTTTATCCAAATTCATTTGAAATATTAATATGTTCTTGAGTAAAGTACTTTAAAATATAATTTTACTAAAAACTTTATTTAACCTTTTTTGTGGTCCCCAAGGTACTTAATTAGGATATTAAATTTCATCAAAATTGGTTAAGTCATTTTCAAGATATTTAGAAAAAAACTAAAAAAGTACTGAAATAAAGTACTAATGTTTGTGGACCGATATGTACCAAAAACTAATCAGCGCTTCATTTTGTTAAAATACTGGTAGGTTTTCAATTTCAATTCATTCGGTGCAACGGTGTGGAAAAATTCGTGGACGAAAAAAACGATAACACACACACATCCATCCATCCATCCGCACGCACTTCCAAAAAAAAATGGCACTTTTTGGCCTCTCGACGAGATTCCAGGTAATTTTTGGCAAAACCGTCACGTGCTAAAATTCAATCTCATTGAATACTTCAATTTGTGACCTTAAGTGAGTCCATGGGTTCCGTAGTCTTTTCCTGAGGACCCTTTGAAGTCGCGCTTGCCGCGAGAGCGATTCCAATACTTTCTCCCATGCTTCGCATTGGATAAAGTAAAAAGCAAAATTGCTAACGACTCGACGACGAGTTTTAAGAGTGAATAATGAAAACATTCTCATTAAAAAAAAACAGAGCTTAAATTTTAAAGTTTTAGTCCAAATTCTCCAGCCCTTTTAACATCACAACAACATTCAAAAATTCATGAAAATATCAATTAATCGTATGTTTCCTATATTTGATTCAATCGCGAATCGAATGCAGGTGATTTTTGTCAAATATTGAGTGAAAATAATATCTGAACTTATATATTTCTAACTTCATTATTTCAATTTAGAAATATATAAGTTCAGATATTATTTGCACTTGATATTTGACAAAAATCACCTGCATTCGATTCGCGATTGAATCAAATATAGGAAACATACGATTAATTAATGGCAAGCACCTAACATAGGTGCTAACAGATCAGGCTCTCTGGACTGGGAGATTGAATATATAACATCTCAGATTTCAAATTCATTTTGTAATCCATCCAAGTGTCATGCGGGCTAAACGCAAAATGACGTTGGATTATAGCTAAATGGATCATATCTTTTTTCATTCTCTTTTGGTCCAGACTTAAGACTCAGCAGACTCCAATAGCTTCAACCAGCAGTAGTCTCGCGATATATATCTTGTTCAAAAAGCGCGATTAAAACAATTCTCATTAATGTGTTAATTATTCTTTAATATATTAATGAGAAAATTATAAATTTATGAAAAAATCAGTTTTACATCTGGGTTACTATAAAAATATAATAGATTAATGTAAATAAAAAAGTTGATCTAAAATATTATAATATAAATTCAAAGACAACGGATTTTATTAGATATAATTAAATATTATTCACTTACTTTAGTTTTTTAGCTTTTTATTTTCAAGTGACAAATGAAGTGCAAGTTTTTTCAAAAAAATGCCTAAAACAGAATTTCTCTATATACGAGTATACAGTAAAAGTTTGCAATTTTTCCATATTTTCTTAGGCAGTACTGCAAAAATTAAATCAATGCAATAAACAAAAGATATCGATTATTCATATTAAACCTCTATTTCTATTTGTCTAGTAATAATGTAAATAAAAAATAATTAAATAGATTTTTATAATTGTAAATAAAAAGAGTAGCCAAGTAGTAATAGCATAAATAATAGCAAGCGTTGGAAATCAAAGCATAATTTTCAAAAAAATTATCTTTGTTCATTTGATAATTTTTTCTTAACATTTCAAATGGCAGATAAAGAGTCCAAGCAGACTTCTGACGCTGCAACATTAATTTGACTTCCAAAAAATAAGTTATTTTAACCTCTTTTAGCAACCTTTGCAGTTGTTTTTTCACTTTTTTTTAAAAAAGTTTATTACTTTTCAATTTTTAGAATTATTATTGTTTCTTAATAATGGATTACTTATTTATTGATAGTTGAGAATTTTGATTATTTAAATGATACGCGAATGCGTTCTGTCTCCTAGGTCTGCAGAGAGAAACTTAGTACTACTCGGAAACTTAGCGCGCTCTCTCTCACTCTAATACGCTTTCTATCTCTTTCTCTCTTCATTTCCGTTTCATTCTACATCCAACTCACCCTCCCAAAAGAAGCTTACACTTAAATAAAATCCGGATTTTCCGGCATTTACTGTATTCATTAATATATGATTAAATTAATTCAAAGCATATTTAGATTATGAATTTTTCTATATATCAATATTCTATCTTTCTAAAATAATTTTTTCTTAGATAAGAACAACTAATTAAATACTATTTTAAAACTATCAACCATTAATGAATTCAATTTTATATCTTGTAAAAAGATCTAAAAATTTTAGAGTTGTTATTTTTGTTCTTTCGTTATCTATTCGATCATATATATTAGATATTAATTAATACATACGTATATCACATTCCTAAAATTCAATATATTTAAATTTACATATATATTTAAATATATACCTATTAGAAACACTGCCCTTTATGTCCATGAGTAAATAATTATTCATGTTTTCAATCCTAAACCGAGAGCGCATATGTAGACATAAAAGCAAATTAAGAATTGAATTTTATATAAAATATCTTACTTATTCTTTTAAATTTGTATTAAATAGAATCGCAAATTTAAGCTATTTTTCATATTCATAAGTGTTTTAAATATACCTACATGTATATCACATTTTTTACTATCAATTTACTTAAATTTTGAAAATCGTGATCATGATGTTAATTTTTATAGATTCTTCCAAAACTTAACTAACTAGGTAGGTAATTTATATTTATATACTTTTAACTTCAAGGGTTACTTGTCACGCACTTTAAATACATTTAATAATGTGATAAATTATTTATATTTCTTCAGTGAACAATTTCGGTCACCACTCGTTGACCATCTTCATTGGTACTAAAAGAATGAAATTTTTCTTTAAAATAACTTCTGGTATATAAAACAAAATATATAAATTATATTATAATATCGCTTTAGTTTTTGGAGATTGTCATTATCTCATTCTTCATTTGTTTTCATAGATTTTTACCTACTTATAAAGAGACATACTTTCATTGGAATCTATTTTAATATAATAATCAATTATAACTAATTTAATTAATTTCTTATTTTATGCGATGCCTACCTGCTGAGCATAGAATTCACACACATACACACATTTTTTGTTGTGATTAAAAATGTCTAAAACGTGTAGAAAAATAATTTTCAACCACCGTTATTTTATGTCCGTGTGTCTGGATTAATACATATGATAATTCATGATCGGAAAGTCATATAACGCTTGTTCTTGGGTCAAAATGTTTGTATTTCTAATGCCGTGGATTGATTAGATTTTGGACTCTAACTTTAGAACTTCCCGTTCAAAAATGCGGAAAACATAATTTTGTAGATTATTTGATTGAGATTTTAAGGCGAAGTCATAAATAAACAATTTATAATTAAGTTTATTATTCATTACTAGGGCGACTCTAGCCTGAGAGCGTAGCAAGTATTGAATGATTTGTCAGTTTTTCCACCATGTATATTCTTAATTAATTGCAGTGGGTTAAATGAGTTATATCAGCCAAAGTGGGATGCACCGGGTACAATGAAACTCCCAGAGTAAAACATTATGACCTAAATTTTATACCAACTAGTGAAATGTATCTTTTTTTAACTACTTCAAAAAATTGGATAATTATTGTCTTATAAGAATAATAGTAATAGGTAAATATATACCCGTATAGCACAGAGAACAAAATAAACCCAAATGCAACTTTTTTGATTGGTTGAATTATAGTCATTATATAGTTTTATTTAGTTTGAATTACTGTTTCAAAACGGTAGTTATGTCTCGTTTTTTTCCGTTTTGCAACTATGTTGTATTATCGTTAAATTATGGTCGCTAAGATTATAAAGCAACCGTTACAAGGGGGTTGTCGCCAACATTTTTGTCACCGATTTGCAACTGTTTATTTATAATTAAATATTTCTTTGATTTGATTAATATAATGAATAATTACACAATATATATATATATATATATATATATATATTGATTATTGTTCTTTATTAAAGAATTGTATATATATATATTGATTATTGTTAAAGATTATTGTTCTTTATTAAAGAATTGTGTAATTATTCATTATATTAATCAAATCAAAGAGGTATTTAATTATAAATAAACAGTTGCAAATCGGTGACAAGAATGTTGGCGACAGACCTTTTTGTAACGGTTGCTTTATAATCTTAGCGACTATAATTTGACGATAATACAACATAGTTGCAAAACGGAAAAAACGAGACATAACGGTTTTAAAACCGTAATTCAACCTAAATAAAACTATATAATGACTATAATTCAACCAATCAAAAAAGTTGCATTTGGGTTTTATTTTGTTCTCTGTTCTATACGGGTAATATATGTAAAAAAAAAATTGTTGTCTGTAAAGTCGGTTTTTGGACGATAGTTTTACGTGATAACGCCATAAAGAAACATTGATGAAAAATTGCATACTATAATTAATTGAATTGAATTATTATCACTGGATTATCATTATTTTGTATAATACAAAGAAGGAGTTAATTGAAAATTACAATTTTTTCGATAAATTAACATTTATTTACACTCGTTAATTAAAATATTTTTTTACTTAAATTATACAGATTAATTACAAGTAACAATGTGCTATTAACAATTTATTTACAACTTATATACATGTGTTATATTAAAGATCCTCCAATAATTCCAGGAGAAGACACACTCTTTTATTGTCTCCTTCAATAATGAAGCTGTTGAAACTTTTATTTTTCTCATTAATTTTATTAAGAGTTAACATTTTATTAAAATCACACATAATGAATTATAATTATTTATTGAACAGGAATAATAATAATAATAATATTGAAGTAATTTTTGGAGACGGACTGATAAGTGAATTGAGTAAATATTGATGAGGCAGTCCAAAAAATAATTCAGACTATCTTTTTAGTCAGGGTTTTGAAAAGTCAATGAAGGAAATCCAATGCGGCATTCCCCTCCGTCTCCTCTTTCAGTGGCAGTAACAATAAAAGATAGTTTGAATTATCTTCTTTTTTTGGACTGCCTCATCAATATCCACTCAATAATAATAATTATTATTGGTTCAAATTTTACAGTACAGATCGAATCTGTGTTGCTTGGATTTTAGTTGACGGTGCTAATAAAAAAAAAAAAAAATCAAATTGCTACTCTGATTTTCTTTTTCGAGCAATTTTTAAATCCTCTTTTATTATTATATCTCCAATCACATAAAAAAATAAAATAAAATAAATAAATATAATCTTGCACAGAGAATAGTTACGGCGCTAGTCGCTATGTTGGAATATGGTTTGCTACGCTGTGAATATCAGAATAAATAGATTAATTATAAGAAATAAATTTTTATTTTATCTTGACATCAAAATTCTCTACAATTTTGATAAAATAACGGTGTCTGAGCTACAATACGGGTATGAGTTTTGGTATTATCAACCAAAAATTCACTTTTGAAACAATAAATTCTATATTTACTAGGCAGTTCTAAGAATAAATATCTCAAAAAATTAACTTTTTTATAGTTTGAACATTTAAATAAAAATGAATAATTAAAAAAAAATGGTTCTTTTTTTGTTTAATTATTGCACTTTTTCTTTTTTATTGAACTAGTCTTTATGTATAAATTAAGTATTGAAAATATTTTATAAAAAACAAAACATAATCTACAATTATAATCATGTATGGCATCGGCCTAAGCTTGTTAAAAATACTATTTCTTCTTAGGGTATGAATCTACTAAAGGAACACCGAAGAAACTTTATTTTGCCATTTATGCTGCTCTTTGTTTCAAAATTTAAGAACTTATAGTCGAAGAGCCCATGACCCATTTTTCATGAAGTCTTTCATTCAAGTAGAAATTTTGGATAGAGGTTGCAGAGGTTATTGTGATAATGGATGTTTGTTTTTGAAAATGGATATGAGGCTTGGATGTGAGGTGACGTGGGCTTGCTCTTATAGCAAGGGGTTTGCTTATATACTAATTTCCTTAAGGGTGGTGGGTGTACTCAGGGTAGTCGCTCGCTCAGTGCTTATAACCTGAAATGATTGAATTTAAAATAAGCTACTTTACTGAATTTATGTTATAAAATGAATTTAAATAAAAAAATACAAATAAAACAACAAGGATGGATTTGTGGGTTTTCAACAATAATAAAGTTTTTTTAGAAAATTATTCATCATCATCGAGTATACAGTCCTAAGACTGGTTTGATGCAACAATCCGTCTCCACTCGACTCTGTCCCCCGCCAGCTGTTTGACCTCTCTAAATGTCTGGCATCCCATATCCCCAATTATTTGGTTGAAATATTCTAATCTGGGTCTTCCCCTTCCCCTTTTCTTTCCCACCTCCCCCTCCAAGATATCCCTAAGCAGTCCCCCATGTCTCAGTGTGTGCCCCATCATCTGACCTCTTCTCTTCTTCAGACTCTTCCAAAAGGTTCCTTTTTCTCCGATTCTTCCAAGAACTTCTTCATTTGTAATTTTATCCATCCATTTGATATTCATCATTCTTCTGTAGCACCACATTTCGAAAGCCTCTAATCTCTTTCTCTCCGCTTTTCTAATTGTCCAGGTTTCACACCCGTACATGGCTATGCTCCATACATATGTCATCAATAGCAACTTCCTGTTTTCTAAGCTGATTGAGGAGGAGCATAGTAGTTTTTGTTTTGAATTAAACCCCATTTTTGCTTGGGCAATTCTTGATTTAATTTCGTTTTCGCTCCTCCCATCCCATGTTATTTTACTTTCTAGGTAGCGGAATTCCTTAACTCCTTCTAGGTTTTCTTGGTTAATTTTGATGCATTCCTGTCTCGTTTGTTCTTTTTTTGTACATACTAGGACCTTGGTTTTATTCTTGTTTATTTTCATTTTGATTTCTTCTATTAGGATTTGGTTAATTCCATTCAGGGCGTCCTCTAATTCTTTTTATTGCTTCCTAGAAGGGCAATGTCATCGGCAAATCTTAACATAGCGATCTTTTGACCTTGGATTTCGATACCTGTATCAATTTTGTCTTTGAATTCTTTAATCGCTTCTTCTATGTATAAGTTGAAAATCATGGGTGACAGCACACATCCTTGTCTTACACCTTTTTTTATTTTGGCTTCTCTTTGCTCATCTCCAATATTTATAATTGCCGTCTGGTTTTGATATAGATTGTAGATTAGTCTTCTCTCTCTGAATTTTATTCCCGCCTGTTTTAATATTTTAAACATAATTTCCCAATTGACGTTATCGAATGCTTTTTCTAGGTCTATGAATCCGATGTAGACAGATTCTTCCCTGATAAAAGCCCTTTCTATTATTAGTCTAAGAGAGAGAATTGCTTCTCGGGTGCCTCTGTTTCTTCTAAAGCCGAAATGGTCTTCCCCCAGATTTACTTCAACTCTTTGTTCTATTCTTCTTTGGATTATTTTGGTTAGGATTTTGGAGGCATGTGAGGTTAGGCTAATGGTCCTGAAATTTTCACATTTATCCGCGCCTGTCTTTTTGGGAAGTGTGACTATTTTGTATTTTTGGAAATCTTTTGGGATGATTCCCAATTTATAGATTTTGCTAATTAGTTCAAAAAGTTTGTCAAGTGCCTTTTCCCCAGAGTTCTTTAGGATTTCAGCTTGTATATTGTCTATTCCGAGTGCTCTATTATTTTTTAGTTCCTTCAAAGCTGTCTCGAATTCTGACCTGAGTATGGGGTCTCCTAATTCGTTTTCGTCCACAGATTCTTCTTCTTCTATTGGGTTCATTGTTTTTTCTTCTCCATAGAGTTCTTCTAGGTGTTCCTTCCATCTATTTGCCTGTTCGTTTTCGTTTAGAATAATGTGGCCTCCTTTATCTCTTATGTTCTTGCTTTTTGGCTTGTCAAAAGACAAGGGGAGATTTCAAATAGATTACATATTAGTCAAACAAAGATTCAGAAATCAAGTAAAGGACTGTAAAAGCTATCCTGGGGCTGATATATCTAGTGATCACAATCTAATTGCGATGAAATGCCAACTAAAATTTAAAAAACTAATAAAAAAGGGGGGGTCGCGAAAAAACTGGGATATATCTAAATTAAAAAATAAGGAAACCCAAAAACTCTTCGAAAACGTAATGAATAAGAAACTGAATGAATGAATAAGATCCTTCTTGGATGGTGTTGGAAGAGTGTGTTTGCTACTACTAAACTGTGCTTACTGCAAAATTCAATTAATCTTTCGCCCCTTTCATTCCTATTTCCTAGACCGTGTTCGCCCACCACTTTTCCTTCTTTGCCTTTTCCTACTCTTTTATTCCAATCCCCCATAATTATTAAATTTTCATCCCCTTTAACGCGCTTCATCAGGTTTTCAATTTGTTCGTACATTTCTTCTATATCTTGGTCCTCATATGATGTAGTAGGCATGTATACCTGGATTATCACAGTATCTTTCGGTTTCGAATCCACTGTGATCATAACAATCCTTTCGCTTACCTGAAGATAATTATTTACCCTTTGCCCTATTTTTTTATTCATAATAATGCCCACTCCTGCCATCCCATTCTGCCTCCCCATGTGAATGATTCTATGGCTGTTTTCAAACCAAAAATCTCCCTCTACTGGATATCTCATTTCACTAATCCCAATAATGTCCAATTTGTGTGTATCCATTTCCCGCTTTAAATTCATTAGTTTATCTATTCCCTTTAGCGTCCTAACATTCCACGCTCCGACTCGTAGAAAGTCATTATTTATTTTTCCCTTTATGATGGTCTCTCCTCGGGTAGCCCCATCCCGGAGATCCGAACGAGGGGAGAAAATTATTAAATTTAAATATATGAATTTATTTTTTTGGTTTATCAATAATTGAAGTGAACAGTTTAAATGGGTTGTTTAAGAATTTATATGTGGCGATATTACATTCCTCGTGGACCAAAGGTATGGGATTATTCTTCTTTCCGTCGCCAGGACTCCGATTGTACTTCAGGCACCAATTTTGGGATTTTTAGGTGCTCCTGAATGGAATTCTCGGCGTCTGGCAGGTTCGGTGTGATGAAATTCCTTTTATCCCGTTTGCTTGGAGTGATATTTCAGGAGGCTCAAAAGTGATGATTTTAGTGAGCTCTGTGTAATATAGAATGTAGTATGGATGCCTCACTCTCTAAAGATTAAGTTAGAGAGTGTAGTGTAGGAATGCCGTAATATGAATGTTTAGCGATGAATGCCAAGTATAGAAGACTATAATATGAATATCTAGCATAGAAGGCTATAATATGAATTCAGTTGAGAAAGATCTAGTGTATAGAATGTCTAGAGTAGAATGATATAATCTGAATGTTTAGTGTAGGAATCCTATATTATGAATGTCTCGCATAGAATGTTTTGCGTTGTGTGTCTTCGTCACAAAATTCTTATTTCCCCCATCCTTCGGCCCAATTTCAAGTATTGATTTCTTTTTTTAAAATTAAAATTATAAATTGTCATTAGTTTTCCACTGAAATTTAAAAGGATTTATTAGATAATTCTCTAAGACTCACTTAAAACATACCTATATCATTCTCTCAATTTCTATTTAAATTCTGGTTTGAAGTTATTTTTAATGTGAAATTTGCTAAATAATTTATATATATATATATATATATATATATATATATATATATATATATATATATATATATATATATATATAGACTAACCTATTTTAAAAGAATTTATTATCAAATTATTTAATTAATAATTTATATTTAAATAAAAATTTTATAAAAACTAAAATTGAATAAAATATTATTTCTACCTTTATGTACTAATTGTCCTTTTGCAATTTCATTATTGGATATACCCGTGGGTATATTGTAAGGTATAGTATAAATGAGTGGGGAATCGGCTGTTTTCCTGATCTGCCTGGGTGCTGCTGCTACTGCGCATAGGAGAGGGTTGTAAAAAAATGTGTGGGAAAAAAAGTGTTTGATTCAAATGTCAACAAATACCTACTATTCGACAGTTAAGTTGATTTTAAATTGAAAATTGACTAAGCCAGACATTTTTAGGGGGGGGGGGCAACACTGACCCAGACTGCCCTAAAGTTTCATTTTTTTTTTTGAAAAAAAGTAATTGATTCACGCTGACATTTTAAATTGCAGTTTATCAAAACTTTAACCTCATTGCGGCACGGATTACCATATTTATCCAATTAAGATGAAATTTTGTTTGAATTGTAGCAAATTTAATTTAGTTTAAAAATGTATAGAATGGTCTTTGTCGAAAACGTGTTTCTTCGTGGTCAAAATGGGAAAATATAGAAAAAAGTGCGAGTTTTTGGGTGATCCGGGGGGGCCTCGAGGTCGAAAACTTGGATTTTGCGTTTGAGCCCGAACGGTTTGAAAAAATCCAAATAATAAAATTTGTAGGAAATTTTATGAACTTTCATTTTGAATAAAAAGGTTATTTACGGAAAGTTGATAGATAGTTTTCGAGTTATAAGCCAAAAACCGCCAAAAAAATGCAAATTATCACCTTTTTTTGCATTTTCTACAATGTTGCATGACAAAATTTGGCTGGGAGACCTCAGATTTGGATTCAGCGCCCCAAAAAACATATATATGCAAAAAATCAGAACTATCCCAAAACTTTCCCCATTTGAGCACAATTTCACTGGACTAGATTTATTTCGACGTCTGCCAATTGCTAAACCCTGGCAAAAGTGTCTGGCTTTTTGCAAGTATTATTAAAAACATATAATTAAGACGTGAATCCATCACCTTTTTTCAAATAAAAAAATGCAACTTTAGGGTAGTCTGGGTCAGTGTTACCCCTCCTAAAAATGTCTGGCTTAGTTAATTTTTAATTTAAAATCAACTTAACTGTCGAATGGTATTTGTTGGCTTTTGAATCAAACAATTTTTTGGGGAACATTTTTTTACAACTTTCTCCTATGCGCAGTGGTACCAGTGCCCAGGCAGTTCAGGCAAACAGCCGATTCTCTACTCATCTATACTATTAATACCTCTATCCAAAATTTCTACTTGAATCAAACACTTCATGAAAAATGGGTCATGGGCTCTTCGACTATTATGGCGACAAAATTTAAAAATTGTCCTCTTAACTCCTCCATCTAGTTTTTTTGATATTCTAGTATATTATCAATACACATCTTCCCTGACTTGTAGTAAGTCTTACTGGAACATTTGCGAAAACATTTACTGTAACCAAAAAGGTCCTTATTGTTTTTACTTTATCCAATGCGAAGCATGGGAGAAAGTATTGTAATCGCTCTCGCGGCAAGCGCGACTTCAAAGGGTCCTCAGGTAAAGACTACGGAACCCATAGACTCAATTAAGGTCACAAATTGAAGTATTGAATGAGATTGAATTTTAGCACGTGACGGTTTTGCCAAAAATTACCTGGAATCTCGTCGAGAGGCCAAAAAGTGCCATTTTTTTTGGAAGTGCGTGGGGATGGATGTATGTACCATATGTATGTATGTGTATTATCGTTTTTTAACCGACTTCAAAAAAGGAGGAGGTTCTCTATTTGATTGATTTTTTTTTTTTTTTTTTTTTTTTTTGTGCCTATGTTACCTCATATCTCCGCCAATTCTCAACCGATTTTGAAAATTTTTTTTGCATTGGGTCCAGTCTAGCTTCCGATTGGTCCCATTTTTTTTCGTTTTTTTTTCATAGGTATTAGACCTTTTTTATTAGGTTTGTTTAGACCTAACCTCTTTGTTTATGAACCGATTTCGATGGTTCTTTTTTTATCCGATAGGGGGTGTCTTGGGGATGGTGCCATATTAATTTGATCAAGTTCTGATGATATGATCACTATTACTAACATCACTAAAAAGAGAAAAATAAAATAATTTTTAAGAAAACAATAAAAACCGACTTCAAAAAATTAAATGCAACAAATAAAATACACTAAAGGGTATAAAATAATTATTATCTTATTTAGTTACAACTAAACGACGAAATATTAACATGAAATTACTTTTTGAAGTTGGTGCCAAACATATACCTTTTATGAATCGCACTCGACGGATCTTACTTAGTACGTTTGGAGGGTATGCTCGCTTATAGGTATAGTTTGTTTGGCACCGACTTCAAAAAGTAATTTCATGTTAATATTTCGTCGTTTAGTTGTAACTAAATAAGATAATAATTATTTTATGCCTTTTAGTGTATTTTATTTGTTGCATTTAATTTTTTGAAGTCGGTTTTTATTTTTTTCTTAAAAATTATTTTTCGTCCACGATTTTTTTCACACTTTTGCGCCGATTGAAATGAAATTGAAAACCTACCATTAGTTTAACAAAATGAAGCGCTGATTAGTTTTTGGTACATATCGGTCCACAAACATTAGTACTTTATTTTATTACTTTTTTAGTTTTTTCTAAATATCTTGAAAATGACTTAACCAATTTTGATGAAATTTAATATCCTAATTAAGTACCTTGGGGACCACAAAAAAGGTTAAATAAAGTTTTTAGTAAAATCATTTTTTAAAGTACTTTACTCTAGAGTAAAATACTACTTTTTTTAATTTTAAATTCTTTAAAATTTATTCATTTGATCGTTTTAAGATAGCTAGCTCATTTAACCTAACTTAAGTAAGAATGTTTAGGCTTCTCGCTGTGAAATGGTAAAAATTTGGGAGGAAATTTTATAAGTAACCATAGCAACCGCGTTGTTTTCTTATCCGTTACCATTGCTGACGACATGGAGGAAACGACTTAAAATCAAAAATAGCGATTGATTCCCATCTAGTACTTGAGGAATAACCATTCTATATTGATAAAATTTAGGGAACGCGGTGTTGGTTTATAGTGAAACATTGTTAAAATTAAATTAGGTTGGAGTTGGTGGTGTTTCACAAGGAGAAAAATTAAAATACAAAGATTTTTTAGTTTACTCTATATATTTCGAGCTCTTAACTCATCGTCAGGAGAACATTGACTAGAGATAACATGATATTTTGAACAGAATTTATTTTAATTTTAATATGATGGACAGTTATTTATGACATAGTGTAAATATGAAAGAATTATCAGAAGGATGGAATGGCTTTAGAAAGCCGAATGACCAGATGTAGGGACAAAGGGCTGGGACAAAGAAAAGATATTTATACTTGGAAGTTGCCGAAAATTATGTATGTGTAATAAAGGAAGGCAATAAACATACATACATAATTTTCGGCAACTTCCAAGTATAAATATATTTTCTTTGTCCCAGCCCTTTGTCCCTACATCTGGTCATTCGGCTTTCTAGAGCCATTCCATCCTTCTGATAATTCTTTCATATTTGCACTATGTCATAAATGACTGTCCATCATATTAAAATTAAAATAGATTCTGTTCAAAATATCATGTTATCTTTGGTCAATGTTCTCCTGACGATGAGTTAAGAGCTCGAAATATATAGAGTAAACTAAAAAAATCTTTGTATTTTAATTTTTCTTCTTGTGAAACACCACCAACTCCAACCTAATTTCATTCTATATTGGACTTTTGACGTTTCGGTTTTTATTGGTAACCATTGCTGAAGACATAGAGGAATCGAGTTAAAATCAAAAATAGCGATTGATTCTCATCTCGTTTTAAAAAATCCGCCATTACAATATTATTTTCGCGAACCCCCAGAGGTTCGCGAACCACCGGTTGGGAATCACTGTACATAGAGCAAGGGCGGATCTAGGAATTTTTATGAAGGGGGGGGGGGGAGAATGTATATAAGGTGCCCGATGTATATAAGATCTACTTTTTATCTCGAAAGTGTGTCGCGATCGAATTGTCCAAGCACGGTGGGGGGGGGGGCAGAGACGCCCCCCCCCACACACATAGAACTTTATTTTAAATTTTAAATTAAAAAAAAAAAATGTTTTTTTTTTCAAATTTTTTTCCAAATTTCATATCTGATATTTTAAGCTCATTAAAATAAAAAAAAAAAATAAAAAAATGTTATAAATTCCTTGTCGATTCGGCCGCCGTTTTTTGGCCTCTGCGTGCGACGCACGTGTTGCACTCCCGCCAGGCACGGGCCTCTATGGGGGGCGGTCGCCCCCCCCCCCCGGATCCGCCCTTGACATAGAGTATACTCTATGCTGGACAATAGTATAATCAATACTGTACCTAAAAGCCTTCACGCGCTCTCTAGCGGAGCGACACCGAACTAAGTTAGAACATAAACAAACACTTTACTGTCAACTATCGCAAAATATGTTTTATAATATCCTTTTAATGTTGTATCATTTTTTAAAAAACTGTGGAAATGGATCATCATTTTTGGGAGAATAAATTTGTTTACAAAAAAAATATGTAGCATCTTTCATTCAAAGTAAGTCCTTAAATCATTTTCCTCATTCTTTTTTTCTATACTTTACCCTTAAAATATAGTATTAATAATTGTAAAAATATAAAAAGTTTTATGATGTGTTTCATTTCCATTATTTATAAATCTAAATATGAATTCACATGTATTTGGACTTGAGTAAATTAAAACAATATTAATTTAATTGTGACGTTTTGTCTCCTTTATTTGAGACTTATTCAAGCTCTTAAAATTTGTCGTTTCACATTTGTCTTATTAAATATTGTTTATTGGAAATGCACATAGTTAATCAATAAAAAAAAAACAATTTGGTTGGCACTTGCTTGGTAATTTTAGAATGTCAAAGTCAGAGCTTCTAAAAGTCTCAACGAAACCTCACAATTAAATTAATTTTACAGATAGAAATAAGTGAATTATTTGAATTGATTGCACTACTTTCACGACTTTGAAAATCGCATAACTAGAGCTGCAACTTCAGGGCTGTTTAATTAAAACACAGCAAAAAAATAAATAAACTCATTAATTAATTCAAAAAATTAAATAATTAATATTCAATCAGCTGGTTTCTCTTAAAAACTCAATACGTATTGAAAATCGATTTCCCATAATTAGCGTGGCCTAACTTCACGGACGTAGTTGAATAGTGCTGCAACTTCAGGGCTGCTTAATCAAAAAACAGCAAAAAAAATAAAATAAACTCATTAATTAATTCAAAATATTAAATAATTAATATTCAATCAGCTGATTTCTCTTAAAAACTCAAACGTATTGAAAATCGATTTCCCATAATTAGCGTGGCCTAACTTCACGGACGTAGTTGAATAGCGCTGCAACTTCAGGGCTGTTTAATCAAAAAAACAGCAAAAAAAAAATGATCTCATTAATTAATTCAAAAAATTAAATAATTAATATTCAATCAGCTGGTTTCTCTTAAAAACTCAATAAGTATTAAATAAATTTTTAATTTTCTCATTAATATATCAAAGAATAATTGATAACTTATGAGGAGAATTTTCTAGGTTAGGTTTCACAAAAGGAAATATTAAAACAAATGTATGTTTTTTTGAGTTTGATTCACTCGATATATATTTCGGGTTATTAGCCCATCATCAGGAGTTCAAATGAAAACTGAATACAAATTTGTAAAAACATTCAACAGGTAAAATTTTGAGAAAGAAGAGTACGTTCAGAAATTTTTTTTTCTTTTTAATATAAATAAAATGTTATTATTTAAAATAAAAAAATTAAAATTAAAAACAAAATTACAAACAAAATCAAATTAAAAACAAAAAACAAATTACAAACACCGTTTGTAATTTTGTTTTTTAATTTTAATTTTTTTATTTTAAATAATAACATTTTGTTTATATTAAAAAAAAAAAAATTTCTGAACGTACTCTTCTTTCTCAAAATTTTACCTGTTGAATGTTTTTACAAATTTGTATTCAGTTTTCATTTGAACTCCTGATGATTGGCTAATAACCCGAGTGAATCAAACTCAAAAAAACATACATCTGTTTTAATATTTCCTTTTGTGAAACCTAACCTAGAAAATTCTCCTCATAAGTTACTTATAATGTTTCACCTAGAACCGACACCTAAATCCTTAAAAATTATGAATAATTGATACGTCAACAAGAATTATTTTGACCGCGCTGATTTGAAAAAAGATATTTTTATCTCACGAGACTACTCCGGATTACGCTATTGGAGTCTGCGCGGTCTAAATAATTCTTGTTGACGTATCAATTATTCTTTGATATATTAATGAGAAAATTAAAAATTTATTTAATATCATTATTTCAAGTTAGAAATATATAAGTTCAAATATTATTTTCACTCAATATTTGACAAAAATTCCCTACATTAGAGTCGCGATCGAATAAAATGTAGAAAACCTTCAGTTAATTAATGGCAGGCATCTAACATACATGCTAATAGATCTAGCGCACTACCCTAAGTTTTCCCCCAAATCTATGTTGTGGAAATTTTTCTACGCGCCTCAAAATGAAAAAATTTCTGAGTTTTTTCAGTTTTTCTTGAATAACTCTAAAACCGCTTATCAAATCAAAAATATATCTATCAGATAAATTAAAGATTTTTAAATTAATAGTTAAAGTTTAATCTTGATTGGATAATGGACATGAGGTTTGAAAAAATACAATTTTTTGCAAAAAATAGCAGTTTTTCCTTCATAAAATGAAAACCACTCATCCTAGAAACTTGATTCCTATCTCAATGTCTAGGAAATTTTGTTTATTTGAACGATTACTTGGACCACTTTTTTGATAGAACACTTAGATTTATAGATATTCTACATTTTCAGGACAGGATAAGAACCGAATCCTCATGGAAAATGCTGGATATCTATAAATCTAAGAGGTTTGTAAAAAAAAATGATCCAAGTAAACGTTCAAGTTAACAAAATTTACTAGAGAATGAGATAGAAACCAAGTTTATAAGATGAGTGGTTTTGATTTTATGAATGAAAAACTGCGATTTTTTGAATTTCCTGTCATGGAAAATGCTGGATATCTATAAATCTAAGAATTTTAACAAAAAAGTGGTCAAAGTAAACGTTCAAGTCAAGAAAATTTTCTAGACAATGAGTTAGGGATCCAGTTTCTAGGATGAGTCATTTTATAAATACCACCTCATAATTTGCCTGGACTAAAGAAGCTGTAACGAAATTTTTTTTTAATTTTAAAAAATATCTTTTTTCGTTTAGTAGTCTTTATTAAATATGAAGAACTCAATTAGCGAACTATAGTCCAAGTATATTATAATATACATTTAATAGGTAGGTAAACCTGTAAATTTTCCCCTTCTTCATGCGCTCTTTTTGTTTGTTTTTAATTTTACAGAGGGTCAAAATCGCCTCTAAAAACTACTTTTGAAGTCCAAAATTTCAAAATTTTCCACTGGGGGTGGGGTAACGGTACATGACCCCCCCAAAATGAAAGTCTGGTACCGCCCCTGGTATAATTGTAATATTTCTTTTGACTGTAAGCGTATTTCTTGTAAATAAACATTAATTAATTGAATTTCCTACTAAAATAAAAATATTGTTATATTCTTGTATTTATTTTTAATATCGCCCCCCCCCCATAAAAATTTCTGGATCCACCCTTGACCATGGGGGCTGCATGCGGCCCGCGAGCCGCGAGTTTGACACTATGATCTACACTCATGGCTTCACTCATAATTTCAAATTGGTTAAAACAGAAAAAGATATAAATGTCGTGACATTAAATCATACATAACTAATATAAGGCTTGATACGGACTTTAAATTTTTTTTGTAAATAATTTTTGTTTTTATTTTATTCAAGTACAAATATCTGCGATTAAAAAAGTCAATATTTTTCTTTTATGTTTACAATGGCTTATATAATAATACACTAATATTATTATTTAACTTCATTCTTTTGACATTTGTACCTGTGATCCTTGATCGAATCGTTAAATGATTATTTAAATATATCGCTTCCTTAGATAAGACTGCCACATTTCAATTTTCTAAGTTGTGAATAAAACGCTTGCAAAACTTTTGCCACTTTTTTACTAGGATTCGTGCAAATAATCCGAGTTGAACAAAATTTTAAACAATAGGTATAATTGAATTTGTCTTTTTATTTGTAATAGGTTTTTTGAAAGTGCCTAGCAACTTCAAAAGGGTTCGAATCCTGAATGTATTTGTTCATTTTACTTTTCATAATTATAACTGATTCTTTTTAAATTCAACGTGTTTTTAATTCATTTAGAAAATATTTTTTTTAATTAAATTTTTATAATTATTTTTAATCACTTAATTTTAATATTGATCTGTTATAAAACCAAAGCTAAGTAAAAGTCGTTTAGTGTGCACATTGGTTGATTTAATTTATAGAAATAAATTGATTTAAGAATGAAGAAATGCTTTTTACAAAGGTAGGTAAATATAAGTTATAAATATTTTGAAATTGAACTCATTGATTGAAAATAATTTTTATATTATGATTATTTTGATAAATGTTTTAAACAAATTTACAAATTGATTCTATTTCCCCAATGGACGCTCCTTATGATAATGCTCGCATTCTCCGTTTGTTACACTTAAACAAATATGAATTCATTAATAAATTTCTTTATATTTATTTCAAGCTTATTTGAATAAATTTCCTTTGAAAAACAAATAGCTATAGCTGACATCTATGAACAGCACGTAGTTTCATACTATCCCCTCAAATAAAATAAACTGTTGAAAGGGCACAGATCCAACATATTACTCATCGTAGTAGGTCACGTAAACTTATGCTGCATTATCAATAAAAGTGGAGAATCTTGTAAATCGGCTCTCAGTTCGGCGCGATGCCAGCCTGCGCAAATGAGAGTTTAGCCAAGCTTTGGCCCCATTCCAATCGGACTACACTTATAAAATCCAATGGCGAAATTTCACCAAGAGCCTCCCCACCCGGAGGCGGGAATGTGCAAAAACCTCTGGCAGTTCTTCGAAGACTTCCTTCCGCGCAATCAGGCTCCTGGCCAGGTACTCGGTCTCCTCCTCCTTCTCAAAATTCAATAGATGAACGACCGTTACGAGGACCATTGCTTCTTATTCGGTTTGCATGGAATATATTTTTGACTTTATTTTATCTTGGATGGAGTCAATTGTTCCTGATTGGACCCACACTATGTCTTTCAGCTTGGCTATGGTGTTTTTGGAAATGCATCCAAATTCCTTTATCAATTGTCAAAAGAATGCTTATGATCCTTCATACTCCTACTTCAGAATTAATGAGAAAAAAACGTACTGTTATTTTGAGTGGAGGAACCAGTGTGCAAACAATTCATTTAGCAAGAAATTTTTATTCGGCCGGTGCACGAGTTGTAGTTTTTGAACTTGAAGGCTATTTCTCATTAGCTAAATTTTCCACTGCGGTCGATCGATTTTATACGGTACCATCGCCAGTTACATCTACTCCATATGATTATGTTAATGCACTCTGTAAAATAGTTGCTCAAGAAAAAGCTTCATGTTATGTTCCTGTTTGTGGCACTTCAAGCGCATATTATGATGCTCTTGCCAAATCAAAACTGGAAGAATTAGGATGCACTTGCTTTTGTCCAGGACTTGAAGAGGTTTCTGTACTTGATGATATGCTTGAATTATTACCTCGATGTCACTCTGCTGGTCTTACAACACCTCGTTATTATTCAGTCTTATCACAGGAAGAACTAAACAGACTTTATGATTGTGGTCTACTCTCTCAAGGGGTTTATACTTTGGCTAGTGCTGGAACCCAGGGATGTCGACGACGATACAAACATGCATTACCTGCTTCTAAATGTCAACTTAAATCATTACCTGAATTAAACACCAAGTGGCCATGTGTTATCGTTCATGAACCTCCAGGAGAACAAGTAATCACTTGCACTACCGTCAAAAATTGGGGCGTCGCAGCGAACGTGACATGCAGAGTCCAGCCGGGAAGCCAAGGCTTAATGCCTGTAAGAAGGCCTCAAGTTGATCGATGGTTGCAACGATTCTTTAGTCGTGTCAATATGGATCCTTCAACTTGTGGGCATATAAGCTTTCGATTGATTATTTGTCAAGTGACAGGAGAGGTAATTCCTGTAGGATGCAACATTGGAGTAACTATACCCTATATTTGCTATACAAGTGTCCAATCTCGTGTGGTGTCAAAACCGTGTCCACATTTTAATCCTACCATTTCAGGACCATTAATAGCCTCTGCAAGTCGCTATTGGATGCATGAGGTAGTTCTTAAATGTTTAAGTCGTCCTGGGCCCTCAAACATTTACGAACTTATAACAACTGTGCTCGATGGGGATATGAGGGAGGTTTTGTTTGAGTTTTGGGATCCATTGCCCTATTGTGCCTATTATCATTTGCAAGTGCCTCTTAGGGTTTTGACCAATATCACCGAGTGGCCCGTCAAACTCGTCCGGAATAAATTATCCCTCGGTTAACCAATCCATCCATCTCTCAAATGACTTCTCTGATGATTTATCATATTAATATCTTTATTTATTTAACAACCATTTATTTAAATCAATTACATTATCTTAATTATCTCTAGATCTATCTATATATATTATACTTTTCTCTATTATATCTATTCCTGTCTCGTGTAATTTTATTTGAATACATTTTTTTGCAGTAATTTTTCTTTTTATACAAATTCTAACATCAAACTAATATTAGTATAAGATATAGGATAATTAGTGTCCATGATTTATAAATTTAATTGACGATTCCTAGGATATATATATATATATATATAAAATAATCAGTGTTAAAAGTTATTTTTTTTATATTATTTATTCTAACTTAATCAGCAATTTAGATATTTTTGTTTTTATCATTCATTATTTTAAAAACAATAAAATCTAAGTTGCTGATGAAGTCGGAAAATCGATGAAACGTTCCACGCTGATTTATTTTTGCATTAAAAAAATATTTTGTACTAGATGAAGGAGGAGGTATCAGCCAAAGATGGAATCACTGGGTTCAATAAAACACCTTTAATAAGAAGTTTCGGCCTGAATTTTATTTGGCCATCTTCAGTCAATTAGGAGTTATACACAAAATGCGGTACACATATGTACAGTTTCACCACAGCCACGAACTCTAACAATATTCAAAAAAATATTTTGTCCACATCCCTACATATTCTTTATTAAATTAGTATAAGATATATCGATAGATAAATAAATATTATTTAGAAATTTCCCCATTTATTAATGAAATTGATTTTTTTAATTGTGCTATTATATCTCAAGAGGCATTTAAACTTTGATATTTGAAATAACTGGAGGTTGACTTTGCACTGTACAGGTTAAAAGTTATCTAATTCTTTTTCATCTCAAACATTACATCATTATTCTCGCCTAGTTGCCTCTATGAAAATATTAAAAAGATTATTCTTGAAATTTCACTTTTAGTCATCGTCGATCTTCTTGTTGATCTATTAACTATCTATTTATGTTTTTTATCGTTAAATATGATGTTATGTTATGTATGCATTTCAATTTACCAATTTGATTGCTACTTTTTATTTATTCATTTTTTTTTTTATAATTTTTAAGTAATAAATTATTAGAAACCAAATTTGCTTTTATTATAATTCAATCCTATATATATATAGTTTTATTTATTTATTTTTTAATTTTTACAAAAACTTTCTTTCTCTTGCAATTCCCTTTTTCCCTTGCCTTGTCCTTCTTTCTCTCAAGTCCCTTGCATAAAGAACCAAACGTTTCGGTTCGCCTGAGAGATAGACAACCGCCCTACTCACATTCACGTAACTACACTCGCTTTTGAAGAGGTAGAGAGAGAACGCTCGCTCGATTTATGCTCAGCCATAATACAAAAAATAATTTATCTTTAGCATATTAATTTAATTTTTTTAGTTTATTAAAAAATAATTATATTATTTGAAAACTACATAGTTAAAAATCTATTACAAAACATTTTTTTGCAAAACATATTATTAGGTATATATTATATTAATTACAATATTCATATATTGAAAAAATAGCCTAAATAGCAAAGTAAATTCAAAACGAACTTCTAAATGGTGGACTGAATTGATTCGAACTATATTTATTATCACTTGAAACCGGTCTACGAATAAAAAAAAAGCCGAAACGGCATGAATAAACTAGAAAGTTTTAACTTATTTTCTAATTTCACCATGGTGATTTAACCCAAACGTATCTTCGAGTTTTTATATAATTCTATAAATTATAATATTTATATTTATCTATTCTATCGGAATACTGTCACATCTTGAAAATACCAAATTTTTAATCAACCTAATAAATTTATTAGATACAAAATTGGAATTTGGTTTGTCAAAAACTCAATGGCATTGTTATCTTCATTTCTTAATCATTTACCATAAATTCAAATACTACAAATTCAACCCTTTTTTTATTTTCTCAAAGAATTAGTAATAAGTTCATTGAAATATTTTAAATTATTCCATTCATCAATTTTGTATTTTGAATTGCGACACTTCTTTTTTCTCTTATAAAAATTAAATATATGTGATAATAAAATAAGGTCACATTTTTTATACTCTGTCTAGCTTATAAGAGAATTAGTGATTTACTTATTATTACATTATTAATCTATGAATTCTTGTTTTGTTTTCCTCTCTAAAATACATCAATTAAATCAATTCACCTTGTAAAGAACTCTTACTTTGGGGGTAAACTTTTTTAACTTTTAGATACATTTTTTTATATATATAATTTTTGAGATTTTCAGAGTTCTTTGAGGACTCTTTTCGCTGTTCTGTTACTCTCTGAAAAAGTATCAAAAAAAGTATTTTTAAAAATCAGCAATTAGAATTTACAAAAAGAAAATTCTAGCAAAATTATTTTGATAATTTAAAAAAATTTCCGATAGCCTCCATTGATTTATTATTGAATGAAAATAATTATAAAACCATATATCTAAAAAAATTAAAATTAAATTATTAGGTATTAGATATGTTTCATAAATTTATTTCTGAAACCTACCTAGTAATTTATTTTTAATTTTATGAGATATCTTTCACCTTGAACCTACCCCATTCTCCTTGAGCAAAACCGCATATATATAATTAAATTTGGTCTATACTTTAAAATCAAGGGCTGTTCAATTATTACCTAAGCATATTTTCGTTAATTTGGGACTACCCTCTATTTTGTAAGTAAAAATTACAAAAGACCATGTCAGCATTTTTACACAAAATGATGATGATTATTTTTTTTGATTAGATTATTCTTCTCAATTAAAATTGAGGCCAGTGCCGTAACTATTCTTTGGTTGACCCTAAGTGTAAACCCCTCCACCTATATTTTTACTTTATTCAATGCGAAGCATGGGGAAAGTATTGTAATCAGTCTCGCGGCAAGTGATACTTAAACGGTCCTCAGGTAAAGACTACGGAATCCATGGACTCAATTAAAGTCACAAATTGTAGTATTCAATTAGATTGAATTTTAGCATGTGACGGTTTTGCCAAAAATTACATGGGGCCTCGTCGAGAAGCCAAAAAGTGCGATCTTTTCATTGTATATTGTTATTAGCGCTTTCGCCAACTCTTTTATCCCTATGACCTCCAGAGACTGGAACTCGCTCCCTGCCACCATCTTTCCCGCGACTTATAACCTTCAGCTATTTAAGACCCGTATCCACAGATACCTTCGACCCCCGCCCAGCCCATAAATTTCTTTCTTCTTCTTTTCACGATGGAGGGGCCAACCCAGGCCTCTAGGGGTTGCGCCTTTTTAGTGTAACTCCTTCTCTCATCATTTTCATTAAAAAAAATAAATTGTGTGTGTGCGGATGTATTGATGTATGGATGGATGTATATGGTCGTTTTTTCGTCGACGATTTTCTCCACACCGTTGCACCGATTGAAATGAAATTTAAAATCTGTCATTATTGTTACTGGCCGTCGCCGTTTGGTAGCGGCCGCCAGCGTTAGCGGTGAAGGATATCGACGCTAACTATGATATGGTAAGGGTTGGTCGTTGGAAGATAAGGGGAATGCCCCTTAACCCCAACTGTTGGTTCCAACCGCGAGGGAAAGCAAGGTATTGGAAGAGTGTGTAATAAAAAGTATGTGAGCAAACCATGATTCAGTGGTAGCTGAATTACTTCGATTCGGGTTGGCGCATATATAACATTCAACGAATATTATGGCTCACGCCATTTAAACGCGCTAACTCGTCTCTCATTAATTCATTGATTTATTATTTCATTATAAATAGATTGATTTTTTTTTTTTTTTTAGTTTTAAATGTCAGTTTATTCAGCAACTTTATATACATATGATTTTTTTTTATTAGGTCCCCTAACATTTTAGGACCTTGTGTTAATATACTTGATCTAACCTACATTGCCGGCCTGGCATTCGGGGTTATTTTTTATAATTACATTTTTTTCTCTTACAAATTTTTAACAGTTTCGTTTTTTCAAAGATTGAATAAAAATAAGGTTTACATTGGTTTTTGCAAGGAAAAGCTGAGAAACCTTGCTATTCTATGAGAGGAAAGAAGAGAAAAGAAAAAGGTAGGTATTGTACACAAGAGAAAGGAACAAAAGGAGGGATAGTAAGAGTGGGGGGGGGGGGGGTGAAGAGGTTTTATAAAATTTGCATTTTATTTACATATTCTTTTTTTTTTAACTTTAGATATAATAATAATAATAATATAAAAAATTTTAAGAAAAAATAAAAACCGACTTCAAAAAATTAAGTGCAACAAATATAAAAATACACTAAAAGGTATAAAATAATTATTATCTTATTTAGTTACAACTAAACGACGAAATATTAACACGAAATTACTTTTTGAAGTTGGTGCCAAACATATACCTTTTATGAATCGCACTCGACGGATCTTACTTAGTACGTTTGGCGGGTACGCTCGCTTATAGGTATAGTTTGTTTGGCACCGACTTTAAAAAGTAATTTCGTGTTAATATTTCGTCGTTTAGTTGTAACTAAATAAGATAATAATTATTTTATACCTTTTAGTGTATTTTTATATTTGTTGCACTTAATTTTTTGAAGTCGGTTTTTATTTTTTTCTTAAAAATTTTTTGAAGTCGGTTAAAAAGGTATATATTTGGCACCAACTTCAAAAAGTAATTTCATGTTAATATTTCGTCGTTTAGTTGTAACTAAATAAGATAATAATTATTTTATACCTTTTAGTGTATTTTATTTGTTGCATTTAATTTTTTGAAATCGGTTTTTATTTTTTTCTTAAAAATTTTTATTTTTCTATTTTTAGTGATGTCATTAATAGTGATCATATCATCAGAACTTGACCAAATTAATATGACACCATCCCTAAGACACCCTCTTTCGGATAAAAAAAGAACCATCGAAATCAGTTCATAAACAAAGAGGTTAGGTCTAAACAAACCTAATAAAAAAGGTCTAATACCTATGGAAAAAAATCGAAAAAAAAATGGGACCAATCGGAAGCTAGACTGGACCCAATGCAAAAAAAAATTTCAAAATCGGTTGACAATTTTTTTTTTTTTTTTTTTAATGCAATCGAATGCAAGAAGGGGTGCACCAGTAAAGATGTAGCCCCTATGGATCTCGAAAGACCCTTGCATTACCGAAGAGAAGGGAAAGTTGTTTAAGTGAGAGGGTGTAGACGTAGGTGTCTATGCACCCTGGTTTTGAAGGTTTGAAGATCATAGGTGCTGGGAAAGATAGAGGCTGGGAGAGAGTTCCAGTTCCTTGACGTCATGGGGATATATGAATTCGCGAATGAAGTGGTCCGGCACTTTTCTAATTTGACCGCGAAAGAGTGTTGGGAGTCGGCAAAACGTGTGCTGCGTGCAAAGCATGCTTTGGGGGGAATTATTGATTTTATCTCATCAGAGCACCTGCCGTGATAGTATCTATAGAAAAGGGAAAGGGCGGAGACATCTCTTCGATGAGCCAGCGAGTCGAGGGAGTCGGTGAGGGTAGAATCGTCAATTAGCCTGACGGCTCGTTTCTGAATTGCATCAAGGGTAGCAAGAGAATATTTTGAGGCTCCTCTCCACAGATGAGAGCCGTATTCGAGATAGGGGCGGATTTGGGCCTTGTAGATGGTGAGAAGTTGTGGGGGTTTGTAAAATCGCTTGGACCTGAATAAGAAGCCAATCTTCCTTGCTGCAGATTTCGCCACAGAGGAGATGTGTTCATTCCAAGACAGGTCAGATGCGACAGAGACGCCCAACATGGATAGGCTGTTACACATTTTCAGGGTATTCGAATCGAAGTGAATATCAGGGAAATCTCTATTTTCGCGCCTAGAAATTAGACAACATTGAGTCTTGTTTGAATTGAAGTTAACTAAATTTTGAGAGCCCCATTTATTCAGTTTGTCTAGGTCGAGAGTAATTGAGGAGGCAATATTGATTCGATTATTCGGGAGAGAGGGTTTGCCGTGTAGAGTGCTATCGTCGGCGTAACAATGAGTGGGGTTTGCCGTTTGATCAATAAGGTCGTTTATATAAATAAGGAAGAGTGTGGAGGAGATTACAGAGCCTTGGGGAACACCAGAGTTTGTGGAGAACGATTCAGAAGATGTTCCATCCACCACAACTTTTATACTTCGGTTTGTCAGAAAGCTTTCAATCCATTTGCGAAGTGTTGGTGTGAATCCAAAGGCTGGTAGTTTGGCAAGAAGATTTTTGTGCCAAACCTGGTCAAAAGCTTTGGAGATATCAAGGGCTACAGCGAGGGTTTCTTTTCCGGCCTCTAGAGTATTGTTCAAGGTGTGGGTGACATAGGTTAAGATGTCGCCTGTGGAACGATTTTGTCTGAATCCATATTGCCTATCGTGAATTAATTTATTGTTTTCTAAGTGATGAAGGACGTGTTGGTTTATGACTAATTCCATTAATTTGGAAAGAACAGAGGTGATCGAGATAGGCCTGTAATTAGAGATTTGTGATGTGTCTCCTTTTTAGGAATAGGTGTGACTCTGGCTATTTTCCAGCTTTTGGGGAATATGCCCGACTCGTAAGAGAGTTGGAATAGCTTGGATAAGATAGGGGCAAGTTCAGGGGCGCATTTTTTAATGAGAATTGGTGGGATGTTATCCGGGCCTGCGGCGGATTTGGAATTTAATTTATTAATGGCTTTTATGATTATTTGGGGCCTGAAAATTATTTTGCCCATGAGGTTGGTTTGGGGGGTATAAGTGGGCGGGTTAAGCCCTTTGTCATCTAAAGTGGAGTTAGTTGCGAAATAGGATGCTAGTGATTCGGCTTTTTCAGCGGGGGTCGTGGCTACTGAACCATTTGGGTGAAAGAGGGGCGGAAGTGAGGGGGACGCGAAATTTCTATTTATTGCCTTGTGTAACGAGAAAAAGGCCCGTTTTCCATTGGGGCAAGATGCGAGACGGTCAGCTATCCTCTGGTCGAATGATTTCTTTGCCTCAGAGATGATTTTTTTGCATGAGCTTCGCGACTTGGTAAATGCAACTCGGTCACATTCTAGCTGTGAAAGTTGCCATTTCTGAAAAGATTTGTTTTTTTCACGGACGGAATCTGCGCATTGTCTACCAAACCAAGGCTTAGAATCCTTGTTCCCTTTAATCAATTTTGAGGGGATATAGGTTTCTAAGCCTATTTGAATTGCCTCGTTAAGGGCGTCTGCGAATTCTGAAGCGTTTTTATCTCTGATGCAGAGTTCATTCCACTGGTAAGCGGCAAAAAAGTTACGCATGTCATTCCAATTAATGTTAACGTTATCGACTAGCCATATTTTTCTGGGGTTGGAGTGGGGTGACGGGGGTTTTGGTAAATTGGCGGAGGTTTTAATTTTTATCAGATTGTGGTCAGATTTACCTAAAGGGGCCGAAATTTTTGCTTCATAGGACGAAGGGTGGGAAGTGATGAAAAGATCGAGAAGATTGGATTTTTCATTGGCTTTGTCTGGGATTCTTGTGGGGCCGTTAATAATTTGAGTGAGGCCACACGCCGTTGAGAAGATTTCAGCGTCGGAGCCTGCGGGGGAATTATGGCTAGAAAATTTTAGCCAATTTTTGTTGTGGACGTTAAAGTCACCTAGGAAAGATATTTCAGAAGATGGAAATTCTTTCAGGATATTGCAATTGGCGGAGATATGAGGTAACATAGGCACAAAAAAAATTAACAGTGTCCAGTCACTGGTCCAGCCACCAGCATTCTTCAAGGGGTGCCTCTCCCTTCCACTTTTTTCTGAAAAAGGCTTTATTGTATCGCCAGTTGGAATTTAGCTGTCTAATATCTAGGAGCGGATCAATTAACAATTTTTTATTGTTCCTATTTCTACTTAAATGGTATAGGATAGGAACTTTATTATTGTCCTGTATATACCCACGCGCGTCCAGAAAGGGAAACGCTTCAGGTGGTATAAAACCCGTTTGAAGGGTTTTCTCAATGTATAGTTCGTTCGGGTATACCGATCCAAAGATTAAACTATTCTCTGTTACTTTAACTACCTGAATATAGAATTTACGAATTAAATTTAGAATGAAGCAATCAATTCTGCTTATTTGGGCAGAATCATATAATTTTGAATTTGAAATATATTTCAGGTAGTTTGATTCTGGGCTTCTGTACAAGCCTGTGCACGCCCTTAGGCATTTTCTTTCGAAAATTCTAAGGGTTTCCAACGCGGATGCGCTTTGATTGAACCAAACGCTACATCCGTATGTGATGACAGGTCTTATAAACGTACAGTAGCTCATTATTTTCAATTTTGGATCGATATTCGCGTTAAAGAATAATTCCTTGAGCGCCATAAACGCCTTATTAGCTTTCATCAATTTGTGATCCAAGTGTTTATTAAACAACAGGCGGTCGTCTAAAGTGATGCCTAAATATTTAACTTCTCTTTTGTGAGGAATATCTATACCGTTAACTCTGATTTGGAATTGTTTCCATTTACCAGAGATGAGGTATTTGTTTTTTTTTGTACCAAGTATTTTTATCCAATAATTTTAAAAAATGTTTCACCAAGTACCAACACCAAATTCCTTAAAAACTATTTTTATTTTGAATTGGGCTTCGATTTGAGAAAACCACAGTTCGACGTCTTCGGGCCAGAATGGCGGTATTTTTATCGTTATTGCTTTTACAGCTTCCTCGTCTGCCATGATTTAATACTTGATGACGTTGACTCGAAGCGGGGAGTATGGAGGGCTAGGGTGGAAATTCACTGAATTTAAATTTAATGATTTTTTAAAAAATTTTCACTCACTGATTTTAAATAAATAGAGAAATGTATATGTTTTTTAACAAATTCAAAATTTAAGACACATGTTAAATTTAACAAATAAATAATTCAAATATAAATAATATTTTTTTGACAAAAAAATTTTTCAAATGAGAAAGATTTTAATTTTAAATACAGTAGGCTCTCGATAAATCGAACCTCGGTAATTCGAAAACCTCTATAATTCGAAGAAAACCCTCGGTCCCCCGAGAGAACCTCTATAACTCGAAGAAAATCAATGTATTTTGGTCCCCTCTATAAATCGAAGTGAAGCTAGCGGGCCCACTCCACAATTTTTCCAAGAACTTACCTCCCTCCAATGTCTATCATTCATGCTACATCACCCCTGAAATGCTTTAGTGCAGTTTCAGCCTTAAAATGGGCCCTGTACGTCAGGAATGCAAGGAAGGAAATGATATGGTTCAACAAGATCTGCAAGATGAGGGACCTCTTTTGAGTGCTTGGAACAGACTTCCAGAGGTTCCCATAACTTTCAACGATTATGTTAATATTGACAATAATGTTGCCACAGCGGGTACATTGTCTGATGAAGACATTATGAAACAGTCAATTGTGGTCAATCAACAGATTTCTGACAGTGAAGATGAAGACGACGATGTTCCGATGGTGTCTTCTAAGGAAGCACCCTTTTTTTAAGAGGGTTGCGTCGTTTTTTCGAACAGTCCGAAATGGATAACATCCAATCTGGTTGTGTGTTCAAAGCAGTGAGCACTTTGGAAAATGCTGTGGACCAGATTGCAGCCAACCAAGCGACCCAAACGAAAATAACCGATTTTTTATGAAGAAATGATATAACTTTTTTTATAATAAATAAATTGATCCACATGTATTATTATAATATGTATTTTTGTTTCTACCAGCATTCACAATCTTATACAATGACATATATGTACACAGATTTCTTTAATAAAATGTAACTTTCTTCAATTCGAATTTTTACTTTCAGCCCCTCTTTAATTCGAACTCTCACTATTTCGAAAAACTCGATAATTCGAATTTTTTGTTTGGTCCCTATAAATTCGAATTATCGAGAGTCTACTGTATATAATTTAAATATTTTAATATATAATTTTATATACTACTTTTACATAGGTATAAATAATTTAAATTCCTACGGGAATAAATCGATACTCATTCGGGCATAGATTCGCCTTATGTCAATTTGCGCGCCAAACCGGCGTGGTCTCGCTAAGAGATTTTTTGTCCTTCGCAAGTGTGCAGAGGCCCAGGGACCTACTTGCTGGACGGCGTTACGGGACTAATGCTTATAGCAGGGAATGACGGGTGGAGAGGCACGCACAATAACGTTGAGACCCCCCTCCACTGTCGGAAAGGTGTGGTTGTTTTTTTTTTCGAGCGGGAAAGCTCGGGGTTATTTGTTCAGAGAGCGCTTGCTAGGGGAAAACAGGACCGAAACTCGTCTCTGCTTTGCCACGCAATCTGGGCGGAAAAGAAGGAAGGCTTTGGTTAATCCGATCTTAATCTGTCTAAATCTTCATAAGCAAAGCCCTTTTTGGTTCAACGGGGTCACCAGTGTTACTGGCCGTCGCCGTTTGGTAGCGGCCGCCAGCGTTAGCGGTGAAGGATATCGACGCTAACTATGATATGGTAAGGGTTGGTCGTTGGAAGATAAGGGGAATGCCCCTTAACCCCAACTGTTGGTTCCAACCGCGAGGGAAAGTAAGGTATTGGAAGAGTGTGTAATAAAAAGTATGTGAGCAAACCATGATTCAGTGGTAGCTGAATTACTTCGATTCGGGTTGGCGCATATATAACATTCAACGAATATTATGGCTCACGCCATTTAAACGCGCTAACTCGTCTCTCATTAATTCATTGATTTATTATTTCATTATAAATATATTGATTAATGTAGTGTACAGTGTGTTTGACAATTTGACTGTTGTTTACTTGAAGTATTATTACTAATAATAAAGTATTGTTTATTTGAACAAACTACTATGTATGAGGTCGCAGTGCCATCTAGCGGTGAGCGCTAGGACTGGACCGGACACCACGTCGGGGTCTCTTGTGCCGAGTGCTGTGTGGCGCTTTGATGCCGCGCCCCCATCAAGTCGATGGGGTCCTAACAATACTGGTGACCGCCCGACGTGATTGCAAAGCAAGCAGCCTCTTGACCCACCAGCTAGGTGGATAGAGCCTTGCCCGGCTGACTTAGTCGGTAATCGGCAATCACACAAGAAACAAAGGGTGTGGTGTAGCGGCCCGCTCTCGCTCATGGCGACGAGCCTTGAGACACGGCCGCTAGATGACTCAGTCGGATCGTTGAGTCGCTTTTGCATGAGTGAAATAAATTCACCCATGCTATAATTAAAGCGACTCGATTCGACTGGAGTAGCGAATTGGATTCGAACAAGCGAATCTGGGGGGGCCACCGCCATCCAGCAGCCCCTCTCCTGCACACACCCTATATGAACACGCAACCTACAACTCTGCACACGCAAGATTGTTAGGACCCCATCGACTTGATGGGGGGCGCGGCATCAAAGCGCCACACAGCACTCGGCACAAGAGAGCCCTAACAATATTATTTTAACAAAATGAAGCTGATTAGTTTTTGGTACATATCGGCCCACAAACATTAGTACATTATTTCAGTAGATACTATTTTACTTTTTTATAAATATCTTCCACGTTTTCAGTAGAGGTTGCCATTAATAGTCAAAACATCAAACATGAATGCAATACGGTTATTCCTCTAGTAATAGATAAGAATTGATCGTTATTTTTGATTTTAAGCCGATTCCTCCATGTCTTGAGCAATGGTTACCAATAATAATTGGAACGTCAAATCCAATATAGAATGGTTATTCCTCGAGTATTAGATCAGAATCGATCACTATTTTTTATTTTAAGTCAACATGGACTGCAAATAGCAAGTGATATCTGATTAATAATAAAGGAATAAACATATTAATATTTCAAATGACTTTGGATAAAGTTTAGCAACGATCCGTTGCAGTTTATTTTTTATAAATATTTATTAATAATAAAACAAGTAAGTAGTGTAATGCGTTTTTATTTTGTAAGAACTTTACTTTATTATTATAGTAGTATTCAGCAAATTTAATTTGTTACCATTTTTAACATGTGCTTTTCTATTTTGGGGGCTTTTTCAAGGGCCCTTTAGAGGCTGGGCCCTGTGCGGGTGCACCTGTTGTACATGCCTTGTTAATGAATAATGAAACGTTTTCAAATTTTATTTAACTTTAATATAAAAACTTAAATTAAAAACAATTAGAATCTCATACTCTACCTTCATGATAAATACAATAATAATCTTAGTTAAGGATTTTTGACTCATATTGTTATCAAAAATAAACAAAATAGCAACTATAACCCCCTAAACTTGCTTACGTAATATTCAAACGGCTTCTTAACAATATTATTAATTTTATTTTTTGAAGATGTTTTATTCTTTTGAATTTATTCTTTTGAAATGGTATTATTTTATCTTTTGGTTCAACACAATCAAGGGCAGATCCAGGGGGGGGGGCAGAGGGGGCGATCCCCCCCAGAGAGGATCCAAAAAGTGGTTCAGCTTACATTAATTGCGGTAAAATATTTTTTTTCTAGGATCGCTTGGTATGGTCTGAGTATGCCAAATCTTAAGTTCGCGACCTCAAAAGTGTGGGGGACAACTTTTGGTGGCCGAAAATCCTCGGAATTTTAGGCCTTTTCCAGTTTTTCACTCATAACTCGAAAAAGGTCCATATTTTGTAAATAACCCTCCTATAGTAAATTAAAGAGGACAAAATTTCGCGGCGATTAATAGAAAATTCTTCTAGTAGTTTGATTTTTTATGGTGATCCAAAAAACAGCCCCCCCCCCCCCCCCCCGGATCACTTTTGAATATCTATCCCAAAAACTCGCACTTTTTTAGATTTTTCCCAATTTTGACTATGAAGGAGCATGTTTTTGACAAAGACCACTCTGACGCTTTTGAGGATTCGGATCATATCCTGTCCGGAAAATGTAGGATGTGTATAAATCTAAGTTTTATCAAAAAAGTGGTCCAAGTAAACGTTCAAGTCAACAAAATTTCCTACAGAATGAGATAAGAATCAAGTTTCTAAGATGAGTGGTTTACATTTTATGAAGGAAAAACTACGATTTTTTGCAAAAAATTGCATTTTTTTCAAAACATCAACCTTATTGCGGCACGGGTAACCATTATCCAATTAAGATGAAACTTTGTTTTAATTGTAGCAAATTCTATCTAGTTTAAAAATGTCTAGAGTCGTCTTTGCCAAAAATGTGCTCCTTCATGGTCAAAATGGGAAAAAATCGAAAAAAGTGCGAGTTTTAGGGATATCCAAAAATGATCCCGGGGGCTGTTTTTTGAATCTCCATAAAAAATCGAACGCTTGGATTAATTTTCTATTTTTTTTTACTCGACACGAAATTTTGTCCTCTTTAATTTACTATAGGACTGTTATTTACAAAATATGAACTGTTTTCGAGTTATAAGCGAAAAACTGGAAAAAGTCCGAAAATTTCTAGGATTTTCGGCCACCAAAAGTTGTCCCGTACACTTTCGAGGTCGCAAACTTAGATTTGGCATACCCACACCATACCAAGAGATCCAAGAAAAAAAATCTTTTCTCGAAATTATTGTAAGCTGTAAACCCCCCCCCCCCCCGATATACTGGGCTTCTGGGCTAGTAAGTATTTGTTTTGTTCAAAATATGTATTTACTACACCTTCAAAACCCTAATAGAAGAAATCAAAATGAAAATAAACAAGAATAAAACCAAGGTCCTAGTATGTATAAAAAAAGAACAAACGAGACAGGAATGCATCAAAATTAACCAAGAAAACCTAGAAGGAGTTAAAGAATTCCGCTACCTAGGAAGTAAAATAACATGGGATGGGAGGAGCGAAAACGAAATTAAATCAAGAATTGCCCAAACAAAAATGGGGTTTAATTCAAAACAAAAACTACTATGCTCGTCCTCAATCAGCTTAGAAAACAGGAAGTTGCTATTGAAGACATATGTATGGAGCATAGCCATGTACGGGCGTGAAACCTGGACAATTCGAAAAGCGGAGAGAAAGAGATTAGAGGCTTTCGAAATGTGGTGCTACAGAAGAATGATGAATATCTGAATAATGGATGAATAAAATTACAAATGAAGAAGTTCTTGGAAGAATCGGAGAAAGAAGAACCTTGTGGAAGTGTCTGAAGAAGAGAAGAGGTCAGATGATGGGGCACACACTGAGACATGGGGGACTACTTAGGGATATCTTGGAGGGGGAGGTGGGAAAGAAAAGGGGAAGGGGAAGACCCAGATTAGAATATTTCAACCAAATAATTGGGGATATGGGATGCCAGACATTTAGAGAGGTCAAACAGCTGGCGGGGGACAGAGTCGAGTGGCGACGGATTGTTGCATCAAACCAGTCTTAGGACTGTATACTCAATGATGATGACACCTTCGATGGCTGTTGGGATATCATGATTTTTTTTTCAATACAAAAGTTTTTATTTACAATATATTATACAATTTTCATAAGTAGATTATAGAATAAAATAGTGGCATTCATTTTAGAAGAAGCTGTAACTAAGATTTTTTTAATTTTAAAAAATATCTATTTTACATTAATATAATAGTACATGCAAATTACGCGAAAAAATGGCATAAACAGGAAATAATTCCCGGTAATTATTGCTGAAATACCTTTATTGGTACTTCAATATTTCTAGCCTAAGTTTTCCTCTCAAATCTGTGTTGTGGAAATATTTCTATGCGCATCAAAATAAGAAAATTTCAGAGTTTTCTCAGTTTTCCTGATAACTCTAAAACGGCTTATAAAATCTGAATATCTATAAATATAAGTTTTATCAAAAAAGTGGTCCAAGTAAACGTTCAAGTCAACAAAATTTAATAGAGAATGAGACAAAAATCAAGTTTCTAGGATGAGTGGTTTTCATTTTATGAAAGAAAAACTGCGATTTTGTGCAAAAAAACTGCAAACTTCAACCTCATTGCGGCACGATTTACCATTACCCAATTAAGATGAAACTTTGTTTAAATTGTAGCAAATTTAATATAGTTTAAAAATCTATAGAGTCGTCGAAAACCTGCACCTTCATGGTCAAAATGGGGAAAAATCGAAAAAAGTACGAGTTTTAGGAATATTCAAAAGTGATCCCGGGGGCTGTTTTTTGACAGTCGCTAGTACTGGTTCTACTTGACCTAAATAGATGAAATTGTTAGTATTTGACGCGTAATTTAAAGCGCTTTAATTTATCTAGTAGATATTTTTTGTAAAGATAAGAGTAAATAAATATTATATTTAATATTGATTTACTACGAGTTAAGGATACTACTTTAAAGTGAAATAAGTGACCTAGTATCCTTAACTCATAGTAAATCAATATTAAATATAATATTTATTTACTCTTATCTTTATTAAAGATGTTTCACCTTGCACCAACACCACAATCTCTACTAATTAGATATTTTTTGATCTGATAAGCCGTTTTAGAGTTATTCAAGAAAAACTGAAAAAACTCGGAAATTTTCTCATTTTGAGGCGCGTAGAAAAATTTACACAACACAGATTTGGGAGTAAACTTAGGGTAGTAATATTGGAGTACCAATAAAGGTATTCAAGCAATAAAATCTTTCCCGGGAATTATTTCCCGTTCAAATCGTAATTTGCCTGGACTATTAGTAGTCTCAACCAATTTATTAACATGCAAACAATCATTCAAATATATATAGGTACATGAGTAATTTCATTATAAATTTAGTATATAAATATGAAAAACTCAATTAGCGAACTATAGTCCAAGTACATTATAATATACACATTTAATAGGTAACCCTGTATATTTTCCCCTTCTTCATGCGCTCTTTTTGTATGTTTTTAATTTTACAGAGGGTCAAAATCGCCTCTAAAAACTACTTTTGAAGTCCGAAATTTCAAAATTTTCCTGGGGGGGGGGGGGGGTGACAGTACATGCCCCCCAAACATTAATTAATTAATTGAATTTCGTACTAAAATAAAAATATTGTTATATTTTTTATAGCGATGAGAAATTTTTTTTAATTCCCCTCCCCCCCCCCCCCCATAAAATTCCTGGAACCGCCCTTGAACACAATACAAGTTACATTTTATTACTCTGTTTTATGTTCAAAAGGAAAAATAACCATTTCAAAAGAATTAATCTCCTAAATACTTACCTTAAGCTCACCACAAAAATAATAAGTAATAAACTGTCACAACTAATAAACTTGCATGACGAGCAACAAGGCTTTCGGAAAGGTCGATCCTGTGTCGACGCTATATTCGCCATAAGACAGCTTTGCGAATAGGCCTACGAAATTAACAAACCGGCGTTTTTCTGTTTTATCGATATAGAAAAATAAGAATCCTGGACAAGTTTAAAATCCCAGATAATCTCATAAACCTGATACAGGACATTTACTCGAACAACACCGCCAGAATAAAAATCGAAGGAAGACTGTCCGTTAGCATCCCAGTGAATCAAGGTATTAGGCAGGGAGACTCCCTTAGTCCGCTGCTTTTTAATATAGTTATGGATGAAATCATTGGCGAAATCAAAAATCTAAAAGGATATTCCTTGGGGGATGAGAATATAACATGCGTTTGCTACGCAGACGATGCAGCACTCGTTGCAGAAGATGAAGATTCCCTCCAGCGCCTCCTGTATAAATTTAGCTGTGTTGCTAAATTCGGTCTCACCCTGTCAACCAAGAAGACCAAAACACTGACAATCTCTAAATCACCACTCCGATGTAAACTACAACTGTACGATAAGATTGTCGAACAAGTCATGTCCGTCACATACCTTGGCATCCAAATGACCTCTCATCTAGACCTAGAAACAGAGGTAAGACATCAAGCAATAAGAGCCTAAAAAATATCGGGTTGCCTTAACAATGCAATCTGGTCAAATCAATATTTAAGAACGGAGGCCAAGGTACGAGTCTACAAAACCGTAGTACGTCCAATATTAACTTACGCAGCAGAGACAAGACCCCGACACTGCAAAAACTTCTCAATTATTGGAAACGACTGAAATGAAGACATTACGAAGGATAATGAACGTGACCAGGCTCGATAGGACGAAGAGTGAAGATATTAGAGAAAAATGTGGAATACAAAAGGTGGGCGAATGGGTTAAAAGAAGAAGAGCGGAATGGTATTCGCATGTGAGAAGAATGCCAGAAGACCGACTGGTAAAGAAAGTGATGACAAACAAGCCGGTTGGAATAAGAAGTAGAGGTCGTCCCAAGAAGAGATTGTATGACGTTCTGGAAGTGTTTAACCTATAGGTTTAAAAATAAGAAGAAGAAGAAAAGAATAAAACATCCTCATTAAATATAAATATTATTAATGATAGCCTCTTATAAAATTTATAATTTATTTCAATTTTTGTGATTTATTTATTTTTCGTTTTTTTTTTTTTTTTTTCAATGCAATCGAATGCAAGAAGGGGTGTACCAGTAAAGATGCAGCCCCTATGGATCTCGAAAGACCCTTGCATTACCGAAGAGAAGGGAAAGTTGATTAAGTGAGAGGGTGTAGACGTAGGTGTCTATGCACTCCGGTTTTGAAGGTTTGAAGATTATAAGTGCTGGGAAAGATGGAGGCTGGGAGAGAGTTCCAGTTCCTTGAAGTCATGGGGATATATGAATTGGCGAATGAAGTGGTCCGGCACTTTTCTAATTTGACCGCGAAAGAGTGTTGGGAGTCGGCAAAACGCGTGCTACGTGCAAAGCATGCTTTGGGGGGAATTATTGATTTTATCTCATCAGAGCACCTGCCGTGATAGTATCTATAGAAAAGGGAAAGGGCAGAGACGTTTCTTCGATGAGCCAGCGAGTCGAGGGAGTCGGTGAGGGTAGAATCGTCAATTAGCCTGACGGCTCGTTTCTGAATTGCATCAAGGGTAGCAAGAGAATATTTTGAGGCTCCTCTCCATAGATGAGAGATTCGAGACAGGGGTGGATTTGGGCCTTGTAGATGGTGAGAAGTTGTGGGGGTTTGTAAAATCGCTTGGACCTGAATAAGAAGCCAATCTTCCTTGCTGCAGATTTCGCTACAGAGGAGATGTGTTCATTCCAAGACAGGTCAGATGCGACAGAGACGCCCAACATGGATAGGCTGTCACACATTTTCAGGGTATTCGAATCGAAGTGAATATCAGGGAAATCTTTATTTTCGCGCCTAGAAATTAGATCAGAATTAGGTCAGAATTCGAGACAGCTTTGAAGGAACTAAAAAATAATAGAGCACCCGGAATAGACAATATACAAGCTGAAATCCTAAAGAACTCTGGGAAAAGGCACTTGACAAACTCTTTGAACTAATTAGCAAAATCTATAAATTGGGAATCATCCCAAAAGATTTCCAAAAAAACAAAATAGTCACACTTCCCAAAAAGACAGGCGCGGATAAATGTGAAAATTTCAGGACCATTAGCCTAACCTCACATGCCTCCAAAATCCTAACCAAAATAATCCAGAGAAGAATAGAACAAAGAGTTGAAGAAAATCTGGGGGAAGACCAGTTCGGCTTTAGAAGAAACAGAGGCACCCGAGAAGCAATTCTCTCTCTTAGACTAATAATAGAAAGGGCTTTTATCAGGGAAGAATCTGTCTACATCGGATTCATAGACCTAGAAAAAGCATTCGATAATGTCAATTGGGAAATTATGTTTAAAATATTAAAACAGGCGGGAATAAAATTCAGAGAGAGAAGACTAATCTACAATCTATATCAAAACCAGACGGCAATTATAAATATTGGTGATGAACACAGAGAAGCCAAAATAAAAAAAGGTGTAAGACAAGGATGTGTGCTGTCACCCATGATTTTCAACTTATACATAGAAGAAGCGATTAAAGAATTCAAAGACAAAATTGATACAGGTATAGAAATCCAAGGTCAAAAGATCGCTATGTTAAGATTTGCCGATGACATTGCCCTTCTAGGAAGCAATAAAAAAGAATTAGAGGACGCCTTGAATGGAATTAACCAAATCCTAATAGAAGAAATCAAAATGAAAATAAACAAGAATAAAACCAAGGTCCTAGTATGTACAAAAAAAGAACAAACGAGACAGGAATGCATCAAAATTAACCAAGAAAACCTAGAAGGAGTTAAGGAATTCCGCTACCTAGGAAGTAAAATAACATGGGATGGGAGGAGCAAAAACGAAATTAAATCAAGAATTGCCCAAGCAAAAATGGGGTTTAATTCAAAACAAAAACTACTATGCTCCTCCTCAATCAGCTTAGCAAACAGGAAGTTGCTATTGAAGACATATGTATGGAGCATAGCCATGTACGGGTGTGAAACCTGGACAATTAGAGAAGAGGAGAGAAAGAGATTAGAGGCTTTCGAAATGTGGTGCTACAGAAGAATGATGAATATCAAATGGATGGATAAAATTACAAATGAAGAAGTTCTTGGAAGAATCGGAGAAAGAAGAACCTTGTGGAAGAGTCTGAAGAAGAGAAGAGGTCAGATGATGGGGCACACACTGAGACATGGGGGACTGCTTAGGGATATCTTGGAGGGGGAGGTGGGAAAGAAAAGGGGAAGGGGAAGAACCAGATTAGAATATTTCAACCAAATAATTGGGGATATGGGATGCCAGACATTTAGAGAGGTTAAACAGCTGGCGGGGGACAGAGTCGAGTGGAGACGGATTGTTGCATCAAACCAGTCTTAGGACTGTATACTCAATGATGATGATGAGAAATTAGACAACATTGAGTCTTGTTTGAATTAAAGTTAACTAAATTTTGAGAGCCCCATTTATTCAGTTTGTCTAGGTCGAGAGTAATTGAGGAGGCAGCATTGATTCGATTATTCGGGAGTGCGGGTTTGCCGTGTAGAGTGCTATCGTCGGCGTAGCAATGAGCGGGGTTTGCCGTTTGATCAATAAGGTCGTTTATGTAAATTAGGAAGAGTGTGGAGGAGATTACGGAGCCTTGGGGAACACCAGAGTTTGTGGAGAACGATTCAGATGATGTTCCATCCACCACAACTTTTATACTTCGGTTTGTCAGAAAGCTTTCTATCCATTTGCGAAGTGTTGGTGTGAATCCATCCTTTTGAGGCGCATCTTCATATGCTTCATGAGAGGTACAGCCACTGATACAAATATATTTATATTTCATAAGAATTGGCCTGCACATTTTACCCAATGTTTTAGAAATTATTTTATAAACTTAAATTTATGTCAAATAGAAAGCCTAATTTGAATTATAGGTTTAAGCAGAAATTTGTTTTCAAAATGCTGGTGTCTTAATTCTTGTGGATGTTGAACTTGGAGGATAGGAACTTGTTATTGAGTCATTTTATTTTATTGTAAATATATTGAATAACTTTTATTTGTTCCAAATAAAACAACGAGTTCGTGTCCTCCGATGCCTTCAAGTTCAACATCCACAATAATTATTTAAAAGAAAGCCTAATATTTGTAAGGGAAATGTTCGTGAATAGGGGTACAACCTATATAGGAAAAATATGTAATGTAATAAAAAAAAATCTAATAAATTTTATATAATTCATTTCGTGTTTGAATAGGATTTATACCAAGAATAAATAGAAATGAAAAAAAAAATAGTTATTACCTACTCTCAAAGAGAAACAAAGAGGTTGTCCTCTGCTTGATGCAAATAAACATACACACATATATATCGAGATGATATATGTTATATCTTTGTTTCTCTTTGTGAATCAACAACTCTGCTACTCTCGGCAAAACAAAAACTTTTCAATTACCTACTCTACTTAATTTTGCAGGCCTCAACATGAAATTTACAAGCAACCCCCGTCCCGTCTGCGATATCAATTTCCTATCTAAACATTACCACTAAGTGACTAAGTAGTCATTTTCCCGATGAATTATAATGTTTGGAATGCTTTTTTTTGTTTGTTCGGCATGCAAAAAGCAAAATGAGGTTGGAAACGAGCAAACGAGAATAAAAACGATCCTCTTCATAATAATAGGTACGAGGGTGTGTGTGTGTGTGTGTGTGCCAGCTGGTTCGTATCTCAGGGGTGGTTGTTTTTCTTGTTCTGTTGGGAATCCCCTGCCATCCGCAGTGCCAGCCGCCCGCAGCTCCCCCTGTGCGTGTCCTCGTCCTCGGCCTTCTTCCTCTTCCCTTGAACCCTCCACGACAAATTAAGCCCCTCCCACTTTTGTTATTTTTCCTTGGAATATGTAAATAATATCTCATTAAAAAAATAGTAATAAAAAAAAATATATTTAGTTTGTTGTATCCAACTGTTCCATCACCTCGATAATTCTTTTACCCTTGTTGACAGGCAAGACTTCCTTTCCGACCCAATTCAATCGAAAACTAAAAGATTAAATAAAATACAATAAACAAAAAAGGGATTTCGAATGTCAATTGTTATCTGTATTGAAGAAGAGATATTTCCTTTTGAAGGCTGGCATTTATTTTACAATCGATTCTATTCATTGAAATTATTTTGTTTTGCCCAAAGTATCAGAGTTGTTGATTCATAAAGAGAATTGTCCTCTGCTTGATGCAAATAAACATATACATTTATATATATCAATACTATATAATAAAGCAGTAAGCAATCTCTTGGTTTGTCCGGTTTCGCCCACTTATGGCTCCGCCCCCTGTATACTCTATTCTTCGGGAAGGACAGTCGTCGGGCCTTCGGCGGGTTTCTTGCTGGTATATAAATAATTCATTTGTTTGAAACTATAGTTTCCAAGGTATGACCTTCATCATCAATCTTTATAATTAGGAATATTTTATCTGTAATTTCTTATGGGGTCAAATTCCCGATTGGATGCAAGGGCGGATCCAGGCGGGGGGGGGGGGGTCGATCGCAAATCGACTTATAATTATTGAGGGCCTAAAAGCCACGGAAATTTTGGACTTTTTTCAGATTTTCGCTTATAAATCGAAAACCATGCGCCTGACAGCAAATTTCATTCTTAGGAAAATAAAAGAACAAACAATTTCACGCCGGATATGGATTTAAAAATTAAAAATCAGTTAAAACCGATTTGCCACAATTGATCTTCAAAGATAGGCAATTTTTACCAACTTGGGGGAAAAGTGGATTATGCTTATTAGGTGGTCACAAGAAACCACTCTTCTAATTTTGATGCTGACTCCTAATACTTGCCAATTGGCTAAAAAATGAGATTGGCAAAGTTTCATCTTAATTGTAGAACGGTATCCCGTGCCGCAATGAGGTCGGATCATGTCATGTCTTGGAAAATGCTGGATATCTTCAAATCTAAAAGTTTAAACAAATAAACTGACTGGTTCTGGTGTGGCCATCCACTTGACTTTACCATACAACCTGGCCCCTCAATTACATTAATATTTAATAAAATTATTTATAATCATGTAGGGGAGGTTTTTTTTTTTGCATTTTTAGACTCCTAGGGGCACACTGATTATGTATACAAAATTTGGTTGAGTTTGGTAAATGGCCATGATTTTCATTCTTTGAACCTCCCCCCCCATTTCGGGCGGTTAGTTTTTGCATTTTTAGAATTCTGGGGTCCCACTGATTATGTATACAAAATTTGGTTGAGTTTGCTCAAATGGCGTAGATTTTTAATTTTTTAACCCCCCCCCCCCATTTTGGGCGGTTAGTTTTTGTATTTTTAGACTTCAGGGGACCCACTGATTATGTATACAAAATTTGGTTGAGTTTGGTAAATGGCCAAGATTTTCATTTTCTAACCCTCCACCCCCCCCCCCATTTAGGGCGGTTAGTTTTTGCATTTTTAGACTTCTGGGGACCCACTGATTATGTATACAAAATTTGGTTGAGTTTGGTAAATGGCCAAGATTTTCATTTTTTTACCCCCTCCCCATTTTAGGCGGTTAGATTTAGCATTTTTAGACTTCTGGGGTCGCACTGATTATGTATACAAAATTTGGTTGAGTTTGCTCAAACGACCTAGATTTTTAATTTTTAACCCCCCCTCCACCCCCTTAATTTTGGGTCGATATGCACCAAGATCTTGTTGTAGCCAGTGTCGCTAGATGGCAGTACCCTAGCTCATTAGAAGAATTAAAACTTAAGTTTATTAGCAAATTAATTAAAAGGATTTGAAATTAAATAAAATTAAATAAATTGAAAATGTGATAAGATTATGTTCAAAAAAACACATTAACCCTATCATAAAAATAGTTGATAAACAAATGTTAAATAAAGGAAAAGAATGATTGTAAATAAAAGCGAAAATGTTAATATTTTATAAATAATAATTGTTAAAAATATAAAATTTGTACTTTAAAATGAATAAATGACCATTGTTATAAATATACAATTCTTTTAATTCATCAGACAAAGTGACCAAAAGGAAAGTAAGAGTGCCTATGACAATATCATAGGTAAACCATGCTGGTTCTAGATCAGTCACTCTTCCTTTCCTGACAATTTCATGTGGACCTAATCAAATGCTTAGACCGCCTTGAAGAATATTCTCGGCAACTCACTCTGATCTAAAATCGGAGGGTCTGACCATTTGAGACAGACTACCACAATCTCATCAGCTCTTAATCTCAATGGACCAAAACTAAGTGTGGAATTTGGTTTCGATATTTACACTAGTTTTTGAGCTAGCTCGTCCACAAAAATTTGGTAACGCACAGACTAACTAACTAACTAACAGACAGGCTAACAGACATTTTGACAAAACAATTATTATCTCGAAAAATATAATTTTTTCGATGTTCACTTATTAGAGCTTTTTTGTAGACCGAAATGCCATGGTTTCGCTCAATTTTTTTAATCGAGATAGTTTCAGCCGTTTTTTTTAGATATTTTGAAAAAAAGAAGGAAAAAAAACACTTTTTTCATGCACGATTACAATACTTGACTATACCTTGTATGGTAAAGTAAATCTTCAAGCCAACGACAGCAAACAATTTTCTAGGATGAATGGTTTTCATTTTATGAATGAAAAACTGCAATATTTTGCAGTTTTTCAAAAACTTCAACTTCATTCCGGCACGGGTTACCGTTGTTCAATTAAAATGAAGTTTTGCCAATCTAATTTTTTTACCATTTGACAACTATTATGGGGGTCACCACCGCGAAAATTCGAAGTGTGGTTTCTTGTGACCTTTCAAATAAGCATATAGGTAATTAACTTTTCCGTCAAAATTGCCTATATTTGACGATCGATTGTAGCTAACGGCTGAACCGATTTTAACTTTATTCGTTCTATATTATTTATTCCTTAACGTATGCTCTTTCATTTTAGTAAGAGTGAAATTTTCGGTAGATCGCTAGATTTTCGAGTTATAAGCAAAAATCTGTAAAAAGTCCAAAATTTTAGTGGTTTTTAGGTCCTCAAAACTTTATCACCAGCCAGAAACCGTCGCAAACTCATATAACTCTTATTAGGGATGCCTAATAATAACTTAAAATTATTTCCACCTTGTGCATTTATTAGCCAGCGCGGCCTTTTTTCGGTCTAATTTGCCTGTATCCCAATAAATAGAGGATACAAAAAGTGGTTCAGCTTACATTAATTGAGGAAATTTTTTTTTTTTAGGATCGCTTGGTATGGTGTGGGTATGCCAAATCTAAATTCACGACCTCGAATGTGTGGGGGACTACTTTTGGTGGCCGAAAAAACCTCTACATTTTCGGACATTTTTCAGTTTTTCTCTTATAACTAGAAAACGGTCTATATTTTGTAAATAACCGTTCTATAGTAAATTAAAGTGGACAAAATATCGAATTGATTAAAAAAAAAATAGAAAATTGGTCCAGTAGTTCGATTGTTTATGGGGATCCAAAAAACAGCCACCGGATCACTTTGGAATATCCCAAAAACTCGCACTTTTTTCGATTTTTTTCCCATTTTGACCTTGAATGAGCACGTTTTCGACAAATATCACTCTGAACTTTTGAGGATTCGGATCATATCATGTCCCAAAAATGCATGATATCTATAAATCTATTTTTTACTCTTTATTTTCATATATATATAATTCAAACACACACACATATATATAAATATACTATATGTCTGTGAATTAGCCCCCACTCGATATATTTTTAAACTAGATTAAATTTGGTACAATTTAAACAGTTTCATCTTAATTGTATAATGGTAACCCGTGCCGCAAAGAGGTCAAAAATCCAATATAGAATTTAAAATAAAAAAATTAGTTTTATCAAAAAAGTGGTACAAGTAAACGTTCAAGAAAATAAAATTTCCTAGAGAATGAGTAGTCCAGGCAATTTACCTGAAAAATGTCATAAAGAGGAAATAATTCCCGGTAAAGATTTTATTGCTGGAATACCTTTATTGGTTCTCCAATATTACTACACTAAGTTTCTCAAATCTATCTTGTGGAAATTTTTCTACGCTTCTCAAAATGAGAAAATTTCGGAGTTTTTTCAGTTTTTCTTGAATAACTCTAAAACGGCTTATCGAATCACAAATATATATTAGATACATTAAAGCTCTTTAAATTAGGCGTAAAATAATAACAATTTCATCTATTTAGGTTCAGTAGAACTGGTATTAGCGTCAAAAAACAGCCTTCGGGATGACTTTTGAATATACCTACAACTCGTGCTTTTTTCGATTTATCCTCATTTTGACCATGAAGGAGCACTTTTTCGACAAAAACGACTCGATATATTTTTAAACTAGATTAAATTTGGTACAATTTAAACAGTTTCATCTTAATTGTATAATGGTAACCCGTGCCGCAAAGAGGTCAAAAATCCAATATAGAATGGTTATTCCTCATGTACTAGATTAGAATCAATCGCTATTTTCAACTCGATTCCTTCATGTCTTCACAGGTAACGGATAAGAAAACAAAGCATTTGCTATGGTTACTTATAAAATTTCCTCCCATATTTTTAGCATTTCACAGAGAGAAGCCTATCCATTCTTACTTAAGTTAGGTTAAATGAGCTATATTAAAACGATAAAATGAATAAATTTTAAAGAATTTAAAATAAAAAAATTAAAAAAGTACTATCTTACTCTAGAGTAAAGTACTTTAAAATATAATTTTACTAAAAACTTTATTTAACCTTTTTGGTCGTCCCCAAGATACTTAATTAGGATATTAAATTTCATCAAAATTGGTTAAGTCATTTTCAAGATATTTAGAAAAAACTAAAAAGGTACTGAAATAAAGTACTAATTGATAGAGTTTTTCTTTAGGAGACAGACTGGTATAAATTCAAATAAAATCATTTTCAAGATATTTAGAAAAAACTAAAAAAGTACTGAAAATAAGTACTAATGTTTGAGGGCCGATGTGTACTAAAAACTAATCAGCGCTTCATTTTGTTAAAAGAATGCTAGGTTTTCAATTTCATTTCAATCGGTGCAACGGTGTGGAAAAACTCGTCGGCCAAAAAAACGATAACATCCATCCAACCATACATCCGCACGCACTAAATGAAAAAATCGCACTTTTTGGCCTCTCAACGAGACCCCATGTAATTTTTGGCAAAACCGTCACGTGCTAAAATTCAACCTAATTGAATACTACAATTTGTGACTTTAATTGAGTCCATGGGTTCCGTAGTCTTTACCTGAGGAACCTTTGAAGTCGCGCTTGTCGCGAGACCGATTGCAACACTTTCCCCATGCTTCGCATTGGATAAAGTAACAACAAAAAACTAATAACAAAATAAAAATAAAAAATGTACAAAAATATATAAGGCACTTATACCATATACCTATACCTACTATTATTTGAAAAAATAATAATCATGATGAAAAAGTTAATTATTTTTAATTGATTTTTTTTGAATTTATTTAATAATAGTTTTCCAAATACAGAATACATATAAAATATAAACTCATAATATTTAATAATTATTTCTAACATTAAAATCATTTATTTTTTCTTTCAACTCACAAGTTGACCAGGAATTTAGGCAAAGCATTGCTCACATTACATCATCTTTTATCGATGTTCTAATATAATACTCATTTTTATAAGTTTTTCCCAAAACATTTTACTGCTTCATTTTTCATTTCTTTGCCCCAATTAGTTAATGAAAATTTTTCTAACTTATGTCGATGATCTAAAATTAAAGATGAACAGTAAATCCAATTTGTTTTGGAATAATATTTTAGCATTTTGTCTCTTGATGCTTGAAATGCAAGTAACAGAGTTTCATCTATTATGCTTTTATTAAATTTATTATCTAATTCATATACTATTGATTCTATTTTTGATAATAGTATATTGAAAGCAACAATTACTAAAAGTAATGTTACATATTTTTGTACGCTTATTGCTTTCGAAACGACTTTAAAATTTTTTAAAAATAAATTAATTCTATCAAGTAATATAGTAATAACCATTCATCATTACTTAATTTTTAACCGACTTCAAAAAAGGAGGAGGTTCTCTATTCGACTGATTTTTTTTTTGTGTCTATGTTATAATTCAGCTAAACTTGTATTTAATCTTTCATGACTTAACCACAATAATTTTAATGCTTTCAGACGGATTCCTATCTCTATCATTTCACGGGTGCTATTCCACCGTGTTTTCACATCTAAAATAAGTTTAATCTCAACAAAATCACTTGTGTAAAAAAGGCCAAGTTCGATTAATAAAATCCGTTTGCCAAAAATAGTAGTGAGATCTAATGTGCTGCCAAGTTCAACATCATCAATTTATTAAATGAGTCGAGAATATATTAGTAACTTCAATTAAAACGCATGTTTTTCATTTCACAATGTCCCTCTATATTTTTTATTGATTTCACATTTTTAGTTGAAATTATTTTCCTAAAACTTGGCTTTTACGCATTAAATTATTATTATTATTATTGTTTGATAGGGCCTCCACCCCTCCCCTCTTATTAAGATCCCATGATATGGTAACTAGTAATTCGTGACATACATAATAATGCGTAAAAGCCAAGTTTTATGAAAACAATTTCAACTAAAAATGTGAAATCAATAAAAAATATAGAGGGACATGTGAAATGAAAAACATGCGTTTTAATTGAAGTTACTAATATATTCTCGACTCATTTAATAAATTGATGATGTTGCACTTGACAGCACATTAGATCTCACTACTTTTTTTGGCAAACGGATTTTATTAATCGAACTTGGCCTTTTTTTACATAAGTATTTTTGTTGAGATTTCACTTCTTTTTGTAAGTTGGATTTATCCTATAAATTTAACCCCTTCATTTCGGGCCCTGAAGAAGGAAAAGTTTCGATTTTTCAATTTCGTCCTTTATTAATGTGTCAAGCTTTACCAGAATGCCAAATTTCAGCATTCTAGGTTCATTGAATTTTTAGTTTATGTTAATTAAGCCTATAACTTTCACCCCTTCATTTCGGGCCATGAAGAAGGAAACGTTTCGATTTTTCAATTTCCTCCTTTTTTAATGTGTCAAGCTATACCAGTATGCCAAATTTCAGCATTCTAGGTTCATTGAATTTTTAGTATATGTTAATTAAGTCTATAACTTTCACCCCTTCATTTTAGGTCCTGAAGAAGGGAAAGTTTCGATTTTTGGATTTTTCCCATTAATTGTACCCTAAACTCCACTTGCCTGCCAAATTTCAGCATTCTAGGGTTAGCAGAAGTCCTCTAGAATTTTGATGAGTGAGTGAGTCAGTCAGTCAGTGAGTGAGTGACGAAAAAGCCTATATTTGGCTTCTTGTAACTTGGATGGTATAAACAGTATATATGAAATTTTGTTATTTAGTTAAGCTTATGGACGAGTATTCTGGAAAAAATTTCAGCCATGTAGAGGTTTCCAATACGAAGTTACAGAGGCGTCAAAATGGCATGAGTTGTTTCCGGTAAAGGGTAGTCTGGCAGTGCACACATCCTCGCTCGAATCGAACTTGGCTGGGGCACTGCCGTGCCCCCAGATATAAGAAATATTTGACCCATTGCAATAATCTTTTAATTTTAATTAAAGTTGTTCTGAATTTCTAATTTTGATAAAGGTGGCTTGTAACTTAGAAATACATGATGATGGACTAAATTCATTAGAAATCATTTTAGCTAATTCCATTTCAAACATGTCTGCCTACCTGGTGTAATGGTCAGCATCTCTGGCTGGGAACCCGGAGGTCTCGGGTTCGATTCTCGGCTATACCCAGACATTTTTTCTGTAAGTATAGGGTCTGGTAATAAAAATTATGTGGGAGATAAATTTAACCAATTTATCGCGCGGAGAATTTACCACTGCTCGAAGCCCTTAAAACTTAGTAAATTGGATTGTATCTAACTTTCTGAGATTTGGCTCGTGATTCCGGCTTCTTTCCTTCTACTCTGTTCTTTTCACGATGGAGGGGCCAGCCCATACAGGCCTTTAGGGGATGCACCTTCTGGTGTATCTCCTTATCACATCAATATCATTAAAAAAAAAAAAACAATTCATCATCATGTGTTACTTGGTGATCGAATTCATTTTCTAAAATAGCATGTTGGATCAGAAGAATCAAATATTTCTTGAAAAGCATTTTGATGCGAAGTTAATAAATGCTTCTTCATACCAGGCGTGTTGCCATCTTTTCTTCTAATAATTTTATTAATTTTTAATTTTGCACATATTAAACATTTTGCCTTTTTTCATTTTTTATCAGATCAAATTTGAAAAACTTCTCAAACTTCGATGATGTTTTTATTTCACACAATTGATTAGATGAATCAATTTTTTCACTTTCTTCTAGTCTCGGTCTTTTACTTGGATTTTCGTTATCAGAAACACTCGACGACATACTGACTTTAACTGAAATTTAAATAAAATAATTAAAATAAGGTCATTTAAAATTTTGCTTCAAATATTTTCTTAGAACGCCTTCCCTTTCTGCTTAATATTTAGTTCTTGGAAGACCGAGCTTCGCTCAGGTTTTAGTTATTGCTTATTTGAAAAGGTCTTTGAATTTGAAAAGGTCTAATTAGTAATGAAGGGTAAATATCTTTTGGGCAGTTTATAAAAGAATTTTATCCTTTGAGAAAGGCTTTGAAACTCCATTGTCTTTGAGTCGATTAAGTCTATGATATTCTACCTACAATAAGGAAATCATTTATTAAAAAAATATTATCAAATCAATAGTGTAGAAGAAAATAATAATAAAAATTAAAAAAATAAATAAAAATTACATACCTAATTTCACTAAATGATAATTTTAAATTATAAAAGAGCAGTTTAAAAAAAAATATTCTGTTATTCTTATATACTGGTTGAATTCCAAATTAATTCCATATGAATACCATGTACCTATAATTCTTCAGGTAATGTTTCTATTTAATTTCAGGAAGATTATTTCTCCCCAAAATTAAGAAAATGAATATTTACAAAAGTTATTGAAAAAATATATTGAAAAGAAAAAATTATTTGTTAAATTTATTAATTCTTTTAAAATATTAAAAAAAAGGCAAATCTTCTAGAAAACAATATTAAAAACGTTTATTTTAAACCTAAACGTTTCCGTAGAAATTTCACCCTTTATCAATATTTTTGAAATTTGAAAAAAAATTACTTTGTTTTCTAGAAGATTTGTATTTTTTTAAAAATATATTTTAATTTATTCAATATAATATTCTATTAAAAGTAAAAAGTTTAAAAACGTGTTTTTTCATTAAATTTCCTTTGGATTGAATATCCTAATTATTAAAAAAATGTATATGAGTTAAAAATAAGTATTAGTAATGAAGCTGTTAAAACTTTTATTTTTGTGATTAATTTTATTAAAGTTTGAATTTTTATTTAAATTACACATGATTGATTATAATTATTTATTGAAAACAAATAATACAACATAATTACTATAAATCGTATGTTTCCTGTATTTGATTCGATAGAGAATCGAATCCAGGTGATTTTTGTCAAATATTAAGTGAAAATAATATCCGAATTTATATATTTCTAACTTGAAATAATGAAGTTAAATATATTTATAATTTTCTCATTAATATATTAAAGAATAATTAACACATTAACGAGAATTATTTTGATCACGCTTTTTAAACAAAATAGAGTGAGTGAGTGTACTCCTTCTAGTCTATATCGAGCGTAAGTTTCGAATTTCGTAGCTCTGAGACTTATGGTTGCGAAACGCAAGGCGGGGTACATACGTACATACGCAATGACCAATGGATTTTTGGCCTCTGGGGACCACAATATCCGGTTTTATGTCCTAAATCCGGTGTCCAACTATTAAGGCCATCGATTCCTTCCACTTAGAAATTACAAAATGAAATTGACATATTTCATCTCTGAGATAGAAGCTCTCAAAGAGTCAGGACCCAGGCAGGCGATCGCAATACTTCACATTACATTCTATAGAATATAAATGTGAAAGTAAAAAATCATGGTTGAAAATGATTTTCTCCAGTTTCTAGACATTTTCCATCACAGAGAGCAAAAAACAATTTTTTTTAGTGAATTCATTTATAGGCTCGCCCGGCAGGCAAGCTTCATCTGTCACCTTGGCGTACCGAGTAAAATAAAAACTCATATTGTTTTTTAAATATTATTGGGGAATTTTATTTTTACCGTTGACCACACTTCAGAAAAAGATCCGGAACATGTTCGGGACATCTACTACGAACGTAGTTAGAAATTAAATAAATTTATGATTTTCTCATTAATATATTAAATAATAATTAACATATTAACGAGAATTGTGTTGATCGCGCTTTTTAAACAAGATATATATCGCGAGACTACTGCTGGTTGAAGCTATTGGAGTCCGCTGAGTCTTAACTCTGGACCAAGAGAGAATGAAAAAGATATGATCCATTTGGCTATAATCCAGCATCATTTTCGCGTTTAGCCAGCATGACACTTTTTATATCAAACATTGATATGAACCACCAAATGAATTTGAAATCTAAGATGTTATATATTCAATCTCCCAGTCAGGTGCGCTAGATCTGTTAACACATATGTTAGGTGCTTGCCATTAATTAATCGCATGCTTCCTGTATTTGATTCGATAGAAAGCGCGATCAAAACAATTCTCTTTAATGTTTTAATTATTCTTTAATATATTAATGACAAAATTATAAATATATATAATTACTATATATTGTATTATTTGTTTTCAATAAATAATTATAATCAATCATGTGTAATATTATATTGGCTTTCAGAGTGTTTAGACGTGTGTTAGTGAGCTCCTGCTTTTTTCGGAATTTTGACTGGTGATTTTGAACTCATTTCATCGGGGTTGGTGTCATCAGATGTGGTTTTTGATCCTCTTTTGAATTGACTTTTTATAGAATCATTCGGTCCATCGTTTCGCGAGTGGCATCTTTATTACTGTATTGTGTTCTCATATTTCCCTCTAGAGACAGATTCATTAGTGCGGGTGATTGAGCTTTAATCCTTTAATCTTTTAATCGGTAATATAATTTTGACAGTGCATTTACTCTCCAAAATTTAAGCTTCATTAGGCTTTCCTAAGAATCTCACTCATTTGAGAATTATTTCCAGGGCTGTTCCTGTCCCCTCCCGTTTCTCGACCAGTCTCGACGACGTCACCACTTATCCCTCTTGATCCATTGACCTCTGATTTTTCATGGTGCATTGAACTGTAAATATTTTTTTTATTTTTTATTAGTGTTTGTTTACTATTTATCTGGTGAATTATTTTTAATAATTGTTTTTGATAATTATAAGGAAATATTTATATATTTATCAAACTTCGATGGCCACTTCAAACTGTGGTCACTGTGGGAAGAGAATTGGTCCCAGAGCATCCTATATAAATTGCGGGGGTGATTGCTGAAGGGCTTTCCATCTTGAATGCGCTAAAATTAAGGAGGAGGACTTTAGTCTTATGATATCTCTGGATGGTTCTTCTAAGTATTCTTGTGTAATATGCACAAGGAAAGGCCGCTCATCTGGATCTCGGACTGGCTCTCCCTTACCAAGTATGGGGGCGACCCCGGCTCTTGACAGAATGGACACCGTTTTGGAGTTGTTAGCCTCTGTTCGGAAGGAGATGTTTGCGCTCAAGGATGAAGTGACCTCTCTTAAAGGTGAAGTTACCTCTCTCAGAGGTGAAAATGGGGAACTCAAGTCACTTATGATTGGCTTGAGTTCGAGTTCTTGTGGAGGCTGGCTCGCGGCTGGCTCAGTCCCCCCGGCTCATGCTGGCACTCGTTTTGGCTCGGTTTCGGTGGGGCACAACCATTGGCTGCTTCAAACAACACGTCTGAATCTGTCCCGTCGCGAGAGCTTGGTCGTCGGAAGAGTCATGGGGAGTCTTCTAAAGTGAAAAAACCAACTATTTTATGTAAGGGGTCGAATACGACCCTGCGGACGGCTGGTAGGAAAGCACTAAGAAAGGCTGTCTTTGTTACGCGACTGGGTCCTGACACTTCGGAATCGATTCTCGGGGACTACATTAGGAGCGACCTCGGAATTGGGTCAGCGTAATGTACCAGGCTTAAGACAAGGTTCGATAGCTACTCGTCTTTTCACATCTTAGTCGAGGAATCCGACCTGGAGAGGATTCTGGATCCTGATGCTTGGCCTGATGGCATTTTATTATCTTTATTCTTGGTAGTTTAAATGATAACCAGAGATATATCTCAAAAAACGGGGTAGCAACCCAAAGCCAAGAGAAAGATTAGTATATTACCAGAACACCGGGAGCATGAGGGGTGAGCTGGACAGGATCAGGGTGTCTGATGCGACGGCGGAGAATAAGGGTTTGACATTTGTCTATCAGAATGTTAATCGTTTTTCTGGCAAAATCTTAGATGTTGAACTTGATAGACAAGTACAAAATTCAAGTGTTGTGCCTGACGGAGACATGGTTGAAGGCGGATAAAATGTCTTTTATTGTCAATGATTTTGGAGTGGCCAGTGTCTTTAACAGAGAGTCTGCTAGGGGTCGGGGAGCCTTGATACTGTAAAGTTCAATTTGGAATTTAAAGATAGAGTCGATATATTTGGACACTCGATAGAGCATGTATGTGAGATGGCATGTGCGGAGATAGAGGAGTATTTGGTGCTGTGTGTTTATTGGCCTTCAGCGTCGGACTATTCCTTGTTTTTGACTACACTTGAGGATGTTTTGGATAAGGCTTTCAAATCTAATAAGGAATTGCTGGTCTGTGGTGACTTCAATGTTGATTTTTTTGCTGGACTCGGGAGAGAGTGCTGAGTCGGTTTCTCTGTTTGGGTCGTTTGTTTTGAAGTACCTTTTTGGAGATCCCACCAGGGTTACTGTGGGGTCGGCCACATGCATTGATAATGTACTAATTGGTTGTAAAATAATGGATAGATTGGTAATAGTCGGTGCCCCGCCTGATCAAAGGGGTCTTTTGATTAAATTGTTTCAAAGAGACTGAGCAATAAATGATAATTGTATGGAGCTTAGATCTTTAAATGAAAATAAACTGGAGAGGCTGAGGTCTCGGGTAGAATATGGATTGCCATTAGTTCAGTTTAGATCCTGTGACCCAGATTATAATTATGAGACGCTTTTTCGGAGAATACTTGATCAATTCAACAAAATATGTAAAATGAGGGAAGTCAAAGTGAATAAAAAGTTAAACTTCAGTGACTGGGCAACTAAAAGTATAAGAATCAGTAGGGATGTTTTATATGATCTCTACGATAGAAAATTCACAACTGATGATGACAATTTTCATGTGAGGAAATATTCTAAATTATTTAAATTAATATGTCATCAAGCTAAGGCTATGCACATTGGTGATAAAATAAAAAAATCCACTAATAAAATAAGAACAGTATGGAAAATTATTAACACTGAAACAGGTAGAGATAGATGTTCTGGTCAATCTGTGACCCTGAAAATAAATGACGAGCTTGTTTCATGTAAGTTGATAGTTGACAAAACTTTCGAAATTTTTTTTGCAAATGTTCCCATGGAAATAACAAATCGTCTGGCTTCCTCTTCTCAAGTTGCTGAGTCATTGTTAAGAAGGCATCTTAAAATTGATGTACCAGACTTACATTTTAAATATGTGTCTGCTGATGAAATTATCAAAACATTCAAACTTTTGAATGCTAAGAAAACCGAAGACATTTGGGGTCTATCAGTTAAAGTAATTGAATCAATTATAGTGGTAATTGCGCCTTTTCTGGCCATAATTTATAATAGTTACATAGATCGAGGTGTTTTCCCCACTTTGATGAATTTCAGTAGGATTGTCCCTATCTTTAAGTCGGGCTGCAGTGAAGATCCCTACCACTAGAGGCCAGTGTCTGTACTGCCTGCACTAAGTAAAATTTTTGAGAAATTAATGTTAATCCAAATGCTCTCGCATTTTGATAGAAATGGGTTGATGCACGATAAGCAGCTTGGGTTCACTAAAGGAAGAGACATGAAAGTTTGATGATGAATATCTTTTGAACGCTTAATTTAATCGCCAAAACATAAGACACCCTTTTTATAGAGCAGTTAATTTCCTACAAAAATTTGTATTGCGAATTTTATAATATCCATTTATTGTCGAGTTATGAAATTCATAATCAAAAATGAAATTTGTCTTAAAATAATCAAACTTAAATCTTCAATATCTTTCAAATGGTAAGGTTTACGGATAAAATATAAGATACCTTTTTTGTAGAGCATTAAATTTCCTACGAAATTCTTCAAGAACATTTTTCTGTACAATCAATTAATGATGAGGTATGAATTTTTTTTTATATTGGACTGAGAAAAAAATAAAAAACTGCGATGCGGAGGATCTTCTTATTAAAATTAAGAGCTCATATTTAGAAAGAATTTTTTTAAGGTGTCTAGCAACCCATTTTTTCGTGTCACTTGTAAAAAAAAAATAATGGATTTTTTTGACCCACCCTAATATATATATATATATATATATATATATATATATATATATATATATATATATATATATATATATATATGTAGGATTTATTGGATAGACCTCGATTAGAGAGAGAAAATTCAAGAATATTTGAGATATTTATGTTTTATTGGAATAATAACAGAGATATTGTTAAAATCAACAGAGTTTAAAATGCTTTTAAGAAATAATAAAGGGGTAGCTCTTAAAAGAGCTGCTTGGTATTTACTTTCGTAAATGATGATTAGCTGATTCTTGTGTCTTGAAGTCGTGTTTGAGCTTTTGAGCTCCTCTGCGAGCGGTAATGCTCCGTGGGTCGTGGTGAGCCTTTGTATTTCCGTAAATAACGATTAACATGATCTTGTATCTTGATGTGTTCTTGTATCCTGAAGTGTTTACGTATAATTACCTTGGCCTGATCAGAGGCTGATTCAGAGGTCGGCACTGGTTGAAATAGAAAGCCGACGCTGACTGGACTTGGAGATGTTAACCTTTATGGAACCCGGAGGTGAACTCGAGAGCTCAACTTGAACTTCCTCTGTTGAGAGTTGATGAGAAACTGCCTGAATCCATGGGCACCTAGGACCTTTATAACAAAACGGGTTGCCACCTCTATCATGCCAGCCGATCACCCCCACTCCGTAGTTCAGCCAATCAGAGACTAGCTGATCTAGAGAGGGAGTAGTGGGGAGTACGCTTAGGCGGGAAAAGTAATGCGTCAATCTGAGCAACCTTTGGCAAGCGATGTAGCCTGGATCGTGCGCCATTGTGAGTGCATTTTCGACGGTAGAAAACCATTTATAGGTTAAACGCACGTGGCTCTGAGTTGTTGATATTGCTCCTTGTAGAATCCCATATATATATATTATATACATAAATAAACCATTTTATTTTGAATGCTCTTCTTGATTTTGAAACATTTTTTCCATTGGTTTTTTATTTAGCTTCATCCTTGAATCCGGTCACAAAAATATGCTTATTCACTTCTTCGTTTCCATGTTTTGATATCATTTATTTCGATTACGTTATGTCATCTTCGTTTTCTCATCTGTTTACTAGGGGGAGATTAATCGATTTTTTGATAAAATCCGGATACTATTCAATGCGAGATTTGTTCGAAACATTGATCAAACTCTCGCAGGGCAAACAAAATACAAGGGAGAGATTCCAATTCTAAATAACATGGTTTCAGACCGTAAATCAATATATACTATAATAAATTTAATCTTCCTGATCGTTAATATTTATAGAAATAAATATGGATAATTTTCTTACACAATTTTTAGGGTTCCATATAAATGTAAAACAGGACCCTTTTAGTGTCGTTACATTGTCCGCCTATCATCAGACTATAAATTTTATTTAAATCACACATAATTAATTATAATTATTTATTGAACACTAACAAATAATACAATATATCTACGACGCTTCGTTCGCTTATTCTGTTTTGATATCATTTATTTCGAGTATGAGCACTCACTCTGATTTTAGTGCAATTGAGCTTGCTGCGTTATTGTACAGTTATATACAAGTATAAGTACAAGTGTATATAAGCAAGATGAGCTAATCTAAAATCGGAGTGGGTGTTCATTCTTGAAAACGATCGCGGAAAAAGCCGTTCTAAACGCCCTAGTTATATTGTATTATTTGTTCTTATTCAATAAATAATAATAATTAATCATGTGTGATTTAAATTAAATTTCTACTCTTAATAAATAGATATGTTTATTTGTATCAAGCAGAGGATAACCTCATTGATTTCTTCTTATATATTTAATTATTATTAACATAATTTACCTGTTCAAAAGTACTCACTCATTTTCTAAAGTCAATCAAATTGTGCTAATAAAAATTGTATGTAAAATATCTCTTTAGTAATAGATATGCTCATGTGTATTTACATACACAGTAAGTGCGTGTCTATACTCTTTTTAAGTCAGCTCGTGCGTATCTAGAGCAGCCTACGAGCTCCAGGTCAGAACCATTCTTCCCCTCCAGCCATCCGCCTTGAACATCCCGAAAAGATTCATACTTTCTTACGCGTATTTCTATCTCTTGAACAAAATAAAAATTATTGTATATAAAAATAAAAAAATTCTAACTAATCGTATGTTTCCTATATTTGATTCAATCGCGAATCGAATGCAGGTGATTTTTGTCAAATATTAATTGAAAATAATATCTGAACTTATATATTTCTAAATTGAAATAATGAAGTTAAATAAATTTATAATTTTCTCATTAATATATTAAAGAATAATTAACGTATTAACCAGAATTATTTTGATCACGCTTTTTAAACAAGATATATATCGCGAGACTTCTGCTGGTTGAAGCTATTGGAGTCTGATGAGTCTTAAGTCTGGACCAAGAGAGAATGAAAGAGGTATGATCCATTTAGCTATAATCCAACGTCATTTTGCGTTTAGCCCGCATGACACTTGGATGGATCACCAAATTAATTTGAAATCTGAGATGATGTATATTTAATCTCCCAGTCCAGAGCGCCCGATCTGATAGCACCTATGGTGCCGCTCAAGCAGCTGGGAATATTAATTTTAATATTAAGAAAATAAAAAAATAATTATCGATAAAAAAATGGACTGTAAGTAGTTTTTAATGGAATTTAATATAAATTTTTGGATTATAAAATATGAATTTTTAAAATTGAATACAAGTGATTTTATGTTAGGAGTAAATTAAAACTATATATATAAATAAAGAAGTTAAAGGTTCAGCTAATTGCAAAAATATAAATATGCACAAAAATATAAGCAAATTTTATATATAAATAAATTATATATAAATTAAAGTAATAATATAAATTAATTCAACTTAAGATGAAGAAAATGTACGTATACTTCCGTTTAATTTTATTAAAAGTTAATTAATAAACGCCAAATTGCGTTTTTAGCCCAAATTGCTAAACATATAATATATAGCCAGATGATCGAAGCGTGCAACACAATTTAATCTGTTTTCTATTTGGTTGTAAATCAAATAAACAAATAGAAAAAAACTCAAGATCAATCTAAATTGATGAAAAAACAAATAAAAATATGCTTGCGATCTATCTGCTATTATCATGAATTTTGAGCACTCAATAATTCATATTAACGCTCTCTGCGTAGGTTCAAAATAATTGTTGCTGATCGGTTATCACAAACATGGGCAAATTTGAGGTTAAGAGATGATTTTCCTTATTCTGGTCTGATTGGGAGAAACAAAATAAACAGATTAATAAACTCAATTAATTAAGGTAATGCAAATATATAGAAACATAATTCAGAGATGAAGATAAAAAACCTTTTACCTGATTGGGAGAGAAAAAGAGGCGATTACATGGTAAATTCAACAATTTTCCGCTATTCGAGGACTATTTTTAAGGCAGACAGAAATAGATAAGAAAGTGATCAATAATTGATTGATATTATAAAAATTTTACTCACGCTATCGAAGGAGTTAGGACCATATCTAACGGCATCGAAATAAGAAGTGAGTTTAACAAAAATTAGTGATAAGCTTAGAAAAAAAAGCAATGAAAATAGAAAGAAGATAGCAATTAGTGCCTCAAAATATCGAGGTACCCAGCACCATCTATTTTTCCATTTGACACGGCGGTAATTTTGAAAACGAATATTTGGAGAGCTCAATTTGCGAGCACCAACCTATGTTAGGTGCTTGCCATTAATTAATCGTATGTTTCCTATATTTGATTCAATCACGAATCGAATGCACGTGATTTTTGTCAAATGACGTTGGATTATAGCTAAATGTATCATATCTTTTTCATTCTCTCTTGTTCCAGACTTAAAGACTCAGCAGACTCCAATAGCTTCAACCAGCAGTAGTCTCGCTATATATATCTTGTTTAAAAAGCGCGATCAAAACAATTCTCGTTAATATGTTAATTATTATTTAATATATTAATGAGAAAATCATAAATTTATTTAATTTCTAACTACGTTCGTAGTAGATGTCCCGAACATGTTCCGGATCTTTTTCTGAAGTGTTGTCAACGGTAAAAATAAAATTCCCCAATAATATTTAAAAAACAATATGAGTTTTTATTTTACTCGGTACGCCAAGGTGACAGACGAAGCTTGCCTGCCGGGCGAGCCTATAAATGAATTCACTAAAAAAAATTATTTTTTGCTCTCTGTGTTGGAAAATGTCTGGAAACTGGAGAAAATCATTTTCAACCATGATTTTTTTACTTTCACATTTATATTCTATAGAATATAATGTGAAGTATTGCGATCGCCTGCCTGGGTCCTGACTCTTTGAGAGCTTCTATCTCAGAGATGAAATATGTCAATTTCATTTTGTAACTTCTAAGTGGAAGGAATCGATGGCCTTAATAGTTGGACACCGGATTTAGGACATAAAACCGGATATTGTGGTCCCCAGAGGCCAAAAATCCATTGGTCATTGCGTATGTACGTATGTACCCCCCTTGCGTTTCGCAACCATAAGTCTCAGAGCTACGAAATTCGAAACTTAAGCTCGATATAGACTAGAAGGAGTACACTCACTCACTCTATTTTACTTTCTATGTGATAGCTTAAGGAGCCCAAAGGCTCATCACTACCCCCTGTCCCTTAATTGAATTTAACTAACATTGGAGGGTTATTAAGAATCACTTAGCTACTCTCGACGATTAATTAATCCCCAAAGGCATTGCCCGTGTACACCTCGTGGAGGTGGATTCGTTCAATTTCTTTCTAGCCATATCTAAGAAACTATTAAATATACCCATGTACAGTTTGCTTTGTGAGTGGCCTGGTTCTAGTAACCAGGGTTTTTTCTAGGTATGCGCAGCACAGAGTTATGCTGCACATTTACATTTCTTAGGTTCTAGTTCGCTATAAATAGTATGCGCAGCTGCACGAACTGTGTGTTCGTGGAGCTACGCATTTACAGTTCGAGTATAAAGGTTATGCTTATATTTTAGTTCACAATGAATATTTATGCGTTTCTGCACGATATATGTATTCGCGGAGGTATGCATTTACAGTTCACATTTAACGTATATGGAGATATACAGTTTATATATTAAAATTAATAATAACACATAGTAAATCTTATCCATTAAATCTCAAGTACAATTGTTGAGTGGTTTGTGTTGGTATTTCTTATGCGTAGATGTGCGGATTTTAATGTCCGCGCATCTTCGCATTTACATTGTTATTATACTATTTTCTTTCAGCTGGTCTAGCCCTGGACTGGTGGCTTGTTGTGTCGTGAATGTGTTGTTTTCTAATTTGAAATGCTGCTTTGGCGAAATTTTGGAGTTTTATGAAGAGATTTTCGTTTTCAATTAGTTTCGAAAGATCGTTTATAAATTCGGGGTCATATAATTCGGGATATCCGATTGCGGAGTATATGGGACATTCAAATAGTATGTGATCCACATCCTCCACCCGATCGGGGCAATTATGACAGAAGGATACCGGAGCGTCCCGGGCGCCCCTTCTGTTTAGGGGGTTGTTTATGGATCCGTATCCAGTAATTAAGAAATTTGTCCACATGCCCGGCCTGAACCACCTGGGTTGAGACTTATAGCTAATTGTTTTAATGAATCTTTTAGTGTCTATTCCTGATTCAGACGCATCCCAGACCGCCTGGGCCGACTTCGTGATTTCCTTATCGAGCCTTTTGTGTTCATTTTTAATGTTGTAATCGTCTATGGATTCATGTTCGGTAAAATGAAAACCGTCAACTTGGAAGCTGATGTTTTTCCTGATATGATATTTTGCTGCCGTTTTGAGGAACTCCAGCCCGAGCGGCGCGGCCCCCACCAGTGCCCTAAGAGCTGCAGTGGATACGGTTCGACAGGATTTCACCGAGCATAGTAACATCTCTCGGTGAAGTTTATCGGTGATTTTAGTGGTGCCAGCAGAATTAAAAATTTTTGCGAAGGAGAGCGCGATTGAGCCATAGGTAACGATGGGCAGGAATAGATTGTTTAGGTAAAAGCGAAGAGTGGTGCTGTTTATACCCCAGTTTTCACCCGCGGATGCTTTGATTGCATGGTTAAGTATTCTAATTTTATCACTGATTGAATTTAGGTGGGAGCGGAAATTTAATTTTTCGTCAATAATGACTCCCAGGTATTTTGCCTCTTTTTCAATATTTACTTTTTTTTGTCTACGTAGATCAAAACGCGTCATCCATTACCCAGTTCCACGCCATGGGGCCGATAATAGAGCCCTGTGGACAGCCTTTCTGCATGAACGAGTTGAAGGACCGGTCCCCGAATTTGATTGTCATTTTTTGATCTTTAAAATAGGATTTTATTATGTTCAGAAGTTTAGACGAGACGTTTGCTCTAGAAGGAGTACAGCAAGCTTTTGCTGTTGAAATAGGAACATCGGAAGTTAGGATTTACATGAAAGATTTTTCGTTTTTTTTTTTTATTTTCTCAAAAACGGCACTAACGATTTTTTTTAAATCGGTGTACTTATCAAGTGTCTTTAGTTATTAGTCGTGTATAAATTTTAATCCGATTAAAATAAAGGAAGGGAGTGAAATTAGGAGTGTCGAGATGATTTAAAATAAGTGAGAATGTGAAAGTCGCGTGGTGACCACACCAGTTGATTTTTCTGACTGTGTGCCCGGATTCACATAGCCAGGATATAAGAATGAAAAGCCCTAGAAAGTTCATTATTGTTAAAAAATTTTTGTATTTCCATTGCGGAGAACTTTTTAGATTTTGGCCATTCTACCTCCAGATCCTCCGGTTAAAAAGTACAAAATTATTTTCTATTTTAAGTTTTAATCCTTTTCTATGGTAAAAAAAATCAACAATCGAACAAGTGTTTTTTGAATTACCATTTAATAAATTAATGATTTCACCGAAACTGCAAACAGTGTACTATCGAATTTCAGCTCATTTTGAGAACTTTTCTCAAATAACGATTTGATCTTTTCTGATTTTTTTGCATTTTTCATCCGGAAGTTCTGAAGCAAGAAACCACAAAATCTTATCATCTCTTCGTTTTGGGGGAGAAAATTATCTTGTTATCAGGACGAGCTTTCTTTGGACTCCAAAATTTTGCGTGGGTATAAAATCATGCTTTAAAATGTTTTTTCACATATATTTAACTTTATATTTTAATTGGCTCCCCCCTTCTCCCTAAGCCCTCTTACCAAAATAATAACCACTAGATTATAAAATCAATACAATGTAAAATGTAAATTCAGTCTTTTGTTAAACCTCCTGACGATGGGCTCGTAACCCGAAATATGTATAGAAAAAAATAAAAAATCTCCAAAATATAATTATAAAAAAAAAATTTATTTTTTAAATTTTTATTTCCTCTTTGTGAAACACCGCTATAACCCGTAAAAAAAACTCCTGCGTTTATTATGTTTCACTATAAACCAACACCGCTTTCCCTAAATGTTATTTATATTTTAAACCAATTCACTCTCATTACTTTTTACTTTACCATACAATACAGGTATGGTCAAGTATTGTAATCGTACATGAAAAAAGAGTTTATTTTCCTTCTTTTTTTTTCGAAATAATCCAAAAACTGCTGAAACTATTTTGATTAAAAAAATTGTACGAAACCATGGCATTTCACTCTACAACTTTTTACTTTATCCAATGCGAAGCATGAGGAAAGTATTGTAATCGGTCTCGCGGCAAGCGCGACTTCAAAGGGTCCTCAGGTAAAGACTACGGAACCCATGGACTCAATTAAGGTCACAAATTAGGTTGAATTTTAGCACGTGACGGTTTTGTCAAAAATTACATGGGGTCTCGTCGAGAGGCCAAAAAGTGCCATTTTTTTGGAAGTGCGTGCGGATGGATGGATGTTATCGTTTTTTCGTCCACGATTTTTTCCACACCGTTTCACCTATTGAAATGAAATTGAAAACCTACCATTCTTTTAACAAAATGAAGCGCTGATTAGTTTTTGGCACATATCGCTTATCAAGCTTGAGTTGTTTGCCATAAAAGAATTTAGTCTTTTATTTTAAGTCGATTCTTCCACGTTATAAGTAGAGGTTGCCATTAATAGTCATAACATCAAAAATGGAATGCAATAGGGTTATTCCTCTAGTATTAGATAAGAATCGATCGGTATTTTTGATTTTAAGCCGATTCCTCCATGTCTTTAGCAATGGTTACCAATAATAATCGAAACGTCAAAAACCTAATGTAGAATTATTATTCCTCAAGTATTAGATGAAAATCGATCACTATTTTTGATTTCAACTCGATTTCTCCATGTCTTCAGCAATGGTTACCAATAATAACCGAAACGTCAAAATTCCAATGTAGAATGGTTATTCCTCGACTATTAAATGAGAATAGATCATTATTTTTGACTTAAAGTCAACATGAACTGCAAATTGCAACTGATATCTGATTAATAATAAAGGAATAAACATATTGATATTTCAAGTGAATTTGAATAAAGTTTAGCAACGATCCTTTGCAGTTTATTTAAAATTATTTTTTAAATTTCCATTAATAAAATAAGAGTTTCTCCCGAAACGTTTGGATTTCAAATAAATGTTTTCAGATTGTTTTTTTATTAAAGAATTGTATTTATTTATTACTAAATACCACCAATAAAATTTTTTCAACATATATTTTTTATAAAAAAATAACCAAAAGTTTGGTAGCTACAATAATAACAAATAATATCAATGGTACACACTTGAAAATGAACATCTGGTTTATAAGTATATGTACATATATGTTTATATTAATTTACATCAAGCAAAGGAAGTCGTCTTTTGTTTGCTCTTATGAAATTAACAACAGTGCTATAATGAAACTATTTTGTTTTGCCCAGAGAAGCAGAGTTGTTGATTCTCAAAAAGAAATCAATGAGGTTGTCCTCTGCTTGGTACAAATAAAATAAATCTCTCTATATAATTTATTTATTTGAGTCTATCTGTTATTTCTCATGGCTTCAAATACCCAATTGGATTTAGGTAAATTCGTTTTGTAGTAATAGTAAGCAGGTCACTGAACAAATAATTTGTTTTGAATCCATGAGAAATAACAGATATAATATTTCTTATTAAAAAGACTGATGATGAAGATCAAACCTTTGAAACTATAGTCCCAAAAAATAAATTATATAAACACTGCTTTAATATCGGAATGAAAATATTTTAATTTTAAAAAGTTTTCATTTTCCCTCAGATTCTTGATAGTTCTCCTGCTTTGAAAACCGAAGTTTCAAGAAACCCAACCCTTTCGAGCCATTAACTAACGGATTATAAATTCTGCACGTGAGTCAATAGGCTAAAGAAGAGAGCAGTAACTAACTAGAATAACACTTTTACTTTCGCTTGTCTCAAGGTTTGCTTATAATTGCCTGTTATCAAGGGCTGGAAAGTTAGTTGTGGAATTATTTGGTTGCAAGTCGCCAACTGTTTTCCAATCGATATTTGATTAATAGGCGCCCTCGCAAGGTGCCACGGGTCCGAGCCGTGTGGTCAAAAGCGCCAGTCCATCCGCGAACCGCCCACCGATACCATCCATCCATGCTAAAGCTAAATCAGCCTTTTATCAATTTGACAGTCGGAAAGAAGGTGTGAAATTTTAATTCGTGTCCTCGTGCGAGCTAGATAATGTTCTATTAAAGGGCCCAATGAGAACGTAATTAATTTGAAAATGTCTCGAGAGATGCCGTGTGTTAGCAAATTAGAATAATTATTTGAAAGTTAAGTTAAATTAGCCTGGATAGTATAACAAGTTTCTATCTTTTATAAGAATCTTGTTACTATAGAAAATTGTAATCCGGATAATTTCTTTACTTTACTTAAGTGTATTCAAAAGGTAATTTTTAAATTAGCTCTATTCAAACTTTTTAATTATACAAACAAGGAAATACTTCGGTGATCTAAGAATGAATGAAAGACCGCATCTTGGAAAAAAAATAAATGAGTGTAGAAATTAAACATGCCTACTCATTTTGCTTTTATAATATAGTTGAACCTGGATAAGCGTGCTCTGGGTAAGTGGGAAGCCTCTATAAATGGAAGGGAAAGGTCTGTTCGATTATTTTACAGATATTTAAGAAAACCTCGATATCTCAGTTGAAGCTCTCCGAATGATGAGACAAGTGAGGCTGTGCCTCAAAGGAAGATGGAAAGAAAGAATATTAAGTAGAATATTGAGGATTGAATGGAAGGCTGTCCAAGGATAAATATGTAAAAAGATGATTCCCAATAAAAGATTTATTGGAAAATTAACAAATATCAAATAAGATGTAATTTATTGGAATCCTTCCTCGTTTCTTTTCAAACCGACCTTTCAGAGGATCTTCCCTCCTTCAGGGCTCACAGGTTGAATGAAGGAAGAATATAACGATTTTTCTTCTTGTCTCCTTTATCAGTAAGTTCGAATATTCTGAAGATGGCAATACAAAAAAATATATCTACTACAACACCAAAGAGCACTGACAAGACAGACAGACAGGAGACAAGAAGGAAAATTGTTACATGCTTCCTTCATTCAACATTTGAACCCTGAAGAAAAGGGCAAGATCTCCAAAAGGTTGGTTCAAAAGTGAAAAAAAGGAAATTTTTCATTAAATCTTCCTTTATTGAGAATTATCTTTTAATTTATAATTATTTTTAAATTGAAAGTTTTTTATAGTCACAAACTAATAAAAAACAATAATTTAATTTAATTATTATTATTTATTTTATTAATTCACTAAACATAAACATAATCAACTGGTGTGTTCACCACACGACTTTCACATTTTCATTTATTTGAAGTCATCCCGACACTACTAATTTACACCCCCCTTCCTTTATTTTTTTTTTTGATTTTTTCAAAAAATTTTAAAAAATTAGTGTATTTATCAAGTGTCATGAGTTAATAGTTGTGTCAAATTTTTAATCCGATCGAATTAAAGGAAGGGGTTGTAAATTAGAAGTGTCGTAAAATAAATATTTGTCAAGACACTTGATAAATACCCTAATTTTTAAAAAAATCGTTACAGCCGTTTTTGAGAAAATCAAAAAAACGAAAAATCTTTCATGTAAATGTCTACGTCCGGTCTTATTTCGATCGATTTTAACCAAAAGCTTGATGATGTCCTTCTAGCATATATCAAGCTTCAGTTTCGAATTTCGTATCTCTGAGACTTATGGTTGCGAAACACAGGGGGGGGTAAATTCTTACGTACGTAAACATCAACTTCCGGTTTTTCTATTTTAGCCAAAATCTTGTTATACTTGTTGTAGTCTCTAGATAGCTTAAGTTTCAAATTTCAAGGCTGTGCGACTTTCCGAAGACCAGATATGAACGATTAAAATATTTATTTTACGACACTCCTAATTTACAACCCCTTCCTTAAATTCAATCGGATTAAAAATTTGATAAAATGATTAACCCATGACACTTGATAAATACACTAATTTAAAAAAAAAAACGTTAGAGCCGTTTTCGAGAAAATCAAAAAAAACGAAAAATCTTTCATGTAAATGTCCACTTCCGGTCTTCCGATTTTAACCAAAAGCTTGATGTACTCCTTCTAGCATATATCAAGCTTCAGTTTCGAATTTCGTATCTCTGAGACTTATGGTTGCAAAAGACAGGGGGGGGGGGTAAATTCTTACGTAACATCAACTTCCGGTTTTTACATTTTAGCCAAAATCTTGTTATACTTCTTGTAGTCTCTAGATAGCTAAAGTTTCAAATTTCAAGGCTCTGCGACTTTCCGGAGACGAGATGAACGATTAACATATTTATTTTACGACACTCCTAATTTACAACCCCTTCCTTAAATTCAATCGGATTAAAAATTTGACAAAACGATTAACCCATGACACTTGATAAATACACTAATTTTTAAAAAAATCGTTAGAACCGTTTTTGAGAAAATAAAAAAAAAAAACGAAAAATCTTTCATGTAAATGTCCACTTCCGGTCTTCCGATTTCAACCAAAATCTTGATGTACTCCTTCTAGCACAGTGGTTCCCAAACTTTTGTGGCCCATTGGCCCTTTCTGGAGGTTGACTAACACCTATCGCCCCCTTTTCATTTTCATTGTATGCCTAATTTTAATTTGAAGTAAAGTGTAAATAATAAAGCAGTTGTATTATTTGAAACAATTTTATTACCGTATATAAAAACAACCAAAGCAGTTTTATCCGGACACTCTTAAATAAAATAGAAAAAAAATTAAAATGTGGGTGAATCCATTTCAAATCGCCCAATATAAATAAAATTTGTTGCTCATGATTTTATATTTTCCTGATTTTATTATCATGAGTTCCCTATAGGTAGACAGTCACAAAACCGTACTTGAAAAAAAATTTATATACCATAGATTTTTTTTGGTAGCCATTTTAAAATGGTGGTTGAGCATATTTTAATGAAAAACGTGGTTTGCGGAAAGGTTAATTGCCAAGCTATTATTAAAGATAGCAGAATAATTCAAAAACCAGTGTATTCAGCATGAAATGACCTTCAGGTATACTTTATTTTAATTTTTCTATCATGAAAGAGAATCAGTCAAACTATTCCTGAAAAAACTAGGAAAAAATGTATAAATCGTTACTTTTTAAATCCATAAATTTTTAGGAAGAAAAAGAGACTCACTAATAATAAGTTATTTCTGTGTTGTATACTTATATAGGGTGTTTTTTTAGAGGTATAGAACTTCGAATTGAAATAAAACACAAGAAAATCGTTTTAATGTCCATCAATTTGGCTTTATTGGAAGGATAATTTTATGCCATTAATGTTTGAATGTGATTTCGGGCATGTGGCCGCCGCGGCTGGCTCGAATAAATCCAATTCTACAGGTCCAATTTTCAACCACTTTTTCGAGCATATGGGGCCGTATGTTGGCAATAACGCAACAAGCAAAATTGCCGCATTTGGAGTGAAGAGAATCCACATGAGACCCTTGAGACGCCGTTTGGTGTGCTCTATGGGCTGGTGGAGTCATTGGGCCATACTTCTTCCGAAATAATGCTGGAGAGTCAGTTACCGTTAATGGAGACCGGTATAGAGCCATGATAACCGACTATTTTGTTCCCGAATTGGATGGCATGAATGTGGATGAGTTGTGGTTCCAACAAGACGGCGCTACATGCCACACAGCGCACGTCACAATCGATTTATTGAAGAAACATTCGATGAGCGCATAATTTCGCGGAATGGACCTGTCAATTGGCCACCAAGATCGTGTGATTTGACACCATTGGATTATTTTCTTTGGGGATATGTGAAGTCGCTCGTCTACGCCAACAAACCAGAAACGTTAGGGGACTTGGAAGCCAACATTCGTGGCGTTATTGCCAACATACGGCCCCATATGCTCGAAAAAGTGGTTGAAAATTGGACCTGTAGAATTGGATTTATTCGAGCCAGCCGCGGCGGCCACATGCCCGAAATCATATTTGGACATTAATGGCATGAAATTGTCCTTCCAATAAAGCCAAATTGATGGACATTAAAACGATTTTCTTGTGTTTTATTTCAATTCGAAGTTCTATACCTCTAAAAAAACACCCGATATAACTACCTACAGTATAAGTTGTAGTTCTGGGAATGCACTCGTTTTTTTTCTAGAGCTTTTAAAATATGATCGAAACCCTTTAAATGTCAATTTTCACAGGTCAATATCTGAAAAGGGAGTTAATGAAAAAAATTGAAAATTTTACAAAATGTTCTTTTTATAAATAGGAATATCTCACGAAAAAATTATGATTGACTCTCAACTACATTTAGAGTAATAGTGCAGTGAATTTCAGTAAAAACGATACCCTGATACACGCTCATGCAGTGTCAAGCTAGCAAATAAGGGCTTGAAATGATTACAATTGACATTAGTCGAATGATGATTAAATCATACATACTATACTATAAATGAACAAATAATTCTTAATTTAAATAACAATGGGCAGTGATAACAATAGGGGTTCTGATTATTCAACTTGATTTACCGATACATTTGTTGTACTACACTTGCGTACAGAATACACACAATCAGAGGCGTAGCAACGGTGGGGGGGGAGGATCGAACCCCCCAAGGCAGGGCTCATGGGATGAGTAACGACAACGACAGGCCGTTTCTTTTTACTTTATCCTAGGCGAAGCATGGGAGAAAGTATTGTAATCACTCTCGCGGCAAGCGCGACTTCAAAGGGTCCTCAGGTAAAGACTACGGAACCCATAGACTCAATTAAGGTCACAAATTGAAGTATTCAATGAGATTGAATTTTAGCACGTGACTGTTTTGCCAAAAATTACCTGGAATCTCGTCGAGAGGCCAAAAAGTGCCATTTTTTTTGGAAGTCCGTGGGGATGTATGTATGTATGTATGTATGTGTGTTATCGTTTTTTTCGTCCACGATTTTTTCCACACCTTTGCGCCGATTAAAATGAAATTGAAAACCTACCATTAGTTTAACAAAATGAAGCGCTGATTAGTTTTTGGTGATAATTTTTATTCGTGCCCCCCCCCAAACCCCCTTCTGGGGTCAAAATATCAAAACGTTATATGACTAAAAACATAAGTTAGAATACATCTGATGTAATTATGAAATTTTATAATAATCCCTTCAGCCGTTTTTACGTGAATCGTGAGCAACTTTTCGCGGAACCCACGGAAACATACAGACAGACAGACAGACAGACCGGAATTTGTTGAGGGTGTTTTCGTTCATAACTTTGCTTGAAACGTGTGCAACCAAAATTTGGCGCGATTTGGAGCAATGTACAGACAAAACCTTAATTTTATATATATAGATGTATAGGTATGTATGTTTATTTGCATCATCCTGAGGACAACCTCATTGATTTCTCTTTATGACCCCTAAAACAATTGGTAACTCAACACTTAATGACTTGGTGAAATTTTTAATGTTCTCTCTGCGAAGGTGTCAGGTAAGCGTAGTGTTAATTGATAATAAATAATCGTATAGAATGGTAGGTTCGCGTTCTGTTAACGAGATGAGTGTCTGAAGACGATGCATGGTAGGTGGTGTCTGCGGGGGTGGACATGGAAGAGGAAGGTTTGGGCTGGGCGCCGTGTCTTTCGGCGCGGTCTCGGCGCCCCCTCTGCGTCCCCGAGGACGCCCCTGACTGGCCGTGCTTTCCGGGCCCCAGTCACGCCAAGGAGTTCGACGTCGTCGTGCCTTCCCCGCAGGTGGCCCCCGTCCTGGAGAATTCCCTCATGCCCAGGGTGAGGCCCGTTTATTCACTGTCTCTGCTTACTTTTCCTATTCCTTACCCGATATCACTAATTCCTATTCGAAAATAATTTGACACAAAGACAGTCCAGGACATATGGGACGCTTTTTAAAAGCCGATCTATTATTCTGCACGAGGCTTTGTTTTGAGACTCAACACACAACAATCTTTTCGGTGAAACGACCATCCCGAAGAGATCCCAAAAGTACTTTAGAGAACATGGTTTGCCTGCCGTTTAACCAGTCATTTTGCATCCTTTTATTCTTCTGATTTTATATTCTGACACTGTAGTTCACCTAATATCTTTCTTCAGCACCTTATTTGCCTTTTCCTAATATATTATAATTGAATCTGTTATTACTAAAAGGCTCATTCTCTATTGATTGCAGGATGCTTTGGTGGTTGAGTTGTTTATCAAAGGAGACGTTTCTCTTTTTATTTTTAATGAGGTATACTTATCAAAATGTGCCAAGTTCCCACGCCTAGTTATGGAATTATTTTCAAGTACTGGGTGTCCTCTGTCGATTAAAACGTAGACTTCCCTCCGGCACTTGGAAGTAACTGGAATGTGCATTTCAGTCGAAACTTCTCCTTTGATAATTCTTTCTCACATTTTGTAAAAATGAGATTATAAATTCAAAATCTAGATATACCGAAAGATTTGTCCTTCAACCTGATAGAAGAGTTAAAGCAGTGTATTTAATTTTAGTTTACTGCTTTTCACAATAAAAAATTCTATTTTTCTTAAGACTAACCTTTTACGGTATAACAAAGGACCGTTTAGCAATAACGGATTCATTTGAAAACTTATAATTATAAAACTAATTGCCTGCTTAAAAATAATTTTTAAATCAAATTTTTATTGTTAACTTCAAGAATATGTTGATCTAAGAAATCGTACTATAAACAAGATTTCATACTCTAAGCCCTAGATTATATCTGTATTCTTTATTTACTATATAGTTAATTTATAATTTGAATTGTGATCTTAACCTTCAATGTTTCTAATAAGTGGACGTATCCATTTCTCTAAGTACGTTCCTTTATTTATTTATTTATTTATTTAAAACAATGCTCTTTAGACATCACATTGAGTTGAGTTTTAATTCAATCAATAGACTATGCAAATCGACGATGCCTATCATTGGCCAGAAGAGCGATTAGGGGGCTGCTCTAGGTCTGATTGCAAACGAGCTTTTTTACCCCCCACAGATAGTAGATGTTTTGATAAAATCACAACGTCGATAGTTTTATTAGGTATTCTGTGTATTGATTGTGTCAGGTAGTACTGAACTCGTTGTTAGGTTCTTTTAGGCACCCCTAACTACCACCCTCTGTTCTCTTAGTTTCTCTTATTCACCATCGAAATACTTAGTTTTTAGTTTATATAGGCATATACTTTTTACTCCATTCTTAAAGGTATATTAAAACACATGCCAAACGATTAAAAAAGTTTAATAACATCGATCAACCTTCCGGGATAAAAGTTATTCAAATAATTATAAAAAGAATATCATTTCTTGTAAACTTTTGTTCGAAAAAGAAACAGCAATTCATTCTAACTTCAAAGTTTGTCTTTTGTAGAACGTGTTCGAGATTGTTCATGTTGTTTTTTTTTTAATTTTTATTTTATTTTGATAGATTAAGAAAACAATAAGAAAAATAGAAATTAGAATTGATATCTAGATTTCCGAGCCTCACTGTACGCATTCCTCAAATGTAACTTCAACTCTAACGATAAACCATGGACCATGATTATTCATGCAACGATCCTATATTTTATTGGTTTTGATTAGAATTGCAACGAATATTCGGTCACATTTGGACTATTCGCGGAATAACAAATACCAAACCTTTATTCAGTCGAATTCCGAATAGTTTGAAAAGCTAAATAAGCCCACCAAATGCGAGCTGAACTCTCATACGAGGGTTCCGTACCTTATATCTTTCGAAATACTCGAGATATCAAATTCAATCATATTTTTGGTGATAAGGAGATAATGAGTAAGTTTGTGGAACTTTTTCATAATTTTATGTTAAGCCTCTTCTGAACGCCGATTGTTTTAAAAATCATTTAAAAATGACCACTTTAGAACCCTCTTTCAGCGTCATTTTAAAGTATATTAAATTAAAAAAAAAATATAGCTTCTAAATAAGAAGATCTTTACAGAAATACCTCACATTCCATGATAAAAAAATAATTAAAAAAGAAAAAAAAAATTTTGAGCCCACACAAATTTCATCCCTCTCCAAAATAATCATTTCCTTGGAATTCTAGCACAATTTTTGATTTCAGGGAAAATGCCTACAATATGACTTGAAAACTTCATGTTTGTATCTTCTTTAATTTACGAGCTACATTGCTCTGTCAGACAAACATACATACAATCTATCAACACTATAATAGAGTGTCATTTAATTTTTGAATAGAACCCTAAAGAAATTTAGCTAAATATGTACCATTTTTTGTTATATGACCAGCTCACTATTACAACAAAACAAAAACATCCAATAGGGTATTCTAACATTTCAAACCCATGAGAAATAAGAGATAGAATTTTTCTAATTACAGTGGGTGGCCAAATTATTATACTCATTTGAAAAATTAAATCTTTCATACGTTTTTAAGGGTTTAGCTTACTATTAAACTCATAATATCTTTTCAATTGTTATCTTTATAGATTTATTAGCACAAATTCAATAAAACATTTTCAAAATTTAGTGAATCCTTCCTTTCGAGCAATCACATTTTGTATGTGCTGCGGCATGCTGGCTTGCAATGCATTTTTGGCTATTTCTTGAAGTACAGGTGTATTGTTCCATGCTTTAATAATATTTTCTATCAAGTCCCGTTTGTTAGTAATTATTTTATCTTTGAAAATTTCTTTTTTTAGGGCCGGCCATATATTTTCCATCGGGTTGAGATCTGGCGAGTTGCTAGGCCAATCCAAAAGGGTTATTAGACTAGATTACTACTAGATTTTTTGAAAAGTTTGAATAAAATAAATTTACTTAATAAAAATCATTTGAGTATAAAAATTTGACCACCCACTGTATAAAGACTGATGACAAAGGTCAATCTTTCGAAACTATAGCTCCTAAAAATAAGTTTTATGTATATGTTTATTTGGATCAAGCAGAGGACAACCTCAATGATTTCTTTTTATGACAACTCTGCTACTCTCGGCAAATGAAAATCTTTTCAATTAAGTGAAAACTCTTTAAAACTACACCTTCACCATATTAAAAGTTAGAAGAGGCACAAATGTGGTCTAAAATATCATTTATTTCCGTGAAATTGCCTAATATCTGGATATTTTGCTAGAGATTCAATTGAACATTCTTTATTCGACACAACTCAAGTTTTTATGAACAATACATTGCTAGAAAAATAACTTTCTATAAGCAGAAGTTGATATCTCGTGATCGGCTCGTGATTTCATCCGGCTTATGATAGATTTGAGGACACATAAGATAAATTACATTTTTATATTTTAAAGATTGATTTTAGAATAAGCAACTAATACCCTACGCCTATTTATTAATGAATGCTGCTCATGGAAATTTTGTCCTTGCTATATCGAATACCCTTTTTCAAAATCCGAAAAGGGAAATCTTAAAATTTTTTTGACACATATCAAGAGTTGAACGAATTTATCCATTACCATTAATGAAACAAGTAAAATGTAGTTAATTGAAAAAAAAAAATTGTTTTGCCGAGAGTATAGGAGTTGTTGATTCATAAAGAGAAATCAATGATAACTTTTAAGGAGTTCGGTGTTGGTTCTAGGTGAAACATTTTAATATAATAATAAAACTAAGATACAGGTAGGTTTCACAAAAAAGAAATAAAACAAAATTGAGTTTTGAATTCGATATATTTCGGGGTTAGCCCATCATCAGGAGTCTAAGAAAACTTTTCTTAGACTCCTGATGATGGGCTAACCCCCGAAATACATCGAATTCAAAACTCAACTTTGTTTTATTTCTCTCTCGTGAAACCCACCTCGCATCTTAGTTTTATTATTATAGAAATCAATGAGGTTGTTCTCTGCTTGATGAAAGATAACATATATATATACAAGCTGCGTCAGGCGTGCCTCCGGCACGCCATCTGCACCTTGGCCCTCCGGGCGGGTGGCCCTGGCGGGCAGCGTCTCGAGACGGCCAAAAGTTTGTTTGCAATATAATTTTGTTCAACTGTATTTTAATTAAATATACTCGTATTTTATTAATTAAAAATCAGCTTCAAGAAATAATCTAACTCATTGCGAAAGCAAAATAAAAAATTCTGAGTGTGTCAAGCTTACGCACGACGGAAGTGAAACTTCTAGTATTCCTCTTTCTCTTTTCATTTCTTTCTCTCTTTTTTTCTCTCTTACGTTAGTTTGAAGATTATAGGTTAAATAATTCAACGACGAAGCATAGATTTACTCTTTCTAATATTTTCTTATACATGAATGAATTTTGATTTATGTACAGTTCCAAAAATTCTTTTTAATGTTACATACAGCATTTTCATTTGTTTGAATGTTCAATAATAATTTTAGTGTTGAATGTGCTGTTTTTCCTCCGTCTAATAAAGTGGCAGCAATTCCAGATGATGTCATTTGTGCCAATATGAGCGAAATTAAAAATGTTTCCCTGTTCCACCTGGTGCATCCAAAAAAAGAAACCATCTTCTTGAGCAGCGACTGCGTGCATAATTTTATCATAAAGTAATTTTTGTTCTGGTAACAATTTTGGTTCATTTGCTTGAACATATGCATTTAAACCATCAACATTGTACGATTGTTCACATCGCATATCGCGATTAAATAAATCACTTACTGGCCGATTAGCTGATGGCATCCCTAATTTAATTAGTGGTTGATTCGAAATGATCATGCACAAATCTTCCAACTTAATCAAAGATTCATTATATATTTCTGGCGAGAAATTTATATCTGGATCTCCTCGAATTCTACGTAGAGCATGTAATACATCTTCACTCATTGAAGCCTTATATTTTCCCCATAATTTAGGCGGGTTAGTTGGAAAACACGTTGTCAATAAAATGGCAAACAAACATCGTATTTGATGTGGCGATGAACCGAGAGCAGCATCGGCAAGAGTTGTATCCCAATGCGAATCTTCTAACAATCGTAATGCTAGGCATGCACCATGATTCGTTGTATGTAATGCACTGAGATACTGGGAAATGTATTTATAATAAGAAACATTGATTAAGATTTGGAATGTTTCTTTCCGACAGGCTCAGGTTAGCCAACTAATAACAATAAAATAATCATATTTAAAAATATAAATTTTTCGACGCTTTTCACCATAGCAATTGATGATATCTTAACCACGATTAGATACCCAATTCAAAAGTCTCTTTTCGTTGATGATTTATGCATTTATTACAAATCACATAACTTAAATATTATAAAATCTAAATTACAATCTACTATAGAAGACATAAACAATTGGGCTATTGAACATGGTTTTAAGATTTCAACAACTAAGATGACTTCCTGTCTACATTTTTCTAGGCTCAGATCTGCACACGATGATCCCATTTTTACACTTAATGGAAATAACCTTGTCTACCAGGATCAGGTCAGATTTTTAGGTCTAATCTTTGACAAAAAAATGAACTGGAAGACTCATGTCGAGCAACTTAGGTTGAAATGTCTTAAGTCGATGAACCTTCTCAAAGTCCTCGCGGGCTCTCAGTGGGGAGCAGATCCTTCTGCCCTCCTGAGGGTTTACAGGGCTATAATAAGAAGCAAATTAGATTATGCTTCTCCCATTTATTCGTCAGCTAATGATAGTCTTCTTAAAAAACTTGACTCTATACATAACATGGGTATTCGAATTTCATTGGGGCTTTTAGAACCAGCCCAGTGGTTAGTATATTAGCAGAATCGGGTGAACCTCCTCTAAGAATACGAAGAGACATGTTAGCACTAAATTATATAGGTATTAAAAATCTACTCTCTACCAACTCATCCGTCATATAATATTCTATTTAGCCCCATAAACCCGAACAAATTTTCAAAACCTAGATCGAGTAAGCCCATGGCTGTCAGAATGAAAAATTACATAGACACCTTTGATGATTCTTGTAAGCACCAAGTTGCACTCATAAGTGCTCCCAAACCTCCTTGGCTTATTAAAAAGCCCACCATTATTTGGGATCTTCATAGATTCAATAAACAAACCACAAGCAGCAATATCTTTAAGATATTATTCCAAGATATCATCAATAGATTTCACAATTATTCGCTAATTTACACTGACGGTTCAAAATCTGAAACTAAAGTGGGTTGTGCATTTAAACATGATAGCATTGAAATGAAATTTAAGCTCCCCTCCATCTCTAGCATCTTTACTGGTGAATTAAAAGCTATTGAATTAGCCCTCTCCTATATTAAAAACCGAGGACTGGAGAAAAGCCTTATCATCAGTGACTCACTAAGCGCCCTTCTTGCCATTCAGAAATTCAATCCTTCTCACCCCTTGGTACAGAGAATTCAGTCCTTATATGGGGGTCAATCGGGGGACGATTGCGAAATTATTTTTATGTGGGTCCCAGGACATACAGGGATTGAAGGCAACGATGCAACTGACCTTCTTGCCAAAATGGGAGCTAATAAGGCGGCTGTTGATTTTTCTCAAATATTTTTAGAAGACTCGAAAAAGTTTTTTAAAAATCAATTAAAGAATTCCTGGTATGATGAGTGGTCGAGGGAGAATGTAATCCTTAAGAGAGTCAAACCTAACATTTGTCCACTAAGTACATATGATATGCCTAGAAGAATGCAAACCAAATTAATACCTCTACGAATAGGGCACTGCTTTTTCTCACATGGATTCTTGATTCTTAGAGAAAATACCCCATGGTGTGGTATATGCAACTCTAGAATCACAGTGGACCATGTATTAATTGAGTGTCCTTTATATAGTTCTGCAAGATTAAATTTTAATATTGGAAATATATCTATCCTAAATCTTCTAGGAAATCAAGAAAATTTTGAAAATTTGTTCGTGTATTTAGATAAAATAGGGCTTCTAAATTTAATTTAAATTTTTTTTTTTTTTTTTTTAACAATTGACAAAACCAATAACAGGTTACGTTTTGTTCTGTGATATTTTTGAGTTATTGTTGTTATCACTTATTAGATATTTATTGAATACTATTTCGAACTCTATTGGCGTAAACTGTAAAACAACGGACAGATGGATATAACCTGATAAAAAAAATTGTTGTGTGTCAGCTCCGACGCACGACTGGAGTTTACTCATTCAGATCGACTGTGTAAATAGGTGCAAAAAAAGGCTTACTAGTCTAAGAAAAAAATTAATACCATATCAAATGATAAATAAACGAATCAGTGAAAATACTTAAATAATGTATATATTTTTATTCTATTTATTTACATTTATTATGACTATTCGGTAAAGTATTATACACCAAACATTTTACAAAAATAGATTTTGACAAAAATAATTATTTTATTATTATAATCTAAGCTATTATTACAATTTCAAATATTAATTAGATCAATAGCGCATTCGTTATTAATTACTGTGACTAGAAAAAAAATTCAAAATTAAATACAATTCTGCTTTGTCTTAGGTATTTAGATTCGAACCAAATGGATTACGAATCCATTCAATATGCTCGTCGATTTTTTTAAAAACATTTTTCTACTTAAGCTATTATTTATTTGAAATAATGATAATAATAAATAAATAATGAAAAATGTACACTAAATTCAAGCTGGCAACAACGCATATATTTAACCTCAAAAGTGGGTTAACTTTAGTACTTTTTTGACGTTTTTTCGCTTCAGCCATTGTCGCAACAGCTTCAACCGCTTATTAAGAGATTTTTGTTTTATAAATCTTCCTTTATAATGTACTTTATTCAACATTTCTATTATAAAATATATACAAGCTCGGACAGTGTTGCCAGATTTGTCAAACGAGCACGGGATTGGCTAGTTAGCAATTTCAGTGCCTGTCATCTGATTGGCCATCCCAGTCCCTCCATTTACCATCTACCGTTTGTTAGTGGTAAAAAGCATTTACTTTGCGACATACAACCGGCCCTTAGAGTGTAAACCTGCTAACTCACAACAAGGAAATTTTACAGGACAGAGAAAAAACAAACAAAATTTAATATTTTTGTTATTGAAAGAAACTATTTTTCACATTTTTTGTCTACAACCTACGATCGTAATTTTAAGTAGCAGTTTTACTTGGACGATGCTGCATTTCTTTTCCTTCGAACGGTATTAATATGACATATATGATAAAAATTGGACTTAGCAGGTTTACACTTTAAGGCGACGATATATTTATATATTTGATATTATATGTATATTTGTGTATGTTTATTTGCATCAAGCAGAGGACAACCTCTTTGTTTCTATAAAGTTTAGGGAAATCGGTGTTGGTTTATAGTGAAATATATTAAACACAGGAATTATTTAACGGATTATAGTGGTGTTTCACAAAGCGGAAATAAAATTAAAAAAATTAAAAAATCTTTTAAATTATTTGGGAGATTTTTTTTTATTTATCTTTATACATATTTCGGGCTATGAACCCTTCATCAGGAGGTTTAACAAAAAACTGAAACATAAATTTTACATCGTTTCTCTTTATGATTCAACAACTCTGCTGCTCTCTGCAAAATAAAATCTTTTCAAGTTATCAAACAACATGAATTAACATTGTTATGAATGCTAGCGATGATCTTGACATCTGCACTATGATTTATGATACGAAGAGAATTTTATCAAAACAGCCTTGAATGTTTTTTATTATTTCATCTTCCAATGAGTGAAGATTGAAGTTCATTCGTCTCAGATGATGGAATTGTAACCATGCGCTTTTTTCATTTGACTCACCTTTTTGTATTTCAAGTGACCTGAAAACAACGGGCAAACTATATTTATCCATAAGGTCGACATCAAGTTGAATAATTTATTTATTCTTTTTTTAATCATCTTTATTTTTGTAATCGAAATGTATTTTAATCAAAAAAAGAAAAAATCTCCCAACGAGTCAAAAGTGACTTTTGTATTTTAGATTAAATTAAATAAAGCAAACTAATTAGTTTAATTAATTATAAAGCCGGCTAAAAGATCTATTTACATATTTGAAAAGCTAAATAAATGAAACATAGCCGATACGGGGTTCAGAAAAATAGAAAATTTCCTATTTTTTTTTTTTATAGAATACATGTATATTATTATATTTATTTACTATAAGCAGCATCTTTACAACAGAATGAATGACATAACATAAACATCTGATCTGATATATAAAAAAAACATTGAATTAGAATAAATTATTATTTTTCTCCCTCTCTTTACGCGCTTAAAAATCTCTAGAACAAAAAGTTATCATTTTCAATCAAGAGTCTAGAAATTAACAGTAAGGAAATAATTTTCTTTTGAGTTCCAGCTCAAAATAAACTGCAACGGATCGTTTCTAAACTTTATCCAAATTCATTTGAATTATTAATATGTTTATTCCTTTATTATTAATCTGATATCAGTTGCTATTTGCAGTTCATGTTGACTTTAAGTCAAAAATAATGATCGATTCTCATTTATCAGTCGAGGAATAACCATTCAACATTCGATTTTTGACATTTCGGTTATTATTCGTAACCATTGGTGAAGACATGGAGGAATCGACTTAAAATCAAAAATAGCGATCGATTCTTATCCAATACTAGAGGAATAACCTTATTGCATTCCATTTTTGATGTTTTGACTTTACAAAATAAACGGTCAACGATAAAATAAATAACGAAACAGAATATATACACTTCATCATCTTGCCAACTCGCCACATATGATATTATGCTCATTCTCTTCAAGCCTCCACGTGTCCGAATTAGTTTCCTACTCGACTAATTCTCTCTTCAGACACTAGGCTCCCGGAATATAACCGCACCAAATTTATTTTGGTTACATATCTCCCCCCAGCGGGGAAGTTCCGGGTCGTCACTGCCTTCGGCATATGGCTTCAGTTCTGGAAGTTCCATAGGAAGCAGGCGACCCCAGCAGAGACACACGGTACATGGCATGCTTCCTCGAACTTTGGGCAAAACTAGCACTGAAGTGATTTTCTTCAGCGGTGTGGTAAAGCTCAGGCAACTTTTCCGCTTTTGAATTCCATTCGGTAGGGTTGGTTCCGAAATGGTAGAAGGTCTTCATCCAATGGTAGAAGGGAGTCTTCATCTTCTCGAGCACACATTCTTCCGATAGTTTATATATACCCTGATCAAAAGGTAATAAAAGGGGCAGGCTGCAAATTCTGACGGCAAGATACGGTAGATCCAGGTTACTAAAATTAGATTTATCCGACGAGGCGTCACTGGACTGAGGATCTATACAGAACAGAGCGATAGCTTCTGAGGGCAGAGTGTGGCTCTCCTCCACATTTTATCAACGCTCGATACTTGTTTTGTATGCCTTCGACGATATCGGTGAAGGCTATCCACGTTCTCGTATCTCAGTTTTTTCTTTGGGATCGGAAGTACGGCAATTAAAGGAGCGACACCTCCTCAAATTGAGTTTCCAACCCTGGTAACTTCTCTAGAATAGTCTGGAAATCTTCTGCATTAGAAGGGCTCAGATGTGTACATTTATTGTAAAGGGACCGAACATAGTCGAATAAATCTTCTCGCTCGGACACTAATTTTTCAACGAATCGCTCGGTCGCCATATTGTCCTCACCCTATAATCGGTAGTCACAAAACGTATATAAATCATAAATGATTATTTAAGATACGAAACGTAAAAATTTTAGGGTCCCTGTTCGGGGACTATTGTACTGTTTGGAAATATCATCAATGATCCATATGCTCTTGAGGGTACAAATAAATAAATAAAATGTTTGTTTGAATATTTCAAATGATATAAGTATATATTAAAAATTAAATATTTCTTTGTACATTTAAATTGATATATATAATAAAAATTAAATATTTGTTTGAATATTTAAAATGATATATTTAGTAAAAACTTATTTGTTTATACTGCTGTGGGCTGAAGGCGTTACAAAATCTCAATAAAGGCAGCACTTAACAACACACGACACGATAAAACAATATTAACCCCACGATAGACGAAAAACGATAATATAATAATAAGCGGTAAACGATAAAATAAATGACGAAACAGAGTATATACACTCTTCACTTCACTTCACCATCTTGTCAACTCGCCACATATGATATTATGCTCATTCTCCTCAAGCCTCCACGTGTCCGAATAAGTTTCCTACTCGACTAATTCTCTCTTCAGACACTAGGTTCACGGAATATATCCGCGCCAAATTTATTTTGTTTACAACAGTAGAATAAATATTTATTGAGATATAGAGATACAAAAACACATGACATTAAAACGGACAAAACATTTGCAACATCCTAATATTTAACGATTCCGCTTTATATTTAAAAAATGTAATAAATATTAGATATTAAAAATCAATCAATCTATAAGCTAAAATAATTGAGAAGAAAAATCACATTTTAAATTGGTGGTTTCCAAAACAATCGCAGGGATCAATTACCATGATTTAAAATCAATTTCAATCTCAATAATTCTACTACGCCTTGTTTATATTTAGATCAATCTTATTTATTTCTTTAATTTTAGAAATTTGAAAAAATAAACATACTCGTTCTGATGTGGCCATCCACTTGACTTTACCATACAACCTGGCCCCTCACTTATATTTAATCTATCTATCTATACATATATATATATATATATATATAAAATTAAGGTTTTGTCTGTGCATTGCTCCAAATCACGCCACATTTTGGTTGCACACGTTTCAAGCAAAGTTATGAACAAAAACACCCTCAACAAAATTCCTGTCTGTGTGTTTCCGTCGTTTCCGAAAAGATGCTCACGATTCACGTAAAAACGGCTGAAGGGATTATTATGAAATTTCATATTTACATCAGGTGTCTTCTAACTTACGTTTTCAGCTATATAACGTTTTGATATTTTGACCCCAGAAGGGGGTTTGGGGATGCGCACGAATGAAAAATTATCCAATAACTCCTAAACTATTAACTCTGCGGCAAATTTTATGTAGGAATAGCGCGAGCTTCCATCTCTGCATTCATTTGCTGTCTCCTCTGAGGTGATCTGGACAATGCTTAATTCTAGGATATAGGTGTGGAAATTATAGTCAGAATTTATAACAAAGCGAATTAAAGTTTAATTTTAATATTTGGAAGATATCAAAAAATAGTTAATTATAATATATTTGTAATTCGTAAACAGATGTTATTAATAGTAGGATTTATCTACGTACACTTAAATTTTGCAAAACATTATTTAAAAAACGTACTCACTTAATTTAGACGGCCGCCTTTCTCTTTTTAATTGAATTAATGTGAAGACCTTAATTCTAATACTTAACATTAAAACTACACTTTTAGATGCCACTATTAATTATAGTTAAATTTATCATTAACACCAATTTTTCCACAACACTGAATATATATCGAAATATATTTATATCTTAACATATAAAACTCGCAATTGCTTCGATAAAAACTATAACAAGACACTGCTCTTTTTTTCCAATCTCCTTCCAGACCATAGATAAAAGATACTATAGATAGTCAACTCACACGATCTGACAGGCAATCCAAAGTTTGCAAGCTCGAACACCAATGGCGCTAGTTTGGCACATGGCACTCACACACACTCACATTAAAATGGAGGCAGGAAATTTAAAATTATTTTTTTCTTCACTAAATAATTAAAGATAAAAATAGAAATTAAGACTGAAGCCATCTAGATAAGGAATTATTAATGAGATAATCTCATAAAAAACTCCCGATCTAGATGGCTTCAGTCTTAATTTCTATTTTTATAAAGAAATCAGCTATAAAAGCATAAAAATGAAAATATAGGTAAATATTAAATAAAAGATTGAAAGTTTGGAATAAAGCAATATTTTTATTATTACTTATTATTATTAAAATATTGATATCTGATTACATTTTTATATTTAATATAATAATGAAGTGCTTAGTTATTTAATACATATTTATAAATTATGATTACATTTTTATATTTAATACAAATAATGATGAAGTGGTTATTTATTTAATACATTTTTATTAATCTACCACCGCACCGGTTCGAAAATAGCTCTACTGAGAAGAAGGCGGCAAGAAAGCAATCACATGTTATAATATTATATACATTAAAATATTAATTATTGTTAAAATATATATATAGCATGACATTTTTTAATTTATTATAATTTGATTTTCGGAATTTTTTTGAAACTGGAGATGGATATTATAAAATCAGAAAACTATCTTGGTAGTATTATAGCAAAATGTTTATCTGTATTTATCTGTTTTGTTCTCAATCAGGCACTGAAGACGCTGTTTTAAAAAATGTCTGCGAAACAGTAATCCATGAACTGTCTGTCAATTAATGATTTATTAAACTTATAATATAATACTATCCAGATAATGATCTGATTTTATAATATCCATCTCCAGCTCCAAAAAAATCCGATTATTTGACGTTTAAAAAAATTAATAAATTAACAATTATAATAATAATTACAAATTTAGAATTTTAAATAATGTTCTGGGTATAAAAATGTCAGTGTAAAGTGCTTCGCGCGAATTCTAAAAATTTGATAACTGCTGATGTAAAGAACTAACTGCTTCTTAACATCAAAAAAAGGGGAAGATTTAAGGCAAACGAGGACCAGGCCGTCGGCGCATATCGTGGCTGCGAAAACTTGGTCTTTCTTTTCACTTAAATTGTTCAGAAGAGCAGGAAATAAGGTGTCGATCGCTAAAAGATGATAGCCAACGTCCAAAACGGGCATGGCTCGTCGTGAAGAAGAAGAAGCAGATGATGTAGAAGATCGATTTGAAGATACTCTGCTTGTGGGCGGAAAATCTAATATTTGAGCTCTCTTTTCACTCATTCCTGTAAAGGTATTTAAAAGAAAATTAATTACTTTTAACTTCGATATTGGAGGGTAGGTATTTATATTTTATATATATTTCCATTATTACCAGGTAAATTTAAAGTTGGAATTCTGCCTGATTTCAAATTTGTTCTATTTCGAACCATGACGAATTTGAATTTTTTGCCGAAATGTTTATCACAAACTTTGTAATTATTTGGGTAAAGTGCAGAGATCATCTCTGCCAATATGTTTGCACCAAATATCAAATAGCTAAAACAATTTCATAATTTCAATATAAAAAGCTTTGAAAAAATAATTTCCTTAACGTTTTTTGTCTATGGGTTTTAATTATTTGTTTTTCAAAATAACCTGTTTTTTTTGGGTAATATGAAGAATTCCTTTTATATATACGTAGATATTTACAGGATAAAACACAACAAACAGATGGCATAATTGGATTTGTAATAAATCTCTGTATCAATAAAAAGAAAAATAATAATGAATAAAGTATAGTGCAGTTTATATAAAGTTAATTTTATAAAAATATAAATTATATATATATATATATATATATATAGCTACTTACCTATTGAGAATTGCAGCAAAAAAATATTTCACACTTTTAATAATTGTTTTTTATAATAAAATTAATAGCTAAGAAAAATAATATATTAAAGGAGTATAAAAGAAAATAGATAATAAAATTAAAAACTAAATAATAAAAAATAAGTTTGAAATAAATGCTTTAGCTAAAAAAATAACGAAATTTTATGTTGACTAGAGGTAATTCGCTTGTCAAATGGGCAAAATATCACGTGGTTCCAGGACATATATGTTTCGAAGCGACACTAGCGCTTGGCAGCTTGAAACGGTCGGGAAGTATCAACTTTCAATTTACGCTTAAACCTTGTGAGTTGACACCCCATGTTCCAGACTAGCTCATCATCAACTGCCTTAAAACTCTCAAAAGGCCCTTCCTCTCCCGCTCCATTTCACCCATGAGCCCTCACACCGACAGGCACACACACCTAGGCAGCGCCAACACGTGTCTGTCACTCCTTCGCAACCAAAAACTCTCTTCGACAAGCGAGCCGCATTCCAGGCCCTTGACGAAAAGGATTTTACCGTTCATCCCTCTGACGTACGTTGACAAACGGGACATGTATTACGCTAACCAAAAACCTAGAGCCAGACTGAAATTATACCAATGTTAAGGGAAAGAATTTGGAATCTATAATTGTTCGAGTGTTTATCATTCCCGAAATATTACATTATTATGAGCAAAGTTGAAGGGCATGTGACCTCTGACACTTATGTTGAAAAAAATTCCCCCAAAAAAACTACCCAAAAAAAAGGGGGGGGGGGTCAAAATATGAAAATTCTTGCTCTTTGACCAAACTCAACCAAATTATGTATACATAATCTGTGGGCCTCTAGAGAGCTAGAAATGCAAAAACTAACCACCCAAAATGGGGGGGGGAATGAAAATTCTTGCTCTTGGACCAAACTCAACCAAATTTTGTATACATAATCTGTGAGTCACTAGAAGGCTAGAAATGCAAAAACTAGGGGCGGAAGGTGGGTTCGGGGGGGGGTGGAATAGAGCGGTGTGGGTAGAATGGGGGAGTGAGGCCGATTAAGGGGCGGGGTGTAGGGGTAGGATGAGGCGGAGTAGGGGGTGGGGTGTGAGGTGGATGGAGTGCGGGCGGCGTGGTAGTGAAGGGTTGGTGGAGTGGGGGGTTCAGGTGAGGGTCTAGAGGCGTAGTGGGGTGGTACGGGGGTCGGGTTCTGAGGTGAGTGGGGTGCGGGCTGGTCGTGTGGGGGCGGAGGTTGGGTGCGGGGGATGGGGGTGGTTTTCGCGTGGGAGTGGGGTGTGAGGGTGGGGTTCGTGGGTTGCCGGGGGTTCAGGGTGCGTGCTTGCAGCTAGTATTTAATAAAATTATTTATAATCGTGTAGGGGGGGGGGTTAGTTTTTGCATTTTTTGACTTCTGGGGGCCCAGTGATTATGTATTTTTTTTTTTACTTTATCCAATGCGAAGCATGGGGAAAGTATTGTAATCGGTCTGGCGGCAAGCGCGAATTCAAAGGGTCCTCAGGTAAAGACTACGGAACCCATGGACTCAATTAAAGTCACAAATTATAGTATTCAATTAGGTTGAATTTTAGCACGTGACGGTTTTGCCAAAAATTACATGGGTTCTCGTCGAGAGGCCAAAAAGTGAGATTTTTACTTTATCCAATGCAAAGCATGGGTAAAGTATTGTAATCGCTCTCGGGGCAAGCGTGGCTTCAAAGGGTCCTCAGGTAAAGACTACGGAACCCATGGACTCAATTAAAGTCACAAATTGTAGTATTCAATTAGGTTGAATTTTAGCACGTGACGGTTTTGCCTAAAATTACAAGGGGTCTCGTCGAGAGGCTAAAAAGTGCGATTTTTTCATTTAGTGCGTGCGGATGTATGTATGTATGTATGGATGGATGTATGTTATCGTTTTTTTGGCCCACGATTTTTTCCACACCGTTACACCGATTGAAATGAAATTGAAAACCTACCATTAGTTTAACAAAATGAAGCGCTGATTAGTTTTTGGTACATATCGGCCCACAAACATTAGTACTTTATTTCAGTACTTTTTTAGTTTTTTCTAAATATCTTGAAAATGACTTAACCAATTTTGATGAAATTTAATATCCTAATTAAGTACCTTGGGGACCACAAAAAAGGTTAAATAAAGTTTTTAGTAAAATTATATTTTAAAGTACTTTACTCTAGAGTAAGATGGTACTTTTTTAATTTTTTAAATTCTTTAAAATTTATTCATTTGAAAGTTTTAATATAGCTCATTTAGCCTTGCTTAAGTAAGAATGGATAGGCTTCTCTCTGTGAAATGTTAAAAATTTGGGAGGAATTTTTATGAGTAACCATAGCAACTGCGTTGTTTTCTTATCCGTTACCTTTGCTGAAGACAGAGAAATCGATTTTAAACCAAAAATAGCGATTGATTCTCATCTAGTACTTGATGAATAATCATTCTATATTGGATTTTTGACGTTTCGGTTTTTATTAGTAACCATTGCTGAAGACATAGAAAAATCGACTTTAAACCAAAAATAGCGATTGATTCTCATCTAGTATTTGAGGAATAATCATTCTATATTGGATTTTTGACGTTTCGGTTTTTATTAGTAACCATTGCTGAAGACATAGAGAAATCGACTTTAAACCAAAAATAGCGATTGATTCTCATCTAGTACTTGAGGAATAATCATTCTATATTGGATTTTTGACGTTTCGGTTTTTATTAGTAACCATTGCTGAAGACATAGAGAAATCGACTTTAAACCAAAAATAGCGATTGATTCTCATCTAGTACTTGAGGAATAATCATTCTATATTGGATTTTTGACATTTCGGTTTTTATTGGTAACCATTGCTGAAGACATGGAGGAATCGACTTAAAATAAAAAATAGACATCGATTCTCATCTAATACTTGAGGAACAACAATTCTACATTAGGTTTTTGACGTTTCGATTATTATTGGTAACCATTGCTGAAGACATGGAGGAATCGACATAAAATCAAAAATAACGATCGATTCTTATCTAATACTAGAGGAATAACCTTATTGCATTCCATTTTTGATGTTTTGACCATTAATGGCAACCTCTATTGAAAACGTGGAAGAATCGACTTAAAATCAAAAAGACTAAATTCTTTTTTGGTAAACAACTGAAGTTTGAGTTGTTTGCCATAAAAGAATTTAGTCTTTTTGATTTTAAGTCGATTCTTCCACGTTTTCAATAGAGGTTGCCATTAATGGTCAAAACATCAAAAATTGAATGCAATAAGGTTGTTCCTCTAGTATTAGATGAGAATCGATCGTTATTTTTGATTTTAAGTCGATTCCTCCATGTCTTCAGCAATGGTTACCAATAATAATCGAAACGTCAAAAACCTAATGTAGAATTGTTATTCCTCAAGTATTAGATGAGAATCGATGGCTATTTTTGATTTTAAGTCGATTCCTCTATGTCTTCAGCAATGGTTACAATAATAACCGAAATGTCAAAAATCCAATGTGGAATGGTTATTCCTCGACTCTTAAATGAGAATTATTTTTGAATTAATGTCAATATGAACTACAAATTGCAAGTGATATCTGATTAATAATAAAGGAACAAACATATTAATATTTCAAATGAATTTGGATAAAGTTTAGCAACGATCCGTTGCAGTTTATTTCATTTAGTGCGTGCGGATGGATGTATGGATGGATGTTATCGTTTTTTGGCCCACGATTTTTTCCACACCGTTACACCGATTGAAATGAAATTGAAAACCTACCATTAGTTTAACAAAATGAAGCGCTGATTAGTTTTTGGTACATATCGGCCCACAAACATTAGTACTTTATTTCAGTACTTTTTTAGTTTTTCTAAATATCTTGAAAATGACTTAACCAATTTTGATGAAATTTAATATCCTAATTAAGTACCTTGGCGACCACAAAAAAGGTTAAATAAAGTTTTTAGTAAAATTATATTTTAAAGTACTTTACTCTAGAGTAAGATAGTACCTTTTTTTAATTTTTTTATTTTAAATTGTTAAAATTTATTCATTTGATCGTCTTGATATAGCTCATTTAAACTTGCTTAAGTAAGAATGGATAGGCTTCTCTCTGTGAAATGCTAAAAATTTGGGAGGAAATATTATAAGTAACCATAGCAACTGCGTTGTTTTCTTATCCGTTACCGACATAGAGGAATCGAGTTAAAATCCAAAATAGTGATTGATTCTCATCTGGTACTTGAGGAATAACCATTATATATTGGATTTTTAACAATCAATTCAACTAAATTCTTCTTCATAATATATTTGCCCCCCAAAGACCCCAGATACAAACAATTTTTTAACTACCTCCTTGAGTGCCATTGCAATATCCTGAAAGAATTTCCATCTTGAAATATCTTTCCTAGGCGACTTTAACGTCCACAACAAAAATTGGCTAAAATTTTCTAGCCATAATTCCCCCGCAGGCTCCGACGCTGAAATCTTCTCAACGGCGTGTGGCCTCACACAAATTATTAACGGCCCCACAAGAATCCCAGACAAAGCCAATGAAAAATCCAATCTTCTCGATCTTTTCATCACTTCCCACCCTTCGTCATACGAAGCAAAAATTTCGGCCCCTTTAGGTAAATCCGACCACAATCTCATAAAAATTAAAACCTCCGTCAATTTACCAAAACCCCCGTCACCCCACTCCAACACCAGGAAAATATGGCTAGTCGATAACGATAACATTAACTGGAATGACATGCGTAACTTTTTTGCCGCTTACCAGTGGAATGAACTCTGCATCAGAGATAAAAACGCTTCAGAATTCGCAGACGCCTTTAACGAGGCAATTCAAATAGGCTTAGAAACCTATATCCCCTCAAAATTGATTAAAGGGAACAAGGATTCTAAGCCCTGGTTTGGTAGACAATGCGCAGATTCCGTCCGCGAAAAAAACAAATCTTTTCAGAAATGGCAACTTTCACATCTTGAATGTGACCGAATTGCATTTACCAAGTCGCGAAACTCATGCAAAAAAATCATCTCTGTTGCAAAGAAATCATTCGACCAGAGGATAGCTGACCGTCTCGCATCTTGCCCCAATGGAAAACGGGCCTTTTTCTCGTTACACAAGGCAATAAATAGAAACTTCGCGTCTCCCTCACTTCCGCCCCTCTTTCACCCAAATGGTTCAGTAGCCACGACCCCCGCTGAAAAAGCCGAATCACTAGCCTCCTATTTCGCAACTAACTCCACTCTAGATGACAAAGGGCTTAACCCGCCCACTTATACCCCCCAAACCAACCTCATGGGCAAAATAATTTTCAGACCCCAAATAATCATAAAAGCCATTGATAAATTAAATTCCAAATCCGCCGCTGGCCCGGATAACATCCCACCAATTCTCATTAAAAAATGCGCCCCTGAACTTGCCCCTATCTTATCCAAGCTATTCCAACTCTCTTACGAATCGGGCATATTCCCCAAAAGCTGGAAAATAGCCAGAGTCACACCTATTCCTAAAAAAGGAGACTCTTCACAAATCTCTAATTACAGGCCTATCTCGATCACCTCTGTTCTTTCCAAAATAATGGAATTAGTCATAAACCAACACGTCCTTCATCACTTAGAAAACAATAAATTAATTCACGATAGGCAATATGGATTCAGACAAAATCGTTCTACAGGCGACATCCTAACCTATGTCACCCACACCTGGAACATTTCCCTAGAGGCCGGAAAAGAAACCCTCGCTGTAGCCCTTGATATCTCCAAAGCCTTTGACCAGGTTTGGCACAAAAATCTTCTTGCCAAACTGCCAGCCTTTGGATTCTCACCAACACTTCGCAAATGGATAGCAAGCTTTCTGACAAACCGAAGTATAAAAGTTGTGGTGGATGGGACATCATCTGAATCGTTCTCCACAAACTCTGGTGTTCCCCAAGGCTCCGTAATCTCCTCCACACTCTTCCTAATTTACATAAACGACCTTATTGATCAAACGGCAAACCCCACTCATTGCTACGCCGACGATAGCACTCTACACGGCAAACCCGCACTCCCGAATAATCGAATCAATGTTGCCTCCTCAATTACTCTCGACCTAGACAAACTGAATAAATGGGGCTCTCAAAATTTAGTTAACTTTAATTCAAACAAGACTCAATGCTGTCTAATTTCTAGGCGCGAAAATAAAGATTTCCCTGATATTCATTTCGATTCGAATACCCTGAAAATGTGTGACAGCCTATCCATGTTGGGCGTCTCTGTCGCATCTGACCTGTCTTGGAATGAACACATCTCCTCTGTAGCGAAATCTACAGCAAGGAAGATTGGCCTCTTATTCAGGTCCAAGCGATTTTACAAACCCCCACAACTTCTCACCATCTACAAGGCCCAAATCCGCCCCTGTCTCGAATACGGCTCTCATCTATGGAGAGGAGCCTCAAAATATTCTCTTGCTACCCTTGATGCAATTCAGAAACGAGCCGTCAGGCTAATTGACGATTCTACCCTCACCGACTCCCTCGACTCGCTGGCTCATCGAAGAAATGTCTCTGCCCTTTCCCTTTTCTATAGATACTATCACGGCAGGTGCTCTGATGAGATAAAATCAATAATTCCCCCCAAAGCATGCTTTGCACGTAGCACGCGTTTTGCCGACTCCCAACACTCTTTCGCGGTCAAATTAGAAAAGTGCCGGACCACTTCATTCGCCAATTCATATATCCCCATGACTTCAAGGAACTGGAACTCCCTCCCAGCCTCCATCTTTCCCAGCACTTATAATCTTCAAACCTTCAAAACCGGAGTGCATAGACACCTACGTCTACACCCTCTCACTTAATCAACTTTCCCTTCTCTTCCACGTTTTCAGTAAAGGTTGCCATTAATAGTCAAAACATCAAAAATGGAATGCAATAAGGTTATTCCTCAAGTATTAGATAAGAATCGATGGTTATTTTTGACTCAAGCTTGAGTTGTTTGCCATAAAAGAATTTAGTCTTTTTGATTTTAAGTCGATTCTTCTTTGTTTTCAGTAGAGGTTGCCATTAATAGTCAAAACATCAAAAATGGAATGCAATTAGGTTATTCCTCTAGTATTAGACAAGAATCGATCGTTATTTTTGATTTTAAGCCGATTCCTCCATTTCTTCAGCAATGGTTGCCAATAATGATCGAAGCGCCAAAAATCTAATCTAGAATTATTATTCCCCAAGTAATAGATGAGAATCAATCGCTATTTTTGATTTTGAGTCGATTCCTCCATGTCTTCAGCAATGGTTACCAATTTAAACCGAAACGTCAAAAATCCAATATAAAATGGTTATTCCTCGACTATTAAATGAGAATCGATCATTATTTTTGAATTAAAGTCAACATGAACTGCAAATTGCAAGTGATATCCGATTAATAATAAAGGAATAAACATATTAATATTTCAAATGAATTTGGATAAAGTTTAGCAACGATCCGTTGCAGTTTATTTTTTAATGATATTGATGAGAGAAGGAGATACACCAGAAGGTGCATCCCCTAAAGGCCTGTATGGGCTGGCCCCTCCATCGTGAAAAGAACAGAGTAGAAGGAAAGAAGCCGGGATCACGAGCCAGATCTCAGAAAGTTAGAAACAATCCAATTTACTAAGTTTTTAGGGGGTTCGAGCAGTGGTAAATTCTCCGCGCGATAAATTAGGTTAAATTTATCTCCCACTTAAAAAAATATGTATTCTTGTAATATGTAAATTTTATTGAGTTTGTACAAGGGCTTATATTTTTATTTTTTTGAACCTACACCCTCCCCCCCTCCTTTTTTTGAGCGGTTAGTTTTTGTATTTTTAGACTTCTAGAAGCCCACTAATTATGAATACAAAATTTTGTTTAGTTTGCTCAAATGGCCTAGATTTATAATTTTTTAACCCCCTCCATCCCCCTTAATTTTGGGTCAATATTCACCAAAATCTAATCAGCTCTTAATCTCAATGCACCAAAACTATGTGTGAAATTTTGAGCTAGTTCGTCCACAAAAATTTGGTAACGCACAAATTAACAGACATTTTGACAAAACAGTTATTATCTCGAAAAATATAATTTTTTCGATGTTCACTTATTAGGGCTTTTATGTAGACCGAAATGTCATAGTTTCGCTCAATTTTTTTAATCAAAATAGTTTATGCTGTTTTTGAGATATTTCGAAAAAAAGAAGCCAAACACCCCTTTTTTTCATGCACGATTACAATACTTGACCATTAAAAATTCTTAAGTTCATGTCTGTTTATTTCAATTTACTTAAAATTAATGCTAAATTTATTAATAGTGCTCTTTTTATGTTTTTTGTTTAGGTACCTGATAAACAAGACATATATACCCCGAGATCGATGGAGAGACGAAGGGCACTTTCAGCTAGGGCGAAGCCTCGAGAAGAAGTTAGTAAACAAATTTAACAAATTCCCCCAATTTTTTTATCTCTTAACATATTGAAAACCTTCAAAAAGGAAATTTTACAGGGCAGAGAAAAAACAAACAAAATTTAATATTGTTGTTATGGGAAGAAACTATTTTTCACATTTTTTTTCTACAACTTAAGATCATAATTAACCGACGAAGGAGGAGGTTATCAATTCTACCTAATGTCTGTTTTTTTTTGTGTTTAAAAATTTATTTCTCTTTATTATGTCGGCCGATTTGGATGATTTTTTTTGAATTGGGTTCAGTCTCGTACCCGATTGATCCCGTTTTTTTTGGTATTGGACCTTTTTTGTTATGTATATTCACGCATAACTTCTTTGTTTATACACCGATTTCGATGAATCTTTTTTTATTGGAAAGCGGATACGTTAGGGGTGGTCACATATTAATTTGGTCAAGTCTGATAATATAATCAATGACAAAATAACGGAAATCTCCAATTCTTATGAGCAAATAATCGAAATTATAATAAATAAAATATTTTATAAAAAAAAAAAAACAATCTTAAAACGTTCATTTAAAACCCGCTAACGTTTCGAGATAATATCTCTATTTATGAATTGAATTTTATTATCAATTTCTGATTCCTTCGCCCGAATCTTTCTCTTAGGAGATGCATGGAATATATGTATAATCATAAGTCACTATTCTTAACATCACTAAAAAGAGATAAAGAAAAATATTTTTTAGAAAAAAAACCGACTACAAAAAAATTATATGCAACAAATAAAATAATAAGAACTTAAAAAAAATAAAATGCACTAAAAGGTATAAAATAATTATCTAATTTAGTTACAACTAAACGACGAAATGTACTAAGTAAGATTTCGTCAGAGTTCGATTCATAAAATGTATATTTTTGGCACCGACTTCAAAAAGTGATTTCATGTAACAATTTCATCGTTTAGTTGTAACTAAATAAGATAATTATTTTATACCTTTTAGTGCATTTATTTTATTTTTGAGCTCTTATTATTTTATTTGATGCATTTAATTTTTTTGAAGTCAGTTTTTTTTTTTTTATTTAGCAATTTTACTTGGACGATGCACTAAAAGGTATAAAATAATTATCTAATTTAGTTACAACTAAACGACGAAATATTAACATGAAATCACTTTTTGAAGTCGGTGCTAAACAAACTATATTAGCGAATATCCGCCAAACGTACTAAGTAAGATCCGTCGAGTTCGATTCATAAAATGTATATTTTTGGCACCGACTTAAAAAAGTGATTTCATGTAACAATTTCATCGTTTAGTTGTAAATGAATAAGATAATTATTTTATATCTTTTAGTGCATTTTATTTTATTTTTGAGTTCTTATTATTTTATTTGTTGCATTTAATTTTTTTGAAGTCGTTTTTTTTTTTTTTTATTTAGCAGTTTTACTTGGACGATGCTGCATCTTTTTTTCTTTTGAACTGTATTAATATGTCATATATGATAAAAAATGGATTTAACATGTTTACACTCTAATGGGACGATATAATTTTTATGTCTTTTTGAAATCAGTCACATTACAGGAAAAATAAGTCAGTCTATCGTATTATAGAATGCGATAAAAAAATGTCTTTTACCTATATAAAATAAAGCAAAAGGACAGTGACGTAACTAACTATACCGTTGAGGCCTGTGACAAATTCATCTCTCTCAATGTAAACAAGCTAAAGCAACGTTGTAGTTTCTTTTTAATAAATCACTATGTAAATTACATACAAACGCTATTATAATTATTGTGTTCATTTTTCGTTGATTATCTAGTAACTTTTAATTTAGAGAGCGTATTGGATTGAAATAATACTTTTATTTTTTTTAGGAAATGTAAAGAAAGATATAGGTAAGCTGAAAGCTTGTTCTAGGTCGACAAACAATAGTGTAGTTTAGTTTCTCCCTTGATATAAATAAACTTTTATTTGAAACTTTTTTCATATAATGCACTTTTTTGAGCTATAAGACTATCTCAAGATAATAAAAAACTCACCCGGTATATACAGGGTGTCCCACAGAACTCGTTCATTAAAAGTTTTCATGGAAGGGGTTGAGAGAAAATTTTGAACTTTGGCACATTTATGTTTTGGAATATGGTCTTTTAAATAAATTATTAACAACTTTTGGACACTTTCTGCTTTGCCCCAATCGCTTTAAACTTTCTTATTTTATATGGAACCCACCAAATATTTTTGCATCATTAGATTAATTGTTAAAAACTAAGATGATTTTGTATAATGCACTTGATCTCTAAATTTTATAATTTTTATATAACTATATATAACTAAAATAACTATTCATGTTAGGTAAATGGAATATTTAATAAACTTCTATTGGATTTTTATGTGGAATTCAAAAATACTAAGATTTATGCCTGGTTCTTTTTGAAAAAATTGAGTATTATCAACTTTTTGATTTTCAGAAATAAATGATTATTATGGTCATCTTGGATATAAAATTTGTATTTTCGTGATTAACTAAGATTCTTTAAAGTCTAATTAAGAGTTCTGATTGATCAAATTAATTCTACAAACAATAGTTTAATTATTATTAATTTTTAAAGATTAACGCTAAATTGGTAGATTTTACAAACTATCTGAAATAACTCAAAAATTATAATTACTCTTTTTCCTTTCAATGTTTTTGCTTTTTGGAGAGGCTTTCCATTATTCACCAGCTATGGACCCGTCACGCAGCGCCAGCCAAAAATGAACGAGGAAGAGATTAAAGAAATTCCATAATTCATATAGACATTAGGTATTAGTTTGTGTCCCTGACTGTCAACCGGAAGCCGTAAGGAAATGATAGTGGGATGGTTTGGCCACTCTTGTTCATTTCTTACCTTACGGCATTACGGACCACCCACCCACCCTTTTGTAAATTAATACAGTAAATTAATTAAATCGTTTGTAATTACAGTATAGACTATAGAGTATACATTATTGTATGAACTGTTTCCAACTTGTTAATTATCATCTTTTTCATCGCTTATCGCTTTACTATCTTTTACTTTTAGACATCCTTATTCTTTGTTGAGTCACTGTCATTGTACTTGTACAACAAAGATTTTCTTTGAGCTTTGATCATTGCATTGCTAGGCGGTGGTAGGTTCGCTGTACCATAATTTTAATTTCTTCTCTTTTTTCGCCCTCCAATTTTTAGCGCCCCCAAATCTTTTGCTCTCTAGGCACGTGTCTAGAGTGCCTAATCGGAAAAGCGGCCCTGGTATTTACATAACACATCGATGATTTCAATCGTAGTTTTATGTAAGGAAATCAAAGGATTTATAATTAAGATTTTATTTATCTAGACTAAACAAAATTGCATATCTATTTTATGTTTTTAATCTGCAACTCTCGGCAAAACAATTTTTTTTCAATTAAAATAATTGGAATCTTATAGTTTGTTAATTATTTTTTTGCTAATCGGTATCTTTAACTTGAGATATACCTACTATACATGAATATCACTATTATTAAATTTGTAGAATCTCAAGCTTACAATACGATTAAATCAATATAAGTAAAAATCTCAACCTAGAAATATAAATATACAGACCTCTTAACTTACCAAAGCCTTATTTATCGTTTATACAAATTGCAGTGAAATGTGTAATTGAATTTCTCGCTGTTTCAAGGCAAGAATGGATCCAAGTAAAAGTTCCTTTCTGTATGGTTCACCAACAAGTTCTGAGGATCCGGAATTGCTCGTAAAACAAAATCAAGATCTAAGACGACGTCTTGAAGATGAAACACTTAATTATAAGCGACGATTAGAAACGTATCGTCAAGCACAACAACATCAAGCGGCACTTGTTAGTAGACTGCAAGCAAAGGTTTGTTCACTTATTTTTGATCACGAAAGCTTGGAACTTCCAGATTTTGGGCATTTTTTATGCCTCAGAATGTCTATAAGTAATATATACCATTACAAAATGTTAACTGACTATTAATTTTAAAAAATTCAATGTTTTTATTTACTTTTCAAACGGAACGAAAAGTGCAAGCTAGTTGTGACAATACCATTGTAAGCTTACTGCCAAACGATGCTACTAAATAGAATCACTCGAATTAATTAATAGTTCATCCCATGAAAATATTGAGAGAAATTAAGTAGTGCATGAATTAACAAAAATTGGCTACAAAGCTCAATATTGACCTCATCAAATTACCTTGATTTAAAAAATAATATCAAAAAAATCTATTTTTGAAATTTTGTTTAAATCACTTATAATTAAATTGTAAGTTTTTGTGCAGAGGGAATTTTCTTCCAGCTGAAGACACACTCTTTTATTGTCTCCTTCACTCATAATTCTTCTTCTTCTTCTTCTTGTTTTTAAACCTATAGATTTGTTTCTTCCAGATCGTCATGCCATCTTTTCTTGGGACGACCTCTACTTCTTATTCCAACCGGCTTGTTGGTCATCACTTTCTTTACTAGTCGGTCTTCTGTCATTCATCTCACATGCGCGTACCATTCTGTTCTTCTTCTCTTGATCCATTCTCCCACCTTTTGCATTCCACATTTTTCTCTAATATCTTCACTCTTCATTCTATCGAGCCTGGTCACGTTCATTATCCTTCGCAATGTCTTCATTTCTGTTGTTTCCAATAATTGAGAAGTTTTGCAGTGTCGAGGTCTTGTCTCAGCTGCGTATGTTAATATTGGGCAGTACCACGGTTTGTAGACTCGTACCTTGGCCTCCGTTCTTAACTATTGGTTTGACCAGATTGCACTGTTAAGGCAGCCTGATATTTTCGATGCCTTTATTGCTTGATGTTTTACCTCTGATTCTAGGTCTCGATAAGAGGTCCTTGGATTCCAAGGTACATTGAAGGACATGACTTGTTCGACAATCGTATCGTATAGTTGTAGTTTACATCGGAGTGGTATTTTTAGAGATTGGAGAGTTTTGGTCTTATTGGTTGACAGGGTTAGACCGAATTTGTGTGCAACACAACTGAATTTATACAGGAGGCGCTGGAGGGAATCTTCATCTTCTGCAACGAGTGCTTCATCTTCTGCATAGCAAACGCATGTTAAATTATCGTCCCTAGGGGAATATCTTTTAGATTTTGCATATTTCTCCAATGATTTCATTCATTACTATATTAAAAAGCAGAGGGCTAAGCGAGTCTCCCTGCCTAATGCCCTGGTTCACTGGGATGCTTCGGGACAGTCTTCATTCGGTTTTTATTCTGGCGGTGTTGTTGGAATAAATATCTTGTATTAGGTTTATGAGAATACCCTGAAAATGTGTGACAGCCTATCCATGTTGGGCGTCTCTGTCGCATCTGACCTGTCTTGGAATGAGCAAAACTTCTCTGTGGCGAAATCTGCAGCAAGGAAGATTGGCTTCTTATTCAGGTCCAAGCTTGATTTTACAAACCCCCATAACTTCTCACCATCTACAAGGCCCAAATCCGCCCCTGTCTCGAATACGGTTTTGTAGACTCGTACCTTGGCCTCCGTTCTTAAATATTGGTTTGACCAGATTGCACTGTTAAGGCAACCCGATATTTTCGATGCCTTTATTGCTTGATGTTTTACCTCTGATTCTAGGTCTCGATAAGAGGTCACTTGGATTCCAAGGTACGTGAAGGACATGACTTGTTCGACAATCGTATCGTATAGTTGTAGTTTACATCGGAGTGGTATTTTAGAGATTGTGAGAGTTTTGGTCTTCTTGGTTGACAGGGTTAGACCGAATTTATGTGCAACACAACTGAATTTATACAGGAGGCGCTGGAGGGAATCTTCATCTTCTGCAACGAGTGCTGCATCGTCTGCATAGCAAACGCATGTTAAATTCTCGTCCCCTAGGGAATATCCTTTTAGATTTTTTATTTCTCCAATGATTTCATTCATTACTATATTAAAAAGCAGAGGGCTAAGCGAGTCTCCCTGCCTAATGCCCTGGTTCACTGGGATGCTTCGGGACAGTCTTCCTTCGGTTTTTATTCTGGCGGTGTTGTTGGAGTAAATATCTTGTATTAGGTTTATGAGATTGTCGGGGATTTTAAACTTTTCCAAGATTTTAATGACGTGCTTCAGTTGTACTTTATCGAACGCTTTTTCGATATCGATAAAACAGAAAAACGCCGGCTTGTTAAATTCATATGCTTTTTCGCATAGCTGTCTGATGGCGAATATAGCGTCTACACAGGACCGACCTTTCCTGAAACCTTGTTGCTCGTCATGTAAGTTTATTATTCTTGACAGTTTATTACTTACTATTTTTGTGGTTAGCTTAAGGTGGGTGTTTAGCAGATTAATTCCACGGTAGTTGTTGGGGTTGAGTTTTTCACCCTTCTTGAATATTGGTATTACTATGTTCGTTTTCCACTCTTCTGGGATTGTCGATTTTCTGAATACTTGATCAATTAGTACATATATTTGCTCCCAGAGATGTGGTCCTCCATATTTTAACATTTCGTTAGTAATTCCATCTTCGCCAGCGGATTTCCTGTTTTTTAACGTCTTTAGCGTGTTATCAATCTCCATTTTTGTTACAGCTACACACGAGTTTCCCCGATCTCTTCTGTCACATTCCTCTGGTGTTCCTGCATACAGTTTCTTAAAATATTCCATCCATGTTTTTTCATCTATGTTATGTGGGATCACATACTCTAAGATCTCTTTTTTTGGTTTTGTATCATTCGCCATATTTTTCTTTGCTGCCCATAGAAATCTCTTTCCAGGTTTTTCGTATATGCTTCCCAGAAGTTTCTTTTAATTTGCCTAATTTGTATATTAACCTCGTTCCTAATTGATTTATAGATGTTATATAACGTAGTTGTTCCCGATGATTTAAATTGTAAAAATGCTTTTCTTTTTCTTTCGGACAACTGTTTAATTTCTTCGCAAAACCATGGAGTTTTCTTCCTTATTCCCGGGGTTTTCACCGTTCTCGTACCGAGTGCTTCTTTAGCTGCTGTCAATATATTGAATTTAATTATTTCCCAGTTTTCGTTAATCCCATTTGTTTCGCTCAGGCTATTATTAGAGATCTGTTCATTTAGACGTCTTTGGTATAGGAATCTAATGCTCTCTTCTTCAAGTAGCTCCACATTCAACTTTTCTTGGATGACTATTTCTTTCCTTTTTATTTTTTGCACTTGAAGCCGAAGTTTGCATAGGACCAAGCTATGATCACTTCCGATATCTGCCGAGTTTAAGGATCTAACATCTAATATTTGGGTTGGGTGTAGGTTCCTATTTGACACAATATAATCTATGGTTGATGTCTGATTTCGGGTGTTTTGCCAGGTAATTTTATGTTGAATTTTGTGCTTAAAAAATGTGTTATTAATTCGCAGTTCGTTGTCAGCACAAAATTGGACAAACATAAGGCCATTGTCATTACAGGCCTCTTCGTTGAAACGGTGTTTGATTCCATGTATTACAGTGTTACCTATTCTGGCATTAAAATCTCCTAGTACGAGGGTTGGCTTATCCTGAGGGATTTTGTCAAGGGAGTTTTGTAAAGTTTCATAGAACAGGTCTTTATCAATTTTTGGCTTGCAGTCTTCAGGGGCATATATACCAAAGATGTGAAGGGTAGAGTTTTTGGTTTTTAGGGATACCGTAATAATCCGTTCCGAAATATATTCATACTTTTCGATCATCCCCTCTAGGCTCTTATGAATTGCTATTGCAACTCCTTCCTTTGCTCTAGATTCCTTTGGCACACCGCTATATAAAAGGACATAGTCCTGATATGTCATTATTCCCTTACCCTTCTTTTTAGTCTCTGAAATTGCACAGATGTCGATTTTATTCCTAGAAAGTTCCAAGAGCACCTCCTGTGATTTATTATTCCAAGATCTTGTGTTCCAGGTAGCTACTCTTATGGGACTCCTGTCCTTCCTCCACTTTCTTTTCTTTCCTTGGGGTTCCTTAATCATATTCCGTGAGTGAGCAGTGGTCGTTACCGTGTCGTCCATCCGATTCCGAGGCTTATCTCTGTTTCTTCGAGCATGAGTGTTTTTATTCTAGCAGGTTGCTAACCTCACTCGAAACCCTCCTCCTTTCTCAACACGGGCTTGGGACCGGCTATGGCTAATATTGCAAAAATAGAAGATTCAAGAAATTCAGTTAAAAACAAAATGATGTATGAAATTATAAGTACGTGAAAACGGTAGCTAGAGTGAAGCAAGAATAAATAAAAAAAAACAAAGCTAAAGTACTGTGAAGTTTTCTATCAACATAGAGCTTTACTAGTCCAGCGAGATTGTTGTTCCTTAAACAGCAGGACTAAGGAGAAATTTAATTCAGTATTATAATTAATGATTCCAGGGTATAGGTATAGAATATCGGAAAACATAAATTGTTATGAAAATTGGTTGTTTTTTAAACAAGTAGTGGAAATTCTTCGTTTCATGAGCTCATTAGTATTTTTATAATTGAAATAAATGAGCTTGACGACTGCAGCAACGGGTCATTTTTCGCTAGAAGAAAGAAAGCTTTTTTTTAATAAGAACATAATTTGCATTTTCATAGTTCACATCGTAGTACCCTAACCATTACTTAGTATCACATACCCGGTATAAAAAACTCCCTGTAGTGGCTTGGGGTGGTACGCTTGATGAAGGTTTTTGTACTAAAATAGTAAGCATATTAAATATCCAAAAACAGATGTATTAAATTTAAACATTTTTTCTTTAGCGTCATATTCAACATCAGTGTTTGAATAAAGTTTGCATTTCTTTTTTTATGAACATATTGGCATGTTATTGGCAAAGGAAAGAAATAATTATATTTTCATCTAGTATGCATTTTCCTTATAAAAAAATGCCACTTTAACTAATAATGCAATAGCATATTACCATATATCTTAATCTTATTCATATTTTTTAATCTTTCCGAATACATTTGTGTAGGTAGTGGCGGCTGGTATAAACACTACTATATTAAATTTAGTACGAGCTAATTTAGTTCACTAAACTAAGGCGTAGACCAGGGGTATCAAAACTTTTATCTTACACGGGCCACATTTGATGAAAAAAATTGTTTCGGTCCGCGGATAAAATATTATAATTCTATTGATAGGTATTTGTTATTCAAAAAAGATAGTTAATAATGTAAAAATAAGAACTTTATTATTTTTTTAGCTCATAGTGAGCTTTTAATTTTACTTTTCGTAAATTTTATATTGGAAAATAGTTTATCTTATATGTAAATATATACCAACATACTTACAAAAAGTGATATTATGTATTAGTATTTGTTTATATTTTTTCCTGGCTAGATGATTAATATAAAATTCTAATAAAGAGACAATATTCATCCTTTCTTTTAATTGTTGTTCTAGAATATTCAATCAGAAAGTTTGCAAGTAAAAAATTTATTTCTAATGAAAATGGAGTTGAAAATAGACCAAAATGATGATTATTTTTTCGGAAATCTTGAATTTACTTCCAGATTAAAAATTTAAAATTAGCACTTTTATTTTTCGAAAACTTCACAGTAGATTTTCAGATATCTAATTTTAAAGAAAAAAAATATCAGGCCAAATTGTTATGTGTTTCTGAAAAGTATCTACATATAGATCTCAATGTTTTAAAGAATTTTATGACTTTATATTGGGCCACGAGTTGGACTGCCCTGGTTTAAATCGAATGGGATTAAAAAAGGATATGAGGAATGATAATTTATTTTTTAAAAGGGTCACGGATATAATAATCCTTGACTATATATTATCTAATGATATGTAAAAACGTGAAAAAATCTAAAAGACAAGTCCTGACAAGTTTTAGTCCAAGAGAGAAATTATCAATTAATTGTGATTGTTCTAGAAAACCCCGATTCCTTGTTTCCTTGCGTATTAGAACGATAACTATAGACTTGGTTAGTGTCGTAGAATATAAATTACTGAAACAATAAATATTTATATCTCTATACATATAAATTTCAATGTTTTAAGGAAGTTTATGATATTATCTTGGGGCACATTCATTGCATTGCTGGGCCGCATGCGGCCCGCGGGACACACGTTGGACTGCCCAGGCCATAGCCGGCGTGACATTTTGAGGGGCAGGATTCAAAAATGTTGCGGGGCCTGAATACGCATTCAAATACTACACTTAAATTTTACAACGAGGAATTATTTATTAACAAATGCTGTTATATATTATATATTTTTTATAAGATGAATATTAAATAATAATACAATCCAATAATAATATTAAATAATTTTTCTTGCTTTTTTCGACGCCAAATCTTTGATAACATAATCAAAAATATTCATCGTCTTAAATTTACCTTAAAACGTAACGATCACAGTCCTTGCCTCGCGTCAATAGATTAACCCTCAGCATCGAAGACCGTAGAAATGCAATAGCCTGATGAGTTTTTGTTTAAAACATATGAACCACAAGTCGGCAACTGACACATAACCACTAATAAATGTCAGGCGTTGATATGCCCAGATCCTAAACAAGTTCGTAGGAGTTGCGGCTCGTCGACAGACTTCCAAAAATTGGAGCGTCTTATCTCTAATTTTTTAAGCAGTTTTTTAAACAAATCCAAGTAATATTTTTCGCATCCATAATTCGCTTTCAAGGGGCAAAAAATTCAATGAAAGTACAAAATCTGTAATCATGTATGACTTTTGCAAAAAACTATTGATGTAGTTTAATTTCTCTAAAAAGTACATTTCTCTGAAAGCGTCTGGATTTTTTTTATCTAAAGTAGTTTCCAGGATATGAGGACTTTATGGAGTTACACTGAACTTTGATGATTTTTGTCACTCATTTAAACTGAATCATCGCTACTAAAAAATGTCTTGCATCTGTTAATGGTATCATCATTCTGTAAAAAGTTAATCAAAATCGGTGTTTTTTAATTGGGTAATTTTCGTAGACCGCCGGGCCGGGTTCCGGAGAACGCGCTGAACCTGCCTTGCGTCGGCCCTGGCCCTGACATAGACAAATCTCGCTTGTTACTTAGAGGTGGCTCCGAGACGTAAGAAGATGTCTTCCATTTCACTAAATCCAACAAGTATTTGAGAGACTCGTAATTGCTTGTTGCTTCGCTTTTTGGATCATTACTCACAAGCATCTCTAATTTTAATATCCTCTCCGACTTTTCTTTAATCAAATTATTATATTTTTTGTCATTTTCAGGAAAAAAATAGCTAATGACAATCAGCAAGGAAATAACCTCATTTCATCTATTAAGAAAAATTTATTGATAATTGTAGAAAATGAACAATTCGAGTTTCAAACTGAAAATTCAATGAAAACTTGCTTGAGAATGAGAAATCCTTTATAGCCACTAAATCTGTTTTCGTCGTTGAAAATAATCAACTCCGATTCGATGGCTTTGATGAACCAGAAGCTCGCAAAGCAATTAATTCAGTTTTTGAGAACAATTTGTTTGTCAATAATCAATTTAGATTTTTGATTTAATCCCAGTTCATCTGGATAAAATAATTCTTGACTATCTTAAGCCAAGATACTTTTTTTCTTCCGTTTTATATTTCATTAAATGGAATCCCTTATGTGTCATTCTTTCCATTTTATATTCAAACGAGGCTTTAATCAGTTAATGTTGGAACTACCAGAGAGCAAGTCGTTTTTCAAACTTTTTGGTTCACAGAACATTCTAGATCTCATAAAATATATTTACGATTATTTTTCTGTTTTATAATAGACAAACACGTGGAAAAAGAATAGGAATCCTCTTTATGAAAAGGAATAAGGATAAATAGAATCGTTTTTGAAAATTGTGACAAAATATTCAGCAATCAATTTCAAATATAAACAGTGATTATACGAGGTATGATCAAAAAATTTATGCAAGTTCTTGTCAAAGTTTTTATCGATTACCGTGGTATTGTGTACAATGAATTTTTACCACAAGGTGCTTAATAAAGAATACTATTTGAACTTATTCGTAGAAAACGGCCAGAAAAAACGAAACGAAAAAAAAAACCTTTTCATACCCGATTAATATACTTGACCATACCCTGTATGGTAAAGTAAAAAAGAGTGATGATGAAGGTTAAACCTTACAAACTATAGTCTAGCAAATAAATTATATATATATATACAGATTTATATTCGTTATATATATTCGTTATATGTTTATTTGCATCAATCCAGAGAACAAATTCTTTGATTTCTCATTTTGAAATGAATCTTTGAAGAAAAGCCCAGATGATTAAAATACGAAGGAGACAATAAAATTGTGTGTCTTCTGCTGGAATTATACATTTTATTTATAACGAGACTATAGTTTCGAGGGCTTTGCACTCTTCATCAGTCTATTACAATTGATTCACAGGAATTAATGTATGAATAGAAAGTGAAATTTCCACATCACACTCTTTTATTGTCTCCTTCAATGTATAAAAATTCTGCTACCCTCGGCACAAAAACTTTCAATACGAAGGGTTGATGAGACATATTATGGACGAGTGTAGCAAGATTAGAATATTTTTTCCTATTAATGAGGGATTGGTGGGAAGTAGGACTTTTAAAAAAGTGAAAAAGTTACCATGGTATAGAGTCGGGTGGAAAGGTGTGGTTGTGTCAAACCAGTCTTAGGACTAATTACTATATTATCATATGATAACTTCTGATTGCTATTTCCATATAAATCTATATTATATTAGTATCGAGAGAGAGAGAGGACTACATCTTAAATATATTTTTACAATCTTTATTTTCATTGAAAGGTCAAATGCTACGGTCGGAATATAAAAAATAAATTGGTAAATTAGAAGTCAATAACAATCTTATTTCGAGACATGTTTAAAAGGGAGAGAGTTTTATGAGAATGAGAGTTTGTCTTAAGAATAAGACAAATCTTATCTGAAAAAAGAAAATTTATAATTTATTCTTTTGGCTATATTATATTATTTTATTTCTGGATGTTATTTCTAAATACATATATCTATATTATTAGGATAGAGAGAGAGAGATTTTGAGTGTTGGATTGTTTGAATGATGTCGAAAATCAGTGAACGGTATGACAAAACCTACACTAGTTATTGACTTCTTTATACTCTCTCAAGTGTCCCAGCCATTAAGAGAGCCAGCAATTAATTTCTTTTTATAAGTGGGATGCTGAAAATTTAGTATATTATTTTAAAAAGTTGTAATTTTTTAATGACGTATTTTAATTTAGCATACACACTATAGGTATTCTAATCATGGCAAAAAATTGTGTTTTTTCTTCGAAATTTCTCAAAAAATGAAACAAATAGGTACAATAAGAATATCGAAACGAAATTTTTTTAGCTATATAATCAGGAACATAGGACGTTTTGAATTCAAAGGGGGGGGCCTTGAAGGGACTGGGTACAATTATTTCCCTATAATTCTCCACCCCCCCCTCCCGCTTTTTTAAATACAATATAATATTTTTCTTATAAGATTCTTTCAAAAACCTTTCATTTTAAAAATAATTTTATATTTTGTCACATAGCTAATATGAAATGGTTTGAAAATATGGGAAGTTAATAAAGAAGGATTAAAAATTTCGTTTTTTTTATAATAATGTAATTATTGTATGCCCATTGTGTTTAAAAATGTCTGAAAAGTGAAGAGAAATCATTTTCAACGATAATATTATTTTGTCTGTGGGCCTGGCTGGATTCTGATACCCAGAAACTCAAAATTATTCTGGTGCAAAAATGTTTGCATTTTAAATGCGGAGAACTGATTAGAAATTGGGGTCTCTAGCTTTAGAAGGTCGGATTCGAAAATGCAAAAAACAAATATAATTAAAATAAAAAACAAATTTCTACTACTTATTAGTTATATTTAATTAATTCAAACATTTGAGTATTTTATATTTTTATTTTTTTGAAAAAAAGATGGAATATTTTAAAGATTTTTAAAAAACAACTCTCAAGAAATTCATTCATTGGCGTAGTTAGAGAGTTTTCCCAGGGGGGGGGGGGGCAGCCGGCTAACTAGATTAGCCACCACAAGGTTTCAATTTCGGTCATCCGATTAGACAAAAACTAACTTTTTAGTACAACTGAAAAATTTTGGTAATGAAATAATTTAGGTAATTAAAAATACACAAGTCATGGCTCGTAATATTGGAGTTTCCATTTTTCGAGGGAGGGGGAGGGGCAATGAGTTTTGTAGGGAGAAATCAATGAGGTTGTCTTGTGTCTAATGCAAATAAACATAAACCTATTCAGAAATAGTATAATAGATAATTAAAGGTCATTAGAATGACACCTTAGAACGTAGTATGTTTTTTTCTCTTTCAGAAACAGGTTCTCATCATTACCCCTTTAATATGTAGAATATAGAAAATAGTATTTTTTTTAATTTTTACTAAATTTAACTAAAAATACATTCAATTTTGATTTTAAATGAAATAATTAATTTCATTTCAATTTGATTTAAATTTCAATTCAAAAAATATTTTCATTTTCTTTTCCTATCTTAAGATAAATTAAATTTTAACGTTAAAATAAATTTTCAAAAATATATTTTTTTTTCATTAAATATAATTAGTTAAATTATAAGAGGGGGTTTTCATTGACCATTAATACCTCGATAACCAGTCGCTTGCCTATGCAACTCCTGCATACAGGCGTGTCGTCTATCTAATTCGACATTAAGGAAAGATGGAAGGCAGGATGTGAATGCTGATTAAAATTGAAAAATGGTGTGATGGGTGGCTGTATGGTACATTGTTATAAGTAACACTCGCTCTCTTGTCTTCCTAGATCGTGTTAGGATGTCTCTTTCTCCTCTTTAGGGGTCCCTCCGCCCACAATCCATTTATACCCGACCACCGAGGGACATCGCAGTCTCCTCTTTTTGATAATCTCAAAAAGGCTTCAAAAAGATTTATTTTTCTGTTAAGATAAATATTAGGAATGAATAGAATAGAAGGCTGTGTGGTTGATCTAATGATGTTTAATTGAAAAGCTTTTATTTTGCCGAGAGTAGCAGAGTTGTTGATTAAAAAACAAAAAAAACAGACATTCCGTTGAATTGATAACCTCCTCCTTTTTTCAAAGTCGGTTAATAAAGAGAAACAAAGAGGTTGTCCTCTGCCTGATGCAAATAAACATACACACCTATATATATCATATATATATATATAATTTATTTGTTTGAGACTATAGTTTCGAAGGCCAACCTGCTATCCGGGCAGTTAGCATAACCCTAGAGACGAATTTCCCTCGGACATACATACTTTAGGATATAAGACTCAATGTTAGGATATAAGACTCAATGTTGTCTAATTTCTAGGCGCGAAAATAGAGATTTCCCTGATATTCACTTCGATTCGAATACCCTGAAAATGTGTGACAGCCTATCCATGTTGGGCGTCTCTGTCGCATCTGACCTGTCTTGGAATGAACACATCTCCTCTGTGGCGAAATCTGCAGCAAGGAAGATTGGCTTCTTATTCAGAGTCCAAGCGATTTTACAAACCCCCACAACTTCTCACCATCTACAAGGCCCAAATCCGCCCCTGTCTCGAATACGGCTCTCATCTGTGGAGAGGAGCCTCAAAATATTCTCTTGCTACCCTGGATGCAATTCAGAAACGAGCCGTCAGGCTAATTGACGATTCTACCCTCACCGACTCCCTCGACTCGCTGGCTCATCGAAGAGATGTCTCTGCCCTTTCCCTTTTCTATAGATACTATCACGGCAGGTGCTCTGATGAGATAAAATCAATAATTCCCCCAAAGCATGCTTTGCACGCAGCACACGTTTTGCCGACTCCCAACACTCTTTTGCGGTCAAATTGGAAAAGTGCCGGACCACTTCATTCGCGAATACATATATCCCCATGACTTCAAGGAACTGGAACTCTCTCCCAGCCTCTATCTTTCCCAGCACCTATGATCTTCAAACCTTCAAAACCAGGGTGCATAGGCACCTACGTCTACACCCTCTCACTTAATCAACTTTCCCTTCTCTTCGGTAATGCAAGGGTCTTTCGAGATCCATAGGGGCCTACATCTTTACTGGTGCACCCCTTCTTGCATTCAATTGCATTAAAAAAAAAAAAATAATAAATAAAATAAGCAAAGCAAAAAATTTCTACTCCATTTATAGAAAAAATGATAAGTAGAATTTAGCTTAAACTGAAAATAATTTTCAGTATAGGACAGTTTAATTATATAATTCAAATCTGACATACCATATAAATATATACATAATTATCTATACCTACTAAGATCTAAGATTTAAATTGTACTTAATTTTTTCTATTTATTTGTTTATTATATTTAAGTTTATTACTAAAGGCGGCTCTAGCTGGCGAGAGTACTGAATCTTGTTTTTTTTTACTTTTTCCTCCAATTAATCACTTGTAATTGCATGAGAAAATTATCACATCTCACAAAATATTTGTTCCTATTTGTCGTTTATTAACAGAACATTGACTAGAGTAGATTCAACTAAAATAGAGATTACCATTAACGTTTATCTATTTAATTATTCTTTAATTGAAAATCATTAAATAGTAGAGCATCGTTTACCTGGAATGAAGCGGAAAACAGAGATTGATACGAACTCGAGAGCTCAACACATCTCAACTGTTTGATTTACTAAAACGAAGAGAGGGAAACTTTGCGAGTCTTTATCCATTCTCCTCGCAAAAAATTCCTATTCTCAGTCTCTATTTTGGAAATTAGAATAAAACAAATTGGTTATATATTCCTAGAGAAAACAACTTTGCTTTAAAAAACTTTAAACTTTAAATAAAACTAAAAACACATTAAGATAAAAAAGAGAAAAAAACAACAACAACAAAAACTTATATAATATTACTTTTCACTCCAACTATGCCGCAGGCATATTGATTTAATTCTGTAAATTTTCATTTTTTTAATAATTCGTTTTTAAAAATGTTAAGAAAAAATTTTCATTTGTTTCTGTCTATCTGGATTACTCATTAGATTTTGGTCTTTCCAGTCGAAGATATTCTGGTATATAATTTAAAGAAAAAAAACGACTTCGATCAAATTAACGCAAGAATTATAAGAACTAAAATCAAATAATATGCACTACAAAATAGAGCCCGAGTATCGTTTATGGGCTGATGGGAGAATAGAAGAGTTCAGTTATTTTGTCATTGATTATATCATCAGAACTTGACCAAATTAATATGGGACCACCCACAAGGGATTACCTATCCAATAATAACACAATAATCGGATTCGGTCTATGTGGTAAAAAATTATTGCTGAACATACATAAAAAAAAAAAGATTCCGACAAATAGACAACCTCTTCCTTTTTTTTGAGTTCGGTTAATAAGTTATCAGGTCATTTTTCAGGTATGGGTAATATGTTTAATCTCTTCCTCTTCTTTTATTCACGATGAAGGGGCCAATCAAGACCTTCTTAGTTTAACACAGAGGTTCACAAACTGTGCGCCGCGGCGCCCAGGAGTCGAGGCCTCTTCACAAGTTCGGCGCGAAGTTAATTAATTGAAACAAGACATTTGACCTAAATAGACAAAAAACAAAGTGAGAAGCTAAGAATTCATTTATTATTCATTTTTATCTCTTACTTACGATTAGAGCGAAAACGAAATTAAATCCAGAATTGTCCAAGCAAAAATGGGCTGTAATTCAAAACAAAAACTGCTATGCTCCTCCTCAATCAGCTTAGAAAACAGGAAGATGCTATTGAAAACATATGTATAGAGCATAGCCATGTATGGATGTGAAACCTGGACAATTGAAGAAACGGAGAGAAAAAGATTGGAAGCTTTTGAAATGTGGTGCTACAGAAGAATGATGAATATCAAATGGATGAATGAAGAAGTTCTTGGAAGAATCGGAGAAAGAAGAACTTTGTGGAAGAGTCTGAGGAAGAGAAGACGTCAGATGATGGGACACACACTGAGACACGGGGGATTGCTTAGGGATATCTTGGAGGGGAGATGGGAAAGAAAAGGGGAAGGACCCGATTAAAATATTTCGACCAAATAATTGAGGATATGAGATGCGAGAGATTCAGAGAGGTCAAACAGCTGTCGGAAGACAGAGCCGAGTGGAGACGGGTGGTTGCGTCAAACCAGTCTTAGGACTGTGTACTCAATGATGATGAAACCGAAAAAATTTAACTTTAACACCCTCGAAAAAATCTGAAATAAATACAAAGGGTCTGAATTTTTGATTTTCATAGAAAATTAAACATAATTCCCAAGATATTTTTATCAATTCTAATAGATACGATAGTACCTATTTAGAGAAACCAAATACAGTATTTAGCTCTATCAACCAATTAAGGCAACAGGAAACAACTTCACCAAAAAAATTTCTCGAGAAAACCCTCGACTACCGTGGAGGAAACATTGAAGAACAAGCGATCTTTTTATTTTATGGGAATATTCTGACCAGAACCATGGCAAATTATATGACCATCATAGACCATTCAAACCGGTCACAATATGGCTGTAACAATCTTACATTTACATTTAAATTCTGGGCAGATTTTATGATAATTTTCCAGCCGGCCAAACAGAAAATATGCTGTTTTTCTGGTCAATTTCTGTTGAATTTTTCTACTAGGGGATAAATTTAAATTTCAAGTGATATTAATTATTTTTTCAAAATGTCTGTTAGTGAGGTGTGTGTTACCAAAATTTATATACGGACTAGCTCAAAAACCAATAAAGGAAATTAAATTAAATATTTTTGATTTTTATATTGAGATTAAGAGCTGATAATATATCGGATAAAATCAGAACAAACATGGAAAGGGGTTAAAAATGTGAATTCTTTGTCCGATTTGGACTAAATTTTTCACTATTAAGGCCTAACAGTGAAAAAACATCGACTTCCTAAAATAACAATCAGGGTGGCAAGTGCATGAGATGGATGGCCGCATCAAATATTTTATAATTAAGTTAATATTAAGAAATTTCAAAAAAATTTATATTTTTAAAAATTCAAAATCACTCACTAATTTTCAAACTAAATAATTAAATTTGTATGTCTTTCGAACCCTCAATATCAATCTAAATTATTGAAAGTTTCTTTTTGCCGAAAGTAGCAGAATTTTTATATATTGAAGGAGACAATAAAAGAGTGTCTTCTTCTGGAATTATAAATTTTTAATATAATTCCAGCAGAAGACACACTCTTTTATTGTCTCCTACAATCTAAATTATAATTATCTTAAAGTAGTCAAAGACGAAAATTGACTTTGAAAACCTAACTCGTCTACTTTGCTACTTTTCTTTTTATTACAATGAAGCATATTTTGGCGTTGTTTATTTATCTTGATTCAAAGAAATTTTTTCTCCAGTCCAAAAGTAAACAGAGAAAATCAAAGCCCTTTAGATGAATAAAAAATACCTTAAGTAGTACTTGTCAAACCGATATTTTCTATGTAAATAAAAAAGCGTCCAGTACCGAAACAGCAATAAACAAACGAAAAAAAAAAAACTTTAATGGACTTGCGTACGATATCAAAGAGCTGCTTGAAATATTTGACGTGGGCGACTGACCCTTAGATGGGAAAACCAGGCTAATCAGCCGAGAAAAACAACTAACCAAGCATTTATTATAAAAAAAAACATTCTAAAAAGTGGGTATTTTACATTTTAATTTATGATATTTAGAAAATCAAACTTTTAGAAAATAATTAAATGAAAAGAGACTTCTGAAATAATTTATGAGAGAAAGTGATAATTTTCAAAGTAATATTTAAACATCTTTCAAAGTAATAAATATTTCGTCCTCATTCTCTGAACCAAAAGATAGAACGGTAGAAATAATAAAATCCATATTTATTATTAAACATACTTATTTAATTGTTACCCTAGAACCGCATATAGTTCTAAATAACATTTTGTACGAAAATTGTTATTCGGCAAAGAATTTTTGAAAAATTACAAATTACACTTCCTAATAAAAAATTATCCAAGAAAAGTTAAAAACTAATACTAGAAGTTTTTTACACTAATTCGAATTGCATTTTCCGATTTTGAGGGTTCCGTCCAAAAGTAAAACGGGATCCTATTGATGTCACTACAATATCTGCCTGTCCGTCCATCTGTCAGAATATTGTACTCGTAAAGTAAACATGATACAAAATTCAAATTTACAGGTATTCATTTTACTCAAAATTAAAAACCATATTAAAATTTAAATCGAATTATATTTAGGGGAAGGGTCGAATTTTTTATGAGAAATAAAAATTAAAAATATTTTTTATCATCATCATCATCGAGTATACAGTCCTAAGACTGGTTTGACGCAACAATCCGTCTCCACTCGACTCTGTCCCCCGCCAGATGTTTGACCTCTCTAAATGTCTGGCATCCCATATCCCCAATTATTTGGTTGAAATATTCTAATCTGGGTCTTCCCCTTCCACTTTGCTTTCCCACCTCCCCCTCCAAGATATCCCTAAGCAGTCCCCCATGTCTCAGTGTGTGCCCCATCATCTGACCTCTTCTCTTCTTCAGACTCTTCCACAAGGTTCTTTTTTCTCCGATTCTTCCAAGAACTTCTTCATTTGTAATTTTATCCATCCATTTGATATTCATCATTCTTCTGTAGCACCACATTTCGAAAGCCTCTAATCTCTTTCTCTCCGCTTTTCTAATTGTCCAGGTTTCACACCCGTACATGGCTATGCTCCATACATATGTCTTCAATAGCAACTTCCTGTTTTCTAAGCTGATTGAGGAGGAGCATAGTAGTTTTTGTTTTGAATTAAACCCCATTTTTGCTTGGGCAATTCTCGATTTAATTTCGTTTTCGCTCCTCCCATCCCATGTTATTTTACTTCCTAGGTAGCGGAATTCCTTAACTCCTTCTAGGTTTTCTTGGTTAATTTTGATGCATTCCTGTCTCGTTTGTTCTTTTTTTGTACATACTAGGACCTTGGTTTTATTCTTGTTTATTTTCATTTTGATTTCTTCTATTAGGATTTGGTTAATTCCATTCAGGGCGTCCTCTAATTCTTTTTTATTGCTTCCTAGAAGGGCAATGTCATCGGCAAATCTTAACATAGCGATCTTTTGACCTTGGATTTCGATACCTGTATCAATTTTGTCTTTGAATTCTTTAATCGCTTCTTCTATGTATAAGTTGAAAATCATGGGTGACAGCACACATCCTTGTCTTACACCTTTTTATCATAGGTCGTGAATAAACCAAACAACCAAAATGGATGGAGCTCCAAAAGTATAAAGAATATTTATCTCATAAGGAGAAATCAATGAGGTTATGTTAGTGGCGATGTCTCTCCAACTCGATGCACTAGCGGTCAAAAGGGAAGACGACAGGGTGGGAGAGAGGTACTTTATAAGTATTATTCAATTTTTATGTAAATAGTGTGATTAAAAATGTAATTTTTTATTTATTTATTTATTTATTTTTTTTAATAAAATAAATTTTGGTGCAAAAAGTTTATAAAAGTAAAAGACCTGGAGAAAATAAACAAAACATCAACAATAAAATAATTTGAAATATATGATTATGATGTAACCTAAATTAAAATAAACTGCAAAGGATCGTTGCTAAACTTTATCCAATGTATTATACCATTATACTATTTTATTCTAGGGTAAATTACTTTAAAATATAATTTTAGAAAAACTTTTATATGATCTTTTTTGTGGTACTCAAGGTACTTAATTACATTATTAAATTTCATTAAAATACGTTTAAGTCATTTTCAAGATATTTAGAAAAACTAAAAAAGTACTGAAATAAAGTACTAATGTTTGTGGGCCGATATGTACCAAAAATTAATCAGCGCTTCATTTTGTTAAAATAATCGTATGTTTTCAATTTCATTTCAATCGGTGCAACGGTGTGGAAAAAATCGTGGGCCAAAAAAACGACTAACATATGCATCCATCCATACATCCGCACGCACTAAATGAAAAAATCGCACTTTTTGGCCTCTCGACGAGACCCCCATGTAATTTTTGGCAAAACCGTCACGTGCTAAAATTCAACCTAATTGAATACTACAATTTGTGACTTTAATTGAGTCCATGGGTTCCGTAGTCTTTACCTGAGGACCCTTTGAAGTCGCGCTTGCCGCGAGACCGATTACAATACTTTACCCATGCTTCGCATTGGATAAAGTAAATATTTAGTTTACTGAGATTATTAATTAAATTAATCTTTAAAATTCAAAGATATTTTTATAAGAATTTCCAGAATACTTAGCAGACTCCGTTTATCAGAACCATTGAGGTCAGCTGATTCTCCATCTGAACCAAGAGAGAGAATATTCTCTAAAATTTCGCTTTATAAAAATATCTTTGAATTTCTTAAAATGAACCATTAGTTTTATAATTCTATATTTGTATAAATATACTAGAAAAACAAATTTATTTATAATTTGTTAATAAATTCCGTTTAGTGAATTTGCTCGCGAATCTACTCCGTGAATTCTAAATTAATTTGTATCATCTCTCTATGTAAGAATAGACTTGTAAAGCGTCTGAATCGAGGGAGTAACATATAAGAACTTGAGACGCCATGTCCTCTAGGTGGTCCGTGGTGGGGTATCATGCGGGCTATACGCGGATTGATACGGGTAACACCTAGATGGACCATATCTTTTCGCTCTCTTGGTTCAGGATGGAGAATCAGCTGGACCTCAATGGTTCTTATAAAACGGTAGTCTGGCTAAGTATTCTCTAAAATTTCGCTTTATAAAAATATCTTTGAATTTCTTAAAGATTAATTTAATTAATTTGATAATTTCTATATTTGTATAAATATACTGTCCCGCTATAACTATCTACTGGATTGACAGGAGAAATAAACTTTTTAAAATCAAGAATTTTAAATAGTTCTATTAACTAGAAAATAATCTTTTAAATCTGTGTATAATGAAGTTTTAAGTTCATTATAAACACTTATTTACATTGTTGTGACTTTTCGATTTAATAATTATTTATTTAATAATTAATTATTTAATCATTATACTATATATATTTATCTAGATTAATTTGCCGCAACGCTGACGTAATGCTGCCGTCAGGGAGCGCTGATGCCGTCTTTGCGGCAAATTTGAAATATAATTGTAATTGAAAATCGAATTTTGGAATGAAAGACTCCAATTGATTTTAAATTAAGAAACATTAAATTTATTGATAATTATCCCCCCCCCCCTCACCACTCAAAAATTAAATATTCAATTCGCTTTTCTTTGCGCACAGAAAAATAAATTAATCACATCTTATTTGATTTATATTTTATATATTATTTGTTTATTTTTTAAAAATTTGCCACTTTTTTATAATTTATTAAAAATCTAAATTTTGTTATTCTTATTTTTTGATTTTTACAAAATTGAACGACTTAAGACACGCATGCCCGAGTTTCACATGGCAATACTGGAGGAGCAGCCTGTCATACAAACAACACCTGATTGATCTCTTTTAAATATTTGGAGCCTTATATCGATTATCGATCCCAAATTTAAAAAAAATGATATAATATAATTCTCCTCCTCACACGATCCCACTTATTTAAATAAATCTACATATTTCCACACAAAAAATATCACAATGCTGTAGATTATAGAAAAAAATACTACCAGATTCATATCTAGAGCCTCATTTCTGTAGCTGTGTCAGGACGAAAATGAGGGTGAAACTTTTAAGAGACTATGTATTTTCGGGAGTTTACAGGTATACATTTGGAGTGTGGTTTTTAAGAGGAATAAAATTTTTGGACCGAGACGCTGCCCGCCAGGGCTTCAGCCCGGAGGGCCGAGCTTCGAGGGCGAAGCCGAAGGCACGCACGAAAAGCTCGTTACTTGATAATTAAGTTGAATAATTGTTAAAAATAATTATTAAGAGATTTTTTGAGATATAATTGATTTAATATTTTTGATTATTTGATGTTGTATAAAAAAAATAGTTCTGATTAAAGTTGTTCGGTTTTTTGTAGATTCAGAATATGTACAGAAACATAAAGGTTTCCATTTAAAAAACAGAACTTGACCTCAAAATAGCCTTAAAGCTTGTTTTAGGTCGATAAACAATAGTATAGTGGTACTTTCCCTCTCATATAAATAAACTTTTATTTGAAACTTTTTTTCATATAATGCACTTGAGTTTTTGAGTTAAAAGACTGTCTCTAAGATAAAAAACTCAACCCGGTATATATAAGAATTGCTAATTTAATAATATAAGATTAAAATTTTACTTTTTAATTTAATCAACTTGAAAAACATTAAATTAATCTCAACAATATTAAAAATTAGTGGGATGTGTATTGCAGTGATCGAGATGGAGAGTCGGGGGGGGGGGGGGGGGGGCGTGTCTGAGGATCAGGTATCTTATTCCTCTCTCACCCTGGCATAGTGGTAAATACAAAATTTGAGAAATGCTTTTCTATAATATACATACATAATTAAAAACACTAACCATGTACTAATAGGATGTGGTTCGAAAAGAAAATCAAAAAAATTTAACTGACACATGGGGGGGGGGGGCTGTTGAATCTCTTGAGCCCCCCTTACCTATGTCTCTGAATAGTATGGTAGTCACTTTACAGACGAAAGGCGAATGATTATTTCACCTTATGGAATTAACATCTCTATCTAACTCTTCAGTAATTAATTTAGAATTCCGCGGAGTAGATTCGCGAGCAAATCTACTAAACGGAATTTTTAACAAATTATAAATAAATTTGTTTTTCTAGTATATTTATACAAATATAGAAATTATCAAATTAATTAAATTAATCTTTAAGAAATTCAAAGATATTTTTATAAAGCGAAATTTTAGAGAATACTTAGCCAGACTACCGTTTTATAAGAACCATTGAGGTCCAGCTGATTCTCCATCCTGAACCAAGAGAGCGAAAAAAGATATGGTCCATCTAGGTGTTACCCGGTATCAATCCGCGTATAGCCCGCATGATACCCCACCACGGACCACCTAGAGGGACATGGCATCTCAAGTTCTTATATATTACTCCCTCGATTCAGACGCTTTTTACAAGTCTATTCTTACATAGAGAGATGATACAAATTAATTTAGAATTCCGCGGAGTAGATTCGCGAGCAAATCTACTAAACGGAATTTTTAACAAATTATAAATAAATTTGTTTTTCTAGTATATTTATACAAATATAGAAATTATCAAATTAATTAAATTAATCTTTTAAGAAATTCAAAGATATTTTTATAAAGCGAAATTTTAGAGAATACTTCTCTCTCTTGGTTCAGGATGGAGAATCAGCTGGACCTCAATGGTTCTTATAAAACGGTAGTCTGGCTAAGTATTCTCTAAAATTTCGCTTTATAAAAATATCTTTGAATTTCTTAAAGATTAATTTAATTAATAATCTCAGTAAACTAAATATTTACTTTTCATCCAATGCGAAGCATGGGTAAAAGTATTGTAATCGGTCTCGCGGCAAGCGCGACTTCAAAGGGTCCTCAGGTAAAGACTACGGAACCCATGGCCTCAATTAAAGTCACAAACATTTTACAACATAACTTTCATGTTAATAATGTGAGCAATTTGCATTTCGAATGAAATGTAAACATGGCTATCATCTATTAATTTCCAAAGCTTGAAAAATTTAGCTCCTAAAATTTTTCAAAAAATTGAATAGATGTTGATGGCTCCGTGGTTGCAGTATATGGTCATGAGAATTTATCGTATTAAATCACATTATTTTGACCAAATATGCCAATATTCAATAGGACAAATTTGTAATAATCATAAAAAAATCATGTTCACTATTCTTGTATATAAATATGAAGAAATGTGGTAGTAATTAAACAATAATTTTATTATATACACATTGTAGAAATACATAAATCTAAGAAATAGACAAGAAAATAACAAAAACTGCATTTAATATTGACTTGGAAAATTAATAAATAAATTAAAATAAAATTAATTCCGGCACTTTGTTTGTTTATTTTTAGAAGTAGATAAGTAGATGAAATGCCTATGTAAGAAGATGAAATACTTTTTCCTGGTTTCACATTGAATCATACTTTTCTTTTTCTTTTTATTTATTTCTTAGTCCATTTCTGTTACATAAAATTTTTAATATTCTTACAATTTTAAATTTTAGGGGAAAGCGGGGCTAGTTGTCACACGGGCAGGTTGTCACAAGTCTCACTTCTCGATCGCTGTTGCTTCTTGGCGGTCTAAACTCAATCCACAGTACGATCACAATATTCTTTGTATGAGTCTTTACGCACTTTCTAGTTATAGCAACAGTTCTGGATTCTATTGGTGTTTTTGTGTTTTTGTTGCTGTAATTTTTTTTTTATTGATATAATTAACTCTCAACTATTTTCTATTATTTTATAATAGTTGAACATTGAAGGTTAGGTTCAATGTCTGTTTTTCCAGCTCGGTTTTTGTCTGAAATGTCTGTTCGGGGTTGGTTGTCTCAAAAATTTCGGAGATGGTTGTCACATGTAAAACTAAGGAAAAATGGATCCATTGTATAAATTGTAAGAAGTGGGCTCATGAATTATATACTCCTGGACCAAATAACTTTTTACGTGTCAAAATTGTGAGAGTGCGCTCGAAAGTGACTAGGCTAATATAGGACATTTTCTTAAATATTTACTTAAATTACTATTTTAGTGTCTAAATTGGTCTTAAATATGTATTAGTGCTTTATCAATATCATTGTTTGATTTTTCTATTGTTAATACAAATTTTTTTTAATACATTTTTTCTTTTTTTTCCCCATCTAAATAATCCGTGACAACCAACCCCAATGCCTGTGACAACTAACCCGGAGTCGGGGCAGGTTATCACAAAATTTTACTCTGGCAGAACTTTTTTTTTCTGAAAAGCCAAATATCTGATATGGCTTCAAATTTGTGGGGAAAATATAGCCAAGGAAAATTAAAAATCATAAAATGTGACAACCAGTCCCGGCAACCTCCGCCCCCTCCCCCTGATCCGCCCTTGATTAAGTAGACGTAACAAAAAATATAGGGTTCCATTTAAAAAACAGAACTTGACCTTGAAATACCCTTGAAAGCTTATTCTACGTTGAACAACAATAACGTAGTATAGTTTCCCCCTCGATATAAATAAACTTTTATTTGACACTTGTTTTCATATAATGCACTGTTTTTGAGTTATAAGACTATCTCAAGATAAAAAAATCACCCGGTATATATATATATATATAATCGGTTTCTCGAAAACGGCTCTAACGATTTGGATGAAATTCACGGGTTAGGGGTTTTTTTGGTTGAGAATTAGATTTTTCATGGTCTCATCTTCGGCTAAGTTGTCTTTGATGGGTTTTTTGTTAATTGAAATAATTATTCACAGGTGTTTGTTTGAATAAAAATTTATAATTAGATTTTTGAATTTTCTTTTAATAAAATTAATTGGTTTTTATTTTAAATTCCACTAATCGATCATTACAAATATTATTTTATATGCCAATTTAATTAATTAAAGGCATTTTTCTATAAAATAATTTATTAGAATATCAATTTCATTCGAAGGAGGTACCTACTCCTTCTTCAGGATTTAAAAGCGTCAACGAAAGAACCTCGGTGTATATTAATATTATTTTTAATTGAAATTACATTCAAAACTTTGTGGCCAGTGATATGTCTTGATGATGGTCATAGCAGGTGTAAACGTTGGTCAAAATATAAATTAAGTTTTAATTCAATTTTATTTTATTTTGGCTGCTTTAAAAAATCGAGCTTTTTACCTGAATTTAAAATTAAAAATAATATTAATATATCGCTTTTAACTGAATCAAAAAATTACTGAGCATCAGTCGGTGTTCCAGGTACTTTATTAATAACAGAGCACTAACCGGAAAGTGTACCGAGTTTTCAAGAAAATTTCAATTTTTTATTCAAATTTTGAGTTAATTTGTAAAGTAATTAGAATATTATGACGTAACATAGAGTCAACAATTCTTAATAGAAGGTTAGAAGCATTTACTTACTCTATTTCAGGCTAGATGACGTGGAAAATATTTAATATTCTTTCTATAATATATAAGAAAGAATCCAACTTGCCGTGAGGAAGGCTCCTTTTATACTATAATATATATTGATAAACTGGTCGACTTTTTGCCTTTATAGAATTCCGGGAAAATTATAATTCTAATATAAATATAATAAATAAAGTGAAGACTTTTTGCCTTTATCGAATTCCGGAAAATTCTAATTCTAATATAAATATAATAAATAAAGTGAAGATAGGAATCAGGGGAGGGTAAGACGCGTACCAGATCATCCCTAATTATCCAGATAACACTAAAAAGTGTCTTATAGTGTGGGTAAAAAATTCTCATTTTTGAGAAATTTTTTATTTTTTTTATGATTAATATATTTATATATACAGTTGTTATGTACAGTTGTGTTGTATGTTATTATATATACAGGGTGATAATTAGGTCTCTTAAATGATGTTTAAAATATTTTAACTTATTTTAAAAAATATATAAGTATTTTTGGTTTTTCGTAAATAATATACACCTATACAGGGTGGTAATTAGATCACCACTGTTTCCAAGTTGCAAATGTTTTCGAAAACAATCTAATATTCGGATCACTAAGCCCGAACGATCAATATTTTGAAATAACAAAATCGATCGGATTTATTCCACCCGAAGCTTTTTCATTCCTGAATAATAAATGCTATATATAAGATGAAAATGCGATCCCCATTATCTACCACGTGTTCAAGCGAAAAATAATAAAAATATAGAAAATGACGCCCACTTAGATGGATTGGACCCATATAGAATATATAGATATTATAGATCCGTCTCTGAAAAAGACAAGAGAGAAAGGAAAAACACATAAAAATACTGGTGGATTGAAAATAATCAATAATATCTAAGGGGAAAAAATATGACCTTAAATTTCTTTCTTTATTATACCTACTATAAATGCTAAAATTATAATAACTTTATAAATTTTTATACCTAAATTGTTAATTATAAATTAAGTAAATAAATGGAATAAATATTATATATTATACCTTCTTTGGAATAACAATCAACTGTATAGCCGGGTTTTTCTCAAAGCCTTTTTCCGGTAAAAACATCAAATTTAATAATAAAATGAAAATAAAATTAACAAAAAAAAATTTATTGTAAAATTAAAATTAATGAAAAACTATGTTATTTAAAAAAATCTACTGGGGTCCATATTTGATGGCCTTTTTCTTTTTTCATTTGAAAATAATTTAAATTGCTATATACTTCTTTTAAGGAATGTTGGAATGTTATCTTGTAAAAACTCTTGTACATATTTTTTCTTTTGGCTTAATAAACATCCTTTTAAAACTAAAAAAAAAATCGATTCGTCGGTACACTAAGAGCTCCTTTTTAACTACTTAAATATGTGTAGATTAATATATGTCGGTCTTGGCAAATTAGTTCTCCCCAACTGGTTTTAAGCCCTGAAATTTCACTTCAAAAAAATAAAAAATCTGGGTGTTGAAACGTAGTGGATTCTTGTAAAAAATGTGCAATTTAACTGACTTCAGTAGAAACTTTTCCATCGATAAACAACACCAAAAGATCAAATTTTATATAAACTTTAATTAACCAGCCACGCCAAGCTCAGGGTATTTTTTTGAACTCGAAATAGAAGCCTTCGAAGAACATGGTGTGAATTTTACGTATTACAGCTTTCAATAAATAAAAGAAAATATTTTTCTAGAAAATTAAATTAAAATAAAATAGTGGACAACAGTAAGAAGAGATGGGTTAGATGAGAGGTGGGGAACCTGAAGCCTTAAAGCCTCAAGCGCCCTTTTAGGGCAGACATCAACTGTGGCCTATAGAATGTATCAAAATTTTTTAATAATTTATAAAGTAAGCTAAACATATTAATAAAATAACTTTAACTTATCTTCGAGTTTATTATAAAAGAATTTATATAAAGAGAGAATTTTTTTTAATAAAAATATAAATTAAGATAAATTATTAAATAACTTTAACATACCTTATTTAGTTTATTGAAAAATAATTTATATAAAGGAAGAAAATTCTATAAATCAATAACTATATCATATATTTAAAATGAATATTAAAAGTAGGAGAGACCGGGACTGGTTGTCACATTTTATGATTTTTAATTTTCCTTGGCTATATTTTCCCCACAAATTTGAAGCCATATCAGATATTTGGCTTTTCAGAAAAAAAAGTTCTGCCAGAGTAAAATTTTGTGATAACCTGCCCCGACTCCGGGTTATTTATCACAGGCATTGGGGTTGGTTGTCACGGATTATTTAGATGAAAAAAAAAACAAAAAAATGTATTAAAAAAATTTTTTTATTAAGAATAGGAAAATCAAACAATGATATTGATAAAGGATTATTACATATTTAAGACCAATTTAGACACTAAAATAGTAATTTAAGTAAATATTTAAGGAAATGTCCTATATTAGCCTAGTTACTTTCGAGCGCACTCTCACAATTTTGACACGTAAAAAGTTATTTGGTCCAGGAGTATATAATTCATGAGCCCACTTCTTACAATTTATACACTGGATCCATTTTTCCTTAGTTTTACATGTGACAACCATCTCCGAAATTTTTGAGACAACCAACCCCGAACAGACATTTCAGACAAAAACCGAGCTGGAAAAACAGACATTGAACCTAACCTTAATGTTCAACTATTATAAAATAATAGAAAATAGTTGAGAGTTAATTATATCAATAAAAAAAAATTACAGCAACAAAAACACAAAAACACCAATAGAATCCAGAACTGTTGCTATAACTAGAAAGTGCGTAAAGACCATACAAAGAATATTGTGATCGTACTGTGGATTGAGTTTAGACCGCTAAGAAGCAACAGCGATCGAGAAGTGAGACTTGTGACAACCTGCCCGTGTGACAACTAGCCCCGCTTTCCCCTAAAATTTAAAATTGTAAGAATATTAAAAATTTTATGTAACAGAAATGGACTAAGAAATAAATAAAAAGAAAAAAGAAAAGAATCAATGTGGAACCAGGAAAAAGTATTTCATCTTCTTACATAGGCATTTCATTTACTCTTAAAAATAAACAAACAAAGTGCCGGAATTAATTTTATTTTAATTTATTTATTAATTTTCCAAGTCAATATTAAATGCAGTTTTTGTTATTTTCTTGTCTATTTCTTAGATTTATGTATTTCTACAATGTGGTATATAATAAAATTATTGTTTAATTACTACCACATTTCTTCATATTTATATACAAGAATAGTGAACATGATTTTTTTATGATTATTACAAAATTTGTCCTATTGAATATTGGCATATTTGGTCAAAATAATGTGATTTAATACGATAAATTCTCATGACCATATACTGCAACCACGGAGCCATCAACATCTATTCAATTTTTTGAAAAATTTTAGGAGCTAAATTTTTCAAGCTTTGGAAATTAATAGATGACAGCCATGTTTACATTTCATTCGAAATGCAAATTGCTCACATTATTAACATGAAAGTTATGTTGTAAAAAGACTGTTTTGACACCAGAGTCAACCCACATGACTGTAAATAAAATATTCTAACTAGTACCGAATGTAAATACTAAATATCAAAGAACAAGTAGGTAAGATTGTCGTAAATTAATAGATGCTATATTTATCACGAATCTTGTGTTTTGATTAAATTAATTAGAACACCAACGAGAAAACTGTGAGTTGCATCCCCGTATATGCGGTAAAATTGAAACAGCTATATTTAGTTTATTAATGGTGAATGTCATTAACCAAAAGAGGCAGCAAAATCGGTTAACTTTAGATGTACGTAGAGGTTTTTGAACGTTTTTCGAAACTGTATGAATTTTAAAGGGGCTTTGATTTGATCAGTACCTCCTCACCTTTTTGCCTTTTCGGCATGAAAAGTAGAATTTACCTGAAGTCGCCTTAAAGATATGCAAATGTATATAGAGGAGAATAAATTGGTTGACTAACTTCTAGGGGTTTCCGTTTGCTAATTGCCTATTTGCAATTTCCAAACCAAACCTCCATTAAAACCTGTCTAATCGTACGATCTAAAGGTGTCGTAATCAATTCGATTGAAGGTGTGGGAGAGCACACATACGTATCTATACTCACACACTTTATTTATATTGAATAAAATGTTAAGAAACGTTTCTGTATTATCGTTGAATATTTTTGATGTAGAATATACAAATAATTGGTGTATTTTTAAAGAATTAAATTGAAAGAACGAAAATCTATACTTTCTTATTCATCTCCTTTTTAACATTATCATATTTTATCAATAATATGTTGTTTCGAATGAATTTTATAAGAATCGTATGTCCGAAATTATGGTTTTATTTTGAGAATTTTTAGAATTTATTTATTTATTTATTTTTCGACAGAGGTTCCTTGTTGAAGAGTGAGGACAATTTTTTAATCTACTTCATTTAAGAACAAAATTAGAGGATAAAGTGAAAACTTTTTCTAAAACTCGGTACGCTCTCGGTAAAGTTTTATAATTTGTCAATATTTTTGTCAATTAACAGTTTGAGTAAGAAGAGTCAAAAATTTAGGTTATTAATACAAACTTGGATGTCAAATTTTTGTTCACAATCTTTAAGTTCAAGAGCTTCTCAGATTATGATTTGATTTTCTTTTGATTTACCACATTTTTTAAAATCAAATCAAAATCAATTCTTTTGAATTGAAAATAGAAATCAAAATAAAACATTTGGCATCAGAGTTAGCTTTCTATAATTTTTTATTCATGACCTATCATAAATATAAATAGTAATCCAGATAGACACAATTAATTCAGGCTTAAATATGATTTTTTCGAGGTTTTAAACATTTCTAAAAATGATTGACAAATTAAATGTAAATATTTCCATATTGCTGGCTGGCTGTCTGATCTGATACCCACAATAATTTAAGGACAAAATTTAAGGCCGTTGTTGTGCAAATATATATATATATTTCAAAAACAAAAAACATTAAATTTTTGGCTTTCTAGCTTCAAAATTTCGGGTTTAAAAATGCAATCAGAAAAAAAAATTATATTGGGAGCTTTTGAGCGTTGGTAACAATTAATAATGAAACTGGACACAAAGATTTGTATTATAATGAGTCAAATCTTTTTGATAAATTTCATCTAGGGGCCATTCATAAAATACGTTCTCAACCAAGGGGGTGGGGGTTGCTTAGCGTGATGATACGTGACAAGGGGAGCGGTGGGGGGTCTAAGGAAAAATGACGTTCGCACTTAATCAATTTTATTTTAATTTTTTTCTTAACTTGTCAGCAACAAATCGTTTATAGGTGGGGGGTTAAGCTTTTGTGGCGTTACATTTGTTAGGGGGTCCCAGAAAATGTGACGAAAGGAGGTGGTCTAAAAAGGCGAAATTTTGCGAGAGGTATTTTATTAATGACCCTTTTCTTTCTCAAACTAATTGTGGGCGAAAATTTGACAAATTTTCTAAATTCGCGGAACGTTTACAGAAAAAAATATTCACTTTTTCTTTCGATTTGCAATTGTACATACATTTTTCATTTTATTAAAGAGCCGTCTATAAAATAAGCCACACTTAATTAAAGCATTTTCGAGTCTCTCTCTTCCCTTGTCAGAGTTCATCACATTTTTGTAGACTCCCTAGCTATAATTATTTCAAAACATCCCAGTCCATTATTTCTTAAAACGAATAATGAATATTTGTACCAATCAATTTTAGTAATACAGTAGTCCCGAAAACTCGGCACTCGATAACCAGGCAGTCCAAATAACTCTGCCCCACCCTGATAGGGCGAAAAAACCCCATTTTCATGTAGTGAAGGCTCTATGCCTTCATAAAGTACGTACATTTCCTTTGTTTAAGGGTATTTGGGCAGTTTATTCTCTGTTAAATTCTCAAGCAAACAATACAGACAAATGTAGTATTTTCAGAGGAAACACTCATACTTATTCTTTTTTAACCCCATTTCCAATAAACTCGGCCACCCTTCGGTCCACATTAGGCCGAGTTTTCGGGACTTCTACTATACAACTATATTTTTAGAAATATATATATATATATATTTAAATTTTGAATATTGTTGTTAAAAGAATAAAAATTAAATTGATCCATCTATGTAGCGTCACGTTTGCTTTGATCCCTTTTCTCTTCTCGTCTGGCTATATTCGCCTCTCCCTTTTTACGGGCGTGTTTTATAGACGTTGTTTCAATCAATGACTAAGTAATTTCCAAGAAACCTTAAATAAATAGAAGAATACAGTAAGAAAACGAAATCGATAAGAGTACCAAAAATAATATTTGACTCGATTATATTTTCTGAAATTCCTATTAATGGTCCCAGAAAAGTTACAGAATTCATTAATCTTTACCATCAGTAGGCCCGCCCCAAGCTTCAGCGCCCGTGTGCAAAACTGTGATAATGCCTCCACCCCCTTTTTTTAAATTGAAAAAAAATTAAGATAGTGTTTTTTTTTAATTTTGACAAAATATATGTTCCTTGCAGTGTCATAAGCTTTATATCCTACAGAGTGGGGTCAGGAGATATGACAAAAAATTTAAGCTTATTAAAAAAAAATCTCTGTTGTTGTTTAATTATACTAAAATCAAGATTATGATCCATTTTTAGTAATGTTGAAAGTTTATATTAGGAAAATAAGGACAAGTTTTTATGTGTGACTTTTTTATTTATCCACCAACGTTTCGTCGACTTTGCCGACTTCTTCAGGGCTTCTACAATTATAAGAACATTATTGATATGAATTTACAAAAGTACAATTACAATTCCAAAACAAACATGTATTAATAGTTTACCTACCAAATAGTCATGTCACACATTCGTCTAAATTTTCTTATTATCTTCGTTACCATTGAAGACCATCAGAACACAAATTTCAAAAAATATTTGGCACATTCACAAAAAACAATTTTTCTTTCTTTTCTTTTTATATTAACAATTTCATTAGATATAAAACAGAAATAACATATATAGAATGAGGCAACCCTGTTTTTGAACCAGAATAGAATATTTTTTCTCCTTTTGATCCTTATATAAAGAAATCTCAAATTCAAATAAACTAAACTTATATTGTCTTCCAATTTTTCTATTATATTAAAATATAAGTCAATGACACCTGCCAAATTATAATTAAATGAAAAAATACATTAGGAATCTATTTTTGTCTTCAACATTTAAGTAATTGCATTAATTTTTGCAATTTTTTTTTTATATTATTTATTTTTTATTTTTATCTTTGTATTTGTTGAGCAACAAACTATAAATGCCGCTTAGATTTTGGGTGTCTGTTCTAAAATTCACCGTGTTATTTAACGAAATGTGAATCATTTCACTTATTGTTCTTTTAAAATATATTGGTTCGAAATCCAATATTGATGTATCGTTAAATTCGAATTGGTGATTTAAATTAAAATGATGGGCAGCCAGGGCGGTTTTTTCATTTTTTAAAACATTAGACACTTTACAATCATACATATGTTGTGTTATTCTTTTTTTAAAATATTGCGATGTCTGTCCGATATATGATTTCCCACATGAACAGGGTATTTTATAAACAACACCTGACGTTTTATCGTTCTCTGTTATATCTTTTAATCTACCATATAATGAACCCACAGTTAGGATGTTATAAAAAGCCAGTTTGGAATTTGTAAAAATTCCAAACTCGCTGGAATTGTAATTGTACTTTTGTAAATTCATATCAATAATGTTCTTACAATTGTAGAAGCCCTGAAGAAGTCGGCAAAGTCGACGAAACGTTGGTGGATAAATAAAAAAGTCACACATAAAAACTTGTCCTTATTTTCCTAATATAAATTTTCAAATTAATACAAATTATGGACGGAAATGATAATAATAATTATTAGTAATATGTAATAAACTTAAATTTTTTGTCATATCTCCTGATCCCACTCTGCAAATTTCAGGATATAAAGCTTAACAATGCAAAAAACATATATTTTTTCAAAATGCTTAAAAAACAATATATCTTAAAGATTTTTTGATTTTTTTTTATATTTAAAAAAATGGAGGGCGGCATTGTCAAAAAACATATACTTATGTATTTTTTGCAAAAATTTCGCCCTCTTGAAAGTGTCGCCCGCGTGCGGTGCTCCATGCCCACTTGAAGCGTCCCTGACTAGCAGATTGGTTTCTCGAATGAAAGTTATTTGATTTTTCCTCGAAAAGTAATTATTTTTGTTTGTTTTAAAATATGGACATTCTACAGTAGGTGCATTTTATTTAAGGCTTTCGGTGGATTATTTTCAGTCTTCTGGATTAGTACTTTGTGGTCGGCTTATAAAAGAGAGTAAATGGTGGCATCTTTGCGCATTTTCGCTCCAGTTTTAATGGTTTACTTATCCCGCGAATTCTCATTTAAATACGACAAATGAGTGTCTAGGGATTCAAAATCAAAAGAAATGGTGTCATGGAAAAAGGAATTAAAATTCAGATCATCTCATTTATCCCTCGTAATATAAAAATAAAAGAGATGATCAAAAGTTTATTTTTCAAGGGTAAAAGAATTATTGAATTTATAAAACTAAATTGAAGACTGTATCGTTTGGTTGATCTAAGTCAGGTTTGTCCAACCTCTTGGCTTCATTAGAACAAATATGGAGAAAAAAATTGTACCGGGCCGCACGTAAAATATACTAATTCTATCAATATAAATTAAATAATGTACAATAATGATATCCACAATGAAAAATTAACAAAAATGTCTTAAGCTAATAATCTCTAACTTATTTTCTTTCCGAATTTTTTTTTAATCAATGAGACGGTCAAGTAGTTTTAATAACTTAAATAAGAAATATTTTAGAAAATTTAAATAGGAAATGTAGATAGGTACGTTTTATGGGTAAAGCCCCCATAGTAATAGACCAAATAAATAAATTTAATAAAATATTAAAAATGTATTTTCTAATGTAATTAGCTTAGAATAAATACAATTATTTAATTAATTTTAAAATATAAATTATTTGTTATAGGTTTTAAAATATATGCCTAATTTGATTATTTAATTGATTGAAAGTGTAAAAATACATATAGTATTTGTTATTTATGTCTATATCATCACAACATACTAGTATTTAGTATTCCAACATCTCGAAAATTAAAACCCTTCTATTCTGACCTTAAATGAAACAGACCGAAATAGATATAAATAAATCTAATGTCCCTGATCTACAATTTCGCAAATATATTCGCCACACCAAGTTTTGTGGCTATAATGGTCTCCTGCTACGTCTGTGACAATGTCCCTTGTCAACGTTTTTCCTCATTAGAATCAAATACATTCAATGCGTTATGCCTTGAAATTTTTTTCCAAATCGTCTTGTAGATTTCTCTGCGTAATTTATAGATCCCTTAAGGCCAGTTGTATGCCGGTTTGTAAAGTCTTTGTTAAATTGACAAACGGTCAAACCTTAGTATTCACCTTGTGCCTGGCCGGAGGGCCAATCAGATGACACACACTTTCATCTGATGGTCGGGCACAAGGTGAATACTAAGGTTTGACCTTTTGTCAACTTAACAAAGACTTTACAAACCGACATACAACTGACCCTTAATGATAAGAGATGTACTGAGTTTTTCAACTTTCTTGGTAAATGTTTCGATCAAACATACAATTTTTCTTCTTCTTCAAGTGCCATACTCGATTTCGAGCGATTACTATGGAGAGTATCCTCTCTACTGTATTGAAGGAGACAATAAAAGAGTGTGTCTTCTGCTGGAATTATAAATTTTATTTATTTAAAACGATAACGACAAAATTTATAATTCCAGCAGAAGACACACTCTTTTATTGTCTCCTTCAATATATAAAAATTCTGCTACTCTCGGCACAAAAACTTTCAATTTAACTCTCTAGTGTAATTTTCACGGGGAAATTTTTCACAGGGGTGGTTTCCCACTGCCTTCCCCTGAAGGAATCAGATTATAGCCGGTCAAATATTCGCAGCGAGTTAGGCTTGAACCCGCGCTAGCTTGATTAGAAGACATGCTCTATAACCTGACTCCCAAACATACAATTACAATTTCATAATTCTGAAGTCTCCTTTATTATAAAGATTGGTTGCAACATTATAGTTCCAATACGCCTGCTGGTCGCGAAGTCTATAATTTTTCTTGCCATCTCACTCAAATTATTGATCTTCCCACTAGTATCTGACAACCCCAAACACACGGCATTCCTTCTTGATGTCTTTCTGACAACTGATCCACCCACATTCACGCTCACTATTACCACCTCTGTGAGAAAATCCGACAACTCCCTGATTCTTCTATTGACTTGTCCAAACCTAGAACCAACTTCATTCAAAGAAAAATTTGACTATTCCATGGAGCCGACTGGGATGAGATTCGCATCTCCTTTTTTTTCTTTTTTTTTATAATGATATTGATACAAGAAGAAGTTTCACCAAGAAGGTAGAACCTCTCTAGTCCTTGGTGGACCCTTGTATCGTGAAGATAAGGGGAGATTTAGGGATTGGGTAGGAGTCGAAGGTATCTGTGGATGCTGGTCTTGAAAGATTGAAGGTTATAAGTTGCTGGAAAGACGGTCGGGGAAAGAGAGTTCCAGTCTCTAGATGTCACAGGGATAAATGAATTGGCGAATGCGTTTGTTCGATTAGTATCCAGTTTAAGCGCGTAGGGGTGTTGAATTTTAGAAAATCGTGTATTTCATGTATATTTGGACAATTTCCGTGGAATGACGAATTAATATTTATTATCTATTTTAATGATCTTTTGAAATTGCTCTCCAATCTGATACATTGTTACATAGATGATAGCACTCTCCATAACTCTTAATCCTTGCAAAACAATCGCATAACATCGCTTCTTCGATAAATTTTGATTTAAGCAGTCTTAAAAATTGGGGAATTCACAACTTGGTAAACTTTAATGCGGGAGAAACACAATGTTGTCTAATTTCTAGTCTCATTGATAGGGAGCTTGACATTTTCTTTGATTTTTTTCTCCACATTTCAGACATCTTTAAACACAATGAGCAAAAATGATGTGAGAGATATTATGCGAATATATTTCTTTATAAACAAATCTAATTTATTCATATAAAATAAATATGATAACTATATATTTATATAGATAATTTATTCTATAAAGTTTTTTTTTTTTTATTTGATAGTCAATATTAGTTCATGAATAAAATGGAATAATAAGGAATGAGATTCAATAGAAACGATTTGTTGAAAAGATGTTGAAAGAGAAAAATCTTCTTTGAATTGATGTGAGCCAATTTTATTTAATATTTTCATTCTATATAGAAAAAAATTTGAATTCTTCTTTTTATTTAATTTCATCTTATAGAAGATAAAAAAAATTATAAAGATATATGATTTCTTTTCTTTTAAAGGTTGATTTCAAAAGTAAAACGAGACAGTGTCAATACAATATCTGGTTGTCTGTCTGTCCCTCTGTTAGATCAGTGTAGCTCGTGAACTAAAAGAAAAACAAGCTTTAAATTTCCAAGTTAAATCTAATTATTTTCCCCGAAATTAAATATCATATTAAAATTGTAATTGAATGAATTTTGGGTAGGTTCGATATTTTTGTGGGGTCAAACAAAATATTATTGTATTATCATGAGATGTGAGGTATCTCTGTAAATATCGTCTTAAATAGAATTAAGATTTTTTATTAAATTTAATTAACTTCAAAATTTGAATTATTCATCATTTCAATACTTACCCAAGCTACCTATGAAAAAATGTGAATCTGATTCACCAATAAATTAGCTAAATTAAAAAAGTGAATAAAATTTATATCAGATTCATAATAAACTGTTACTATATATATGTAGGGATCGATTTTCTGCCTTTTGTTTTCAATTAGAAATGTAATTTATTTTTCGATGTTAATCGATTCGTGGCTTATGAAAGACTAATTAGCGAAGAAGGAGACCACGCCCTTTTATAATTAATCGAGCGCGATCTAGGAAAAATTATTAACCAATCACCTTAATTACCAATTAAATCCACGGCTATAAAAGAGACGAAGCCGTAATTAGCAGGCAGTTGCAATTCAGCTCTCGCTGTGTGAAGAGCTGTTTTACGCTCTCCAAGAGTTCGCCTGTCGACTTTGGAACGATTAAAGAAACAACGCTGTACGAAATCTTGTAACCACGAAGAAGTAATAAATTTCGGGCCTTGTGCCATTTATTTTGTTGAAAGCATTTTTCACCGCCTCAGGGCAATTTCTTATTTTTAAAAAGCATTTTTCACAAGCCTCCGGGCCAATTCTTATTTTGGGAAAGCAAATTTCACGGCTTTACGCCACCAAGAGAGGTTTTCACCTCTGAAGAAAATCGACGACATCGGCGCTCCTCCGACATCTTTCCACCAAGCCTTTCGAGTCAAAAACTCATCTTCATCCATCATCGGGATTATTTCCTATAAATTTGGGGGCTCGGCCGCGGATTCGTTAAAGGCTTTATCGGACGGAGCTGGACCATCTCGGTTCGGACCCAAGGAGGTTTGTCTTGACTCGTCTCGAGGCACCGACCGTTTTTGCGCGGGCAAACACATTTAGCGCGCCCGGCAGCCAAGCGACGAGCAAAGGCAGGCGACGTAGCAGGCAGCAGCAGCGGCTATCGACTGAGGCGATCAAGCGAAGGCCAGACAACACGACGACGGCAGCGCCACTCGTGGATAACAGCAGAACCAGAGCAGCCGTAAAAGGATTACACCAAGGTAAGGGTCAACGGTTACTCACCTGTACACCTACCCCTCTTATCACTAATAAGACCACCACACAATCATGCCAATGCTAAAAGATACACCAGACGTAGCTAAACGAATTGGGGAAGCAGATGAAGATGTAATAAAGAATCTACACTACCTACTGTACGACGAAATAGGAGTAAGGAATAGAAGGGAAAAAATAAAGAAATTCCCAGGTTTTGAATTCGAGAAGGGGTCAGTACCTTACCAAGAAAAAACAGAATTCTTAACTAAACTAGACAATGACACATTAAATGCATTTGGGAAAATATTAGGAGTGACTCATAGCAATAAATATCAATTAATTAATAAAATTTGGAACATGCTGATCAAAACTGATATCTCAATAGAATCCATAGGAGACGGAAGTTATATTAAAGACAGAACAGTAGAAAATAGAATCAATGAACACAGTACAATCGACTTTCGAGATATAGAGCCATTATTAAAGAAATTCAACGGAACGGATAACTATCCAATAGAAAAATGGGTGCAAGACATAGAAACAGAGGCAAATATTCAAAGCTGGAGTAGCCTACAATTATTTAACTTTGGCAGACGACTAATAACGGGGCTAGCTAGATTATTCATTGAAAGTGAGCGACACATTAATACGTGGGGAAAATTAAAAGAAGCATTATTAGAAGAATTTTCATTACGAGTAAACAGCGCGGATATTCACAAGCAGCTAGCTAGGAGAAAATTGCAAAGAGGCGAACACGTATACGAATATTTCCTAATTATGAGAGAGCTAGCAAGCAGAGGGAATTTAGAAGACGAAGCGCTGATAGAATATATACTAGATGGCATACAGGACAACAGCCACAATAAAACGATATTATACGGAGCAAAAACAATAAAAGAACTTAAAGAAAAATTAAAAATTTACTCAGAAATTATTTCTAAAGCACCTAGCATAACCAACAGAACATACAGCAAACAACCAGTTATCAGTGAAACTAGAGGTAGCAATAAAAGGCAAATGCCAGCACGATGTAGCAGTTGTGGGTCAAAGCAACACGTATATGACACTTGTCCAACAAAGCATCAAGGATATAAATGCTTCCATTGTAACCTATTCGGACATAAAGCCGCCACCTGTCCGCAGAAACAGGAACTAAACAAAAAGACTCCTCAAACCAGAATCGCTACGATAACCAAGCAAAAGAAAGAAATTAATTATAAACCTATATCAATGGGTAATGAAACAGTAAACGCCCTAATAGACACAGGCGCTAGTTTATCATTAATAAACGGCAGCACCTATAAGAAAATAGGATCACCTCAGTTAATAAGTTCAAACATAACATTAAATGGATTCGCCAGATCTCGCGCAGAGACTAAGGGGTACTTTAAAACCATTATACGAATAGACGGAGAAGAATTCAATATAACTTTCTACGTAGTTTCGGACGACCTAATGAAAGAACAAGCCATACTAGGGATAGATTTAACGGAACAAGCGGAAATCAAAATAAACAGAGAGGGAATTAGTATAAACAAAAGAAGAGAAGATGTAGAGGAATTAAGTATTTTTAACATAGACATAGCGGAGGAAAATACAATTAATATAGACTCGCGGGTAAAATCAGAAACAAGGGGAGCAATTATGCAGATGATAACTGATTATACCCCTAAAAGAATTAAATCGACTAATATTAAAATGAAATTAATTTTGAAAGATGAGGAACCTATATACTTCAGTCCTAGAAGATTACCCTTTAGCGAAAGGAAAATTCTAGACGATCAAGTTACGGAATGGTTGGAACAAGGCATTATAGAGCCATGTCAATCGGAATATGCAAGTCAAGCAGTAATAGTAAAGAAAAAAATGGAGCGTATAGGGTGTGCTTCGATTTTCGCAAAATCAACGATAAAATAATTAAAGATAGGTATCCATTGCCGTTAATTGAAGACCAGCTGGATAGATTACAGAAAGCCCGTTATTTTTCAACGTTAGATTTAAAGAATGGATTCTTTCATGTGGAAATGGATGAGGAAAGTAAAAAATACACAGCATTCGTAACCCATAATGGACATTATCAATTTCGCAAAGTGCCATTTGGCTTATGCAATTCCCCGGCTATTTTTCAAAGATTCATCAACACCATTTTTCAAGATCTAATTGCTAAAAACATGGTACTCCCTACATGGACGATCTCATTATACCATCCGAAAACGAAGATGAAGCAGTAGAACGATTAAAGACAGTTGTAGCCAGAGCTGAAGAATATGGGCTAGAGATAAACTGGAAAAAATGCCAATTCGTAAAAACTAATGTAGAATTTCTGGGCCATCAAATTGAAAATGGTAAATTATTCCCCTCGGAGTTCAAGGTAAAAGCGATTGCGAAATTTCCTGAACCAAAAACGATCAAGCAGGTACAGAGCTACTTGGGTTTAAGCGGGTACTTCCGCAAGTTTATACCGTTTTATTCCATCATTGCTAAGCCTCTAAGCAATTTATTAAAGAAAGAGCAAAAATTCCAATTTGGACCACAGGAAAAAGAAGCGTTCGATCAATTAAAGAAAGCTTTGATAAACAAACCAGTGCTGAAAATTTACGACCAAGAGGGAGAAATAGAACTACATACAGACGCATCTATTGACGGGTACGGATCGATATTATTACAGAAATCGTTAGACGACAACCATTTCCATCCTGTCTATTATTTCAGCAAGAAAACCACTGACACCGAAAGGAAATTGTCATCATATGAATTAGAAGTTCTAGCAGTAATCAATTCACTAAAGAAATTGAGAGTTTATCTATTGGGACGTCATTTTAAAATAATCACGGATTGTTCGGCTTTTCAAAAGACAATGTACAAAAAGGATCTGTCAGCCAAGATCGCACGATGGGCAATACTGTTATCAGACTTTGACTACACCATAGAACATAGAATAGGAAAACGAATGCCACACGTAGATGCCTTAAGTAGAAACCCAATTATGTTTATAAATACCTCTATAGTTAAAAATATTTCTGAAAGACAAGACGAAGACGATCGTATAAAAGCAATTAAAGAAATCCTGAAAAAACAACCCTACGAAGACTATTTATTAAAGGATAACGTATTATACATAATCAAAGATAATCAAGAATTATTAGTACTTCCCGAACGAATGCAGGACGAAATAATAAAATCCGCTCATGAACAGGGTCATTTTTCTGTAAGGAAAACGGAGGACTTAATTAATAAAGAATATTACATTCATAAAGCAAGAGAAAAAATTGAAAAGATTATTAGAAATTGTGTACCGTGCATTTTAGCAAACCGAAAACAAGGGAAAAAGGAAGGGTTTTTACACCCATTACATAAAGAGAGTACACCCCTCCACACCTACCATATTGATCACATAGGCCCTCTAGAGTCCACGAATAAAAACTATAAGCATATCTTGGTAGTAATAGACGCATTTACAAAATTTGTTTGGCTTTACCCTACCAAATCAACTACGACTAAAGAAGTAATTCAAAAACTAGATGCACAGAAAAAGATTTTTGGAAGCCCCAGTAATATAATTTCAGACAAAGGCACGGCATTCACATCACAAGAATTCAAAGACTACTGCCACACCGAAAATATAAATCATTTTCTAATCACTGCGGGTTTACCACGTGCAAACGGACAAGTAGAGAGAATTAACGCCATTATTATACCAGTACTAACAAAACTATCACTAGATAACCCAAGCCAGTGGTATAGGCACATAGATACCGTACAACGAGTTATTAATTCCACTTATCAACGAAGCATAGGCACCACACCTTTCCAGTTGTTAACGGGAGTTAAATTAAAAATGCCCACCGAAATTAAAATTAAGGAAGCGATCGAAGAAGAAGTAGTTAAAACTTTCCAAAAAGAACGACACAAACTTAGAGAACAAGCTAAAGAACAAATCGTAAAGATACAACAAGAAAACAGACAGACTTACGACCCCAAAAGATGTGCACCAAGGCAATACGAAGTAGGTGGTCTTGTAGCGATTAGGAGGACACAGGTTGGCCCAGGCAGTAAACTTAAACCTAAATTCCTTGGCCCTTACCGAATCATCCGAAAGAAGATGAACGACACCTACGACGTCAAGAAGGAAGCTTTCACCGAAGGACCAATCTTCACCTCTACGTGCGCTGAATACATGAAGCCCTGGTCACTCGAGTGTAATCAAGATAAGTGAGTGAAGTGTTGTGAAAATAATATGAAAGTGTTTTTTTTTTAGTGTCATGTGCAAAAGTGAGAAAAAAGTGAAAATTAGTGTGTGAAAGTGTTAGTTTTTAAGTTAAAATCAAATAAATAGACAATTAAAAAACACTAAGTTTAAGCATAAAATTTTTTTTTGTTCAAGTAATTTTCAAGATCAATTTGTTTTGTAAAAAATAACAATAATTAAGTTTAGTTTTAAGTGCTATTTCATTGTAAAAAAAAAAAAAAAAAAAAATAATTCTGTATTTTATGATTAAGTTAAAAATACCTAAACGGTTTTAAAGAAGAAAAGACAATAACTAAATTAATTTTAAGTTGAAATATTTAACTATGTAAAAGATGATTGGTTATAAGTTCCGAGTCGTAACTTGATTGAGAAAGGGGAGAATGTAGGGATCGATTTTCTGCCTTTTGTTTTCAATTAGAAATGTAATTTATTTTTCGATGTTAATCGATTCGTGGCTTATGAAAGACTAATTAGCGAAGAAGGAGACCACGCCCTTTTATAATTAATCGAGCGCGATCTAGGAAAAAATTATTAACCAATCACCTTAATTACCAATTAAATCCACGGCTATAAAAGAGACGAAGCCGTAATTAGCAGGCAGTTGCAATTCAGCTCTCGCTGCGTGAAGAGCTGTTTTACGCTCTCCAAGAGTTCGCCTCGTCGACTTTGGAACGATTAAAGAAACAACGCTGTACGAAATCTTGTAACCACGAAGAAGTAATAAATTTCGGGCCTTGTGCCATTTATTTTGTTGAAAGCATTTTTCACCGCCTCAGGGCAATTTCTCATTTTTTTTAAAAAGCATTTTTCACAAGCCTCCGGGCCAACCCTTATTTTGGGAAAGCAAAATTTCACGGCTTTACGCCACCAAGAGAGGTTTTCACCTCTGAAGAGTAACTCGACGACATCGGCGCTCCTCCGACATCTTTCCACCAAGCCTTTCGAGTCAAAAAACTCATCCCCCCCCCCCCCTCATCTTCATCCATCATCGGGATTTATTTCCTATACTATATATATTTATCTAGATTAATTTGTAACAACGCTTAGAGAAATTTCTCTAAAAAAATTACCCTCTTGCCTAGAATCGAACGGACGAACTCTTGAACTATGGTCATCAGCTCTAACCACTAGACCAATGTCACATTGATATACATATCTTGATTTCTTTTACTAAAACTATATATTTTTGATTTAGACTTTGTGTCGAGATAATATTGTGTTCATTTGAACTCGAATGAAAATGAAAAAACACCAATAGATTTTAAATTAAGAAACATTAAATATATATTAATTAACGAGGCAAATTTGAAATATAATTTAAACTGATGGCTCCAATCGATTTTCATTAACCAGGCAAATTTGAAATATATATATATTCGAATTTTGAAATGAAAGACTCCAATTCATTTTAAATTAAGAAACATTAAATAATTGTTCCTCCCCCCCCCCCCCTCGCCACTCAAAAATTAAAGATGCGAAACTTTTCAGAGACGATGTATTTTCGGTAGTTTACGGGTATACATTTGGAGTGTGGTTTTTTAAGAGGAATACAATTTTTGGACCGAGACGCTGCCCGCCAGGGCACCAGCCTTCGGCACGCCCTCGAAGCTCGTTATTAATAAGAAAGTAAGTAAAGTTACGAGGTAGGTTTCCTTGTTAAGTATAATGTATTTGCTATATGACACATATTATCTGGGAGGTTGAAGGATATTATTACGAAATCATTTAGCATATACTGATAAGCCAGGCAATCATCCAAAGATTTACTATAAGAATCGATTTAATGATAAAATACTTTCGTAAGGGAAAGAACTAGGAGCATCAAGCTCCTGCAGCGATTGAGATGATTCCAAATTGAATGGATTCTTTGTCACTTTTTTCACCATTTGTTTTATTTGTTGCTATTTTTTCAGAGAAGAGGCGGGTTTTTGTGTCAAACCAGTCTTAAAACTGTAAAGATAAAAGTAAATAAATATTATATGCAATATTCATTTACTATGAGTTTAATTTTAATGTGAAACAAGTGACCTAGAATCCTTAACTCATAGTAAATGAATATTGCATATAATGTTTATTTACTTTTATCTTTATTAAAGATGTTTCACATTGCACCAACACCACAATCTCTACCTTAGGACTAAATTCTCTATGACGATGATGATGAATAAGATGCACCTTTCTGTCAAATTTCAGCTTCAAATCATCACAATTTGTAGAGTGACTAATGAACCTTAAAAAAGTTTTCACTTTCTTCTCTAACATAAAATGAACTATTTAAACTTTCTATACCTAAACAACTTTGGTAAATGGATATATCGTGAGTTTATTGCAAAAAGTCACTAAGTACACTTTTGATGGATTTAAATCTAAAAGTACGTACGATAGTTTTGATTCGATCATATTTATCGATGCAAAAACTCATTAAGTGCATCACAATAACACAAATCTGTGTTATTGTTATTTTGATGCACTTAATGAGTTGTTGCATCGATAAATATGATCGAAATTCAAAACTATGGTAAGTATATATTTTAGATTTAAATCCATCAAAAGAGTACTTAGTGACTTTTTGCAATAAACCCACGATATACAAATGAAAAACAAGCAAATCAAAAATATTTAAATTATGATCCAAGATGCAATGGCCCTTGAAATGAGGTAGCATAGAAGAAGGAGGCTAAACACTCACCTAAACAAAACCCTAGAATTAGCAATAAATACATACATTTTACAACGGAATTATTTGACGGTTTATAATGAGATGTTTCAGCAAAGAGGAAATAAAATTAAAAAATTAAAAAAAATTTAATTACATTTTGAAGATTTTTTATTTATCTCTATAGTACATTTTCTGGCTATGAACCCTTCATCAGGAGGTTTGGCAAAAGACTTTTGTTAAACCTCCTGATGAATGGTTCATAGCCCAAAATATGTATAGAGATAAATAAAAAATCTTCAAAATGTAATTAATTTTTTTTAATTTTTTTAATTTTATTTCCTCTTTGCGAAACATCCATTATAATCCGTCAAATAATTCCGTTGTTTAATATGTTTCACTATAAACCAACACCGCTTTCCCTAAACGTTACATACATTTTATTTAATATGAATTTTGTCATTTATTATTAAAATAGGAATTTTTTACAGAAATTAATTATTCATGCATTGGGATACAAATATATAAGTAAAAGGGTGCTTTAATGTTGTAAATATAAAAGTTCTTTAATGCTTTGATAAAACTTTATAATTAGGTAAAAAAAGTAAATTCAACAGTTTTATCAGAATATGAACTTAACAAATCTAATAAAAAAAATTACGCAAAAAATAATAACCTTGAAAGACCATACATAACCATATGCTCAATTCAATATAGGGATATTCATGTTTTTGCCAGTGGACTGGATAGGGCAGCGGTCGGGGAACCGGGGTAAATTACCCCAAATGGGGTAACAATGAAAATATCGGGGGTAATAAGGACATTTTTAAATTTTCTATTTTACAAACTATTATAGTATTTTTACTTTAATAGTCAGAGGACTGTATTCAAATTGCACTCACGTCAAAAAGTCCTAATTTTGAAGTTATTTTAGCGAAAATGAAACAACATGATTTTTCTAATACGTAAAATCGTTTGAATTATGTTAATGTTTACAATTTTTATTTAGTTACAGATAGTTTTCATGTGAATTTCAATTAATTCAATAAATAATAAATAATATACATTTACCTTGCTTTTTTTTGCTTTTTAGAATGTATGGGGTAACAGCGACCGGGGTAATGGCTAAAAAAGTTCCCCGACCTCTGGGATAGGGTGTTTTATATTTCTTATTTTCGAAATTGGAATGCAACTACAGAAGCTACCCTGAAGACCTCTATTTTTTCTCCGTGCTTTAAGGTCTTGGTACTTGAAATTCTATGCCTCTGGTAATTGGTTTGACTGAGGAAATAGAGAAATTATTTGTGGCGGGGTACTAAATGGGTTATTCGAAATGTGTGAAATGTGATATTCATCTTTCCTTGGAGCACTTATTCATATTATTAGACCAATTGTATCTTTTCCAACTTCTCTGAAGGCAAAAACCAATTCTTTAATCAAATTCAAATAATGAGGAGATTATTAATTCAAGAATTATATATATGGTATATAAGTTTTATTATGTGCTTACAGCTGCAAGGTAAACAGAATCAAAATATTGTCTCGAAAATTAACGAATTTTATTATTCATCTAGTTTCATTTATAGGACTTATGATTTTTGAGCCCGAATGGTAAATGATGAAATTTTATGAACTTTCATTTTGAATAGGAAGGTTATTTACGAAAAGTTGATGGTTTTCGAATTATAAGCAAAAAAACCTTCATAAAATGAGATTTTTTCAATTTTTTTGCATTTTTGACAATGTTCCGTCACGAAATTTTGTTAGCAAACCTCAGATGCGGATTCAGCACACCCAAAACATAAAGGGTCGAAGAAATTATAACTACCCCCAAAAACTCCGGTTAAAAACACAATGTAACTGGACGATTTGTGTTAAAAATTTCCACTAAATATTTTGCTTTGTGGATTGACCCCCCCCCCTCCACCCTGAAAATTTTCTGACTACGCCACTGTGTGGAAGTATTGCGATCGCCTGCCTGGTAGCTACTCTTATTCCAAGTTCTAATAAGAAAACTGAATTTTTTCTACAAATTTTAATTTTTAAACCCACAAACAGTTTAATAAAATACAATTTATAAAATATATCCGCAATTTCTAATTGGAATAATTAAAATATATATTATCTGAATGTTTATCACTGATGTATTTTCGTTAAGCGAAAAACTAAAGAAAATTTTGAGACATTTTTTAAATTTAAAATATAACATATTAGGTAGGTTTCACAAAATCTAATAATGTTGTTATATAATTCTAACAAATAAAATTATCAAATAAATTCACTAATTCAGTTAAATTAAAATTATTCCAAAATTTTTACTAATATTGTGGAATATCTAATGCCTAAGACGCAGAACTATTGATATGAGCCCTGCGGACACAGGCTAAAACTTGTAGCTACTATTTATGTTCTTCATTCCTTGACTATTAATTTTTACTTTCACATATATATTCTCTATATCGTGCAGCCCAGCACTTCATTGAAAGCGGCCCGACATAAAATTATAAACTTCCTTGAAACATTAAGATTTTTATGTACTTAATGGAAACACATCAGATACAATCTGATACATATTTTTTTTTCTAAAATAAGAAGAAATTTGAAAATCATCGTAAAAGTTTTTGAAGAATAAATGGGCAGATTTTCAATTTTTAATGTGAAAAAATATATCAATATTTAGGAATAATCGAAATTGTGGCATATTTTGACTCCATTTTTATTAGATATAGTAAATATTTACCTGCAAACTTTCTTATTGAATGTATTTTCAATCAGAGATTGAAATGAAAGAAAAACTTAATTATGTCTCTTTATTAAAATTTTATAAAAATTATCTAACCAGAAATAAATACTCCTGGCTTCACAATACTTATTCACTTTTTGGAAATATGAATTTATATATAAATAGTAGGTCCGTAATGCTTTTTTACTTTACCATACAGGGTAAAATAAGGTCATGTATTGTAATCGTGCATAAAAAAAGTGGTTTTTTGCTTCTTTTTTTTCGAAATATCTAAAAAACGGCTGAAACTATTTTGGTTAAAATAATTGGGCAAAACTATGGCACATCGGTCTACAAAAAAGCCTTAATAAGTGAACATTTATTTATTGTATTTTTTGAGATAATAATTGTTTTGTCAAAAATGTCTGTTAGTTAGTTAGTTAGTTAGTCTGTTAGTTAGTCTCACAGGAATTTTTAAAGAGTTATAGTGGTGTTTCACAAGTAATTTTTTTTAAATTATATTTTTGGAGTTTTATTTAATACTCTATATGTATATATCAAGTTTTTAGGCCATCATCAGGAGTTTGTGCTTAAACATTTATTTATTGTATTTTTTGAGATAATAATTGTTTTGTCAAAATGTCTGTTAGTTAGTTAGTTAGTTAGTCTGTTAGTTAGTCTCACAGGAATTTTTAAAGAGTTATAGTGGTGTTTCACAAGTAATTTTTTTAAATTATATTTTTGGAGTTTTATTTAATACTCTATATGATATATCAAGTTTTTAGGCCATCATCAGGAGTTTGTGCTTACAAAAGACTTTTGTAAACACAAACTCCTGGTGATGGGCTAAAAACCCGAAGTATATATAGAGTATTAAATACATTAAAACTCCAAAAATATATGAGATCTCCGTCCCATCTCAATTGGCTCACCAATATTTTTAATTTAAATATTTATTTTTATTATCATTTGGAACAACATTTTAAACAATTTAAAACATTTTATTGTAACATTTAACTTAAAATTATTTTTTAATTGTTAAAAACATATTTTTATATAAAAAATAGTTCTTTGCTTTTCACGATTTTTTTAAGAATCTTTGAATATGAGAAATAATCAAGTAGGCTTTGCATTTTTCCAACAAAAGAAAGTTTGTTTTGTTTATTATTAGTAAAAAGGACTCGTGGAAAGGTTGTTGATGAAAAAATTCGCTCAATTATTATCAATTTATTTAAAAAGGGAAAATCAAACGCTGAAATTGGCGATCTAGTTAATTTATCAAAGTTTACTGTCATAAATATTATTCAAGTTTATAAAACAATGGGTACAATAGCTATAAAACCTCGGTATGCGTCGAAATCCAAAATATCAGATGCTGATAGACGGACATTGAAGAAGATTATTAGAAAAAACATGCGTTCGAACTATGGTGAATTATCTGTTCTTTGGAGCGATGCTGTGGGGCGAAGTGTTTCAAGATCCACGTGCCATAGAGAAGCCCTTAAGTTAGGTTTTAAAACTTACAAGGTAATTTTATTGCAACTTATTCCAAATATTTTTTTTGTAATTTTCACTAATTTTTTTAGGCGAAAGAAAAGCCACTCTTGACATTAAAACAAAAGAAAAACCGGCTTAAATGGGCTAAAAGTCACATTAATTGGACGAGTGATGAATGGAATAGTGTCCATTGGAGTGATGAGTCTCGTTTTGAAGTTTGTGTTGGGGACAATCGAAGCAGAGTTATTCGTCAGAAAAATGAAGCTTTCAATTCAGATTGTTTAAAAAAGAAAGTAAAATTTCCTGCTTCAGTTATGGTATGGGGTTCAATGTCTGCTAGAGGTGTTGGAAAACTTCACTTCATTGATGGAATTGTAAACACCAATAAATATTTAGAGATTTAAAAAAATCGTTACTTCCAACAATGGCAGATGCATTGCAGAATAATAATAATTTTGTGTTCCAACAAGACGGGGCGGCCTGCCATACATCAAGAAAATCTTTAAAATGGCTTTCTGATCATAATGTTCCACTTTTGGAGTGGGTGGCAAACAGTCCCGACTTGTCACCAATAGAAACTCTTTGGCACACAATGAAAAAGCTATTACGAATACAACCAGCTAGAAACGTAGTCGAATTAAAACACAAACTTCAAAATATTTGGGATACTTTCACTCAAGATGAGTGTCAAAACTTAATAAGTACGTTGCCCAAAAGAATTCAAGCCGTAATTAAAAATAAAGGCGACGTCACACAGTGGTAAAGGTTTTGGATTTTGTATGTTTTCCTTGTTTTTAACAATTAAAAAATAATTTTAAGTTAAATGTTACAATAAAATGTTTTAAATTGTTTAAAATGTTGTTCCAAATGATAATAAAAATAAATATTTAAATTAAATTTACCGTGAATTAGCATAATTTTATTTAAAAAGAAAAAATATTGGTGGGCCAATTGAGATGGGACGTGGCTCGTAATTTAAAAAAAAAATTTAATTTTTTAATTTTTATTTTAGCTGTGAAACACCACTTTAACCATTTAAAAACTCCTGTGTTTAATATGTTTCACTATAAATCAACACCGCATTCCGTAAATGTTATTGATAGTTAGTCTGTTTGTCTGTGCGTTGCCAAAGCTAGCTCAAAAACTAATGTGAAAATCGAAACCAAATTTCACACGTAGTTTTGGTACATTGAGATTAAGAGCTGATTAGATTTTGGTGCATATCGACTCAAAATTAAGGGGGTGGAGGGGGGTCAAAAAATAAGAATCTTGGCTCTTGTACCAAACTCAACCAAATTTTGTACATAATCCCTGGGTCCCCAGAAGTCTAAAAATGGAAAAACTAACAGCCCATAATTGGGAGGGGAGGATGTAGGGTCAAAAAATGAAAATATAAGTACTTGTACCAAACTTTAACCAAATTTTGTATTCATAATCCGTGGGACCGCAGAAGACTAAAAATGCAAAAACTAACCGCCTCTATATGATTATAAATAATGTTATTAAATATTAAATATATAATAGAGGGGCCAAGTTGTATTATAAAGTCAAGTGGATGGCCACATCAGAACGTGCCAATTTTTTATTTATAATATAACTACTAATATTTTATCGCTGCATGAGATCTAATAGATTTTAACAAGTGCTGCCAACTGTTGATTCAAGAACAAAACACTCGCTATCATTATCTTGCTTTCGTGTATATCAGCATTAAGTCAAATCTTATTTATTTATTTATTTGCTTAATTTCTTAAATTAACAACAATACACAAGTGACAAGGGAAACGGAAAGTATACCGAGTCTTGAAAAAGTAATTTTTAATATATATATCTAGTTTAATTTAAATATGAGGAATTCGTTTAAATTAAGTAGGTACCTATAATTTCTTAAGTTGAAAATAATTTATTTACATATATATAGTAAATCGTATTATATAAAATATAGTGATTATATATTAATTCTTTACCTTGAATTCGCTGCTCGGTGGGCGAGGGGGGGGGGGTAGATGTCGATGTTGCCTTGAGTATTTCTAAACACCAAATGAAGCGAGAAATCAGGAATGGAAGAGACCCGTTACTTGATAAGATTCCTTTTGGTCAATATTCAACGAAATATTTCAATAAGAAATCTTTGAATAAGTTCTCTAATGTATTTTTATGACATTTGCTATTCTTTTATAATAAATGAATGAAAGAGGCAAAATAACTATTTCTAGTGAATGTTTTATAATCTCTATGTAAAATATATTAATGAAGAGACATCTTATTTTGCTTTTTAACTATTTTTACTTAACCATACAGGTATGGTCAAGTATTGTAATCGTGCATGAAAAAAGTGTGTTTTTTCTTCTTTTTTTGGAAATATCTCAAAAACGACTGAAACTATTTTTCAAACAAAAATCGAAGAAAGTTGATATTTCTAACAAAATAATCTCATAATTAAAAGGAGATATTATTAATCGATAATGGACCCAAAATTAAGAGGGAAGGGTTCTTTGATAAATAATTATAAATTATTTTAATTCAATTTTAAATATAATAGAGGACCCAGTTGTATGGTAAAGTCATGTGGATGGCCACATCAATTTATTTATTTTATTTTTTTACTATAATTGTTTTAAGAATATTTTGAAGGAGACAATAAAAGAGTGTGTCTTCTGCTGGAATTATAAATTTTATTTATTTATAACGAGACTATAGTATAGCTGGTAAATGTGTATTTTTTAATTATTTACTTATCGATACAAGAAGAGGCGCCTCGCAATAAGAAAATGCAGCACCTAGTGATCTGGAGAGATAATTGAACAACCAAAAAGAAAAGGGTTGAAGACGAAGGTGTCTGTGTAATCCGGTCTTGGAGGATTAGAGTTGGGAAATAGTCATAGAAGTCATAGGGATAAAGATTTTGGTGAATAAAGTGGTTCAGCACTTTTCCAATTTGATCGTGAAAAGGTGTTGGCAGTGGTGTGCTACGCGAAAATCATGCTTTTGGGGAAATTATTTATTTGATTTCATCGAAACACAATCCGTAATTTTACTGATAAATAAAGTAAAAAAGGGAAAGAGTAGTAATAGGTCACCAAGCAATCTATTCATCTGATTTCCGTTTCTGAATTGCATCCAGCATGGAGAGAGAATGCTTGGAAAGTCTATCTCAGGAAACCTCGCCTCCAGTCCAGACGTTTTTTGAGCCTCCGCAACTTATTACTCTTTATAAGGAACAAACACATTCCTGTACCGAATATGGGTCGTATTTGTGGAGAGACTTTGCAAGCATATTCTCTCGCCAGAGAGAAAATGGGCCCACACACAAATTCAAAAAACTTCCGAAGCGATTGAGTGACCACTTGGACTACTACATTCATAATTAGCATGTTCATATCATGATTTTTATGTATTTTAAATTTTAAACTCGAAAAATCATAATTAGAATAATGCCATTTTGAAATAAGCTAAATATATATATATAGGTATATATAATTGGATAAAAATCAGAAGAAATCTTTTGAGAAGAAAGAAATCCGACGCGTCTTTGCCCTCCAGGTATCTCTATCCGACCTACGATACTCTCAACTTTTATAATAGGAACATTGAAAAATGATTTAAAAAAAGAGAAAGAAATATAATTGGAGGAAAAAGCGAAACTTTTTCAAGACTCAGTACGCTGTTTGCAGTTTCGTTGAATTAATAATTTTAAATGATAAATACCTAAATCAGATTTTCAATTCGATTTAATATTTTTTTACCTAGAGTCAAAAGGCTGTTCCTAGAATAATAAAAATTAAGAAATTTATCTAAGCTAGTCTGAAACAGGTCTGAACTTGTATTTGTATTTGGTATCCTTGCCATGCTTATCTATAAGGAAGAGAGATCATTCTATCTACGCCCTGTTTACTCATTTTTTTCGATTAGAATCTAATGAAAGGATCGATCACCCGCACATTCATTAAATGACAAAAAAAGTGAAAGCCTAGTTACGCTAGAGACGTCCTTATAAATAATTAATAATAAGATTATATAAAATATAAAATAAATTGTTCATTTATGCCTATATTATAACATTGCATTAAAATCTCAATAAAATGATTCAAAAAATCATGTTTTCTGCATTTTGAACCAAAAGTTCCAAAGCTAGAAAGCCCAAAATCTAATAAGTCCTCTTAAAAATAAAAATATTTTATTGAAGGAGAGAGAGATTTTAAACTTTCATTCATAAATTAATTCCTGTGACTACATTGTAATAGACTGATGAAGAGGGCAAAGCCCTCGAAACCATAGTCTCGTTATAAATAAATAAAATTTATAATTCCAGCAGAAGACACACTCTTTTATTGTCTCCTTCAATATATAAAAATTCTGCTACTCTCGGCAAAAACTTTCAATTTAAAAATATTTTAGCACAGGGACAAACTTTCTACGACTTTTCATTCATAAGCTATCGTGGGTATCTGAATCCACAGACACACAGAAGAAAAATCATTTTCTCCTGGTTTCAACACAATGAGAAAAAAACAATTTTTGCTTGAATTCATTACTAGGCTTCGCCTGCCTCGCGGCCGTACCGGGTAATATGAAACAGAAATATGAAAAATAATAGAACGTTATAGAATTTATTGGGTCAAATTTTCAATATCAATAACCGTTTCCCATTCTCGTAACTTTCCTTTAAAGGGTGCTCAGTTCGTTTTTTTCGCTACTTTGTCTTTTGAGGCATTTTTAATCAAAATAAATTTTTTAAATCCTATTACATAAAAAAGAAATGTTGAAAATGGAATTATAAAATATCGAATCCATTACCAAGGAAAAGGAAAATGAATAAATGTTAATAAAATTACTTATTTAAAGTAGATTTTCTTTAATGTGAATGAGTGAGAAATTAAAAAAAACGCCATATATAAATATTCGTAAAGAGAAACAAAGAGGTTGTCCTCTTCTTGATGCATATAAACATACACATATATATATAAATCAAATATATACTAGGTGCACAAGTATGAAATGGGGATTTTAGAAACAGATGACGTAACAATTCAGTGTGTAGCATAAAGATTTGACATAGATGGCAATTTGTTGCATAATCAACAGGTGTCAAACGCGCATATGTGATAAATTGAAAAAGTGTTTGCATAATATTGTTTTGCTGTGTTCAATATGTCGAAATTTGTGCCAAATAAGAGTATTCGCCGACATCTTTAATTTTTTGTTTTCATTCGAAGAGAACTGCTGCTGAATCATACCGAATGCTTCGAGAAGCTTATGGTGAACATGCTCCATCGCAAAATACATGTGAAAGATGGTTTCAGCGTTTCAAAAATGGTGATTTTGATGTTGTGGACAAGGAACACGGAAAACCACCAAAAAGGTAAGAAGATGCAGAATTTTAAGTATTGTTGGACGAAAACGATTGAAACGGTTACTACCAAATGCTATCAACAACAATTGATCGGTTTAAACAGTTCACTGGTCAAAAATCCATCAGAATATCAAAAAAGACAAAATAAGGTAATTTTTTTCCATGACAATGCTCTATCATATACGAAAAACCGGTTCGCGAGACGTTGGAAACAATCAGCTGGGGAGTTCTACCCCATGCAGCTTTCTCACCAGACATTGCTCCTTCCGATTACCCTTGCTTGCATCGATGGGTCACGCACTTGCTGAGCAGCTCTTTGGTTCGTACGAAGATGTGAAAAAATGGCTCGATGAATGGTTCGCAGCAAAAGGGGAAGTTTTTTACTGGCTTTGTATTCACAAATTTCTCGAAAGATGGGAAAAATGTATAACAAGCGATGGAGCATACTTTGAATCAAGCACTTTTTATCATTCTTCTGAATTTAATATGTTTTTTAGAAAAAAATCCACATTTCATACTTGTACACCTGGTATATATGTATATATTTATTATTTATATTTGATATATATGTGTGTATGTTTATTTGAATCAAGCAGAAGACAACCTCTTTGTTTCTCTTTATGAATCAACAACTCTGCTACTCTCGGCAAAATAAAATCTTTTCATTATATAAATATCATTGAATAGTCCGACTGGATGGAGGAATTTTTAGTTTTACAAGAAAGGGTCAAGCCTTTTTCTAGCTGCGTAACCCTTAAAAATACTAATCATTATTAGCTTAATCAAAATGGGCGAGGGCTCTTTTGAGCGGATTCCGTCTAATAAAAGTAATTAAAATGAGACGAATTTTGCAACTTCAAATCTTGACAATCAATTTAGCCCCGGCGGAAATTAAAACAGTAATTAACTCTCAATTGATTGTCCACTAATATTTAATTAAAGGAAAACTTAATAAAGGATATAAATATAATTATTTATAAAATTTAATCGTAATATACCCTTGGAATCAACGAAGGGAAACGAATTAGTCATGTCTCAAAAAAAATATTTTAAGCGCCTATATCTCATATTCGTGTATGATAAATGGCAGAGCTTCTAGATTTGAAACTTAAGCTTCCTAGAGCGAGAACAAATACCCCTAAATTTTAGTTGATTTCGAAAAACCGGAAGAGCTTACATATTTTTTATTTGAAAATTTTTGTTGTTTTGTTATTTTCTCAAAAAAGGCTGTAATGATTATTGAAGTGAAACTTCTTTAGAGACGTTTCTGATTGAAAATGTTTGTTACAATAAACGGGAAATGACTCAATAGCGGTGAAATAAGGGAAGGGAGCATGTGTTGGGTATCTAGTTGTGTGTCAGCGCATGTATGATATTGTGATCAGTAGAGCTGTAGGCTATAGAAATACTTAGTCCAAAATCCTAAAAAAAAAATTATATTTAATAATAATAAATTTAAAAATAGCATGATATAAATATATATTTAACACCAAGTGAAAAAAAATATTTAAAATTTTACATAAAAAATTTGTATGCTATATATATATATATATATATATATGTCTCTGGAGTGTATTTTTTTAAGGGGAATAAACTATTTGGCCGTTGTGTACAAAAAATAAAACGTATAAACAAGTTTCACTTCCCCCGTGAGCTTATGTGGATGAGGCTCATACATATTTTTTTTTAAATAATTCTTACATTTATCAAATTTCTTGAGTTTTTCAAAGAGTATAATTTCTGATTATAATTTGTCGTGTCGAAAATAAACAATATAAACCCCCATATTTCGAATATGGTAAGTCGCAGAGGTTTGGACTTTAAAAATTGAGATATCTATGGCTAGAAGAAGTATCCTATGCATTTCGTTGAAATTATAGAACCAGGAGTACCTATGTTATTTAGTCTAAACGTCTTTTGACCTTTTCCGGTTTTCTTATAACGGCTTGGGGTGGGGGGGGGGAGGCTAAAGTGAAGTAATGTGAAAAAAGTAAATTGTTATGGTGATTTCAAATAAGGGAGAAATTAATTTGAAAGTCGTATGGTGGCCACACCAGTTGATTTCATTTCTCCTTCATCTTTCCCTGGTCAATTTTTAATTTTTTCTTTTGACTTTTTTTCTTAAAAGTAACTTAAGAATGGTAAATAACTAACAAGAATTAAATTCAGCTTGTTTCCGGAGTAGCGATTTAACTTCTCGCGCCCCTCTGCTTCGAGGAATAAATATTTGTGAATTGAACAAGAATTCTGCTGGTGTTTCTCTTCAAAGGCCAACCACTTGTTCCTCTCTCTAAAGCCCAAATTCCAAATCAATAATCTGGGTATCCATTCCTTAATTATCCTCATTAGACGACTCCTTTCAAATTCCAATCAAGGATGAAATTATGTTAGTTAACTAACAGTATTTGTTGCGTTCGAGAATAGGATAACTATTAGTTCTATAATTGGATAAAATGAAATAAATATAATTTTACTTTCATTTAAATATAGTAGACAAAGAGAATTATTTCGATTAGTTCGAAAATCCAAATTTTATTTTTATGAAAACTACGAAAGAATGAGCATATTCAAAAAGTGCAGCACCTATAAGTCAAGATAGGACCTAAAAGTTTCGTATAGAAGTGTCTCTTAAAAGAAAGGGTTGGAGATAATATTTTTTTTATGAATATGCAAAAGGTGTTAGACCAAAAATATGGCTCCATTAACCTTGGGATAACCATTCAGATCAATTTCTAAATCTCAAACATACAAATTATAAAACCCTCTCTATTGATTTTCTCGATACGTCTTTTCTTAAAAATGATATCCTGTTTGGAATATCTTTGAACATTATTTGGCAAAAGTGGATTAAGTCAAAAGAAATTAAATTATCCTATCGAAATGGTTACTGTCAGGAAAATATTCGATTCATATTGAACCCGATAATTTCCCTGGAAAGCGTCTAATTACAAATATCAAGGATCTTTACCAATCTGCTTAACGTCCAATTCCCAACCCAATAAGGATCGTTTGTTGTCCATATTTTGATTAATCGTTAATTGTCAAAAACGGAAAAAAGAATTCTCTGCTGAAAATACAATTAAGGTTATTCATTTTAATTAAATCTCCTTCTTTGAAGATTTTTCGCTAATAGGCTAATAGAGAAGGGTGGCCAAATGTGAATTTTTGATCCCTGAACGTTTACTAATTTTATTGCACATACATTCGTTAAATTTAGTATTTCAAACTTTTTGTAAATGATTAAAATATTGAAAAATGAAAAAAAAATTCTCTAAAATGCAATTCTTTTTAAACTTTCAGATGAAATAATTTAATGGATTTGTAAATTATCCTTTAGATTTGAAACACTTGCCTTTTATCGAGTGTCAGTAAACGTCATAGATTGTTCTCAATGAAAATGTTAAAAACAAGTTTTTATAATTTCTCAATTTATTATTTATCTCTTTAGATTATAATATGGCCGGGCTGTTCTATTATTTTCGACTAGAAAATTCCAAATATATGTAATATGTGTTAAAAATTTAAATTTAAAAAAGCTTTTAGTGCCAATATATAGAATAAGAGAAAATCAAAGACGGGTTTTTAATTTCATTCAAACGAATTGCCATATGGCTATGTTTAGAAAAAAAGCAAAATTTATTTTCTTCCTTTTAGTGTATTTTGAAATAAAATTTAAAAAAATTAAAAAAATAATATATGGTATTTTTGAGTGATTAAATCCTATGGTGGTTGAATTGTTTATCTTAGCTATTATTTTAGTTAATGTTTAAAATTAATTATTGATCACAATCATTTTGTCTCACTGCCCAAATATTCCTTACGTATTTTCAGAGCAGATATAGTATCAAATTAAAGTAAGAAACCTTTCAAAATTAACTAAAAAGCTTTTTCATTTACCACATAATTAAATTACATATAATTAAGCTACATAATTGAATCAAATTAAGAACTATAATTTTCAATAGAGTTTATTATAACATTTTGAAATAAGCTATGCTATGCACTATATTTGTTCATGTTTTAATAAATAATATTAAACAGCGCATAATATGGTTTATTTCAAAAAGTTATAATATCTTTTAGTTTTAGTTATATGAATTCATGAAAGTTATATATTGCATTCAGTGAGTTTGAAGCTTGTGGTGTTAATGCATTCACTTTCGAGAGGTTCAATTTTCGGAGTCTTCTAACTCCAAAAGCCGATAGTATTCGATTTTATTATTAAGATATAAGATAAGTTTAGAAAAATAAAACAGGTTTTGTAGGTGTCAGAGCCTAAACTTAGGGATTGGGTGGTTTTTATTTTTTTCTCAAAAACAATTTATATAACTTTTAACAAAATTGCTGTGTTTAACAAATATAAGTTGTTCTGTGATGTGAATATTTTTTTTACTTTATCCAATGCGAAGCATGGGAGAAAGTATTGTAATCGGTCGCGCGCCAAGCGGGACTTCAAAGGGTCCTCAGGTAAAGACTACGGAACCCATGGACTCAATTAAGGTCACAAATTGTAGTATTCAATTAGGTTGAATTTTAGCACGTGACGATTTTGCCAAAAATTACCCGAGGTCTCGTCGAGAGACCAAAAAGTGCCATTTTTTGGAAGTGCGTGGGGATGGATGGATGGATGGATGGATGGATGGATGGATGTTATCGTTTTTTTCGTCCACGATTTTTCCTCACCTTTGCACCGATTGAAATGAAATTGAAAACCTACCATCATTTTAACAAAATGAAGCGCTGATTAGTTTTCGGTACATATCGGCCCACAAACATTAGTACTTTATTTGGGTACTTTTTTAGTTTTTTTAAATATCTTGAAAATGACTTAACGAATTTTGATGGAATTTAATATCCTAATTAAGTATCTTGGGGACAACAAAAAAGGTTAAATAAAGTTTTTAGTAAAAGTATATTTTAAAGTACTTTACTCTAGAGTAAAATAGTACTTTTTTAAAATTCTTTATTTTACCAAAAATTTAAAAAAAACTTTAAATTTTTTTTCATTTGATCGGTAATATAGCTCATTTAAACTTGCTTAACTAAGAATGGTTAGGCTTCTCGCTGTGAAATGGTAAACATTTGGGAGGAAATTTTATAAGTAACCATAGCAACTGCGTTGTTTTTTTATCCTTTACCTTTGCTGAAGACATAGAGAAATCGACTCAAAATCAAAAATAGTGATTGATTCTGATGTAATACTTGAGGAATAACAATTCTTTATTGGATTTTTGACGTTTCGGTTTTTATTGGTAACCATTGCTGAAGACATGGAGGAATCGGCTTAAAATCAAAAATAACGATCGATACTTATCTAATACTAGCGAAATAACCTTATTGCATTCCATTTTTGATGTTTTGACTATTAATGGCAACCTCTACTGATAACGTGGAAGAATCGACTTAAAATCAAGTTGAGTTGTTTGCCATAAAAGAATTTAGTCTTTTTGATTTTAAGTCGATTCTTCCACGTTATCAGTAGAGGTTGCCATTAATAGTCAAAACTTCAAAAATGGAATGCAATAAGGTTATTGCGCTAGTATTAGATAAGAATCGATCGTTATTTTTGATTTTAAGTTGATTTCTCCATGTCTTCAGCTATGGTTACCAATAATAATCGAAGCGTCAAAATTTTAATGTAGAATTGTTATTCCTCAAGTATTAGATGAGAATCGATCGCTATTTTTGATTTTAAGTCGATTCTTCCATGCCTTCAGTAATGGTTACAAATAATAACCGAAAAGTCAAAATTTTAATGTAGAATGGTTATTACTCGACTATTAAATGAGAATCGATATTATTTTTGACTTAAAGTCAACATGAAATGCAAATCTCAAGTGATTTCTGATTAATAATAAAGGAATAAACATATTTATATTTCAAGTGAATTTGGATGAAGTGTAGCAACGATCCGTTGCAGTTTATTTTTATTACAATTGATAGCCTGTAAGGGAACTAATTTGAAAATGAAAAATTGGTAGAAAATTTCAAAAAAGGAAAGGTTGTATGTGGAATTCGTTTGAGGCAGCCACCTTTTGATAAGATTTTTAATAAATAAAGTTTAGTTATAACGAGCAAAAATATGTTAATTGAAAAGTTTTTGTTTTGCCGAGAGTAGCAGAGTTGTTGATTCACAAAGAGAAACAAAGAGGTTGTCCTCTGCCTGATGCAAATAAACATACACACATATATATCAAGATGATATATCTGTATATATATTATTTATTTGTTTGAGACTATAGTTTCGAAGACTTGGTCTTCATCATCAGTCTTTCTTCAATTATAAATGTTTTTCATGGAGTCAATATCATATGGATATTGAAAACTTGGTGTTCTTTCGTCACTGCTGGAAGGCTAGGAACTAATCTGTATGTTTATTTGCATCAAGCAGAGGACAACCTCTTTGTTTCTCTTTGTCAAAAATATGTTGTTTTCTTGGCTAAAATCCCTTTGTTAGATAATAAAAATCGTTATTTCTAAATCCATTTTTAATAGTACCTTTTAAATTGAAAGTTTCTTATTGCCGAAAGTAGCAGAATCTTTATAAAGTAAAGAAGAGAAAAAAAGAGTGTGACTTCTGCTGGAAAAATAATTTTGTTTTTAATTTATTTTTCCAGCAGAAGACACTCTTTTATTGTCTCTTTTAATAGTACCTATTTTCATATGTTAAAAACAAACTTCCTCTATATGTGTGTTCGAAAAATGTATTATTTCGTGACTGCCTAAGTTTACCTCACTTGTTGATTTTCCTTTTCGGTTGGGCGACACCCGACAGATAAATTTAAAGGATTAGCTCTCAGGTGGGCAGTAAAAATGTGCATTTTTTCGAGTAATTCAGATTGTTATATAATTTAGATATTCTTTTTTAAAAGTTTAAGTATAATTATTATATCAATTCTATAATATTGAAAGCGATGATATACCTTTTTTTTTTTTTTATTTTATCAACTCGGTTTTTCAATATTTTTTGCTTAAATGCTGAAATTAGCAGGTTGGGCGAGAACAATTTAGGTTTGGCGCGAGCCCAACCCACCCCTGGCTACGCCACTGCTAATTAGTAAAATAGGAAATGAGCTCATGCGAGATGGCTGTCAAATTTTACTATAAAAATGTAAAATATTCATTTAACAAAGACGCCTGTAGGGTAGGCTAATAAAATCCAGAGGCGTCTTTTGGTTGCATAGATACAGGCGGGCCGGTTTTTTTTTATTTTTTAATGCAATCGAATGCAAGAAGGGGCGCACCAGTAAAGATGCAACCCCTATGGATCTCGAAAGACCTTTGCATTACCGAAGAGAAGGAAAATTTGATTAAGTGAGAGGGTGGAGACGTAGGTGTTTATGCACTCGTGTTTTGAAGGTTTGAAGATTATAAGTGGTGGGGAAGATGGAGGCTGGGAGAGAGTTCCAGTTCCTTGAAGTCATGGGTATATACGTATTGGCGAATGAAGTGGTCCGTCACTTTTCTAATTTGATAGCGAAAGAGTGTTGGGCGTCGGCAAAACGCGTGATACGCGCAAAGCATGCTTTGGGGGGAATTACTGATTTTATCTCATCAGAGCATCTGCCGTGGTAGTATCTATAGAAAAGGGAAAGGGCAGAGACATTTTTTCGATGAGCTAGAGAGTCGAGGGAGTCGGTTAGAGTAGAATCGTCAATTAGCCTTTTTATTAGTTTCTGAATTGAATCCAGGGTAGCAAGAGAATATTTAGAGGCTCCTCTCCATAGATGCGAGCCATATTCGAGACAGGGGCGGATTTGGGCCTTGTAGATGGTGAGAAGATGTAGGGGCGTGAAAAATCGCTTGGACCTGAATAAGTGGCCAATCTTTCTTGCTGCAGATTTCGCCACAGAGGAGATGTGTTCGTTCCAAGACAGGTCAGATGCGACAGAGACGCCCAACATGGATAGGCTGTCACACATTTTCAGGGTATTCGAATCGAAGTTGATATCAGGGAAATTTTTGTTTTCGCGTCTAAAAATTCCCTTTCCCCTACGACTATTCTTTACGTACTAGTTAAAAGCAATATATTAAAATTATTTTAGACTTTGAATTCAGATAAAAAGGTTGAATTTTATTTGCAGCCAGAATTGAATGAAAGTGAAATATTTTTTTTTGACCCACTTCTGGCTATGCACAAACTTTTGAAATTATTCGCAAATAAAAATAATATTAATAAACAGGTAGGTTCCTACGATGATCATTTAAGCCCTGAAAAAGAAGAAACGATCCTTCTAATTTTAAGAGGATGAAAATGACCTAATAAATTATTTTATTCGAAAGTTCTGGTTTTCATTATCTTTGCATCAATTCAGCATTGAGTTCTACCATTGCATCTTCGATAGAAAATACTTCTATAATTAATTAAATTTTCTAATTTTAATATATAATAATATTTGTAATGAGCTGTTGATGGGTTTTAAAATTAAAAAAAAAAAAAAAAAAAATTATTTTAGTAGTAAAAAATTAATTATAAATTTTTAGTGACACATCCACCTGTGAATAATTATTTTAAATTAAGAATTTTTTTTATTTTTTTATGAAGATAGCAATATATATAAGAAATACATCAAAGTTTGCGTCTTCTGTTTGATATATGTTAATGTAAATTGGAGAAAAAATTGTAAACTTTTTCCAAAACTAGGAACATTTTTTAATAGTTTGTGCATATAAGTTTATTATTTATTACTAGGGCAGCTCTATCTAACCTGAGAGCGTACCGAGTCTTGAAAAAGTTTTAACTTTTTCCTCTAATTCTCTTTATGAATAAAAAAAAAATAATAATAAATAAAATATAAAATAGGAGAAGCGAATATAGTTGAGTTTCGATAATCCTAAAGGTTCACACTCAACAGGTCCGTACATGAAATTTTCGTGCTACAACTTGTTGATGTGTGCGACAGAGATAGAATTGGATATATGTTAGGGTAAATGAACACATTCACCATCATGCTAGGTAAAAGTGAGTTTATTACCTCATGATTATTTAAACTACACTTATATTTACTGGCAATCGAAAATATATATCATCCAAATGAGGATAAATATTTGAACATATATAGTAAATAAATAGATGATGATGAAGTAGCAGGTTTTTGTCAAAAATAACAATTTAATTGCTCATTTCCGAGCTATGGATCTTTCTTTGATCATCGTCAAGGCTCTATAATATTATAAAACTAGCTGCGAAGCCCGCCTACTGGCCAGAAGGCAGTCCTCCTGGACTCCGTGGTGGGTTTTAAATTAATAATTTAAATTTCCTAATTTTAATTAATATTATTTGTCATTAACTATTAGTTGGTTTTAAAATTAAAAAAATGACGTCGGCGTTGTCCCGCAAGCCGATTATTATTAAGTATAGATATAGTTTATTAAGCATAAAGTTATAGATTCATTGGCTGACTAACTCTTTTTGAGGGCCGGAGGGGCCTCTAATATCGGACCCTTTTTTTAATTAAAAAATGCCAAAAATTAATATATAATATAAAGTACAATCAACAAAATAATTAATAAAATTGTTGCGGTACGAGGAGGGCGTGGTCGTTTTATGTATGTGTGAGTGTGTCTGACCACTTTTTCGATTTAGATATTTTTTAATTTAGTCGATAGAAAAGATTACGGCTCGAGACCGAAACTAGAGACTTGGTGCAACCGATTATTTAAGTTTAATTATTACCGCATTTTTCTGACTGTTAGCTAGCTTTTTCAAAATTTGCTAACCTAAATATATGTCAAGAGGCCCGCCGCCGGACCCCTAAGTTTCCCCCACTTGTGTATAGATTAACACAATTATATATCAATTATATCAACACATATTACATAAGCTGGTAAGGTTTTACAATTTCTCATATATATCTACATGAATCGGTGATTTTGAAAAGGGGTCATCTCCATTTTTTTCACAAAATCATTTCTTTATTAATTTTTTGTCCCTTAGTATATTTACTATTTAGTATTTAGTATGCTTAACACAGAAAACTGCCAATTAACATTAAAAAAATTAAAAGATATCAAGAAACTATATCATTACATCCCTCAAAAAAATAAACATTTCTGGGACGAAATCGATAAATGGCCCACAACTGCTTATGAAAATGCTGAAGAATTTTAAATGTAATTTTATTTGTAATTTTTTTATCGTTTTTTACTATTTTACTTTTTCAAAATAAAGTTTCTTTAAAAAAAAATGGATTGGCCTATAATAAACCTTGTTAATTTTGAAAAGCGGTCATCTCATCTAGAGAAAAAAATTCTGGGCTAGCCTCTTTGTTTAAAAAAAATAAAAGGATTTTACAAAGTGATAATTGTAAGTGAATCACCGAGTATATGTGAATCGGTGATTTCGCAAAGGGGTTATCTCCATCTTTTCAAATTGTTCAGGAAAAACAAAAAAACTGTTAACCGCCCATGCATTCTTAGTTACAATAGCGTAGTATTTTTATGTTAATAAGGGATAATTTTTTGTACAAAAAAATTATCCCTTATTAACATAAAAAATACTACGCTATTGTAACTAAAATGCATGGGCTGGTAATTTTTTGTTTTTCCTGAACAATTTGAAAAGATGGAGATAACCCTTTGCGAAATCACCGATTCATATATACTCGGTGATTCACTTACAATTATCACTTTGTAATCTCGTTTATTATAATAGATACTCCATATATTCAAATTCGGCAAACTTACTCATTTTCAAGCTCTTCAATTATATGAAAAAATATTTGGTTTAAATTTAAAGCTATTCCTGAAAAGTATACAAAAATAAAAAAAATGACTATTTTTATTTTCATTTAAAATTTGTTTATTTAATCAAATTTTTCAAATCTAAAAAAAAAATTATATTCATTTCTTTTTTTATCTTTTGAAAATCATGAGAGTGTCTTCTAGTGAATTTGAGTGGTTATAGATAATTTTTATAAAATATTAGAAGGGTTGTATTTACAATTTTCAAAATTCGAAACCCTCAACAATTTCAATTTAAAATATATGGTTTTGGCCTGTATGTTTAAATTTAAAATCCCTTGACCGCGAAATTTTTTTACTATAACAAAATAAATCTTTGAGTGAAATTTATTTACTCGTGATATATTTTCATTTGGTTATATTCCGAATGACAGACATTAGCCCGGATTGGATTTTGGCACTTGGATTCAATTTCCGACGGAGTGAATACCACCCTTCTAATATATAGTAAAAATTATTCATAACAACTCGTATTCAGTAAAAGACACCATAATGATTTTCCAAAGAGTTCTCTACTATCTGCAAAATGAACTTTTGTTGAGATGGAGTTTGTATTATTTAAAATTCTAAAATTAATCATTTATCTAAATTGTTCTCTTTATACGTATTATGATTAAGGAAATCGAAATTGTGTTATAAATTTATTAGGTGACTTGCAAATTTAGGAGACAAAACTTAAATTTGAGAAATAATAGGTATAAAGTTTAAATAATAAAGATTCAATTAATAAAAAATTGTTAAAATTTTCAAAAATAATTATATTCAATTCAGCATTAAATTTTCTAAGTATCTAAGAGTAGGTACATTTTCTCGAAACGTTTTATCGTCACTGTTATATCAAAATGTCGTATCTAAAAATCTACACTTTTTCAATATCTAGGAAAAACTTGCTTTCATTTTGTATTAACCCTAAATACTTGATACCATAATTTTAAACTTTGGTACCTGATTAGATACAATTTGAGAGCAGATGTAGCTAACAAATACAAGTGTTTTTTTTCAATAAATTTTTTTGGGTAATTTTGATATAACAAAAAGTGACGTTATGTTCTTTTAAATGTTTAAAGTTTTTCTTTTAGAGACGAACTGATATACTTACTAATATCTCAGGATTTGGATAGACAGAGTCCGGAAATAAACAAGAAAACCATCCAACAAAATATCATTTATTAGAAAAGTGTTTCCCTTTTAGTGTTGTTTCGAAATCGACGTTTCGGAGGATATTCCCTCCTTTTTCAGGGCCTATAACAATTAAATGGGATTTGGCCATCGTTATTATTAAGATTATTATATAACTATTTCTACAATATATAAAATACATTATACATACAGTAGAGCGTCGATAATCCGGATTAATTGTGACCGGACCCTGTCCGGATTATCAAAATGTCCGGATTTTCGAAAAGAACCAAAAATAGGTCGTTTGAGGTCATAACAAAAAGAGAACTGCTAAAACCGTTAATAATTCCCTTAGTGGTAAAATAATTGGAGCAGATAAATAAAACCATTAATTATTATGAACTTATTATGTATTTCAATGAAAGAAAATACATACATATGTAATGTACAATATGTACATGTACATACATATGAATTTACAGAATACTGTACAGTTTATACATTGTCAGAACTCAAATATTTATCTATGTATTTATTTCAACTTTTTTTTCACCGGAATTGAATCCGGATTATCGACGCTTTACTGTATATACTTTTTTTATATACCTATTTTAAAAAATTTTAATCAAGAAATACTATCCACTCTACTCACTCAAAAATGGCAATGAAGAAAGTACATAGCACCCTTCCTTCTTTTCTCTTCACTCACTGTTATTTGGTGTGAAGAGGATACTTTACGACTTCCTATCATCAGTAGAACAGAGTATAATGATGATTTGGAATATCGAGATTAATATTTTGTTGGATATAGTTCTCTTGTTTATTTTCGGACTGCATCCGTCCAAATCTCTTATAACGTTTTTAAACTGGTGATTTAACAAAATCATTGTATTTGATTTCTTATAATAATACAACCAAGAACATTATATTATAATATACTAATTTATTAGCTTGAATGCAAAGCTTCCTAACTCGAGTTGTACTTTCGTTGTCGGTGAGTGCTTTCTGAAACTGGCTTTAAAGCGCCCGCCCCAGTTCTAGTAGGTTTCGATTATTATCAACGTATTACTTGGAGGAGGAAAAACGTCCAGAGCGCCAAGCTGATCATTTTACCTCAATGAAAGGGTCGTTTATCTTGAAGGCTCTCTTTTGAGCCAGGAGAAAGCTTTATTCCACTTTATTTTTTTGTTTGAAATGGTTTGGGATTATTAACAAAATTTATATAAAATAAAATTGTTATTTTCCTGAGAGTAACAGACTTTTTAATTTAAAAAAAAAAAAAAAAAAAAACATTTCTACTTAATATAAATATTTTTGAATATAATTAAAAATGGGTTTTCCAAGAGTAGAGATTTGTTTTAGTATTTATAAAGAATAAATCAGTGCTTGTAAATATTTACTGTCAATTAATAAATATATAAATATGTTAGTGCTTTTGGTTTGGGGGCAACCATTTTTTTCTATTTATACACAAAAATCTTGTAGTATACCTAGAAAAAAAATTTCACTCAAATTTTATTATTTATAGGTCACTTAAAAATGTATAAGCTTTTTTCATTTAAATAACATGAGAAGAGTGGTTCTTTATTTAAAAAAAAATCCCAAAATTAAAAAACTCTTCCCGGATCAATACTATTGGATTTTCAAGTCATATTTGCAAGATAGATATTTTCAAGTTAAAATAAAAAATGATTTCTCGAGTTACAATCAAATTCATTCAGGAGTTCCTCAAGGAAGCATATTAGGGCCACTACTTTATACAATATACACAGCAGATATCCCAATACTGGATGACACTTTTATTGCGACCTACGCTGATGACACCGCTATACTTGTCACCGGAAATGAGCCAGAAACAGTATCAATCCAGCTTCAAGAACAGCTAAACACATTACAAAATTGGATACACAAATGGAGAATTCAAGTAAACGAGCTGAAGTCAACCTAAATCACCTTCACAAATAAACAAATTATAAGCCCACCTGTTTACTTGAATTCCCAAAATATTCCTTACAACAACAAGGTAAAATAGTTAGGCTTGCATTTAGACTCCAGACTCAATTGGACAAAACATATTGATACAAAACGTAAGCAATTAGAACTTAAATACAAAAATATTTATTGGTTAATTGGAAGAAAATCGCAATTGTCATTAAAATATAAAGTTCTATTGTATAAAACAATCTTAAGGCCAATCTGGTCATATGCTTGCCAATTATGGGGTACAGCCAGCGAATCGAATTTGAGCAAAATCCAAAGAGTCCAATCTAAAATTCTTAGGGGCATAACCAACGCCCCTTGGTACATAAGAAATGAGTCCATCCACAAAGACCTTCTTGTTCCCTCGATCAGGAAAAAAATTCACCGCGCATTCATAAAGCATGTAAACAAATTGGAAAATCATACAAACCCATCAGTCATCAATCTTCTCGACAACAGTCAAACGATAAGAAGACTGAAGAAAAATCACATCCTGGACATAGAAGACCGCTACCAACAAAATAATTGGGAAAACAACTACTATTAGGAAGGTCTTCAATGAATGACTTGCCCTATCACGAGTTGTGTAAATGAATTGCTCTTCTCTGCCACTTCTTCCCTTTCAAATTAGTTCTCTTACAAGATAAAACATCGCAATACTTCCCCATTTTATTCTATATAATGTAAATGAAAAAGTAAAAAAGACACCACCAACTTGTGACAATTGTTAGGCACAGCGATTTTTATGAAATTATTTTTTATTTTGATTGAAACACTGTAAGGAGACTAATTTGAAAGAAGGAAATTTGTAGTATGATTTCAAAGATAAAAAAGATTGTAAGTGAAAGTCATGTGGCGCGCACACAAGTTGATTTTGAATAAAATTTAATCCCCTAAAAAATGAACCTAATGGCAATAAATATAGAGTGAAGCCCATTGAATGGAAGAAAAAAAAAGATATTTAAATGGGAAAAACTCTTGTGCGACATCTTATTATAAAAATTAAGAGCTACGATTTTTTTATTACATATACTTCAAGATTTTGGTGTATAAATAAAAAAAAATAGTCATTTCCAAAAGAAACCATCAAATCTATCTTCTTGTATATAAAAATTAATGTGTGACTGTGTGTTCGTCTTTTATGCGTTCGCGCATCGTTAATCCGATTGAGTTGAAACTTTGTACAGTCGTTGTTGACACTTGAGTGAAGGTTTCTGACATACGAGTATCATTAACGTACAATAGGTTGGGGGAGGGGTGGGGGGAGCTCAAAAAATGAAAATCTAGGCCCTTGGAAAAATTTATAATTACATTTTTCTCAATTTCCTTTTAATAATTAATTTGTTTTTTAATTTTAAATCCCACTAATAGTTCATTACAAATATTATTATATAGTATATTAAAATTAGGAAATTTAATTAATTAGATAACTGCTTCAATAAATTGTTAATTAATTAAAAGAAAAATAATTAATTATCGGTAGTGAAGATGTAGTGGTAGAATGTAATGCTGACTTGAAAAAAATATTTGGAAGTACTTGGAAATATTTGGAAGTACTTGGGAATATTTGAAAGTACTTGGAAATATTTTGAAGTACTTGGAAATATTTGAAAGTACTTGGGAATATTTGGAAGTACTTGGAATATTTGGAAGCACCTGGAAATATTTGGAAGTACTTGGAAATATTTGGAAGTACTTGGAAATATTTGGAAGTACTTGGAAATATTTGAAAGTACTTGGGAATATTAGGAAGTACTTGGAATATTTGGAAGCACTTGGAAATATTTTGAAGTACTTGGAAATATTTGGAATTACTTGGAAATATTTGGAATACTTGGAAATATTTGGAAGTACTTGGAAATATTTGGAATACTTGGAAATATTTGGAAGTACTTGGAAATATTTGGAATACTTGGAAATATTTGGAAGTACTTGGAAATATTTGAAAGTACTTGGGAATATTTGGAAGTACTTGGAATATTTGGAAGCACCTGGAAATATTTGGAAATACTTGGAAATATTTGGAAGTACTTGGAAATATTTGGAAGTACTTGGAAATATTTGAAAGTACTTGGGAATATTTGGAAGTACTTGGAATATTTGGAAGCACTTGGAAATATTTGGAAGTACTTGGAAATATTTGGAATTACTTGGAAATATTTGGAATACTTGGAAATATTTGGAAGTACTTGGAAATATTTGGAAGTACTTGGAAATATTTGGAAGTATAAGTGGAAGTAGGTGTACAGCATATTAGGTCGCGGTTCACCCCTCGGGTTTAGTGGGGTGGTGGGTCCTGGGGTTGGGAGTAGGGGTGGAGAGAGGTCGAGGGTGGAGGGGGTGGGGGCACAGGAGGGGTAGTAAGAGGCCCGCCGAAGGCGGCGTCGCATCTAGTATTTTATATTTATTTATTATAGAACATACAGCTTCTTTCGAGAAAAATATTTTTCCCCAAATAGGTTAAAGGCAATAATAATTTTTTTTCTCCAATCCATCTATAAATAGCATTTAAATTTTTATGTGAAGTAGAATAATTAAACAATTAGATCTACAAATTAATTATAATTCTAAAGATATAATTTTCTTCTGGCCTCGATTCGGAGCAGCCACCGATAATTGATTTTTCCATTAGAAATTAACATTCACTTGTCTGCGATTTATTCGAATTCAAGAGGAAATAAATATATTTTTTTTTCCAATAATTGTTGTTGCTAGGATTTAACGAAATTCGAGGACATGCTAAATAGATTTAGATACAGATAGGCGGATGAAAAAATATTATTGATTCTCCAGATTCTCAAATCTTTTTTTTATTTAATCGGAAAATGACGTTGTTATTTGAAATAAATGGTCGTTTTTGATTTTATTTTTTTGGGGGGGGGGGGCTATAACAATAAATAAGGAATAAAACAAAGTATATGTCTTCTGCTTAGTGTATCTATATATGTGTAGAGAAAGAATCGTGAACTTTTTCCAAGACTCGGTATGCTTTCCGCATATTTTAGTTATTTGACAATTTTTTTTCAGCGATAGAAGGGAAAAAATAGCATTTTTTTTACAAATATATGTACCGGATTTCAGCTTTCATTATGTACAATCGCCCAAAAAATAATTTTTTTCGTATTTTCTGCATTTTATAACCTAGAAAGTCCAAAATCTATTCAAATTTTCGATATGGAAATATACACATTTTGGCATCAGAATGAACTTTAAACGACCTTTCTCTCTTTTATAGGTTTTGGATCCAGACAGACGATAAAAAAAATTATCCACGTTTTAGACATTCCTATAGACTTGTATGAACAAACAAAAATATTGACCATTGTCGAGTCAATCCTATAGTATGATAAATGATATTTTATTAATTCCAGTACATGCTAAAAAATTTAAGCACAGAGAGGCGGATATGAAAAAAAAAAATTTGATTCCCCAGTTGATATTTTCATTCGAAGCAAATCTATAAAATCTTTTATTTTTATTTAATCGGCACTTGACATTTTTATTTGAAATAAAGTGATCACTTTTGAATTGTTATCAAAAGATAGCAATATTTAAGGAATAAGTCAAAGCGTCTTCTGCCTAAAATATGTAAAAATATAATATGCTATACCGTAATTCAGTCTAAAAGCTAGAACTAATTTAAAAAAAGCCCCTTCGTGAGTACCTACTTGTATTAACTAGCCAATACTACAATTAAAAGACATTAAAGAAAAGTTTCAAGTGCAAGAGCAAATCATAGAGTCTCTTCTGCTTGATGCATATAAATATGCAAAGATATACAATTAAATATATATAACATATTATACATATTACATAAAAATCTATATGATTTTACTTTTTGAATAGATTTTTGAATGCTTGACTTTCATCTTGAGTCTATTTTATAATATTATATATATATATATGTTAACATTTAAATGAAAAGCGAAAGTTAAAACTTTTATCCGGTCACTGCCCTATTTTGGTGCACTTGGGACCAGACTCGTTTTGATAGTGAACCAAGAGTTGAAAAAAGAGATACAGGACCCAGTCGGGTATGATCCGACATCTTCTGCGTTAAGCCCGCAAATGCCTTCTCCATTTAGGCGATGGATCCTCCGACTAGATCCTATAATCAAATCTTATATATATTCAACTCTCTAGTTCAATCGCGTTTTTCTTCTATTTTCCTAATAGTATGGTTGCTATAAATTTACTACAATTCTCATCTGTCTGATTCTTTGGGGAATCGAAACAGATGAATTTTGTTCAGTTTTTCAATAATAAATTTTATTTAGAATGTTTATATGTTAACATTTAAATGAAAAGCGAAAGTTAAAACTTATATCTTCTTTTTATTTTAACTTATTATCTTTTTCAACTCTTGGTTCACTATCAAAACGAGTCTGGTCCCAAGTGCACCAAAATAGGGCAGTGACCGGATAAAAGTTTTAACTTTCGCTTTTCATTTAAATGTTAACATATAAACATTCTAAATAAAATTTATTATTGAAAAACTGAGCAAAATTCATCTGTTTCGATTCCCCAAAGAATCAGACAGATGAGAATTGTAGTAAATTTATATATATATATTTTATGTTTAAAAGAAATCATAATACGTCTGCCATCAGATGCTACAGAACAGTGAGTTCAAGTTAAATATGCCAATTAATACTTGATTTTACCGAAATAGGTTATTTTTACATATACTACAATCCTTAACGGTTAAATTAAAACGAAAGGATTAATTTTTATGGTCATTAAATGAAATTGACAAATAAAGCATTACCACCAAGAAGGTGCTAGTTCAAGTGAAAGATGAAAGCTGGAACAAAGTTCTAGTTTCTAGAAATAATAAAGGGCCGTCCATAAATTACGTCACACAGTAAGGTGGGAGGGACATCTCAGATTTGTGACAAAATGTGACAGGGATGGGCCTGGGGATCTTAAAAATTGTGATGTCACAAAAGTCAAATTAAAATATTTTAAAAGTTTTCAAATATGTTTTTTAGATTTCAGGTTATTATTATTCCAAACTGAAAATTATAGGGTATAAAAGTGATATTGTGACGTTACAATACAGGAGGGCTCAATGAAAATGTGACAGAATGTGACACAGGGGGAGTGGGGTCTAAAAATCTTCGAATTCGTGTCACGTCATTTATGGACTACCCCTAAGAACGAAGGACTTGAGAAATAGAGTAGTTTTGATTAGTTTGTATCAAATTTGAAGGCAAATCTTTAATAATTAAGCATAAGGTTCATCATTTTTTTGGATTTCATTCAAAAGTAAAACGGGGCCTATTAGTGTCGATATAATGTATGTATTTCTGTCTGTCTGACCATCTGTTAGACCATTAGAGTTCGCAAAGTAAATAAGATGCAAACTTAAAATTTATAAATTGTTTATATTCATTTTTCGAAAAATCAAAAATTTTATTCAAATAATTATTTTGGGAAGGATTCAATTTTTTGTGGGGTTGAAATTAAAATATTTTTTATCATGGGATATGGGTTACCGATGTAAAGATCCCCTTAATTAGACAAAAATGATTTGAATTTAACTGTTTTTAATATGAAAGTGTGAGAAGGCTACAAATTAGCCATTTTTAGGTGATTTTTGTACTTGTCGGCGTTCAGAAGTGGCTTAATTATAAATTATCAAAAAATCCACAGATTACCTCATTCTCTTCTTATCAGCGGATAATAAGAACAAATTTGTTATTTCAAGTATTTTGGTAGATGAAAGGAACGGAACCCTGTATATGCGAGACAGACTAGAAGTTTGCTTAACTTTTCTTAACTCATTAGAACAAACGCCATATCTATTATACAATAATTCGAAAGAGCAGAGCTGGCTCTATGATGAACCAAAAAAGCTAGCCAAGGCTGTATTCTGTTTAATCGTGTGGTTCCCTTGTTCTAAAATTTTCAATTCTTTAGATCTTTTGACTCCGATTTAACCTCTGAAATATCCCCCTTTATTATACAAAAGTCAATCCTGACTAAATAAATAGATAGTTTTTCTTTGCTAGAACAAGAGGTTGTACAAATGACTAACTTCATACAATTTAAGGTAGTTGTATCACCAAATGCATTTTCTTAGGATTTTTTTGAAAGAGTATAGCCGGATATGCATGATAAATCTGCCCTCGCGGAGATTTCTATTAGCACTTTGGGGATCGTGTTGGTACCAAATAAAAATAATTCAGCCAAATTTTTAGCTCTTAATCTTAAGCAGTTTTCGAGTTATTTGAAAAAACTATTTTTTGATTTGATTTTTCTTTAATAGTAAAATTAAAAATTAAGAAATAGGAATTTTTACCAATGTTTCCAAATAAAAGGCATGAAACAACACTTTCGTTATGATTCCCAGATGGAAAGCCGATTTTTAAGAAAAGAAATAAAAGTAAAATCAATTTTTTGAATGCGCTTTTGAAAAGTGTCCATCAACAAATTTTGTCTGAAAATACCATTTATATTCAGGAATTTTTTCCATTTTTTTGAAGTGGTGGAATATTATGAAAAAAATTAAAACGAATTTTTTTTTATAACCTTGTTTTTAAAATTTTTTTTTCAAATAACTCGGAAACTGCTTAAGATTAAGAGCTGAAAAATTGGCTGAATTATTTTATGTGGTACCAAAGCGATCCCCAAAGTGCTATTAAAAATCGCCGCAGGGGCAGATTTACCATGTATATCCGGCTATAGGTACCCTATAGACAGATTATTATTTAAATAATTCTGCATCGATTGGTAGCAAAACGAAATTTATGAACAATATAGTTCCGGAGATATTAAATTCCAAAGATAGAATTTTTCAGACCCTTATACATTGCACTATACGGGATACCGGAAAGTTTACATACATATATAATTATAATTAAGAAACTCTTCTTACGATTGTTATAAATAACTAAACCAACATTAAACAATAACTAATAAATTTTTTAAGAAAATTTTAATTCATAGTTACAACACAGTTTCTGAGATAATAATTAATAAATAATGAAAAATTTATCTCATCCAAGTAGGAAGGGATTACACTAAAAACAAGCTGGCAACAACGCATATACTACTCTTTAGTACACTTTTTTGTACGCTTTTTTCGCTTCAGCCATTGCGCGCAACAGCTTTCAATCGCTTATTAAGAACTTTTCGGTTTTATAAATCTCCCTTTATAATGTACTTTATCTGACATTTCTATGATATAATATATATACAAGCTCAGACAGTGTTGCCAGATTTTTCAAACGAGCAGTTAGTTGTACAGGATTGACTAGTAGTGGTACATAAACAGCAAAAGGTTTTGGGCTTATGAATTATGAATCCTGTCTGTACTATATACTCTAGCATTAACTTGTTGCTACTACTTCACGGTACAACTACCTTAAAATCAATAATAATATATTTTCTAAAAATATATAACAATGAACAATCCATTTCACTTGTTTGATTTCAATGAAATGGCAAAATACATATAATGATTAAAAATAATAATTATTTGGTATGCAATAATAATATTAAAAAAGATATCTATAACTAAAATGAAACGTTATCTCGCTAAATTGGAGAAAGGGAATAATTGAAGTATTCCAGCTGATTCCATTTCTAGTTTGAATAATCACATGACATGGTTCACGCATGAAAGAGAGATCAATTAAATTAATATGAGATATTTTTTGGAAATGGAAGTTGAGGTCGTTAGTTAATTGTTCAATAAAGAAAATATTTGTTGCCGAAACAATTATGTTATATTTAATTAATGGTAAATCATTCAATAAAAAGGACTTTGATGCAGGTCTTCATTTGAGATCATTTTCATGTTAGCTTGTTCAATCGGCAATTTACAGAAAATGATTTCTGCACTATTGCTCTTGCTTGGATTTTTAACCCTGGTTTATATATGTTATATTAAAAACCCGTTTTAGTAAGAACGGGTTCTTACTAGTTAAAATCTGTTTCACTAAATACCTTTGTGGCAACTAGAATTTACTGATGTTGTTGAGTTTGGTCCAAAGGTCTAAAATCTTCATTTTTTTACCTTATGCCTCATTTTTTAAACGAAAATGTCAAAAATTACATCAAATGAGGATCTCACTTCTCTTATGTGTTTCCCGAACCCTTCAACTTTCAGTTGTTTAAGGTAGTTCTTTCACAAATGCAAAAATTCAAGAAGTCTTTGAAGCTTGGAATATAAGTCATTAAAGCATACTGTTAAAATTTGAAGAGGATTTACCACACCAAACATGAAATAATTGCAATTAAAAACGACGTTTTTGACATAGGGTAGATCGGGAAGGGTGGTGATATGATCATTATTTAATTTTTTTTCATTGAAGGACTATCACCATCTTGATGAAAAACTAATATTTGTTAGAATAATATATTCGGAGTAACTTAAAAAAAATTGAAATTATTTACCACGTAGTTTTGATAAAAAAAAAAAACATATTTGGGAGATTATTTTTAGTGGAGCGGATATAAACACAATGGCTTGGAAACGATCCGGTAGTATGTGTGTATACATATAGAGATTTCGTAGTGTGAGTGGACAGTCACGTTAAAAAAACATAACATAAAATTTTAGTTCCGTTCATATTTATAGAGTGGTTACGGGGCTAAAACTTTTTGTGTGGATTTTCGCGAAAGAATCTCCTTAAGACCAGCATCCACAGGTACCTTTGTCTCCGATCTAACAACTGGAATTTCTTCCACATCTCTTTCTTGTCACTATATAGAGGTCTAATTGTCCAATTTTAACGATTAAAATTTATAAAATATACAATAGAAAATAATTCTAGTTATACACCATTGAAGGAGACAATAAAAGAGTGTGTCTTCTGCTGGAATTATAAATTTTATTTATTTATAACGAGACTATAGTTTCGAGGGCTTTGCCCTCTTCATTAATATGTAGTTTTAAAAAATTAAAATGATTATAATAGGTATGTTTAACCAAGATTTGCTTTGAAATAAATTTATGTACTACTTACAATTATTCATTAGTGGGGCCCCAGAAGACTAAAAACTCGAAAACTAATCGCCTAAAATGGAGAACAGGCTCAAAAAAACGAAAATATAGGCTTTCGGATGCATTCATTGACCAGCACCAAGCATAGGCTAGAAGGCTTACTGGGGCCTCCAGCTTCCAGCTATAAGTCTCAATTTCTATTGTCACGCACTAGAAGAAGAAAACAGGATCAGAACCTTCTCTAGAATACGATTCATTTGTCACTCTATTGGAATCATTTTGGTTTGATATAATTCATAATTATACAAAACAAGCTGTCCACCGAACTTTCGGTCCGGCAGCACATTGGCTTTGGTGGAGGACTTCTCTGAGTGACAAAAAAAGTTTCCCTTAAACCCATTAATAATATTCAAACACTTGTTTCTGTAATCGTAGAGGAAAGGTCCCTAATATGAGACACACTTTTGAAACTATGATTTAAGACATAAAAATATTATTATGATGTTCATTATTATGATATTTAATATAGGTACATGTGATCTGTGTAAATCATTACTCATTAGGAATCGATCAAATTTGCAAAACTCAAAAGCACTACAATAAAAAATAAAAATGTTAACAAATCTGCGAAATTTAAAAAAGGTGCCTAATAGGATAAAATGCAAGACAGTATCAAAACATGTTACAATAAATAAATTCTAAAAGGAAATTTAACTACTAGACGCCATTATTCTGAGGGATATACTTCCTATTAATTCAAAAAGGATAAGATTTCACAATAAAGACATGGCTGCCTCAATATGAGATACTGTAGCATATTAGGCAATATTAGGAACTAACCATGTTGCATAAAAAATGACACTTCACACAGTTAATAGATTCGAATTAAAATTTAATCGACCATCCCTAATTATAGACAATTTTATGACAAACAAGTATATATAAAAGATTTCAGAATATTCACTCAAATTTGACTAAAAATAATACACTTCATTGATACACTTGAAAGATCACAAGGCCCCTGGCCCAGGAAAAATCCCCCCTGAAATAATTAAGGAAGTAGCAAAGAGGATTCCTGAGTACGTTCTCGGAGTATATAATGACCTAGCAAAAGAAAGCTGTTTTCCCATCAGAATGGAAGAGTGCAAAACTGGTACTATTGAGAAAGGGAGACAAGCCCATTGACAACCCAGCATCTTTTAGGCCGATCTGTCTTCTGGATGTAGAAGAAAAACTATTCGAACATCTCATTCTTTCAAGGCTCAAAATAGAGTTGCAGCGAACAGGCGGTTTTTCGGATAGACAATATGGCTTTAGGGAAGGTCGTCAGACAGTGGACGCTATCATGGAAGTGGTGAAAATTGCGCAAGCTGCAACCGCTTACACAGGGCCCCATAAAAGATTTTGTGCAGTGATTACACTAGACGTGAAAAATGCCTTCAATAGTGCATCGTGGCAATTGATCCTAAACGAAATGAGAAAGAGAGAATCCATGAAAGCCTCATCAGTTTAATAGCTTCATATTTTTCAGAAAGACAAGTAATAGTGGAAGCGGAAGTAGAGTCCAAAATTTACAAGGTAAATAGCGGTGTTCCGCAGGGGTCAGTACTGGGACCGACGCTGTGGAACATTCTTTACGATGAGCTCTTCTACTTGGAGCTGCCAAAGGAGATAGAATTGGTCGGTTTCGCGGACGATGTAGCTATGGTTGTGGTGGCAGAAAGTGAGAGCCTTCTGATGAGTAAGGCTAACTTAGGTTTACTGCGTGTTGCAAACTGGATGGAGACGAGACACTTAAAGCTGGCACCTGATAAAACGGAAGCCATACTTCTGACCCCAAAAAGAAAAATCCTACCCATACAGTTCGACGTGAAGGGAACTCTGATCGTCCCAACTAAGGCCCTAAAGTACTTGGGTGTATGGCTCGATACGAAATTAACTTTTAGTGAGCATGTCAATAGAATGGTGACAAAGGTAGAGAAAACCGTAACTGCCTTATCGTCACTCATGCCAAATATTGGAGGAGCTAGAGCATCGAAGCGGAGAGTCTTGTCGAGCGTAGCTCATTCCCAGATACTTTATGCAGCTGCTGTGTGGCACCCAGTATGCAAAAATAAAAAGCTCTTAAGTAAAGTAGCCAGGGTCCAAAGGCAAATGTGTATTAGGGTGTGCTGTGCATACAGGACAACATCATATGATGCAATTGGTGTTATCGCGGGAATCCCACCAATAGAACTACTGATTAAAGAAAGAAAAGAAACCTACTACGGGGACAGTAAAATATTAGCAAGACAACGCTTAGAAGCAAGATGGCAGACCAAATGGAATAATGCAAAATATGGACGTTGGACCAGGCGCCTCATCCCCGACTTAAGTCCATGGATCAACAGAAAGCATGGGGAAGTCGACTATTTCTTGACCCAAGCTCTCTCTGGGCATGGTGGTTTTAATAAATATCTATATGATCGGGAGAGAGCGGATTCTCCTAATTGTTTCTATTGTGGCGAGGAGGATGACGCAGAACACACCCTGTTCGCATGCACGAGGTGGGAGCTGTTACGAAGGGACTATACGAATTCAACAGGGAAACCTTTTGATGCAGCAAACCTGATGATAGGCCTGCTGGAATCTGAAGCCCACTGGCAAATGACGTATACGCTGGTGCGGCTCATTTTAGAAAAAAAGAGAAACGAAGTCCGATAAGAGCTAGGCAGCCATTGTACTGAAGAAATGCGAGAGCGGTTCCAGTACAATGGGCAAGAGAAAAGAGGAGAGTTTTTAGTCGGTAGGAATCCGACACTACTCGGTTCGGATCCCGGGTGTCTATGTAAGATTTTCCCTCCTCTATAAAAAAAAAAAAAAGATAGCCTAGAGAGCTGATCTTGGCGAGCTTTGTTGACGACTCGATTAAAATCTTAATTTTGCAAGGTAAGTAAGTTTTAGAAAGATTTTTCATTTAAATTATTTCGTTAATTTCTTTTCTTATGGGTAGTAAGTGCTTTCACAAAATTATTTTCGAAATTTGGTCGGTCTTTGAATAAACCTAATGATTCACTTTCTCAACAGTAAAAAAAACTTCAGATTTCTATTATTTATACATAATACATCAATTTAAAGCATTTGTCTCTTTTTGATGTATTTAAGGACATGTTATTAGATTTTAATAGAGATATGATTTATTTGAAATGTAAATACAAAATTCAAAATACCTATTTTTATTTTACATTTGAAATACTTTTTTTTTCAAAATGCATTTTCTAAATTATTTTTAACAGTGTTGCTCTAGATCTTCCGGTTTAAAGGATACAAAATTATTCAAAAAAATGTCATTTTTTGGAGATTTTAATCCGTTTCTATTAAAAATAATAAACTAGCAAACAGGTGTGTTTTAAATCAACATTTAATAAATAAATTAATTCACCGAAACTGCAAACAGCGTACCAAGCATTATCTCATCTAATAAATTCAATTGAAAAATTTCACTTTTTCCTCCAATTTAATTTTACAAATATGTCGTTTATATTTTATTTTTTTATTCAATTAATCCTGACTAAATTTTATTTTCCAGGTCATCTACTAGTTGAATCTATTAAGACATCTCTACTGTGGTTCATCTTAGCCGTGAAATGTAAGTACACATTTATTTATTATTTATTTAAAGGATATTTTTTGGCCTATTCTTTTGTAAACACTCTCATAGCTTTGTTTTGTTCTCTAATTTAAATAAATTTAAATTAATATATCCAAATATAGACAAATATTCTGGGAGGAGTGTCATTACCAATCAAAACTCATAATAAAATACCAATAAACACCATATTGAATAAATATCTGACTGACTCTGATCCAACCTTTTGATTTCTCAGAGCAAATTAGATTTTTTCTCATAGAATTAGGAATATAAATAAAAAGAGAAAAGAAGCAAAAACAAAACATTTTTTTCATGCACGATTACAACACTTGACCATACCTCTGTATGGTAAGGCAAAGATCTCTCTACCTGATGGCAGTTTGAAAGAAAATAAAAAGTGTACGATGTTATAATTAAATTAGAAAATATTATGTTTTAAAGTTTCTAAATTCATTTGAACCAGCAGAGAAGGTATGGACAGACAGTAAGCACAGTAGGTATATGGGTGAGAGAAATCTTTTATGATCCATGCAGAAACTGGCAGGATACACACGTCATACACCTTATGTTTTAAGTTGATGGGAAAATATAAGAATATGGCTAGGCATGGCATTTTTCAAGAAATTTCCACTGGGGGGGGGGCTCTAAAAAATTTTTAGGTGCCACGCCCAAAAAAGGTTAGGACTACACAAAAGTGAGGCTCACCGGGCTCCCGAGTTTTGCTCGGTAGCTCGCCTGTCGCAATCAGCTCTGAGTCTAGACTCTAGAGCAGTGTTTCTCAACCTTTTTTGGTTGACGGCATGACGGCACACGAAAAATATCTGGAAATATTCGAAGCACACAAACCAAATTTAAAAAATATTGTTGCGGGAAATCGTATCCATAATTTAATTAATTTATAAGAACTTGAAGCAGATAAATAAATTGATTTTCAAAATTTTATATTAAATAGGACAGACGTTTCATCAATATATTTGCGACTTCTTCAGCGGCTTATTCTTCAAGAATAAAATAAATAAAAAAAAAGATCAAATGTTTTCGTATAATAATATCAGACAAATATGTTGAAGAATAATAAGTCGCTGAAGAAGTCACAGATATAGTGACGGAAAACGTCGTCTTTTTCAATATAAAACTCGGAATTCAATTTATTTTTCGAAATTTCCTGAGATCTTATAGGTCAATTTAAAAAATATTTTTTTAAAAAGTAGCTGTTGAGGTAATTGTTATAAACACTATTTTAAAAGTTACAATTGCAATTTTAATTATTTGACAAAAACCCTTGCGTCACATTTGACAATCTTATAGGGCACAATTGTGTGCCGCGGCACACAGGTTGAGAAGCACTGCTCAAGAGTATGAACAAATGTGTGCCAACTATTTGTCATACAGTATGTAGCGGCAAAAATATTAAATTAAATTAAATATTAAACGCCGTTATCAGGAACCAGACTTACCTGTTTATGCAAATCGAGAGTTGATAAAAAAAATTTTTAGAAAGAAAGCGAATTTGTGAACATTGTTAAATAAAGTATATTTTATAAAAAATTCAATTTCTTTCATTGCATTGTCAATATTTCCGCAAATCTAGGAAAATTAAAAAATTCAACTTTTTGACTTTGTGGGCAAGCGAAGCTATAGCTTGGGGATGGGGGGACTCGCGAGTGGGGGGCAGTTGCCCACCCATTTATACCTTAAAAATACCTTGTGGCTAGGCAGATTGCACAAAAAAAATTTGAAAGGTAAATTTTTGGTATCATTAAACAAACTTAAAAGGGATGTAAATTTTTAGATAAGCCAAAATACCTATCCTTACAAATTTATTTATTCATCAAGCCATAAGGTTTTAACAGGAACAGCCTTGTTTTGACGTTAAATAGGAATTTGTGTACGGACTCCGAGAATTTTCTAACTTTTGCGAATCTACAACAATGTATTTAATATTGAGTTACATGATAATTATAATCAAACTTAACAAATATATTATTATATTATATAGGTATATTGCTAATATTTCGTTACTAAAGCCGTTTTTAACAAGAATACGGATGTATTGAATTATATACATTGAGTTATTAATATTCTGCCAGCTTAAATCTATGAGCGTTGAAATGAAATTCTCTTTTAGTAATTAATAATTTATCAATTAATATATCAATAATAATATCAAATGAGGAAATATTAATCTAGATATGGTACCTACACGATTTTAATATTGAGAAATTTTTTCTAATGATAAAAATATAATCCGTATTTAAATTCAATGTTCATTAATTAGCGATATCAATTTTAAATATCCTCTTCAAACATATACACCACTAGTCCAGCACTCGATTTCTAAATATAATGCAAAGTCTTTATTTTTAACTATAATTGTTTGAAATTAAAAATGTTTTTAAGCAGAATTCTTTAATTTATAAACAATCAAAATAAATGCATTTTTCACATGATATATACAAGTAGATATACCTATACATGAATATAAATATATATATATATATCGTTAGCATGCGGTCCATGGATGCTGTGGATGCGGCGCATTCCGCAAATTCCAAAATGTCAAGAGTATTTTCATCCGTGTTATATTTGAAAATTTGTAAAATTTTAAAAACACTTTCAATAAATACTATACAACTAATTCATTTAAAGTTATATAAAATTTAAAATTTACGGAGCTTTTTAACGTTAGTAAATTTAAAGAATATGAAAAAAATATTCCAGATTTCCTATTTTAATCACTTCAGCTATCTTGTGGAAAATACTTTGATTTTATGAGGTTAAAAAGTGAATTAATTTACATGTACTCGTCCCATGACTTTCATTTAAAATCTATAAATTGCATTAAAAAAATTAATCGTGAAAGATGAACTAAAAGATGTTTGGGCAAAAGTATTTGCTTTAATGAAGTCCAATTGAATATTCTCTCTCTCTCTCTATAACGAGTATCGTTTTGGTCCGAGTGCAAAAGGCCATTCCTAGAATAATAGAAATTAAGAAATTAATCTCAAATAGTCTGAAACAGGTTTGAACTTGTATTTGGAATCCTTGCAATACACCTTAGCTCTAAAGAAAAAGAGATCATTCTATCCGTGCTCTTTGTAGTTATTTTCATCGATCAGATCCTAATGAAAGAATCGCTCACCCTCGCATTAAAGAATAAAAGTCAAGACTCGGTACACTAGACCTGCCTTGGTAATGATTAATAAACTTAAATATAAATTGTTCATTTATGGCCATACTATAACATCCTCTTAAAATCTCAATAAAATAATTCAAAAAATATTTTCTGCTTTTTGAATCAGATATTGCAAAATCTAATCAGTAGGTACTATGTATTGATACAAAATAACTTTTTGACTTTCCGTTCTTGGGTTATCGTGGATATCGGAATTCAGACACACAAAGAGAAAAAAATCATAGTTGAAAAATATTTTTCTCCGCGTTTCAGACATTTTAAAGCACAATGAGCAAAAATTTATTTTTATGCGTGATTTAATACATTTAATTTGCATTATGCCTTCTACGAGCGTGTCAGTCAGTTTTCAACTATGAAAAGAATTGAAACATCACCAGAAGAAGCTGAAGTGAATATAGATTATCCACTCTGTTTAAATATCAATTGATAAAAAATCTAATGTTAAATTTGAAAAAAATAACGAAAAATTCTATGATGCAGTTATCGATAAATTTTGAAAAAAGGAGCGAAGAATAAAATAAAATTTAAAAAAAATGAAGGTCTATTTTTTGGACAGCATCCCATGGTTGAAAAGTCACTTCCCACCAATGATATATATAAATATAGGTGACCAAAATTGGTTTCCTCTCAAAAATACTCTGGGTTCAAAATCTATATAAAATGTTTTTGTTTTTTTTTATTATCAAAATTGATCATGGAAAAAAGAACAAAAATCAACAAATATTCCTAATTAATTTGGGATATACAATTTTAATGTTTTGCCCCCTAGCTCATTTTCTGTAGTTAAGGGAGAATTTCAAAAAAATCCTAAAATAACTTTTTAGACATTTGAATGTAGAATTGTATTAAGCACAAAGCAAGTAAATATCTTACACTTCTTAATAGATATTGCCTCATCAAATATCAATACATGTCCCAAAATAATATATAATAATAATCAAAATAATAATAAATATCATTTTCCCCCACTTCTTCTCTGTTCAAATAAACTTTTACCTGTACACATGTTTCTATTTTTATATTGAGTTTTCTATGTTAACTCCTGATGATGGGCTCAAATCCCGAAATATATATATATGTAAATTTTTTTATAATTTTTCTAACTGATATAACAAAGAATAATTGACCTATCAATGAGAAGTGTTTTGGCCGCGCTTTATTTGAAAAAGATATTTTATCACAAGACTATTGCGGATTATGCTATTAAAGTCTGTGGAGTCTTAAATCTGGACCAGGAGAGAAAAAAAGATGTGATCCACTTAGCTACAATCCAACGTCATTTTGCGTATAGCCCGCTAGACATTCGGATGGATCACCGAATGTCTAGCGGGCTATACGCAAAATGACGTTGGATTGCTAGCTAAGTGGATCACATCTTTTTCTCTCCTGTCCAGATTTAAGACTCCACAGAACTTTAATAGCATAATCCGCAATAATCTTGTGATAAAATATCTTTTTCAAATAAAGCGCGTAAACACTTCTCATGATAGGTCAATTATTCTTTGTTATATCAGTTAGAAAAATTATAAAAAAATTTATTTAAGATCATTATTTCAAGTTAGAAATATATAAGTTCAAATATTATTTTCACTCAATATTTGACAAAAATTCCTTACAGTTGATTCGTGATTGAATCAAATGTAGAAAACATTCGGTTTATATATATATGTAAAATTGTATTTACCCCTCTTAGCTCAGGGGTTTTAAAATGTGAGATTGGTAGAATTGATTACTAAGATATATTTATATCGTTTGTCATTTGATATTAAGATTGATGATATGTCAACATAGAATTATATATTATATATTAGACAGAATATTAATAGGTTATAACAAAGGATCTTGTAATCAATTCTACTCTATTTTAGGTAAATACAATCTATTCAATTATTTAACTTATGTACATAATTTTATATTAATAGATCTACTCTATTTTAGATCTAGAATCGTTTCATTTCTGAATTAACCTGTTAATTTATAAATTGATTACAATTTTTAAAGATGGCTACTGAAAAATTTCACATTCTTGTCACAAAGAAGGCAAAAAAATATATGCATTTACTCATTGATCATTTCACGAGATATGCATGGATAATGACTTCAAAAGGTCAAAGGGCAGATGATTTCATTAAACTAATCAAGTCAGTAAAAATAATAACAAAATATTGAAATTGATGGTGGATCAATACAGCGCCTTGAACTCAAGAAAATTTCGAGAGTCTATTAAGAATCAAAAGATAGAATTAATATTCACTTCTGTTGATCATCCTCAATCCAATGGACTTAACGAGAGACTAAACCAGACATTGGTCAACAGAATAAGATGTAATATAAAACAAAAATAATAAGAAACAAGCATGGTCAAAAATAGCCGAATCATGTGTAGACCATATAACACTATTCATGACTCTACCAAATATGCTCCAGCAAACGTATTAAATAAAAAAAAGTATGAAATTATACCTAAGGAATTATAAGAAAATAGAGATATACAAGAATATAAAAAAAGCCTTCAATAATTCGAAAAATAGCTTTAAAAAGAAATAAAGAAAGAATGGACAGATGTAGGGGAGAACATAAATTTAAGGAAGGAGATCTAGTATATGTTTCCAATGGAAATAAAATTAACAGAAGAAAACCTGAAGAAATCAGAAGTGGACCTTTTAAAATAATAAGAAAATTGTCAAAAACAATTTATGAAGTTGATACAAGAAAAAGAAGCAAAGAAGCGAATCGGTTCCACATATCAAAACTAGTTCCATTCTCTTTTCCTTAGCAAAAGAGACGCTAACCAAGGGGGTGTAAAATTGTATTTACCCCTCTTAACTCAGGGATTTTAAAATGTGAGATTGGTAGAATTGATTACTAAGATATATTTATATCGTTTGTCATTTGATATTAAGATTGATGATATGTCAACATATAATTATATATTATATATTAGACAGAATATTAATAGGTTATAACAAAGGATCTTGTAATCAATTCTACTCTATTTTAGGTAAATACAATCTATTCAATTATTTAACTTATGTACATAATTTTATATTAATAAATCTACTCTATTTTAGATCTAGAATCGTTTCATTTCTGAATTAACCTGTTAATTTATATATATCGACAAAAAACTCAAAACCACTGGCGGGCGGTGACTTTTCAACCAGGGGATGTTGTTCAAAAAAGAACCCTTCAATTTTTTAAATTTTATTTTAATCTTTGCTTTTTTTGTGCGAATTTCATCGAATACGGCATCATTTTCGTTATTTTTCAAATGTAACATTAGATTTTTTAAAAATATTTTTTGGGACCTTCACCCCAAACGGATACTTACTGCTTTGTGTGAGTGAGGGTAGGAGTCAGAAATAAAATCTTGTGACTTAAACTCCACAGTCCCTGAGATGGAAAACGACAATCTCCCATAATTAATCAGCCTGTCCTATAAGAAAATCTTCAATCTCTCCTAATTCAATTGCTATAAGTAAGCTATAAGTTGTTTATAGCACTCTTAGATATTTCCGATCTTATATGTATAAGCCCCTGTGCACAGTCACCCTCATTCACCATCAACAATCCCCACCCCTTCTTCCTCTTCGACGAATGTGTATATTGATAGTTCTTAGAAATGAATTAAGCTAAAGATTCTAGAATCATATTTATTTATTCATTTTTTGTATTATTACTATTTTAATAGTTCCTCAGCGAGAACAATTTTTATTCGACTAAAACTCGTCTGGATTTGTCTTTGACATGCTTGAACTGGAAGAGATACCAAGGGACTTCAAATCGTCTATCCGCACCCTTTTAAAAAATCATTCATTTTTAATTTCCAATTGAAACTATGCAACAATTTTATTTCATTTCGAGAATCAATATACTTTTCAAAACAAAAAATGTTTTTTATAAAATTGTTTGAAAAAACGTAAAATAATTTGAAAATTTAAAGATCCTTCTGAAATTTTAAGTCGACCTTTTATATTTAAGAAAATACTTAAATGTTTAAAATTCTAGAGATGCGCCGCATCCACAGCATCCATGGTCCCGCACGCCACTGGTCAAACATATATTTGTTTTATTTTATGAAACCTAGCCTTGAAATTTTATTATTCGAAAATGGTTAATTTTTTGTTTATTCATATATATATGAATGTTTAAAACGTGGAGAAAAATATATTTTAATCATGATTTTTTTCTCTCTAGTTCAACTCAGAAACAAAACGTTTAAAGTTCTTTGCGTTCTTTTGCGATAATTTTTGTATTTCCAAATCAAATAAACTGCAACTTTATCCAAATTCATTTGAAATATTAATATGTTTATTCCTTTATTATTAATCAGATATCACTTGCTATTTGCAGTCCATGTTGACTTAAATTCAAAAATAACGATTGATTCTCATCCATCACTTGAGGAATAACAATTCTACATTAGACTGTTGACGCTTCGATTATTATTGGTAACCATTGCTGAAGACATGGAGGAATCGACTTAAAATCAAAAATAACGATCAATTCTTATCTAATACTAGAGGAATAATAACCTTATTGCATTCCATTTTTGATGTTTTGACTATTAATGGCAACCTCTACTGAAAACGTGGAAGAATCGACTTAAAATCAAAAAGACTAAATTCTTTTATTGGTAAACAACTCAAGCTTGAGTTGTTTGTCATAAAAGAATTTAGTCTTTTGATTTTAAGTCGATTCTTCTACGTCTTCAGCAGATGGTTACCATTAATAGTCAAAACGTCAAAAATGCAATGTAGAATGGTTATTCCTCAAGTATTAGATGAGAATCAATCGCTATTTTTGATTTTAAGTCGATTCCTCTATGTCTTCAGCAATGGTTACCAATAAAAACCGAAACGTCAAAAATCTAATATAGAATGGTTATTCCTCAAGTTACTAGATGAGAATCAATCGCTATTTTTGGTTTAAAGTCGATTCCTCTATGTCTTCAGCAATGGTTACCAATAAAAACCGAAACGTCAAAAATCCAATATAGAATGGTTATTCCTCAAGTACTAGATGAGAATCAATCGCTATTTTTGATTTGAACTCGATTCCTCTATGTCTTCAGCAATGGTTACCAATAAAAACCGAAACGTCAAAAATCCAATATAGAATGGTTATTCCTCAAGTACTAGATGAGAATCAATCGCTATTTTTAATTTAAAGTCGATTCCTCTATGTCTTCAGCAATGGTTACCAATAAAAACCGAAACGTCAAAGATCCAATATAGAATGGTTATTCCTCAAGTACTAGATGAGAATCAATCGCTATTTTTGGTTTAAAGTCGATTCCTCTATGTCTTCAGCAATGGTTACCAATAAAAACCGAAACGTCAAAAATCCAATATAGAATGGTTATTCCTCAAGTACTAGATGAGAATCAATCGCTATTTTGATTTTAACTCGATTCCTCTATGTCTTCAGCAATGGTTACCAATAAAAACCGAAACGTCAAAAATCAATATAGAATGGTTATTCCTCAAGTACTAGATGAGAATCAATCGCTATTTTGATTTTAACTCGATTCCTCTATGTCTTCAGCAATGGTTACCAATAAAAACCGAAACGTCAAAAATCCAATATAGAATGGTTATTCCTCAAGTACTAGATGAGAATCAATCGCTATTTTTGATTTTAAGTCGATTCCTCCATGTCTTCAGCAATGGTAACGGATAAGAAAACAACGCAGTTGCTATGGTTACTTATAAAATTTCCTCCCAAATGTTTAGCATTTCACAGCGAAGAAGCCTATCCATTCTTACTTAAGCAAGTTTAAATGAGCTATATTAAGACGATCAAATGAATAAATTTTAAACAATTTTAAAATTAAAAATTAAAAAAAAGGTACTATATTACCCTAGAGTAAAGTACTTCAAAATATAATTTTACTAAAAACTTTATTTAACCATTTTTATGGTCCCCAAGGCACTTAATTAGTATATTAAATTTCATTAAAATTGGTTAAGTCATTTTCAAAGATATTTTAGAAAAAACTACAAAGTACCGAAATAAAGTACTAATGTTTGTCAGGCCGATATGTACCAAAAACTAATCAGCGCTTCATTTTGTTAAAATACTGGTAGGTTTTCAATTTCAATTCAATCGGTGCAACGGTGTGGAAAAATTCGTGGACGAAAAAACGATAACATACATCCATCCATCCATCCACCGCACGCATTCAAAAAAAATGGCACTTTTTGGCCTCTCGGTGAGATCCCAGGTAATTTTTGGCAAAACCGTCACTTGCTAAAATTCAATCTCAATTGAATACTACAATTTGTGACTTTAATTGAGTCCATGGGTTCCGTAGCCTTTACCTGAAGACCCTTTGAAGTCCGCTTGCCGCGAGACCGATTGCAATACTTTCCCCATGCTTCGCATTGGATAAAGTAAAAACTGATTAGATTTTGGTGTTTTTGGGTTCAAAACTTACAGTTGTAAAATAGAAAATATAACATATAAATTGAATTGTTTAATGGGTACCTATTATATGATTGTATCTTATTAACTGAGATCCAGCTTACATGTTTATAATGAAAACGAGGCAAGTTGTAGCCTTCTAGCTCAAATCGATCACTGAGAAAAAAAAATTACAAAAAATTTGCGAAAAGCATACAGAGTCTAGAAAATTCACCCTTTTTCTCTAAAACCTTTCTTATATCAAGCAGAAGACGCACTATTCGATTTATTTCTTAAATCGTTCAAAACAAAAATTAAAACCGACCACTTTATATCGAATAAAAATATCGAGTGCCGATTAAATAACAGTAAAAAATTTGAAAATATTTACGTAGATTGAAAATGTAACTAGAGAATCAACAATATTTAATATTTTTTCCCATCCCCCTAACTGTATCAAATTTTTTTCAGCAATTCCTCGAATTTCGATTAAATCCTAACACCAACAAATATTGGGGCAAAATTTATATTTCTTTCCCACCAAATACGAATAAATCGCAGACAAGTGAATGTTAATTTCTAATTGAAAAATGCATTATCTGTGACCGTTTCGTATCGAGGGGTGAAGAATTTTTTTTTTAATGGATTTACTAAGACCTTTGGATTACCAAAGAAGAAATTGATCAATCGAAAGGATGAAGGCGTAGGTCTTTATATATTTGGGTTTTGAAGGTTATAAGTGTCAGGAAAGACAGAGGCCAAAAGAGAGTTCCAGTTCCTTGGGTTCAAGGGGACAAACTTAATGGCGAATGAAGTGGTCCGGAATTTTTCCAATTTAACCGCGAAAGGGTGTTGGGAATCTGAAAATCGTGTGTTACGCGCAAAGCATGCTTTGGGGGGAAAGACTGACATTAACTCATCAGAGGACATGCCGTGATAGTATCTATAAAATAGGGAAAGCGTGGAGACACTTCTTCACTGAACTAGTGGGTCGAGGGAGCCGGAAAGGGTCGATTCGTCAATTAGTTTGACAGCTCGTTTCTGAATCCAGGGTGGCAAGAGAATGCTTGGAAGCCCCTCTCCACAGATGCGAGCTATATTCGAGACAGATGCCGATTTGGGCTTTGTAGAGGGTGAGAAGCTGTAGGGGTGTGAAAAATTGCCTGGACCTAAATAAAAAGACCATTTTTCTTGTTGTGAATTTCGCCTTAGAGGAAGTGTTAATTCCAAGACAGGTCAGATGCGACTGAGACGCCCAATATCGACACTCTGTCACACACCTTCAGGGTATTCGAGTCAAAGAGAATGTCAGGGAAATTTTTGCTTTTGCGCCTAGAAATTAGACAACATTGAGTCTTGTTTGTAGTAAATCTAGCTAAATTTTGAGGGCCCCATTTTTCTAATATGTTTAAGTCGAGAGTGATTGAAGAAGCAACATTGCTCCGATTGATTGGGAGTGAGGGAGCGTCGTGTAGAGTGCTATCATCGGCATATAGTAATAATGAGTGGGTTTGAAACTTGGTTAAATAAGATCGTTTATTAATTCCTAAGAATTATAAATGCGTCGTAGATCTAATCGTTTAATGTCCGTCTAACGGGATCCGGTTTAATAAATTCCAAGTGACTTACTGCATTGATACTGCAAGTTCTTTATATAAATAATAATAATAGTAATAGCACGCAATATTCCACGCTAAAGTGATTATCTTAAAATGGAATATTCTTGTGGCGAATCGCGAGTTAAGTATGGCATTTAAATCATACTTTATTTGAAATGTCGACTAATGAGGTAATTGTACACTCAGGTATTTAAATACCATATAATATTAAATACTTAGACTCTCTCTTTGCTTCAACAGAAATGAGGTTTTTCAAAGTTTTCTACTTACTCGAGTTTAGCAATGTTTGAAGCGTGAAGAAATATAATTTTCAAACATAATTTTTCTCCTTTGTCCTTTGAATATTTTTTCACGATTTTTCAACCTTTTGAAATTCCAATTTTTAGGAATCCAATCTTTGTAGAAGCTTAGGTCGATAGTGATGGAATTTCAAGATTTTTAAAATATATCCTTTAGGAATCAAAATGGTGAATCTTTGGACAATATTTTCAATTTACATTCATGGAGGAAATGAAAAATTAGACCAATCAAATTAAAGTTTTTGTAACGTTTAGATCATATGAATAGAATTATTTCGATTTTAGAGGAACTCTTCGAACTATTTCTCTAAAAATCGTTTTAAAAACTCCTCTTGCGAAATTCTTTAATATAATAATTTATTAATTATTTATCAAATCTGTTTATTAACAAAAACTAACTAGAGTAAACTTTTGTAATTAAAGAACACACTAAAAATTATTAGTAAAGAATTCATGGGTTCCGTAATCTTTACCTGAGGACCCTTTGAAGTCGCGCTTGCCACGAGATCGATTACAATACTTTACCCATGCTTCGCATTGGATAAAGTAAAAAAAGCATTTCTCTTTTTCTCGCAAAAAAGAAAAAACGTTAAGTTAAGACATGACATTTAGAAGGTTCGAGATTCAATTTTCTTATCAGCTTAACTCTATATTTAAAGTCGGTTAAATAGATACGATTGCTGTCCAAGAGAAAATGTTCGAAGAAAGAAAAAGAAGCTCAGAGATTTCTAAAATTGGCTAGAAAAGGTAAAATCGACTTTAAGAATATCAATTAAAATGAAAATTTATTGAGCTTATCAAGTAAAACTAGTAAGTTATTTTGACGAGGTTCGCAGAATTGATTTTATAAAAGAAAATTAAAGAGAGTGCCCTCAGTTTGATCTGAAATGATATAGATAATTTTGCTTACAAGCAAAAAAGAGTGTCGTCTCTAGCCCGAGTAACTTTTTGGTTCTTGGGTTCGATTCTCTAAGAAACGATAGTCTTATAACATGTAAGGGAAATTACGTATAACATCTCAGATAAAGCAGATTACACGCTTTTTGATTTTTTATCAAAGATCTTATTAGATAAGTTGATTTGTCTGTGAGAAGGTTTACCGTTCCCCTCGGGAATCGGACCTAAGGCCCAAAAAGCTGTCCAAGTGCATGTCGGTCTGCATACTTTATATTTTTCAAAATAACTATGATATTAAATTCTTTATTTGTCGTTGATAAAAAGAAAATAGGGCTTAGCCATGACCCGCTAATAAATTTATTATTATTATTATTATTATTATTAAAATGAGTGAATTTGAATAAGTAATGATAAAATAATATTGCTTAAGTATGACCTTCAAACAAATTGACCGTCCCCAAAATATTAAGAACTCTCCAGTTTGAGGGTATGTCTCAGGGTCCCGGTCAGTTTGTCTGTTTTTTTTTTTTGGGGGGGGGAATTATCAAGTGCTGCCTCTGCAAAACAAAATTAATTGTAAACTAAATTTTAGTGAATTACTTGACGAGGTTAAAAATACAAAGAAATAGAAGAAAAAGTAAAAACTTTTTCATGACTCGCTACGCTTGCTAGTTAAAGCCGCAACAAGTAATTTCTTTTGTACATTTTTGTCTGAATTTTAATCAAGTCCAATTGAATATTTTCTCTCTCTCTATGACAATCGTTTATTATAATACAAAAGGCCATTCCTAGAATAATTGAAATTAAGAAATTAATCTCTAATAGTCTGAAACAGGTTTGAACTTGTATATGGCATATCTTTGCAATACACCTTAGCTCTAAAGAAAGAGAGATCAGTCTATCCGCGCTCTTTGTAATCATTTTCATTGATCGGATTCTAATGAAAGAATCGCTCTCCCGAACATTAAATAATAAAAAAGTGAAAACTTTTTCATGACTCCGTACACTAGAGCTGCACCAGTCATTATTAATAAATTGAAGTAGACAATAAAAGAGTGTGTCTTCTGCTGGAATTATAAATTTTTAATTTATTTTATTTATAACTTTTATTGTCTCCTTCAATTTATAAAAATTCTGCTTCCCTCGAAAAAAACTTTCAATTTACATTATTAATAAACTTATATATAGAGACTGGTAAAGAGACTTTCGTAATAGGCTTAGACATTTCAAAGGCCTTCGATCAAGTCTGGCACAAAAATCTTCTTGCCAAATTACCTGCATTTGGCCTCCCCCCGAAGCCTCTGCAAGTTGCTGAGAGCTTTCTCTCAAACCGCTCTATTAAAGTCGAGGTTGACGGAATATCATCCTCGTCCTTTAATACTAATGCTGAGTTCCTCAGGGCTCAGTCATCTCTCCCACGCTCTTTATTATCTTTATTAATGACCTATTAAATCTGCCCTCCAATCCAATACATTGTTACGCTGACGATAGCACCCTCCACAACGCTCAATCCTTACTAGACAATCGCGCAAACATAGCCTCCTCAATAAATTCAGATTTAAGCATGCTTAAAAAATGGGGATCCCACAATTTGGTAAACTTTAATGCTAGCAAAACACAATGCTGCCTAATTTCTAGGCGCGCAGATAGGAACCTTCCGGACATTTCCTTTGATTCGAGCTCATTGGAATTCCGTAATAAAATATCAATGTTAGGTGTCACCTTAGGTTCTGACCTCTCTTGGAATGACCATATTATCTCAGTAGCAAAAGCTGCAGCATGTAAGCTTGGCTTTCTTTTCCGAACCAAACGATTTTTCACCCCCACTCAACTCCTTATATTACTATACAAGGCTCAAATTCGCCCCTGTCTTGAATATTGCTCGCATTTGTGGAGAGGGGCCTCCAAGTATTCTCTTAATACCTTAGATGCAATTCAGAGGCGAGCTATCAGACTGATAGGCGATCCTACATTAACTGACACTCTCGACTCCCTAGCCCATCGTAGATCTGTCTCCGCCCTTTCCCTTTTTTATAGATATTACCATGGCTTTTGTTCTGACGAAATAAAATCGATAATCCCACCAAAGGCTTCATTTGCGCGAAATACACGATTTTCTAAAATTCAACACCCCTACGCGCTTAAATTAGATACTAATCGAACAAACGCATTCGCCAATTCATTTATCCCTATGACATCTAGAGACTGGAACTCTCTTCTCCCGACCGTCTTTCCAACAAATTATAACCTTCAATCTTTCAAGACCAGCATCCACAGAACCTTCGACTGCTACCCAATCCCTAAATCTCCCCTTATCTTCACGTTACAAAGGTCCACCACGGACTACAGAGGTTGTACCTTCTTGGTGCAACTTCTTCTTGTATCAATATCATTATAAAAAAAAAAAAAAAAAAATTGTTCATTTAAGGCTATACTAAATATAACATCTTCTTAAAATCTCAATAGAATAATTCAAAAAATAATAACAATATTATATTCTTTAAATTAAAATTTTAATACGATTTTTGATTTCGGGAAAGTGAATACACATAAGTTGTAAATTTAAAATTTGTTTGTATCTTAATATAGACTATGCACAATGCTCTTACAGGCGGGCAAATAGACAAACACACATTGTATCGACACTAATAAGGCCTATTTTGAACAGAATCCTTAAAGCGATAAGTGTACAATTGAATATCCTTTGAGACAAGCCCCTGTGGGATATGAAGAAAATTTAGTCAAAGATCTATTATACAACGTCCTCGTAAAATTTAGCCAGTGACTGAAAAAAAAAGATAAGAATTACCTACAATTCATGATTCTTAAGTTGAAAATAATAAGGAGGAAAATAAAATTAAATAATTTTTACAGAATATTACTTCAAAAAAATTAGAAAAAAGTTCTGAAAGAATCTGAAGAAGAGAAGAGCCCAATGATAGGGCACACCTTAAGACACGGAGGATTGCTAAAAGATCGAAGTAGAAAAGAAAGAGAAAAAGGGAAGACCATAGATTGAAGTATTTTCCCCAGGTATTGAAAGATATGGGCTATAGGACTAGAAAAGTGAAAGAGTTGGCCGTAGATAGATTTGAGTAGAGTTGGGTGATTGTGTCAAACCAGTCTCAGGACTATATACTCGATGATAATTACTTCAGAAAAAGTTTTTATCGGTTTAGATTTTTTTTTTTTTTTTATTTAGGATTTAACAGATTATCTCAACAAGTTTTAATTATACCTCCGGATAAAGAAGCTCGAACTTGAAATTCTCCAAAGAAATATTACTTAATTTTCTTGTACAGTATCACTAATTAATATTAAACAAAACTCAGTATCCAAATATCAACATGGTGAGTAAAGTTTCAATCTGAGAAGATTTCTTGTTTGTTTTTCAGGTGAGGTCACGCTTGGGTAGGACAGAAATTGAGCTTTAAGTTATACTGGAATAATTTAATTTCAAATTAATGTAGTAAATGATCGAAAACATTGTTTTTACCTATATATATATAACATTGGTTTGTTATAAATATTATTTTCATTTGATTCTTCAAAAAAAAATTTTCAATACTAGTTGCCAAAGTGAGATTTTTGAGAGACGTTTGTTTGGTGGGGGTATTCCCATTGATTTCCGACTGACTATAATACATACACTTTCCTCACACGGTGTGCCTAAAGTTCTACTTTCCTGAGTGTTTTTTATTTATTCATACATTCACAGTGAAATAGATTCTTATATAGATTCTTCAATGCAGTGAAAACTCAGTGTTGCCTTCGATTCAAACTCACTGGAATTCAGGGATAAAATTTCAATGCTAGGCGTCACACTAGGGTCTGACCTTTCTTGGAATGACCATATCTCGACCACTGCTAAAGTTGCAGCGCGCAAGCTTAGTCTCCTATTTAGGTCTAGACGCTATTATACTCCCAGTCAACTTCTTACACTGTATAAATATAAGGCTCAAATTCGCCCTTGTCTCGAATATGGCTCTCATCTGTGGAGAGGGGCTTCCAAGCATTCTCTTGCCACACTGGATGCAATTCAGAAGCGAGCAATTAAACTAATAGGAGACCCGGCCCTAACTAACTAAATCGACTCCCTGGCTCATCGAAGAAACGTTTCTGCCCTTTCCCGTACTACAGATACTATCATGGTGTCTGTTCAGTCGAGCTGAAATCAATTATCCCCCCTAAAGCCCTCTTTAAGAGAAACACGAGGTTTTCGAACGTTCAGCACACCTTTGCTGTCAAAGTCGATAAAAATCGAACAAGCGCTTTCGCTAACTCTTTTATTACTATGACCTCCAGAGAGTGGGACTCGCTCCCACCCACCGTCTTCCCCGCGACTTGTAGCCTTCAGCTATTTAAGACCCGTATTCACTGATACCTTCGACCCCTACCCACCCCATAAAAACCCTTCTTCACGATGGAGGGGCCAACCCAGGCCTTTAGGGGATGCACCTTTTTGGTGTAACTCCTTCTCTCATTATTTTAACAAAAAAAAAACTTCAAGTCATATAATCTGTCACCATTAAGTATTATTTATATTAAAGTGATCATAAAGAGAAACAAAGAGGTCGTCCTCTGCCTGATGCAAATAAACATACACACATATATATCAAATATATATAATATAATTAGAGTGGTTCTTGTTTTATAAGTATGTGGAAATCAACAGGACAACCCTGAAACTTGTTCATATAGATGAAAAACTAATAACTGTAGATTTTGAGCCATATCGAACATCGTGTAACCGAACCCTAGCCCTCTAAAATATGGAAAAATCGGTTTATTCCATATTTTTCATTTTGGTGCGCCCAATATTAAATGAAATTGTATATTATATCGTTAGAGGACGTTAATACGAATCCAAAACATGTTTATTTACTTAAATTGGACCAAAAATGTTATGAATTTTTTAGTTATCATAATTGTATTTTTCAAAATTTTGTACATTTTCTAGATATCATTTTATTTAAATTCCAATATTTCTTGCGATACTCTTCAATGGTTAACAATAAAAACTCCGTCAATTTTAGTCCCATTTCAATAAATAAACATGTTTTGGTATTCTGTATTAACGTCCTCTATCGATTTAATATTTGGAAAGACCCTTTAATATTAGGGTAAAATGAAAAAACCTACTTTTTCAAACTTTAGAGGGCTAGGGGCTCGATTACGCGATGTTCGTTATTCCTTAAAATTTACATTAGTTTTTTATTTAAAAGAAGAAGTTTTCGAGGTTGTCCCGTTGATTTTCGCATAAATTGAAATTCCTATTACGCTAAAACCACTCTAATGTATATATATTATTTATTTGTTTGAGACTATAGTTTCAAAGACTTGGCCTTCATCATCATATCATCAGTCTTTTTTAATTATAAATATTATTTTTCATGGGGTCAGTATCGCGTGGATATTGAAATTTTTTTCGCTCTTAGCCGATAGTCCAGTCAGAATTAAAAAAACATAAAATATATGTGTGTATGTTTATTTGCATCAAGCAGAGGACAACCTCTTTATTTCTCTTTATGAATCAACAACTCTACTACTCTCGGAAAAATAAAAACTTTTAAATTAAATTAAAGTGATCATTAATAATGGATCAATCGTGAAGAAATAACAGTTACACTGTCAGAGCTTACTGAAATACCTGTGGCTTATTTCTTCTCGCAAATCGTTTTTTTCTCGCCTGGTATTACAAAAAAATAGTGTATGTCATTGTATGTGTATGCATTTGCTTCAGATTATACTACATTCATCTGAGTTCTCGGGTGTATCACTGCGCACGCCTTACGGCGGTATTCACGCAGTACGAACTCAGGCGAATGCACTATAACCTCTCAGCTCTTGCCGTAACTCTCCCTTGTCGGATATTCTTCAGTTTACACTCTTGCCATACAATACGTTTACGAACGTAGTGTATATGTAGGTACAAATAGTGTACTATAGTATATCTTATCAGATTTTGAGGTCACTAAATATCAGTTATTTCGTTTTTCGTTTTTTTTTATTGTTGTTGTAGATTTAAATTCTCTTCTACTTCGAGTGTCATACTCGATTCCGATCATTGGCGATTACAACCCGATAGCGATAACATTGTCTCTTTCGTAAATTCCCTAAAAAATTGTTCAAAAAGGGGTGATTTTCCATTGTATTGATTGCTTAGATTGTGACAGGACATATATGGTATTTAAAATCTAGAATTTACGAATGTAAATATTCGAATAGAATATAAAAATTCCCAATATATTATGGGTAGCTAGCCATTCAACTAATCTGGGACATAATTTTAACTTTTACAATTACAAAATTTAGATAAAAAAAATCGAAATTTTAAAATTTTAAATTTAGAAATGATCGAAATTTTAAACGACAAAAATTCAACTAATGTATCATTTTCTATTTTCAAAATATTTATTTGTTTATATGGTAGTTGCTTTATTATTCTTTTAAAACAAAATTTTTCCAATTTTTCATTGATAAAGGGCAAATTTCTCCCGAAATATTTGAACATTTAATAAGCTTTTTGATATTGTTTTTATAAAAGACTGTATCTATATCATATAAAACGATCAATAATTTATTTCTAAGGCTCAAGTTCAAGCCTCGCTTGCGGTATAATAAAATGGCCGACTATAATCCGGCTCCTGCACTACTAGCGCTTCATAAAATTATTATATTATATACCTACTGGCTTAATACACGAGACCATAAATAGAGTAAAGAAAATTTTGAATTTTTTTTTTCATCTGACCTCCTGAAGATGGGCTTATACCCCGGATATATATAGAGACGTGCTAAACAAGCATATTATCTTTTATTTTTGTGAAACCTACCTAGTATTTTATTATATTTACTAGATGAAGGAGGAGGTATCAAATTATTATTATTATTTATTATATTTTAAATTTTAAAAAGTTTCTAAAATTTTTCAAAATTTTCTTTACTTTAAATAATCAAAATTATTCCATGACTAAAAAAGGGTTAAAAATCACTGGGCCTAGAATATTTCAATTTAAATAAAGTCCCTAGTAACTAATTAACAAAGTGCAATCTTAGATATGTAGCTGTTTAAGCTTGTATTTTTGTGATTAAATTTATTAAGGGTTGTTAGAGTCCTAAGTTTCTGTCTGGACTGTACTCCCAGCCTATATAAAAATAATTATGATTGATTATGAGTGATTTGAACAAAAAATCAACTTTTAAAATGCACTCTTCTATATATACATCATATGCATATTCGGCACCTTCAGATAAAATGTGTGTGTGCATAAATATTTATATTGCCTAACCCTAGTGCCCCTGCAGTAATGATTTTTTTGCTTGGTCATTTTTGGAAATCTCTAAACGTGGAGCAAAATTGAATATTCAATTTCGAAAAGGGCACATGTCCGAAAATTGAAAATGTCAGGAATGAAAAAAAAACTAATTATTTTCTAAATTGGGATAAAATTTATAAAATCTGTTACATTTTGGGGGCCGTAAAATGAATACCAGAGTTGTGCCTTTTCCGAGCATAGTAGGTGCAGGGAAGCTTTTAGATTTTACATTTATATGAAAAAGTGTATTTGTCAAAATATGCAAGATGTGGGCTTTTCGAAATTGCATATTCAATTATTTTCAAGCATTTTTTTTATTTCTGCTTGGATTAAGATACCGAAGATACTAGAAAATCATAAGATGGTGTCATCCATTAAATCCGATGGAATGGAATATTTTTAATTATATGTCAGAGGGGTTGTTTTTTGTTTTTTGTTTTTTGTTGTTTAAATTTAGAATCACTATATCGCGAAATTTTACAAATTAAGATAACAATCTTTGAGTAAAATATTTTACGCGTGTTGCATATGTCAGAGAGGTTCGTATCCCGCAGGTGAGCCAGGTGGCCCGGATTGCTGTTACTGACACTCGGGTTCGATTCCCGAGGGGGTGAAAAACAACCCCTCTGACATATAATTAAAAATATTCCATTCCATCGGATTTAATAGATGACACCATCTTATGATTTTCTAGTAAATTTGAATCTATTACCATCGGCAAATTAATATCTTTCATACCGAAGATAACTCAAGAATACAAAATTAGAAAAGATCGAATTAGCATATGAAAAGCTATCGAACATTTATATCTAATGAATAATAAGTAAAAATATATTTTTCTAGGTCGGTTTCACAAATAAATCAAATATATGTTTTGAGTTTTCTTTTGTAACTCCTGAAGATGGGCTCATAACCCGAAATATATATCGAGATAAAAACTCAAAACATATATTTGTTTTATTTGTAGAAACCCACCTAAATATTTTACTTATTATCTATGAAAATGTTTCACCTAGAAACCGACACCAAATTCTTTAAAGATTATATATCTAATGAGTTGGTAGGCGTGTTTTTATTAGTAAACAAAACTTTTGTTTCAACTTTCAAGCTCAAACCGAACTCTGTTAATAAAATTTTAAAGTCACTGAAATTTGACGACACCGTATCGAGTCTTGAAAACATTTTCCTCCAATTGTTATTTATAACAAAGGCATATATACCTCATTTTTATTGTTAGGTACTATTTTGATTGTATTTTAAAGAACCTAGTAAAACCTCCTGGGATTAATTTGGAGCTTGATAGAACCTGTAATAATAGATATAATTTTACTAATTTTAAGAAAGAATGTATTGAAAAAAATAAAAGAATAGCCATCATGACACCTGTTGAAATATCGAACCTTCCATCTTTTATATATTTGTTTGCTTCATATTATTATGATTATATATATATTACATTGGCGTGTGTCGTTTGAAAGAAACTTTTTCACTCCCACATGAAAAACTTTTACAATATGAATAGATGTCAAAGGAAATCCGTTCAAAAGGAAAAAGACATTTAAAAAGGGTCTTTTAAAGCTCTACTTGATTTATAATTCGATTATTTACTTATTCTCATTTAATTCTTTATTTTTTTATTTTATTTTTTTTTGTTTAATAATTTTAAAAAGAATTAATTAATTTCATCGATAAGGTTTGGTCAAGATTGACTCTGTATAAATCGCAAATGAAAAAAAGAGTTTATAGAATAAAAAAAGGGCCCGTCCATAAACTCCGTCACACGAATTCCAAGATTTTTAGACCCCTCCCCCGTGTCACATTCTGTCCCATTTTCATTGAGCTTCCCTGTATTGTGACGTCACATTAACACTTTTATACCCTATAATTTAATAATTGTAGAATTCTTTTTTATTGAACTCAACGAAAGGGATTTAATATATTTTAAGTTTAACTTTATTTTATTTTCATATCATTTTAACACATTATTCACCATTACTATTATTATTGCATTATAAATATATTTTAAAATTTTTTAAAATTTCTGCTGAAAGTAATGGAAGGCAGCCCAAGGGTAGTGAAGAAAGAAAAAGAATTATCACATTTTCAAATAAGGTGTATTTATTGGACTGTCATTCTTTTCTTTTTTTTCCTTTCCTTTTAAACCAACGTTTCGGAGGATTCTTCCCTCCTTGAATGACATTCCAATAAATACACCTTATTTGGAAATGTGATAATTTTTCTTTCTTCACTACCCTGAGGCTGCCTTCCGTACTTTCAACTGAAAATTCTATCAGTCCGTCTCTCATCAAAGGGAAAACTTTTGTGATATCACAATTTTTAAGATCCCCGGGTCCCTCTGTAACATTTTGTCACAAATCTGAGATGCACTCCTCCCCCTTAGTGTGTGATATAATTTATGGATGCTCCTAATAAGAATTTGTGATTTTTATCAATATTTTTTAATGCCTACTCAAAAACAAACGGACGAAATGTGTATTTTTTCATTTTATTTTCTTCAGAGCTCCGCATACACTTTATCCTATTAGGTTGTTATTAGTATATTTTTAAAACCAGCTTTTCAGAGAAATTTGTAAAATTCAAAACCCGGTTTTAAATATTAGAAATAATACACTAAAAATTAATTAATTGAAGTGAATTAAAAACGTGAAAATGTTGACAAGGTGAAAAAGTAATTGATCGAAATATCTTTACTTTTGTTTTAAATAATTTTTATTTATTATACATAGGTAAAAAAATAAATTGTCACGTTCTGATGTGGCCATCCACTTGACTTGACATTACACCCTGGGGGGCTCTTCTCTTATAATTAATATTTAATCAAATTAGTTATAATCATGTAGGGGGGATTAGTTTTTGCATTTTTAGAAGACTGGGGGGGGCACTGTATACAAAATTTGGTTGACTTTGGTACAAGAGCCTAGAATTTCATCCCCCCATTTAGAATATTTTACTCCATTGTTTGTGATATTATAAATATGAGAAGAATATATCTATGTCTAACTAAACCTGGCGTTAACATATTTTTTTCAAAATTGGAAAAATAGAAATATTTTATTAAAAAAATAAGTTTTTTTAATTATTAATAATAATTTTATTTATCATTGAATTAATAATTATTATTATCATTAAATTAATGAATAGGTACTTTAAAATAAAAAAAAATTTTGAAAACCTATTTTTGAGAATCACTTTTAAAATTTCAAAGAGTTGAGTGTAGATAGGTCAACTATACTAGATCAATAGAAGATTTAGAGTACACAATGTTTTTTATTTACATTTAAAAAAAACTACAATTAATATGAAACTGTCTGAGTTTGTTTTTATATGTGTTGTGATTGCAGGAAAGCCTACTATATCCTAAACCTACTTGACAAGATTTCCTGTGTTATTTTTCACTATCCCTGACAGAACACCTAGGAATTCCTTGAAACAATTAAATTTCTCTCAATACGCGTAACCTCTAATAAACGTTAAATCTACTTTAGATTTGAACATCAAATTTTAAACAATATCAAACGGACAAAACATTATTTTATTTTTCAATTGATTTTGTAATATTTAGTTCTAATATCTGGAATTTCCAGTAGCTTTTCACTCGAATCAAACTGCTATTGGATATTTTTACCGGATTGCTAATTGTCACCTGAGAATAGAGCATAAAATCAAATCCCGAGAATCAGCTTTAGATTAAAATAAACTGCAACGGATCGTTGCTAAACTTTATCCAAATTCACTTGAAATATTAATATGTTTATTCCTTTATTATTAATCAGATATCACTTGCAATTTGCAGTTCATGTTGACTTTAAGTCAAAAATAATGATCGATTCTCATTTAATAGTCGAGGAATAACCATTCCACATTGAAATTTTGACGTTTCGGTTATTATTAGTAACCATTGCTGAAGGCATGGAGGAATCGACTTAAAGTCAAAAATAGCGATCGATTCTCATCTAATACTTGAGGAATAACAATTCTACATTAGGTTTTTGACTTTTCGATTATTATTGGTAACCATTGCTGAAGACATGGAGAAATCAACTTAAAATCAAAAATAACGATCGATTCTTATCTAATACTAGAGGAATAAATAACCTTATTGCATTCCATTTTTGATGTTTTGACTATTAATGGCAACCTCCACTGATAACGTGGAAGAATCTTAAAATCAAAAAGACTATTTATGGCAAACAACTCAAGCTTGATATATTGAATAATCGAAAAGTCAAAAATCTAATGTAGAATTGTTATTCATCAAGTATTAGATGAGAATCGATCACTATTTTTGATTTTAACTCGAATTCTCCATGTCTTCAGCAATGGTTACCAATAAAAACCGAAACGTCAAAAATCCAATATAGAATGGTTATTCCTCAAACACTAGATGAGAATCAATCACTATTTTTGATTTTAACTCGATTCCTCTGTCTTAAGCAATGGTTACCAATAAAAACCGAGACGTCAAAAATCCAATATAGAATGGTTATTCCTCAAGTACTAGATGAGAATCAATCACTAGTTTTGATTTTAAATTGATTCCTCTATGTCTTCAGCAATGGTTACCAATAAAAACCGAAACGTCAAAAATCCATTATAGAATGGTTATTTCTCAAGTACTAGATGAGAATCAATCGCTATTTTTGATTTTAAATCGATTCCTCTATCTCTTCGGCAATGGTTACCAATAAAAACCGAAACGTCAAAAATTCAATATAGAATAGTTATTCCTCAAGTAATAGATCAGAATCAATCGCCATTTTTGATTTTAAGTCGATTCCTCTATGTCTCCAGCATAGGTAATGGATAAAAAAACAGTGCAGTTGCTATGGTTACCAAATTTTTATCACTTCACAGCGAGAAGCCTATCCATTCGTTACTTAATCAAATTTAAATGAGCTATAATTACAGATCAAATGAATAAATTTTAAAGAATTTTTGGTAAAATAAGGAATATTTAAAAAAAGTACTATCTTACTCTAGAGTAAAGTACTTTAAAATATACTTTTACTAAAAACTTTATTAACCTTTTTTGTTGGTCACAAGGTACTTAATTAGAATAATAAATTTCATCAAAATTGGTTAAGTCATTTTCAAGATATTTAGAAAAAACTAAAAAAGTACTGAAATAAAGTACTAATGTTTGTGGGCCGATATGTACCAAAAACTAATCAGCGCTTCATTTTGTTAAACTAATGGTAGGTTTTCAATTTCATTTCATTCGGTGCAACGGATTGGAAAAAATCGTGTGCCGAAAAAACGATAACAGCCATCCATCCATCCATCCATCCATCCGCACGCACTTCCAAATAAACTAAAAAAATGGCACTTTTTGGCCTCTAGACGAGACCCCCATGTAATTTTTGGCAAAACCGTCACGTGCTAAAATTCAAACTAATTGAATACTACAATTTGTGACCTTAATTGAACTTATGGTTCGTCTTTACCTCAGAATTGCTGGGTCGCGCGCACTCGAGATTGGTCCACCAATACTTTCCCCATGCTTCGCATTGGATAAAGTAAAAAAGGGTTTTGTAATGAAGATTGCTAATCATTTATTCATTAAACTACCTCACACGAATTTCAAGATTTTTAGATTTATAATATTGTGACGTCACTCTATCACTTTTTCTACCATTTAATCATTGTATGTGATTTTTTTTTATAAATTATATATACTCAACCAAGTGATTTAATATATTTAAATTTAAATTTTTTATTAATATCATTTTAACACATTATTCACTATTATTACTATTACTTCGTATTCTTCAGGGAATGAATCCTTAATAATAAGAAAAAGGGTTTATTTATTTGAAAAAAAATTAAGTAGTTTTGCTAAAAATAAATCAATTTTTTTTTGGAATATATAAGAAAAATATTGAGATTATTATAAAATATAAATAAATAACTGTACCAATTAAAATCGTCAAAGTTTAGTTTGAATTTAAACTCAGTTGGTTGGTGCGCCTGTATTCAGGCAACCAATTGCGCGCGGAATAATATAGAAAGCTGCGTAAGAATAGACAGTTCGATTTGCTAATTTTGTCTAGATTTATTTTACCAGCATTTTTCAGGTTGGAATAATAATAACCTGGAATCTAAAAAATATATGTAGAATATTGTAAATTAAGAGTTTCGAGACAATTTTTCCTCAGGCTCCCCCTGTCACATTTTGTCCCAAATCTGCGATGCCTCTTCCTCCTTACTGTGTGACCTTATTTATGGACGGCCCCTTATTTCGGGATAGGAGGCAAAAATTCGAAATTTCATAATCAATTTTTTTATTATTTACTTCTTTGTTTCTTTTAAAATGTTTTTTGCAAAGTATTTTGAAAAATTTCATTTTGCAAATAATTAGCAATTTCTATTTAAATATCAGCTTCATGGGAAAGCAAATCTGAATCTGTCTCTCTTTAGCAAAAAACCTGAAAGTAATAAAACTACTATCCGTGATCAAAATGTATTCTAATTGAAAATTGATCGGTCGATGGTAAACCACCAAATAGGATTGGCACCTCCACTTTTCAGTATTTATTTTGCATTTTCACTTGCGCATGTTAATTGATATGAAAAATTTTTAGAAAAAATATATCAAAGAGAGATTTTTTAGATTTTTTTATTTGATCGTGCAATAAAAGTCAATTCATATCGAAAGAGTGATCAAAAGATTATTAACCAAAGAATAACGGTTTTTTGACTTTTAGATTTTTGTTCTTTAAATCGTGAGTGAAGAAAATAAATCTTTTTTCTTGACATATTAATAAAATGTAAATAAAGCTAGTTTTTGTTGTTTGTTTTTTAATTTTAAAAAAAGCACATGAATGAAAATAGATACAAATAGGCTAGAAATGATTATTAATTGACTTATTGTTTTTCGATAAATTAACAAAAATAAAATCATTCTATTATCAGTATTAAACATAAAAATCTTATTGAAAGATTAATGATATCTATACGATGAAAAAACAGAACGAATATTTGAATCGATATATAAATATATAAAATATATATGAAAATAAAAAATATTTCCATTAATTAGTATCAAGAAGAAAATCAAATTGAAAGCGGAATCTAATTATAAAAAGGAAGAGCTGGAATTTTTTCAAGTTTCTTTATCAAGAAAATATTTTACGAAAAAAAAGGATGAATTTCATTGATACGTATTGAAACGTAGTAAAAATACATTGAAATAAAATCTTTCCATTGATGGTTTCAATGAAAAATCGAATCCAATAATGGAATCTCTTAGAAAATAAAAAAGCAAGCATTTTTTAGTTGATTCTTTCTCAGGCAAATATTAAACAAGAAAAAATTTAACAAAAAAAAAGATAAACAAAGATATATTTAGCGAATAGTGTTAAAAACTGTTAATATAATGAATCTTTCCATCAATAGTATCAAGAAATAATAACGAATCGACGTAATTTATTTGGAATAATGAGCCCAAAATTTTTCTCAAGCGATTATATTTTGCGACAAAAATAGCGAAAATTATCGATATACTGGTTGTTCATTATTAAATGCGTAATATTGTCACTTTTATTTTTGTTAGTGGAGCTAGAATGTACTATAGGCAAACTAGTTGAATTCTTAAAAGAGATATCAGTGGTGAAAACAAAAAAAAGGCATCATATTTCGTATTTTTTTCAAGATGACCATCCTATGTTATATAATATAATAAAACAATCTTTTAAATGTTCAAAGCAAACAATCATTTTCGCGAGAATCTCTCCCTTTATCAATGGAAAATTTTCAAATTAAAAAAGAAAAAAAAATTCCTTTTACTAATTTTTTTCTTTTTTTTTTCGTTGATAAAGAGAAAAATTCTCCCGAAACGTTTGGGTTTCATTAAACATTTAAAGATTATTTCTTTCATAAAATATTTATAGGTATTTATTTTAATTATTATATATAACAATCAATTTTTTCTCTTTTATGTTATATCATAAGTACTTAAACAATTCTGAACAAAAAATTTCAAATACATAATGACAAAAATTCAGAAATTGTTTTGAGATACTACATGAAAAAACAAATTTTCTACTACCATTATTAATACTTTTTTTTTTTTTTTAGAATCTTGGATTTCATCTATTATTTCCAGAGGATTCAATAAGGGCAATATGGGATAGCAGGAGGCTCTAGCGCTAGGGATCGGCCTCTGAAAGAACCTAGAGGCGCTCGCCAAACCAATTATTTCAAACTTGAGTATTTTTATATTATACCTACTGTGGTAAATTTAATTTTTTTGTTTTACATTAAATATCATCGAATGAGAAAATAAAAGAGTGTGTCTTCTGCTGGAATTATAAATTTTATCATTGTTAAAATGGATTAATATAAAAAAATCTATATTTTATCTTTAATAAGAGACACGGAAAGACCCTATAAGATCTAACTCTTGGACCAGGGTATGCTTTCGGTGGGCTTGAATGCTTCATGTGATATATCTCAAAAACTTCATTATTTCTGATTTTTTTTTCTATTCAAATTCTATTAAAATTTTTTGGCGGAATCTAATTGTCTATCAAAATATAATAAAAGATCAAATAAAATAACTTGCAAATTCAATGCTCAATTGCTCACTTGTTTGTCTCTTTTAACAACAGAAGCTACTAATTTGCCTGTTTAAACCAAATTTGTTGCTCCATTAATAACAAATTTAGCAATTGTGTGCACTAGAAAATGAGCACCTGTTATAGTAACTTATAGTAAAAAATATATTAAATTAAAATTTTTCTAATGAAGATATCAAGAAAAAATCGTGATTAAAGCTTAATGGAATTTATTCGAAATAAAAACTAATTTTTTCCTTGATTCTTTTTGAGGGAATATTTTTCAAGAAAAAAAAATTAAAAAAATGAGTGAATATTGGTAAAAAAAATTTTAATTAAATATTTTAATCAATGGTATCAAAAAATGTCGAATCGAAAGTTTGGCAGAATATCATCCAATGAGCCTGAAATATTTGCTGATTTTATATCAAGCTTTTATAATTTAGGAAAAAATTGAATAAAAAAATGGTCAGTTCTTTGATACATTAATAAAAAATATATTAAAACACAATGGAGATTTTCTGGAGAGGCAGCCCAAAGATAATAAAAAAAATTCCCAATAATTTAATTTATTGAAAAATCATTTTTCATTCCTTTAAAAAACGACGTTTTCGAAAATCTCCCCTCCGTAAGAGTCTAAAAAGGGCAACGAAGAAAACTTGCAACTATTTTATTGTTATTTCTCGAGACTACTTTTAAAGGAGATAAAATGAAGTAGTTACAAGCTTTTCTTTATTGACTGTTTTAAGCCCTGAAGAAGGGGAGAATATATAAATGTGAAAGTAAAAAATTCAACTGAAATCGTGGGGTTTTTGGAGCATTGAAAATGACGTTCCAATAAATTATTCTAATTTGCTTTTTTAATCGTTATCATTGTGCTGCTTCTCCATCAGATCTGCATTGATATCTACTGATTCATGTCTCTAAGAGAATACTTTGAAAATGCAATTTCTCCACAGATGGCATCAAAAAAAAATATGATTCGACAGTTTAACTAAATTTATTCGAAAAATTTATTTTCTGTCTATTTCTTACCGGAACATTTTGAAAAATAATTAAAGGTAGAGTTCATTTATGCACGATCGATTGCGGAGTGTAAGAATATATCAAAAAATGGAATCTTTATATTGATCAAAGAAAAAAATATAATTGAAAGCTTAATTAATTATTTAATCGAAAAAAGAAGGGCTCAAATTTTTCGTTCTTTCTTTCTCAACAGAATATTTAAAAAAATAAACACAAATAAATAAGAAGAAATCGATAGATATATAGTAAAAAATATTTGTTTTATTCCAAATGTAGAGAATGTGAAATTATTTATTATCTATAATAACGAACTTTATCCATGAAGTAATATCAATATATATAGTCCGGCAAAATATATCCTTCTCTCACTAAGTTTGAGACAATTAAAAAATTACCACTCTAACATAAAATACTAGCGATATCAGAAATAAATATTAAATAAGATATTGTTTTTTGAGAGTAAAATAATTTGTCATTCAAAGATTGTGTTGGAAATTAAAGAAACATGCAGCATCGTTTTTAGATTTATATAGGACTGGCTGTCGCAATGGGCTTGGTTTATATCAGCCAACCTAATATAATTAAGTTATTGCCTTACCACTGGAAATAATTATTGAGGCCGCTTGAAGTGTGAGCCTGTAAGTTATGCAACCGAATAGCCACGCTAGAAGAGCAACATCAATACCCTACAGGCTGAAGCTATAAATATCGTGTCTTTTTGCCTAAAAAAAATAAATATTTTATTTAATTCAGAAGTTTAGGAGGGGCTGCCTTCATTATCAGTCTAATAAAAATATACCGGATGGATATTTAGTGAAACCAAAGCCAAAATTGAATTTAAGTTTATTGAAATATTTGTTTTAATAAGATTGGAGTATTAAATTGAAAGTTTTTGCCGAGAGTAGCAGAATTTTTATATATTGAAGGAGACAATAAAAGAGTGTGTCTTCTGCTGGAATTATAAATTTTATTTATTTATAACGAGACTATAGTTTCGAGGGCTTTGCCCTCTTCATCAGTCTATTACAATGTATTCACAGGAATTAATTTATGAATGAAAGTCTTACATTTTTCATGTGTTAAGGTTATAAATTACATAGAGTGGGCAAGTCAATTCTTAACTTGCCCACTCTATGTAATTTATAACCTTAACACATGAAAAATGTAAAACTTTCATTCATAAATTAATTCCTGTGAATACATTGTAATGGAACTGATGAAGAGAGCAAAGCCCTCCGAAAACTATGAATCGTTATAAACAAACAAAATGTGTAATTCCATAGAAACACTCTTCATTGCCTCCTTCAAGGTTGGCAATTTTGGGAGACGGACTGATAGAGCGAGATTAAGTGGATATCAATGAGGCAGTCCAAAGATTATAATTCTGCTGAGAATGAAATACAATATATTATTGTTTACTGCCACTTGAAAGAGGAGACAGAGGAGATGTCGTATTGGATTTCCTTCACTGACTTTTCAAAACCCTGAAGAAGGAGGGAATAGCCTCCGAAACGTCGGTTTTATGAGATAAAAAGATGAGTGTAAATTACATATTTTTCTTTTTTTGGATCTGCCTACATCGATATCCACTTAATTTGTTTTAATGATGACGATACAAGAAGGCACACACACACACACATACTTGGAAGATGCAGCACCTTCAAGTCATAAGACACCATTATATATTTGTTTGTATATGGTATATATTTATTGTGAAGGGTAAGACAGGACTTTTGAAATAAAAAATATATATAATTTATGAAGTAAAAGTCACAATCTTGAATTTATTTCTTGATATGTCTTCATGCATAAATATGAATAATTTCATTTATTTTGAGATGATTATGAAGCCAATCTTCAGCTTAATATTATATTTCAATGAATATATTTAATGAAATTTCGGAGAAAATCAAATTTAATGAAATTAGAATAAGGATTAAGAGAGGGCTTTTTGAAACTATAATAAGTTTTAGAAATATGTATTTAATTAATCTTTTTCCCGAGAGTAGCAGGAGTTGTTAGATCCATAAAGAGAAATCGATAGAGGACGCTTCCTGACATGTTGTAAATAAACATATATATTTATATAAATCTTATATAAAAAAGAATCAATAAATTTCTTTCAATATAATTATTTCTATCAGGCAGAGGACAACCTCATTGATTTCATTTTTAAGAAATATGTAATTTTGATACTTTACATACATCTTTTTAGTCTATTATAAATATTTACTATCAATATTTAAACGCATTTCCCTCACTTTAATTAATATTTATTAAAAGATTTTTAATAGACTGAAGATAAAGGCAAAGTCTTCTAAGCTCTAAGAAATAAATTTATTTAAATTAAGTACAAGAATAAAGTAAGTCTTCTGCTAAATATAAATAATTTCATTTCTTTCTTTCATCCAATTTCCGAAATTTTTCTTTCATCTTCGGTCTAAACTTAAATATTTAAAAGGATATTTTGTGAAATTTTAGATAGAATTAAATTAAAGTCTATTTAAATATTCATATTAGACTAAATATAAGATGATTTTCAAACTATAATAGATATTAGTAGTATGTATTTCGAAGTCTTTACCTCGATCTTCAGTCTAATATAAATATTTCACCCAGTTATTAAATTATTATTAGGAATGTAGTGAATCAAATTGACTTTACTTTTTGTGAACATTGGATATAATTCATTTAGATTTATCCATAACGTAATAGTCTCAAATAAATAAAATTAAGAAGAAGAAAAAACCTTTAATAAATTTCTTATAAAAAATTTAATTTCTTTTCTATGTACATCAACCAAAATTATTTTTTCCATTTAAGCATTTAAAAAGAAATAAAATTTTTAGTGATTAAAGTTTTTTCAGGTGAAAAAATATAAAAATCAACTAAGTGGGAAGATATATAGCAGCTTTATTGAAATAATTAACTTTTTAGATTGATGAGATGTATATATTTCATAAAAATGAATATTTTTTTAAGTCGAACTAATTTAGGTAGGTACATAAATACTTATTACAAAGATAATATTTTACGGACTTTTGATATGAAAATATATCAAAATAATTGTTAATAATATGCATTTTTTTAATTGAAAAATAAACAATTATATATATATATGTATAATATATATAAATTTCAAGATTTTCGCAGGAGATAATTTAAAAAATTAATTAACCATGAGAAGAGATAAAAGTACATATAATGATAAAAATTTTCAGACAAATAAAGTAGGCGATTTTTTTACCTGATAGAGGACGAACCAACGGAGTTGCCATTTGCCGCTGTCAGCTGTCTTCTTATGGAGATAGCCGGACAAGGAATGGTCAAAATGAGCCCTTTCGGACAACATTACTAATTGGTTGTCGTTTATACGTACGGTCCGCTGCATTTTCGGACTTAACATTTTACAACTAGATTTTCAAATATTAGATTTTTTTATCTTTAGATAGTTTTAAATGTTGAGTAAGAATGCGATTTTATCGAGTGAAAATCTATTTGTTAAGAGGTTGGCGCTGATAACATCGCGATTGTTCGCAACAGGTTGCGCCGACGACGGCCTTTAAACGGCACGTGGCTATCGGGCAAATACAATCGTGAAGTAAAAGACTGCCAAACAGATCATCGTTAATATGAAAACGTCAACCAACAAGTGTTTCTCTATAGATGGAACAAAATATTAACAAAAGAGTGAGCGTAACATTGAAAACAAACTAAAATAATAATAATAGATGTAAAAAAATTTTTTTTAAAAAATGGGGTGTGGCGGACGGGTATACAAAATTTTAAGTGCTTCAATTAGAAAATTTTTGTGATAAAGAGAATTTTTTTCAAAAAAAAAAAAAAAAATTGGTGAAAAATTAAAAAAAAAAAAAAGGAAAAAAATTGAGGCCAGGCGGGGGATGAATGGGAGAGGGGAGGGAAGAGGTGCGGAATAAGTTGCGACGACTGACGAACGGCACTGGCGAGTTGCGGCAAACGGCGGGAGTGTGGCTAGTGGTTGATCGACGCATGTGGATCGGGATGTGGATCGTTATGGCAAGAGCGGAGACTGGGCCAGTGGGTGCTACTGGGGCAGAGCAAAAGCAAGCCAGTGCGCATGCGTGGGACCTCCCCCACGCGGCGGGGAACGCTGGGGCGGCCGGGAGAGGTCAGTGCGTGTCACTCCCCCGCTGCCGCGCCGGAGAGAATTGTTCCACGTTGCACCTCGTTTATTAATTAGCAAAATAGATATTGCGCTGAGAGGGGTCAAAACTCCTCTGAGCACAATAAATCAATCACCGGCAATTAGCCATCTCTACCTCGAGCAGCTTTTCTACTTCCACCAGGTTACCTTTGCCGTGGGAAAAGACACCAAAGAAGCGCGACACCCAACAGTTGCCTTTTCGCTCAACCGATATTCACTTATCATTTATTATTACTTTACATAACAAAATTCATTCAAATTATTCACAGAATTCACACATTTTTATTTTAAACATTTCTCCATTTTTTTTTTCATATAAATAAAAAATTTTACATTTGAAATTATTTTTAAATATAAAAAGGAAAAAAATGTAATCAATAAATTAAAACAAAATTTTAAAATTGAAAATGTATTTCTCGAATAGATAAATAAAAAAAAATCTACAGCAGGGAAACGTATAACCTTCGAGCGCAAGAGATGACAATCAAGTGTTGAGCCTCCTCACGTTCACTTTCGAGGGTGGGGTGACCGGAAAAGATGGGAATCAAAAGAAACTCAAATAACCTCATCCAAATTCTGATCATGATATTTTTTTTTCAGAAATCTATTGAAATAAACACACTCACATACAGAGAGACGTATATATAAATATACAACACCCTTTTCTGTTGATATTCCACAGTATAACACTCACAAGTGAGATGAAAAAAATAATAATATAATTTATATTTTCGATCTGAAATGAAATGAAAAATTAATATTCGGTTTTTAGAAACAATGGTCAAACAACAATTTAAAGTTTAACAAAAAGCCTATGGGTATATATGTATATATATGGAGAAGCTGCATTGCGGTCAAGAGAGCTATTCCTTTTTGCGGATCAGGTGTGGTGACAGCTTGAATTGCTTTAAGATGTGCGATCGCAATATAAAAGGCTGGAAAAAATGATATGAATAAATTTAGTTATTTTTTCAATAATCTTCTTTTATAGCTCTTTGGAGCTGGAAATAATGGTGAGGTCGCCTCTTCGCATTCGTTTTTGATTCTATCTAGATAAAAAATCAATTCTCTTAAGTATTCGAAAAAAAATTCTACAAACGATTCTTAGAAGCAAATAGAGATTTTTTTTTCTTGATCAAAACAGGTAGCATCAAATGCAAAATAAAAGAGAGAAATACGCCCAGTCTCGATGGTGCATCTGTTTTACAGCCAATCTGATTATTTCTCGTTTGCCCTTGACCCTGATTGCCTTGATCATTGGCAAATTTTTTACCAACATAAACACAGTTAGTAGCAGTGAAAAAATTATTAATAGAACAGACCCTTTTTGCTTTTTTACCTCCGTCTTGATATTTCCTCTTAATTATCAATCGATTTTCATTCAAAAGCAATTGAGATCTTTTTATATTATTTTGAAAAAGATCTCCCGCAAGAGGAGTGATGAGCTCCCTTCAAGGGCGATAAATACTCCCCTTCGATTGACGGTGTCAATGCACATGAATGAGGTGGGCTTATGAAGCTGTTAGTCGAAATATTTTAAAATACATATTTGAAAAAATTAAAGTATTTAATGTTGTTAGAGTTTGTGGCTATGGTGGAACTGTATTATGGTATATGAATTAAAGTATTTAAAATAAAAGTAAATTTAGCGAAAATGGACCAAACCTGCGGCATTCGAAAATTTTAAAATAAAATGAATTAGAATAAAATATTATTAATATTCTGGAGTTGGTATCTCAGTTGGTTAATTAAATTAACATTTTTTAAAAAAATATAAATTATTTATTTATTAAAAACATTTCATCTGTAGGACCATCTAGCCACTTTAATGTACAATTTTAGACTAATTTAATTATACAAAAATTACTTAATATAATACAAAAAAGAAAATGAAAAATAGAAAAAAATAAAACAATTGCTAGGATTGTTTTGAGTTAAAAAAAAGATTCTTCAATCAGGGGTCAAGTTTCCCCGTTCTTACGCCTCTTCCGATAAACATCCCTTGTAGATTATGAATTATGACAGGTCCACTCTACGGTGAATACCCCTCGCATTATTCATGCTTTATAATAGAAATACTTTGTGTTGTTTTTATAAAATTGGCCAATCAATACATCATGGATCTCATGAAATGGTTTCAATTTAAAAAAAATATTGTATTTTACAATAGTTGGAAATAAGCGTTTCAGGGATGTTTCGAATTTTCGATGTGACCTCTCGCATGGCGGATGCCCCGGGATAATCAAAGGCGAGGGATCGTGATGCCTCGCTTAGAAATCTTAACTAGAAGAGAAATATAGTTAATTCAAAAAATATCTCAATCGATATTGAGAAAGATTTTTCAGAAGAATACAAAGGACAATCCCAATATATTCAATTTTATATACCCAAGAAATTTGTATATTTGAAACTTTTGTGATTAAATTTATTTGTATTGTTTGCAAGCATCTAGCTTATCTATATAATGGTTTGAAGAAGTTCAGCATGTATTGGGTTCAAACTAGCCTGAAACTTATTTAGCGAAGCCTGCCTCCCGGGCTGCCCTAATATTAAATTCAATCGATTTTTTTTATCATCTAACATAAAGAGAATACAATAATTTTTTCTATTTTTGAGTCGTCTGTGAGTTTGGGTTCCGATGATTAGTTAAAATTTCGTTCTGGTTTTAAAATGATTATATTTTCAATGAAGAAACTGGCAAGGCTTTGGGCTGGTTCAGCTTTCTAGCTTAGGAACTTCCGTTTAAAAATACAAAAAAAATATATATATATATATATATACATTTTGAATGATTTATTGAGATTTTAAGAGCTTTATTATGATAAAAGCAAAAACAAACCTAGTGTTTTTTTCAACATGTCAATAATTAATTGGTTTAATTATTGTAAAGGCCACTAACAGTTCACTACAAATATTATTAAATATTAAAATTGAATTTATGACAAGAAAATTAAATAAAAAATAAAATTTAAATAATGTATTATAATTAATAATAATCTTGGAGGGGGAGGTGGGAAAGAAAAAGGGGAAGGGGAAGAACCAGATTAGAATATTTCAACCAAATAATTGGGGATATGGGATGCCAGACATTTAGAGAGGTTAAACAGCTGGCGGGGGACAGAGTCGAGTGGAGACGGATTGTTGCATCAAACCAGTCTTAGGACTGTATACTCAATGATGATGATGATTATAATTAAATTTATTAGTAGGAAATAATTCTAGCAGGGTATGATAGTCCATTCCTCCTACGACCATCTGCAAAATTTGCGGAAAGAGTTTAGAGTCTTGAAAAAGTTTACACTTTTTCCTCCAATTTTACTTCAAGCGGTTTGAGGCTTTTCAGTAATATTTTCTCCAAAACTAATATGTTTCTCAAATATTAAATGTTCTTTGATGTGTATAAATAAATTTTAGGACGTAAATTAGGGCTGTTGAAAAATGTATATCCTTCAAAGAATATATAGGTAATCTATACATATGGTCGTGTCCGTACTCAATCTAGAGCAGCTATTCTCAACCGCTGGTCCGGCGGACCACCAGTGGTCCGCGGAGAAATTTTACTAGTCCGCATATACCTATATATAATTACATATCTTTACATTTAAATATTATTGTAAGTAAATGATAATAAAAATGTTACAATTAACTTATGTAGTAGTTCTTTAATACCTAGTAAAGGTTGTTAAAAAATATCACTGGTCCGCGAATTTTTTTTACAAATTTTACTGGTCCACGGGCCAAAAAAGGTTGAGAAACCCTAATCTAGAGGACCAGAACACTAGCCGTAATGTCCGAAGCTATTCAGTCAGCAAACACTTTTTCAACGCACTTCGTCTAAAAAACATCCCTCAAATTATCATATTCAATTAGTTTACTTACACATGGATTTAATGAGTGTAGCTTACCGGGAGACCGAAATGTTAGATTCACCCAAAATACTTCAATTAGCCAAAATAAGCTCGGCGAGTGGTATTCGTCGAACGACTTGAGTTTTTGATTCAATAATTTTTTTTTAATTTTGCCTATTCGTGTTTTTGAATTAACAAAAGTAGAAATAAATTATATACATACAAATTTTATTCTGTCTATTTGGGTGTCGGGATTCTGATAATCCCACAATATCTCAAAAACAAGGCTCAAAGCCTCAAAGCTCGTTCTACTACCAAAATGTCTATATATCATATGATTATATTTTGGCCTTTCCTAGTTTTCGAAATTTGCAGTGAGAAATGTAGAAAATCAGAAAAAAAAATTGTCAAATAGAGAATTAACAAGCAATTTTAGCTGATGATAATTAGTAGAGATTGTGGTGTTGGTGCAAGGTGAAACATCTTTAATAAAGATAAGAGTAAGGAACTCATTATTTTCTGTACTTCCTTTTAATGTGAAACAAGTGACCAAGAATCGTTTAACTCATAGTAAATGAATATTACATATAATATTTATTTACTCTTATCTTTTAGCTGATGAGCTGAAATTTGGCAGGCGAGTTTAAGATTAGCATTTATCTGAGTTACATTTAGGCTTTCTCTCTCAAAGACTTTGCTGACGAAAAATTGCCTTATCACTCATAAGGGAAGAGGAAAAGAATGAGTCTTGGAAAAGTATTTATTAAGATATATATCTGGTTTAATTTAACCATAGAACACACAAGCTTTTTAACAAACATGTTAATTGGCTTATAACAAATTTTTCAATTATTATATTCATTTTATTTTATTAATTTATATCAAGATTTATAAAAATAAATAATAAATCAATGCTTTTTTACTGTTTCAATATACAGAAAAACTGGGCCTCAGAGGCCCTTCTTATGACTTTTGGGTTTGTAAAATGGTTTAAAGAAAAATTAGGTATATATTTTTTTTCTAGAAAAACCCTTTAAAAATACTTGTATTATGTATTAATGAAGGAATATTAAAAACTTGTAATTAATGGAACCCCTGAAAGTTATTTAACGAAAAGGTGTTCTAGGGTTAAAGATGAAGATTTCATTTGAACCGAGAAAAAATAATTGATCTCAATTTAAAAATAATTTATTTATACTTATAAATCCTATTAAATAAAATTTAGAGAGTATATTGGTTGGTTACCTTTAAATGGCTACACGTGGAAGTCGATGTTGTCTTCAGTCTCTCTCAACAACAAATGAAGCGAGAAATAAGGATTGAAAGAGACCCGTTACTCGATATATATTTAATTCTCATTTTATTTGTCAGGGAATTGACAGATAAAATGGCATTTTTGAACAAATAAATACTCTGAATGACAGTGGATTCTTTGAAGAAATACTGTAATTCTCAAAATTTTTAAAACTAATCGAGATACTTTAAATTTATATATATATTTTTTTATTGATAAAAATATCCATTTTCTAGAAGGTTATTGCTTCTTAATAATTCGAGAAAACAGCCACTTTGTGGGAGGGTAGAGAAGAAGAGATTAAGAATAGAATTTTTAATTTCTATTTCGAAAAGTGTTAGAGATATAGATTTGAATAGGTTCGGTTATAATGAATTCTAAAAATTAAATTAAAGCTCACTTTGAATATAAAGAAAATGACTACAAAAGGATCCGCTGTGAGACCTTAGAGCAATGGAAATCTAATAAAAGAAAAAAAAATCACATATATATTATAATTAATATTTTTCCCTTCTTCCATTCAATTGCATAAGAAATAAAATTTACCAAATTGAATTTATCTCATATTTTTAAGGACGAAAATAAATCACAAATGTTCCTGATTAATTTGGCTTTTAGAATTTTAGTTTTCGTTTGGTTTAGTTCATTTTATGTATTTATAGATAGATGCGGTAGCTCAACCAGGATTTTGTCAAGGAGGGGGCTAACACACACACACATATATATATATATACATCAGTGGCGGTTGGTGACTTTTCAACCAGGGGATGCTGTCCGAAAAAGTACCCTTCATTTTTTGAAATTTTATTTTATTCTTTGCTTTTTTTTTGCAAATTTCATCGAATACGGCATCACTTTTAGTTATTTTTCAAATTTAACATTAGATTTTAAAAAAATATATTTTGGAACCTTCGCTCCAAACGGATACTGCCTTGTGTGAGTGAGGGTAGGAGTCAGAAATTAATACTTGTGACTTTGACTCTACAGTTCCTGAGATGGAAATCGACCATCTTCCACAATGAATCAGCCTGTCCTATAAGAAAATCTTAAATTTCTCCTAATTCTCTTGCTATAAGCAAGCTATGACTTGTCTAAAGCACTCTTTAAATTTCCGATCTTATATATTGAGAGTTCTTAGAAATAGATTAGTCCAAAAATTCTCGAATCAGCTTTATTTTATCCTTTTTTGTAGAATTGTTATTTTAATAGTTCCTCAGCGAGACAATTTTTATTCGACTAAAACTCGTCTGAACTTGTATTTGACATACTTGAACTGGAAGATATACCAGGCAAGGACTACAAACCTTCTATCCGCGCCCTTTTCGGAAAATCATTCATTTTAATTCGAAATTATTCAACAATTTTATTTAATTTCGATAAGGAATATATTTTTTCAAAATAAAAAATATTTTTTATAGAAATATTATTTGAAATAACGAATAATAATTTGAAAATTTAAAGATCCTCCTGAATTTATATGAAAATACTAATGTTTGAAATTTTAGGGATGCGCCGCTTCCACAGCATCCATGGACCGCACGCCATATATATAATAAACATTTTCGTAAAATGCCAAAAATAATGTTTTGGACAATTTCATAATTAAATAATTTAATTTAATATTATATTTCAAATGGATGGAGAGAAACGCTTTTATTAATGGATTTTAATTTTAGTATTATCAATCGATTTAATAAAGACTCCAGTCTCTTAACAAATAGTTACTCTAGACAAAATCGATCTGAAGAAATAGTCTCACTCACTTCTCCAACATTTAATGGAAATAGAATCATTTTTTGTCTTAATTTATAGTCAAAATATTGATTAAAATTTATCAAATATTTTTTTCATTTTCACTTTTACGTTCATTTTTTTCCTTGTCCTGGGGGTGTGAGTCTTCAGTCCCCTTAGCCCTCCCTGTGGTTGAGCCACTAGATAGATGAATAATTCTGGAACTTGTTAACCGCGCCTAAGCCACGTTACCTCTGTCACGTTTGGAGGTGAGTTCTCATTAGACTACTTGTGTGTGTTCCACATTATTAGCTGGAATTTCTATTTCTAGTTTCTATTTTGCCAATACTACAACACGACAGAGAAATCATGCTTGCAAATTATTTTTCTTTACGTTTCACAAATATTTACAAATACGAATAAGCAAAAAATAATTTAGACTAAATTCGCCTGTAATTAAATAATACCATATTTATCTTAGGAGCCTTAAATATATGCTTTTGATGAATAGATTTAGAGCAGGTGGTTGACTAGCTTCCAGGGACTTCCATTTTAATTTATTTATTCTTTACTACAAGCATAAAACATTTAGGCGATGAATGAGCAATAAATGGACAAATTGTGGAATTAATGATCGGGTATTGTAATAAAATTTGGATTTCAGTGATTTATATGTATAAACCGAGTGTCCCACTAAAACAGTTCCAAAGTAATAACTCCGTCAATAATAAACACATCAATTTGCAAATTTATATGTATATTATTATAGTCTTGCAAATCTTGTGTTTAAAATTAATGTTCTGTTATTTTCAGTTAATCAAAATTTTAGATTTTCTCAAATTATACAATATTTTTTTCCCTTAAAACTCTTTAGAAATGTTTGAAACGTAAAGAAAAATAATTTTTATACATAATTTAACAGAAAAAAATATATAAAAATTTAATATAAATATATATAGAATCTAAAATCCCGTGTTTTGGAAAATATAATTCAAAATCACCTGGTGTGGCGATCCACATCACTTGAATATACGCACCTGCCCCCTCTATTATATTTAAAATTTAATCAAATAGTTTATAATTATTCAAGAAAGAACCTCCCTCTCTTAATTTTGAACCTATTAAATAATCATATCTTCACCTCCTCTCCTTTTGAGTCACTATTAACTTACAAATTAAGAGTTATTTCCTTAAGATTGTATAGGGTGCAAATGCGAAACATAAATATCGATCAAAGGGTCTAAAACAGCGGTTCCCATACTTGTTGTCATTCTACCCACAATCAAGAGTAGACCATTTTTCGCGGCCCAGTATATATATTGTAACCGATCGAACCCCCCTCCCGGCGTTGTATATTTGTGGTACTAATATAGGATTAGTTGATTAACATAATAATTTAAGAAAATTAACAACTAACATTTAAGTCCCGATTAGTCGATTTGTAAATATAAATCTGTTTTTGACTTACGACTAATATTGAAAATAAGCGCGTTTATTACTAAATTTATTCATTAAAAACTAACAACTAATGTCAATACAATTCTAATAAGTGGTTGTGATATTAAGCCATTTTGACAAGGCCTAGCCGAGTTGAGAAGAGATAATAGCTGATTAATCATTTTTTTAGTTATTACTTTTATTTAATTTTGGAAAATATTTATTATTAAGGGTTGTGGTTAATTATAACATCAAATTTTTAGTTGAATTTCACGATTTTATTTTTATATTTAAAAAAAAGTTTATTCATTAAAATTGAATAGATTTTATATCATAAAGAAGAAACAAAGAGGCTGTCCTCCGCTAGATGCAAATAAACATACACACACATATGTATATATATATATATATATTATTTATTTGTTTGAGACTATAGTTTCGAAGGCTTGGCCTTAATCATCAGTCTTTTTTAATTATAAATGTTATTTATCATGGGGTCAGTATTGCGAGTATATTGAAAATTTTATTTTTGTTGTTACTCAGCCGCTAAGGCAGAAAGCATTTTCAAAAAAAATTTCAATATCATCGCGATACTGACCCCATGAAAAATAATATTTATAATTAAAAAAGACTGATGATGAAGGCCAAGCCTTCGAAACTATAGTCTCAAACAAATAAATATATATACCGTACATATATATATATGTATATATATATATATATATATATATATATATATATATATGATATACTATATATATATATATGTATGTTTATTTGCATCAAGCAGAGGACAACCTCTTTGTTTCTCTTTGTGATTCAATAACTCTGCTACTCTTGGCAAAATAAAAACTTTTCAATTAAATTTTATGTCTTTAGGAGAATAAAGGAAAATTGTATTTAATTTTAGCTTATGTTCTAAATTTATTCAAATATTTTTAAATTATGAAGGGTTTCGAAAAAAATAAGTTAGGATTGAAAATGTAAACATTTTGAGTAGCTAAGGATTTGGACTTGAAATTTTTATAAAAAAAAAAAAAAAAAAAAAAAAAGGAAAATCCGTTTGAAATAGATTCTTAGTCGAAATTTCTTAATAATGAAATAATTAAAGCTAAATTGTATTTTTGTTTTATTAATATTTGAACTTTAGTAGAATTCATGAAAGAATGTGGAGAGGGGAATTTGCTAGGAAAGGAGAGATTATATTTTTGCCCGTCTGATAGTTTTTGGAGAGAATAGCAAAGGCATTCAACTTGGAAATATCTAATTTTAAAACATCAAAAAAAACACCTAACACGAGAGCTAAAGACTCCAACTGCAGAACCTAATACTAGGAAGGATCAACAGGCGTCGGGAGTTCCAGAGGGGTCTGGAATCTACTCTAACCAGCGCGATCCCTGTAGAAGAAACACGTCTCCGACGAATTACTAGACAGAACGAATAATTTGCAGGAGAGGGCCCTGAGGAGATCAAGAGAACTATAAATTCCGATCTGAAACGAGAGGAATCATAATGTATCTTAAGCATCTTTATTAATATCAAATGTTGATATATCCCCACCAATCAAATTCAAAGCAATCAAGTTTATAACAATTTTGATTAGTGACGACCTATTAATTTTTCTTGTCTTATAACTGTCTAAAGCAGAGACTAACAATAACAGCTTGAAAGTTTGCACATCACAGACTCTCGGTATTGGAGGACACCAATTCTGGAGCGCAAATTTGGATCTGGTAGAATGAAAACCGACAGCAACTATACCATCATCAGGGACGAATTTAGTTTCGATGCCGCCCTAGGCCCTGTTCAATCTGCCGCCCTTTTTTCTAAGTAAAAGTGATTGTCAAAATTATATGGCTAATTATCAAATATTCAAACTATCAAATATTATTTTAAATATAACTGTTTATTGGTTTACATAAATTTTTCAAAAATAATTTCAAATATAAGTTACTAATTCAAATATAATTTTCCGTAATAAATAGTAAATACATTTTTTTAATTAACTTATGAGATCAATTTCTTCTTTCTAGCTTTGGTTCGCACGAAAACGTCGATTATATCGCCGTAATCAATTTCTTGCACTAATTTAGCCTCGATAGACAATAATACAAGTGCATTAAGTCTATCTCGATCCATACTTGCACGCAAATAGTTTTTTACACTTTTTCAGGGTGGAAAAAGATCCGGAACAACTTGTAGCCGGAATGCTTAAAAAATTCGGAATGCTTAAAAAAATCCGGAACAACTTGTAGTCGGAATGCTTAAAAAATTCTTAGTGCAATGTCTACCATTAGGTTAAGCATCGCAAAGATTATACGTGAATGTAATATATTGTATATATGTATTTTGTGCAGAGCGTAATTCATCAGTATTTTTAAATAAATCTTTCAGTGAATACATTCATTTCCTAAGATATCTTCTAAATCGTTCGGATATTTATGAACTAGTTTATTTGCTTGATTTGTTTTAATTTGAATTATCTCTGTCTTTTTGCGACCCCTAAAATTTTCCCGCCCTAGGCCCGGACCTCACGGGTCTAGGCTTAAATCCACCATTGACCATCATCGAAGCCAGTATCGGATCCGACACATTTCCAAAAGCATCTCTCATTTAAACTATAATAATAGATTAAACTGCAAATAAAAAAAAACCTTTTATAATAAACTTGATCAAAGGAATAAAGGTTTTTGAAATTCACTGTTTAAAAAAAATAATGATAAAAAATGGTAATTAATTAAATAAACTAATAATATTGAAAATGATTAAAACAAAAAATAGAAATAGAAATTTTTAATACGCTTTGATCACTCTATTTGCTGAGATGGGCGAATATAATATAGGATAGTCAGAAAAAAATTTAATAATTAAATCAGGGCTGTCCAACCCGTGGCCCGCGGGCCGCATGCAATGAGTGTGTCCCAAAATAAAATCATAAACTTCCTTCAAACATTGAGATTTATATGTAGAGATATATTTATTCCCTTGTTCGAAATATGAATGTACATTTGTACAATAAATGAAGCTTTTACAAGTAAAAAAAGGCCAAGTTCGATTAATAAAATCCATTTGCCAAAAAAAGTAGTGAGATCTAATGTGCTGCCAAGTTCAATATCATCAATTTATTAAATGAGTCGAGAATATATTAGTAACTTCAATTAAAACGAATGTTTTTCATTTCACATGTCCCTCTATATTTTTTATTGAATTCACATTTTTAGTAGAAATTATTTTTCTAAAACTTGGCTTTTACGCATTAAATTATTATTATTTTTGTTTGATAGGGCCTCCACCTCTCCCTTTTAGCCCTTCCATCCTCTCTTATTAAGATCTCATGATATGGTAACTAGTAATTCGTGACATACATAATAATGCGTAAAAGCCAAGTTTTAGGAAAATAATTTCAACTAAAAATGTGAAATCAATAAAAAATATAGAGGGACATGTGAAATGAAAAACATTCGTTTTAATTGAAGTTACTAATATATTCTCGACTCATTTAATAAATTGATGATATTGAACTTGGCAGCACATTAGATCTCACTACTTTTTTTGGCAAATGGATTTTATTAAACGAACTTGGCCTTTTTTTTACACAAGTGTTTATGTTGAGATTTCACTTCTTTTGTAAGTTGGATGGGAATTTAGCCTGCAAGATTCACGCATTTATTTTAAAGGCTGATGAAGATCTTTTTCGATTTCTCACTTTATTAGTGGTTCAAGTTATTGGACTATGTCAAATTTTAGCATTCTAGTGTCGTCGAATTTTCACTATTAGTTAATTTAGCTCATAAGTTTCACTCCTTCATTTTAGATGAAGATTAAGGGAAAGTTACAGTTTTTCGATTTCTCCCATTGTTAATGTCACAAAATCTACTAACATGCCAAATTTTAGCATTTTATATCCTTTGAATTTTTACTTGATAAGAATTTATATTATAAACTTCACACCTTCTTTTAAGATGATGAGAAAGGAAACGTTTCGTTTTTCGATTCTCTTCTTTATTAACCAAGCTCTACCAGTCAAGTTTCATCATTCTAGTCATTGTATTGGGTTGATGCATAATTATGGAACGTTTTTTAAAAATATTTTTATTCAGCAAAAACAATAATAAAATTTAACAAAAACATGTTTAAAATGATTATTCGGGAACGTATTCACCATCTACTTGAATAACTGCTTCCCATTTGCTTGGCAGTCGGTCGATTCCACGGGCGAAGAAGTCACGATTCTTGGAGGCAATCCACGCTTTGACATCGGCCACCAAGTCATCGAAATCGTCGTAGATCTTAGTCTTTTGCCAGTTTTTCAAAGAGCGGTTGATGTGATAGTCCGTCGGTGCTTCGGTCGGTGAGTACGTCGGATGTGGGAGTAGATCCCAGCCCTTATTGGCGATGAATTCGAAGACCCGGTGCTCAACATGTGGACGTGCGTTATCGTGATGGAACACGATGTGGTTCTTTTTGCGACGGTCAAGCTGTGCCAGGTAGACGTCGCTGTTTATGTTGAATTGCCGCTTGCCGTTTTTGTCCAGGATCGGTCGACATTGAAGTCTGCAGCCAGCATTCGTGTTGTAAGGCTTTCATCCTCTTCCACGGCTGTCAGAAGTGCCTGATCATCAAAATCCGATGGCCGAGCTCTTCCTTCTTTATCCTCCAAACTAGTGTCACCTGATTTGAAACGGGCAAACCACTTCCGTACTGCACTATCAGTAATTGTTCCTTCGCCAAAAAGTTCGTTGAGATCGCGAAATGACTGTGCTGCCTTCCATCCTTTCTCGTAGTGGTAGAGCATAATATGACGAATATGAATATGGTTTTCGACACGCATTTTTATTAACTATAAATAGAGAAGATTGTTTTTATAAAAAAATAAACAAAACGCCATTTTTGGCTAAAGAAAAACGCGCCAATACAAACGTTCCATAATTATGCATCAACCTAATATTTTCACTATATGTTAATTTAGTCTATAAATTTCACCCGTTCTGAAGAAAGGAAATTTTCGGTCTTCGATTTCACCTTTTATTAACGCTCTAAAATCTACCACCATCCCAAAAATAATGAAAATTTTTCACACGAATTTCACCACTCCATTTTATGTCCTGAAGAAGGAAACGTTTCGGTTTTTCGATTTCACCCTTTATTAACGCCCCAAACTCTACCACCATACCGAAAATAATGAAAATGTATCGATCAAAATTCACCCACTTCATTTTATGACCTGAAGAAGGAAATGTTTCGGTTTTGCGATTTCATTCTTTATTAATGTACCTACCAAATTCTACTAATATGCCAAGTTTTAGTATTCTAGGATCAATATATTTTCACTGTATGTTAATTTAGTCTATAAATTTCACCCTTCATTTCGGGCCCCGAAGAAGTGAAAGTTTCGGTGTTTCAAGTTCCTCTTTTAATTAATGTGCCAATCTTTACCAGTATGCCAAATTTCAGCATTCTAGGTTCATTGAATTTTTAGTATATGTTAATTAAGTCTATAACTTTCACCCCTTCATTTTAGGTCCTGAAGAAGGGAAAGTTTCGATATTTGGATGTTTCCCATAAATTGTATCCCAAACTCTACCACCATTCCAAGTTTTAACATTCTAGGATCAATATATTTTCACTGTATGTTAATTTAGCCTATAATTTTCACCCCTTCATTTGGGGCTCTGAAGAAGTGAAAGTTTCGGTGTTTCAAGTTCCTCTTTTATTCATGTGCCAATCTTTACCAGTGTGCCAAATTTCAGCATTCTAAGTTCATTGTGTTTTCACTATATGTTAATTTAGCCTATAACTTTTACTCCTTCATTTTAGGTCCTGAAGAAGGGAAAGTTTCGATTTTTGGATTTTTCCCATTAATTGTACCCCAAACTCTACCAGCATGCCAAATTTCAGCATTCTAGGATCAGCGGAAGTACTCTAGAATTTTGATGAGTGAGTGAGTGACGAAAAAGCCTATCTTTGGCTTCTTGTAACTTGGACGGTATAAAAAATATAAATATGAAAATTTGTAATTTAGTTAAGCTTATGGACCAGTATTATGGAAAAAAATTTCAGCCATGTAGAGGTTTCCAGTACGAAGTTACAGAGCCCTCAAAATGGCCTGAATTGTTTCCTGTAAAGGGTAGTCTGGCAGTCCACGCCGAACCGAACTTGGCTGGGGTACTACCGTGCCCCCAGACGCTACGACACTTACCAAGTCTATAGTTATATCATTCTAGTACAAGGAGACAAGGAATTGGGGTTTCTAGAACAATCACAATTAATTGATAATTTGTCTATTGGACTAAAACTTGTCAGGAGTCTTGTCTTTTGGATCTTTGCGCGTTCTTACATGTCAATAGATAATGGATAGTCAGGGATTATAATATCCGTGGCCCTTTTAAAAAATAAATTATTATTCCTCATATCCTCCTTCTTTAATCCCATAAGTTCAGGTAGACAGGGTATCAACTGGTAAGTCCGAATTAGTATTTTGTAGTTATATAGTTTCCTTTATTGTTAATATGAAAATGTAGATAATTAAAAATAATAATAATAATAATAATTAAATAAATAAATCTAATAAATTAGATAAAATAGCTATGCACGGAAATTGGATCTCGATGTTCAAAATTGCCACAATTTTTCACAAGTCAAATCAGTAATTTCATCATCGCACTCGGACCCCTATTGTCGGCATTTGCAACTGCACTCCCCACTACCTTTTTTGCTCTCGAGATCCTGGTTACTGCTCCCACTCGTTATTATTCATACAACTACCACAGGGTAAACATCTCTTAAAATTAATCTATGTGTGTTATTCGCTAGTTGTATGGGCCTGAAAGGTTCTTCAATGTATATGTTTTGATCGTCCGCTCGCTTGACGAAACACAAAACATATACAAACCCTTGCCTAAAACCACTTGCGGCAATACCACTGAAAGGTTCATTAATAACATAACTAAGCCACGCTTAGCCAAATGTATGTTTTGTTCGCCCGAATCGCTTGGCAGACAACAACATATATATTCCCTTGCCCAACCAAGCGGCAAGAAACCCAACCCTTTTCTTTCTGGACAAATACAGAAAGGGCATTTTGGAGCTCAATATCTTGAGCAGCGCCCACAGCCCACACACGGCGTATTCAATTTTACGCAAGACATCGCGGAACGGGAACCAGGCTCCAAATGGCCTGTACCTTTCCAAAACACTCTCTTTGATCCATCTCCACCACACGCCCCAATATCAAAAACTTCCCCTTTGTTGATTACTGAATAAATTTTATATAACGTTAAATTGTTTTGCCTTTTTATTTCATACACTTTTGAAGAGAACTAACCTTGTCTTACCTCCATTTTTTGTTCTTTTACAGGATATCATATATGTATAGCATTAATTAACTAGATAATTACAATAGCCCCTATCGAAACATTTCTTTTATTATAAAGTAAAAAACAGCTTCCTTGAGGCCTTACAACCCTCATAACAAAAAGGAACGATACTTTCAAAACATGGTCCTTCGTCGCTTCCTGGTCGAGGGCTTTAATCATCCGCAGCGCCTACCACCATGGTTTACAGATGCGGACTCTCTATATAAGGTTTAATACCCGCCACGGCATCCCATCCAGGCATAGCTGCGGACTTTCGCATTCGAGCCGTTCCAGTCTTTTCGTAACCACGATTTCCTTATTGTACACTTAGGGTCTGCAGAACCCAGCCTGACCCGAGCCGAGTAGGGACTCAGTTTTATTCGAGCCAGAACCTCCGATTAGGTGAACGACCCACCAGTACGGACCTAGGAAGCCTTAGAGCTCCATACTCTCGTATTCAGTGTTCTGTTTAACCTCCTGATGAAGGGTTCATAGCCCGAAATATGTATAGAGATAAATAAAAAATCTCCAAAATAATTTAAAAGATTTTTTTAATTTTTTTAATTTTATTTCCTCTTTGTGAAACACCACTATAACCCGTTGAATTGGATTCAAATAAAATTGAACAAAAAACATTTGACGAGTTGGAATTTATTTGGAAATCAACAGAGGAAATAAAGCTCCAAATAGATGAAATTAATCATCGAATTGAGCACGTGGAGGATGATGACAAAGCAGACTTTCTGTTCGATAAGGCATCAGACTGCATCGAATGACTCAGGTTCATACAATGTCCGGTATATGGAAAACTTATTATAAAGTAAAAAACAGCTTCCTTGAGGCCTTACAACCCTCATAATAAAAAGGAACGATACTTTCAAAACAGTCGACCTTATCAAGTTTTGTTTATTAATACATTATATTATCAAAATATTAATTTCATGAGGAAACTCGATAGGTGAAGGTCGACCTAAGTCGGGATCTTGTACTATTATGTAGATACTGGAAAACACACAACAATTTGGCCTGATAATTTATTTTCTCTAAAAATCTGAAAATTTACTGTGAAGTTTTCAAAAAATAAAAGTGCTAATTTTAAAATTTTGAATCTGGAACTAGATTTCAAGATTTCCGAAAAAATAATCATCATTTTGGTCTATTTTCGACTCCATTTTCATTAGAAATGAATTTTCTACTTGCAACCTTTCTAATGGAATGTTCTAGAACAACAATTATAGATACCGATCTGAAAGAAAAATTGAATATTGTCTCTTTATAGAATTTTACATTAATTATCTAGTCAGGAAAATATATAAACAAATATTAATACATGATATCACTTTTTGTAAGTATGTAGGTATGTATTTACATATACGAGAAACTATTTTCAAGTATAAAATTTACGAAAAGTAAAATTAGAAGCTCACTATTAGCTAAAAAAATAATCAAGTTCTTATTTCTACATTATTAACTATCTTTTTTGAATAACAAATATCAATAGATATTATATTTATCCGCGTTCCGAAACAATTTTTTTCTTCAAATGTGCCTCGTGTAAGCCTGTTGGCTTTTTTAGTAGGGTTGGACACCCCTGAATTAAATAGACAGCGAGCCATCTGGAAAAATAAACAAAACAAAATATAAAAGTAAGTGGTCATCGCGTCTATCAACTGTTCCATGGCAAATATGAAGAAATTTCGTTAGGTTCAGCGAGAAGTAATCAGAAATAAAAAATGTAGTTTCTTTAATAAATTAATACTATAAATATAAACTAGCTATAATATAATAGAATATATTCCGAATTCACAAAGAATAATTTATATTTTCATCTCATAATAACTATGGAACACCGAGCGATGCTCGGTAATTTTTTGATTCAGTTAAAAGCGCTATTTTAATATTATTTTTAATTTAAAATTCAGGTAAAAAGGTCGATTTTTAATCGCTGCCAAAATAAAATAAAATTGAAATAAAACTTAATTTTTATTTTTACCAACGTTTTGACCCGCTATGGCCATCATCAAGATGTATCACTGGGAACAAAGTTTTGAATGTAATTGCAATTAAAAATAATATTAATATTCACCGAGGTTCTTTCGTTGGCCCTTTTAAATCCTTCGAATTGTCTGATTTTTAAGAGAATATAATTAATATTCTAATAAATTATTTTATAGAAAAATACCTTTAATTAATTAAATTGGCAAATTCTAATATATAATAATATTTGTATTGATCCTTTTGTGGAATTTAAAATTGAAAACCCAATTAATTATTAAAAGGAAATTGAATAAAAATGTAATTATACCACCTGTGAATAAATATTTAAATTAACAAAAAACCCATCAAAAACAACTTAACTGAAGATGAGACCCTGCCAGATCAAATCGTCAACCCACGAAACCTCTAACCCGTGAATTTCATCCAAATCGTTAGAACTGTTTTCGAGAAACCGATTCTATATATACCATATTGGCAGATCCATTACTTTTCAACGAAAGTGTGCGGAGGTGGGTCACCAATTTAGATGCCGATTTTTTCCTCCAAAGTACATCAGAAAAGTAGATGATCCTGATATTTGAGCCCGATTCGATCAAATTTGGCCGCTGGAGAATTTTTGGAATTTTGAAAAATGTCGATTTTTCAGTCATTTTCAAAAGTTTATATCTCAACTTATATAACTTAGATACTTGTTTGAGGCGGCATTCTTATCTGTAAATCTTCTGCTTTTAAGAAAAACATTGGTCTGTCCGGCTTCACATCGAGCTGCTAACTAAACCACTGATTCAGAGAAATTTTGCCTATTTTTAAAATGATGTCATATCTACAGTTTTCGAAGTAGAGGGCTGATCAGCAGCTGATATATTTTGTTCAGGTATACTCTGAAGAAATCTATCCACTTTTACTTGATTGCTTCTATTTCGTTAAGTTATGGTCATCTAAAGCTGGTCGATTTTTGAAAAATCTTCATTTTCAGATAGCCAGAACGTTTTCTTTCAACTCGAAATCCTTTGAAATTTTCAATGAGTACACTTCATTATATCCCCGAACAACCCTGAAAATTTTAATTTTGGAATAGAAGTGGTTTCCCAGATGCTTTCGATGGCCATAACTTAACGAAATAGAAGCAATCAAGTAAAAAGTGGATAATTTCTTCAAGAGTATAGCTGAACAAAAAATATCAGCTGCTGAAAGAATTTTTAAAATATCAACTTTTCCATTTAATATGACATTTTTTGTGGTTTTATCATCAATTTTGTAATTTTAACGTAAATAATTGATATTTTTCAGAAAATATATTTGAAAATAAGGAGCAAAACGGATTGTTTGAGAAAATTGAGCGAAAAAATTAATAATTTTGATTTTGATATATTTTTTTAAAATTGTTCAAAGTTTATAGTACTAAAGTTAATACTAATTTAAATACTAATACTAATAATACTAATAATATCAATAATAATACTAATATTTTCTCAAACAATCCGTTTTGCTCCTTATTTTCGAATATATTTTCTGAAAAATATCAATTATTTACGTTAAATTTACAAAATTGATGATTAAACCACAAAAATTGTCATAGGATTTCAAGTTGAAAGAAAAAATCCTTTCGTGGTTAAATTGGAGAAATGCCAGACCACTTCATTTGCCAATATGTTTATTCCGATGACTTCAAGGAACTGGAACTCTCCCTGGCTTCGTCTTTTCCATCACCTATAACCTTCAAATCTTAAAAACCCGGGTGCACAGACACCTACGCCTCCACCCTTACTTTTGATCAATTTCTCCTTAGCTTTGGAATTGCATTCGAGATCCATAGGGGCTGCATTTTGCGCCCATGCTTTAACTTTTAACCATGAGAGTGAGAATGGCAATTTTTTGGATAATGGAAAAAATAATATTTTCTACTTTTTTTTTTTTTTTGAAGAATTTTGAAATAAAGGAGGAATTGTTAGAAACAAATTTAAATATATTTTTATTTCGATATTTCCAACATGAATAATAATAAACAGCTTGGCCATAATCTCAATAAAGGATTTCTTTCCATTCATATTTCTTTTGAATATTTATTTACTAACAACTTTTTCGTTATAAGTGTATTGGTTTATGCTGCTTTGTTTTATTTATTTTTCCTACAGTTGTTATATTAGATTCGATATCATAAAAGTTCTTAATTAACTTTGCGAATGACTCTCTTTGAACCGCGTATTGGAAAATTCGAAAAATAAGATTTGCCTTTTTCTGTTGGACAAATTTATTTTATAAATTGTTTTATGTGTTTAATCACTTGAGTTCATCATTTTCTTCTTTTTTCCTATCCTCATCCAAAAATTCATGAGGATTTTATAGCTAAAATTTTTCTCCACAGGTTGATCGTCTTACATTTTTTTTCACGGAATAGCCCGACTACTTGTTGATAAAAATAAAAACGAACTGAGAGAAACTGAAAAATTGCATCTTTGATCTATATTATCACGTATAAATGGGAATGATTTCAAGCCCGTTTTAGATGAGAATAAGTAAATAACAAATATTTTTTGATTGAATGATCCATTTCCCAAGAGACTCTCCATGAGAGATTCTTTCTCAGTTCATCGGAAACTGAATCTTTTATTTTTTAATGAGAAAGAAATAAAAAGAATTGCTTCTCTTCTAGACAAAACATTATTTTTTTTATTTTTAAGTAATATTTTATTGACCTCCAATATACAGAGTACTTATTAAAATATATGATAACAAGCGCATGTCATTCATATAAACATATTTCCGAAAACTCTTCGTTATCTGTCGTTTTCTTTTTTCTAAAACGAATTATAAATGAAAAATAGAGGAAAAAAATGAAAACTTTTTCAAGACTCAGTACGCTCTTTTATACCTATATTATGACATCTTAAAATATCGATAAAATCATTAAAAAAATATATATTAAAATTAAAAGAAAATTATTCATAATGATTGAATCTGAAGAAAGAATGGATGAGGGAGAAATTTCAGGATTTGGGCTGGAGAAGAAGATCCCTGAGAAATCAGTTCTTGAACAATAGAAGGTTGTTGGTCAAAAGAAAGATGGAAGCGGGAGGGAGTTCTAGTGTCTCGAACTCATAGGAATAAACAAATGACGTGGAACTTTTAGAAAGAAATGGCATAGAATAGACTCACCTCGAGCATTTGCGTCATACTCATACCAACCTTAGATCTATTTTTTTTTTTTTTTTTTTTTTTTTATTTATTTATTTGTTTATATATTTGGCTCAGTTTACATACACAGTTTACATATATATTAATACATATTGAACCTTAACAATATTTATCAATTAAAATCAGAATCAAAATTCAAATCATGAACCCAACTATATGTATTATATTAAAATGAAATAAAATAAAATTTAACCCTCTGTAATCTTTTAACAGAAAAATTCAAAAACATAAATTTAATAAATTACCCTAAATTAAAGACATAAAAGAACAAAGACAAATTAAAAAGTAAAACAACACAAAATAAAGTAAATCAAAACAAAATAAAATAAAAACGTCATACAAAATAACATTCTTAGAAAGCCAGAATTAATTAAAAAACTCTTTATATGTCTGACATTTCTAAATTGATCATAATTATATCTATACTTTATTGCCATTCTCAGGCCAACAATTTGAGCATGTCTCGAGTACCATATAATTCAGTTTTAATCCTGGGCAAAATTATATTTGTTCTGTTAGATATACGGGTGGGGTAATAATGCAAATTGTAATTTGTACAATTTATTCTATATAAATGAATACAAGCATTCACTAGGAATAATTGTCTTAAATTCAGTACCCTAAACTCATCATATAACGCCAGTGTGGCAAACCTTGGATGCTTTTTTAGTATAATCCTAATAACAATATTCTGAGCAACAGAAAGACCCCTTAAAAATAAATTCACTTGTATTCCCCCAAACCAAAACCACATACAACAGTAAAGACTGACACACAAGGAGAAGTAGACCATTCTTAGAACTTCATAACTAAGAATGCCTCTCAGAATCTTAAATTTATAAAAGAGTTTTCTGATACTGTTAGTCAATTTCCAAATATGTGTCCTGAAGCTCATTTTGGAATCGAAAATAATTCCCAGATATTTACATTCATTTACAAACTTCAAGACTTGGCATGAACACTCCTCAGAGACAGTACCTACAATTGATAGAGTGGAGAGTGATGTGAGGTGTGCTCTTGGAGGAGCACTTTCTCTCACCATTCGAGAAGGAAACCAACGAAGTTTTGTGAATGTGTATAGAAAGAAAATTGGTATTAAGATATTTCTTAATCAATCCAAAATCATCAGAAACAGTTTTTGTCAAGTTATTAAAACAGTCGCCCGAAAAGATAAAGGCAGTGTCATCTGCAAAACAAAAGGGTAATCCATTTGTCTTAATAGAGAAAATATTATTTAAATATAAAATGAATAGCAAAGGGCCTAATACAGTTCCCTGAGGAATACCAGTGTTCACAGTTGTTAGGTTACTCTTGATTTCATCAATCTTTACAATTTGGGTTCTATTACTGATGTAAGACTTTATCAAATCAAGAGCGATTCCACGAATACCATCATTTTCAATCTTTTTTATTAATAATTCATGACTAATGGAGTCAAATGCTTTTTCTATATCCAAAAACAAACCAAAGACATAATCCCCCTATCAAGACTTTAACAGATGTGTTTTGAAACATCATAAAAGAGCATGAGATGTAGATATATCAGGCTGTAACCCATATTGTCTTTTGGATATTATAGCATGTTTATGTATAAAGGACATCAATTGGACCTTGATACATTTTTCCAGTATTTTTGACAGAGATAGTGTAAGAGAAATAGGTCTATAATTTCCTAAGGACTTTTGTCTCCACATTTAAAAAGTGGTAGAACAATTGCACTTTTGAATCCTGAAGGGTATTTACCATGAAGAAAACTCAGATTAAAAATATGCATTATCGGGATCTTAATATACTCTTTCATGTTGATCAGTATTCTATTAGTTATTCCGAATTCGCTATAACTATTATATTTTTGAAACCACCCAATAAATCAGAAATCTCATCAATAGTAACTGGATTCAAAAATAGAGAATCCGATATTCTTTCACTTTGTTCAAAAATATTATTATTACTTTCTTCTTCCAAAACAGAATCTCTATCATTAAAAAATTTTATCTTTAATTCTATCTCCAACATTTGCAAAATGTGAATTAAAAGGTATTTGTAATTTATCACAAATTTCAGATCCATTCTCATCCAGGACACTATATATTTTTTGGACTCTATCATTAACATTTGTTGCTCTCTTAATTAACGACCACATTGATTTCATGTTTCCATGACTATCTATTATTTCCTTTTTATAGCACTGTGATTTAGCAAGAGCTATCACTGAAGTCAAAACATTTCGATATCTGTTGTATTTGACCCTTAATGACAAATCAAGAGGATTGCCAATTACTTTTTTATAAAGAGCTTGTCTTTTCCTAATTGAAATAAATATACCCTTGGTCACCCAACATTTAATTCTCCTGGATTTATTATTTACTTTCTTTTTATAGGTGGATTTTTCTAGAGACAAACACATGATATTATAAAAATTTTGAAGGGCCAGATCCACATCATTAGACTGAATAACTGATATCCAATTTTCATTAATCAATTCATTCCTCAGTAACTTCATGTCAGTCACAGTGATAATATTATTTTGTGGATTAATTTTATCTGAGAGTGTATCCATAGATCCATTTATCTCATCAAATTTCTTCAAAAAAGATAAAGAAGAGGAAGTTGCAAAGTGATCCGATATATCAGATACAAAAATAAATCCCAAACAATCAAATTTATTTGATCCCTTGATAAAAATGTGATCAATACATGATTTAGAATCAGTAGAGATATTTATTCTAGTCGGTCCCGTTATTAACGGGGAGAATCCAAACTCAGAAAGAACATTTATGTATTTATTAGAGTTTTCATCAGGAACCATTGTATTAACATTCATATCTCCACAAATGAAATGATAATTGACACCAGAGCAAAGTAATAAATGATCATACAATTTTTCAATAAAAACAGAAGTATCTCTATCGAATGACTTATAAATTGCCCTAAGGGAGAAAACAAATGATGAAGTAGAAAACTGGACAAAAATAGAGTTACATTCATCAATAATGTCAATGTCAACTTTGGATACCTGAATATCATTTAAACAATAAATAGATACTCCTTCAGCTCTATTCACATCATTATTAGATGCAAAATTCTGATATCCTGGTAAGTCAAACATTATACTATTGTCATTCCAAGCATCAGTCAAAACGATCACATGGAATCTTATACTAGAAGAACTCAAATAAGCCATGAACCTATCAAAGTTTCTTTTGATACTCCTAATATTAACATTAATAATATTCAAACCATTCCGATTTATAATAATAGGTTCAGCGTCTTGGTGATATCACATATATTTTCAGTAATTGAACAAGAATCAAGAATATCATCCATCGAAAACATCAAGAAACATAACACAAAAGCATCCAGATTGTTTCAGAAAACTAGATTCAAACAAAAAATAAGATTCCAAGAATAGCCATAATTTCAAAATCAGAACAAAATTACACCACAGAATATTTATTAAAAATTTATTCTCTCTTGTTGCTTTCTGCATTTTTTTAGCCAAAAATCTAGTAATCAGTTATCTTCATTAAAAATACAAACTTATAGAATTCCAGAAATGGATTCTATTTTGTATAATTTTATATTTTCATATCTCTTATACTAGGTGTCAGCATTTATCAGGGAAGGGATGAGTGATGAATTACTACGACATTTACCCTATTGGCATGACTTTTTTCCTGCGAACTCCATTTTTATTCCTCTTTCGGTCTTTCTCGCGTAGCTGTCTGTAGTAATTTAATAATCCGGTGTTCGACTTTCGTATTCTCTTTGGCTTATTCACATTAACGATTAAAATTACACGACTTTGCTATTTATTACTTGGACTACGAATCTGGCATCATACCTATTATCAACGACTTTGTGCCAATTCTTACGGCTCTGATCTTGAATTGTATCTTGCGGAAAATGAAGACTCAGCAAGAACAGATATTGATAATAATTTTGACCTTCGCGAGGCTTTCTGAACTTCTTTATTTGATCCACAGAAGACTCAACAGGTCAACTCATTTAACAAACAGAATTCATTCATCCTCTCACACAATAAATATCTCACTTGCTTATATATTAGATTAGATGATTTTACAAAAATATCTAATTCTTCATTCACCAACAGAAACACCTATCCATAAATCAATTAAAAAACCATATACAGCCCACAAATCATAAATATTTATGTATTGAAAAGAACCAGGCCTTTCTCCAATCATGTTATATAATTGGAAATAGCTGCAATTATATATGTTGCAGTAGTTACTTACTAGTTAAAACGTGTTTCACTGAATACCTTTGTGGCAACTAGAATTTACTGATGTTGGTTGAGTTTGGCCCAAAGTTTTAGATTCTTAATTTTTGACCTTCCGCCTCATTTTTGGTGTTTATTTTCAAAAATGTTTAAACGAAAATGTCAAAAATTACACCCTCTACAACTTTGCTTCTGATGAGGATGTAATTTTTGACATTTTCCTTTAAAAAATGAGGCGGAAGTTCAAAAATAATGATTCTAGACCTAGACCTTTTGACCAAACTCAACCAACATCAGTAAATTCTAGTTGCCACAAAGGTATTTAGTGAAACGTGTTTTAACTAGTAATAATCCATTCTTACTAAAAACGGGTTTTTACTGTAACATATACATAAACATTTTGTTTGAAAGAACGATTAACAGACTTTCTACTACTTTTCGTTCATGAGTTTTTGTGGATATCGGGAATCAAGACACAGAGGCAGACAGAAAACAAATTATGCTCGAAAATGATTTTTCTTCACGTCTCAGAAATTTTTAAGCAAATATATATATATACCTATATTTTTTTGAATTCATGGGGGCTGGCCGCCTTATATGCAGGTTTCTCGGAATGAGTTTCACCATTTCTTACTTTAGTCTCGGATTTTCTTCTTGATCATTACTATTAGAAACTTTTTTATTATTTTGATTCACATTTAAAACTTACCATAGATCTATATTTATTTATTATACTAGTACATAGACGAAGAATAGCAAATTAATCAAAATTAATTTTCAAATTGTACCAATTTATGCAAATATAAATTTAATCTCCCAATCTCTATATATCCTATTATAATTTTAATTCAACTTAATTCAAATGCTCTTTTATAAGAATATGTTTGTTATTCACAGTTGACGAAAGCCTTTAGCGGTTGCTCATTTTCTCCAATAAGTCTGTACGTTAAATAAAAAATTTCAAAGAAAAGTTTGATTTTTATAATCGAATTCTACCCACCTCTACGGAGAAGATTTTCCTTAAAAAATTCCCACTCAATTATTATTATTAAGGGGAGTCGGGTTAGCTGAGCCGGCTAACGCACTGGCTGCGCTTCGGCAACGATCGATTATGACGAGGTTGGAGTGGAAGGCCGGGGTTCGATCCTGGCTGGCAAATAAAAATTTCTACCGGCTCCCTCATTAACCCTACTAACACTTTACTTATGTATTGTCTAAATGGGCTTTGTTCCCGGTGACAATAAATAAATAAAAAAAAATAAAAAAAATATTATTAAAATAGGTTATACCCGTACCTGCTGTAAAGACAGGGGGTACAGGTGTGGTTAGTTAGGGCTTCGCACGAGACGAGACGAGACGAGACTTGAGAAAATATCGTCTCGGTCTAGTGAATTATCAAAAAAGACAGTATCGTCTCGGTCTCGTATCGTCAAGGCTAGTCTCGTTTGGTCTCATTTGGTATAAAAAATTAATGAGCAGATTTAAATTAAAAAAAATATTCTTGTTCGCACTTGTTGACTGGTTCAAATGAATAAAATCTTTGTACTTAGGTATATATCTATATTGAAAAGAAAAAAATATTTATTGATTGTTTTATAATTCAAAAAATACATATCTTTTAAAAAACAATCTTCAAAAAGTTTATTTGAAATCCAAACATTTCGGGAGAATTTTTTCCCTTTAACAATGGACATTTTTAAAACAGCCCTAGATTTCGAGAATCTATATAGGCACTATATAGTTATTATATAGTTTGAAACATTGTGCTACTGGGGAGTCCATATCTGACCTTTTGTTAATTAAATTTTTGTTATTTAAAATTTCGATCATTTCTAAAATTAATATTTTTTCTAAGTTATGTTCTTTATCTAAAATTTATGGATTAGAAAAATCAAAATTGTGTATAACGTTAGAGTAATGGAAACGAGACGAGACTAGACCAAGTCTCGTCTCGTGCGAAGCCCTAGCGTGTGGTCGTCAGTTGAATCTCCTGTTGTGCTTGAGAACAATGATGGTGACGGTGAAGTCTGTAGAGATCCTCGTGATGGCTCTTTACTGGAAGTCCCTAACATTATGATATTGAATAAATTTATAATTTTCTCATTGATATATCAACGAGAATTGTTTTGACCGTGCTTATTTGAAAAAGATATATATCTCACGAGACTACTGCGGATGATGCTATTGGAGTCTGCGGAGTCTTAAGTCTGGACCAAGAGAGAAAAAGATGTGATCCATGTTATGCGGGCTATACACAAAATGACGTTGGATTGTATCTGAATGGATCACATCTTTTTCTCTCTTGGTCCACACTTAAGACTCCGCAGACTCCAATAGCAACATCCGCAGTAGTCTCGCGAGATATATATCTTTTTTCAAATAAGCGCGGTCAAAACAATTCTCGTTGATATATCAATTATTCTTTGATATATCAATGAGAAAAATTATAAATTTATTTAACATCATTATTTCAAGCTAGAAATATATAAGTTCAGATATTATTTTCACTCAATATTTGACAAAATTTACCTACATTTGATTCGCGATTGAATCAAATGTAGGAAACATTCGATTAAATAATGATATTGGTTAATTTTTTAATATAAGGTTTACTATTATATTTTCAATTTTCTCCAGTCCTCCATAGGCCATACTGGGTAATTGATTCTTAAGAGTATTTATTCTAAATACATAATATATATCATTTTTCCTTTTCAATAAAAAATAATAATGAAATGATTTACCGAACTGCAGAATTTGCAGGATAAATATAAGTTATTTAAACTTGTGCGGTCCAATTATTTAAAATTAATTACAAGTCAACTAAGTTGGATAAAACAAAAATTTATAATATATAAGGTTTATTCAGGAACGTTTCATCTCTTCAGGATTTCTCAGGTTTTAAGCTCGACTACAATTAATTATTGTAGTCAAAACATAAAACCAGCCTTGCATTTTATCTGCAATCTATAGTAGATCCTTTTGTGACCCTTAAAAATTCAATCTCTTCTGCCTGGATGCGGAGAGCTCTCTTTCTTAGTGAGAAACCATGTCTCACTTCCGAATAATAAAGTTAGAATGGCTATTGTTCGGTAAAATTTTATTCTTCTGTCTTTATTAGTTTTATTATTAAGATGTCTATGAATTGTTCCGCATATATTTGAGAATTTATTCGTTTTTATCATAACATTGTTATCTTTTAATGAGCTGATATCGTATACAAGATATTTAAATTCTAAAGGGTGGTCGTCTATTACTACCTTGGATCTAATTCGTTGTTTACCGAAGTCAGACATTATCTTGGTTTTTTTCATAAACAGAAATCAATGAGATTGTCCTCTGCGTGAAGTAAGGAAACGTATATATAATCTATTTGCTAGGAACGAATGCATTCATTTCTTAAGTGGTCAGTTTACCATTAAAACAAAAAGAATTTACCTACATCCAGTGGCGTAGCCAGAAAATGTTCATGGGCAATGATTTTTAGATATTAAATTAAGTGGAGGGTGCTGGGCCCCTTTGAACCCTCTTGACTAAGGCCCTGATGCCAAATAAGTAAATGGTTGAATAGAAAATATGGTTTAATATCTAGAAATTCACAATTTTTAAAATATTTGAAATTTCCCCTCCATAGATTTCCTTCTTATATGGTGATTGAACATGACAAGAGAATCATTTGTCGTTCGACTCTTTCCCATGCAAGAGTATGAACATGACAAGGAATCAGTTCACTTGTGACTCTCTCTTAGGAAACTTTGTGAGAAATTATTTAAGGCTGGATTCAATTAAATCTTGCTCCAGAATCGACCCCTAACATTCTCTTACCCATTGTGATTCAGATTAAATGACTTATTTTTATTAAAAATCGTAAACAGGGTTTTTTTTAATTAGCTTAACAATGTTTCGAATAAAATGAAATGTCTTTATTAAAAATTCTTAATTTTCAACATATTTCTATTTTATTTCTTATTAAAAATTGATCAGGTTATGCCCTTATTTGTAAAAATAAAATCAATTTGTTTTTTTGCTTGCTGACATTTCAAAATGTTTCATCTATTAATATTTTATGAGAAAATTTAAATATGAGATTTTATATCATCGTTTGCCTTTAATTTCATTTAGTGCTTTCTATTTCTCAAAAACCATTTGTAAAATAAGTAGAAAATAAAATTATAAACTCGAGTGTTAGTTGAGGGTTTATATTTTCTACGAGAGCCTGAGAATCTAATTTCAACATTAGCAGTTGAAGGTAAGCTTCACAACCATGCCATATATTTTTGGAAATACTTACATATTTCGTATTTTCATTTAAATAGTTAATAATTAATTTACACAATTTAATATTTTAATTTAATTATAATTTTCAAACTATCAGTAATAAAATAGATATCCACCTCCTCTTACTTTTATTTATTTTTTTAATCTCCCCCCCCCCCCCCCCCACACCTATCTCTTTCGCCATTTCGGAATACTATCAATTTTTCCTGGATAGTCATTCTCGTAAGGTCTTAGAGCCTACCTAAAAGAAATTCGGAACAGATCGAATAAAGTGTCTAGAACTTATACCGATAAATTTATGTTTTGTTCTATATAAGACGCACTATTATGTAAAAAATTAAGTACTTTTTATAATAATCATGTCATATTTGATCTGATATTTCTCATGGCTTCAAATATCTGATTGGATTTATATAAATTCGTTTTGTCCTAATAGTAAGCAGGTCACTGAACAACCATTCATTTGGGAAATAACAGATCAAATATTTATAATTAAAAATACTGATGATAAAGCTCAAACAAATAAATCATATATATATAATATATATTTATTTATTTATTTACATGAAGTAAAGAACAGCCTCATTGATTTCTTTTTATGAATTTAATTTTTCTATTGAATGATAAAAATGAAGAAAAAAGTAAAAGCTTTTTCACGACCCAGTACGTTCGCCAGTTAGAACAAGTATTTTTTCACATTATTGTCTGAATTTTATTGAAGTTAAATTAAATATTTGCTTTCTCTATAACGAGTATAATTTTGATCCAAGAGCAAAAGGCCATTCCTATAATAATAGAAATTAAAAATTGAATCTTTAATAGTCTGAACAGGTCTTGACTTGAAATATCTGGCATCCTTGCATTTTCTTCTCTATAAAGGAAGAAGTTAGATAATTGTATCCATGTCCATTTTAGTCATTTTCCTCGATCGGATTCTAATGAAAGAACCGCTCATCCTGCACATTTATTAATTAAGAAAAACTTAAATATAATCAGCTACTAGAAATGTATTTTTGAACCATAATTTCTAAGGCTTATAGAGCCCTAGATATTTAGAAATTTGTGTTTTATATATCTGTCAGATTCATTTCGTTCGACAAATAAAATTAAAAGTTCTTATAATATTATTACTGAATGTATATTAAAGATATTAAAGAAAATCAATGATGATTTCCTTTGCATAATTTAAGATAGATACTATAGATAAGTTTGCTTGCATGACAGAAGGGCTACCATTCCCTAGGGAATTAATACAAAGGGTCAAATAACACTGCACAACAATGAAAATGTCTCGGGTTCAAAAATAGCTGATTCTTATGTATTTCCACCTGCTGAATTCAAAAATCACCATAAAAATTACCGATTAGCTCTTGTTTTGGAGATATTATCGGTCAAAACGACGAAAAATGCCATTTTGACATATTTTCGAGTCCCATTAGATATTAAACAGCAATATTTGAGATCACAATATTTTGTTGAAGTAATAGAAAACAGCTTCCTCTTTGATTTTCAAATTACGCCTTGTTTTTAGCTCAATTAGTACTCGAGTTATAACTAAAAAACTAAAACTACGTGATTATAAAGGATAATAAACATATATAAAAACATATGGTCTTAATTTTTAGTTATAACTCGAGTTCTAATTGAGTTACAAACAAGTGGTAATTTGAAAATCAAAGAGGAAGCTGTTTTCTATTACGTCAACAAAATATTTTTATTTCAAATATTGCTGTTTAATATCTAATGGGACTCGAAAATAGGTCAAAATGGCCTTTTTCGTCCTTTATTATTATTATAACCACTACAAAAGCAAACTTTATACGGAATATAGGTACTTTTCCTTTATTTTGGTGCACAATGAATAAAAAAATCATGAAATAAACTTTAGGACAAGGAAAAAAAAATTGTAGACTTGTGTAATCTATAATGACCATGGCAATTCTTTGAGACGAACTCCTCTGACTTACCTATAGAACTGGCTATTAAATTTCCATCAAAGATCTAAATATCTTGAATTTAAAATTTCTCTAATAATTATTTGAAATTTAAACATATAAAGAATATATTGAAGAAGATACTTATTTATTTTTATTTTTTAACATTTACCAAAACTTAAACAGATAGTCGGAGAGTCCATGATCCATTTTTCATGAAGTGTTTGATTGAAGTAAATATTTCATCTAGAGGTATTAATAGCATAGATGAGAAGGGAATCGGCTGTTTTCCTGATCTACCTGGGTACTAGCTGCTACTGCGCATAGGAGAAAGTTGTTAAAAAAGCTTCGCCAAAGACAGTGTTTGATTCAAAATCCAACAAAAACTATTCGACAGTTAAGTTGATTTTTAAATTAAAAATTAACTAAGCCGACACTTTTAGGAGGGGCAACACTGATCCAGACAACCCTAAAGTTGCATTTTTGTTATTTGAAAAAAACCAACTTTAGGATTGTCTGGCTCAGTGTTGCCCCTCCTAAAAGTGTCTGGCTTAGTTAATTTTTAATTTAAAATCAACTTAACTGTCGATGTTGGATTTTGAATCAAATACTGTTTTTTTGGCGAATATTTTTTTACAAACTTTCTCCTATGCGCAGTAGCAGTAAACAGGTAGATCAGAGAAAACAACCGATTCCTACTCATTTATGCATACCTCTAGGTGAAATATCTACTTGAATCAAACACTTCATGAGAAATGGATCATGGGCTCTTGGACTAAGAATGATATTACATTCTATTATAATAAAGTTTCCCTTAGTGGTCACATGTCACAACAGGATATTTCCCCCCTTTATTATTTATCAAAAATCATCCCCTACTTTACTGTTCCACTATTTATATGTATATAAAATTGTAAATATATAATTCATTCGTTTCTAATTAAGTATTGAAAACCAATAAATAATTTACCCCACAAATCACCCGCTCTCAACTCTTTACAACACCCTTGAAGCTATAAAATAAAATTTATTTCAAATCAATTAAAATGAAAACTCTTCTCATAAATCAAAAAGGAATTTAATTTTCAATTCAAACTCACCCATCCCCTCTCCCTTTTACCCACCACTTTTGCGCCATACTCGCTTTTATTTTATATTTCGGAATTTTATTAATAAAGTTTTCATATAAATATATATATATTTTATATATTTCGTATCTATAAATGTTTTTATTTCAATAATATTAAAATCATAAGGACTAGTATCTCTCTTTGGTATTTTTATTATAATTATTATTATTAATAAAAAAAGGAGTGTGTTTTAAAGTTTCACTTCATGTTTGACCGTAATTAATTTTGAATTTAATTATTATTTATCTATTTTTTATGATCAATAATTTTTCTCATAGAATAGAAGTAGGTTATTGTTATCGTTGGATGAGAATAGTTTCAGTAAGTAAGTATTATTAAAAGATATAAAATTGTATTTTTTCATGGGTATTTTTAATATCTTTTTGCAACTATATATTATGTACCCAGCCATATTAATATAATAAAATCCAAGATGAAAGCATACTAACACTAAACCATATTTATGCGAAAAAAGTAAAAACTTAATAGTAATGAAGCTGTTGAAGCTTTAAATTTTGTGATTATGAATGAATTTTTATTTAAATCACACATAATTAATTATAATTATTTATTGAACACGAGCAAATATTACAATAAAACTACGACGTTTCGATCGACTTATTATGTGATCGTTCTCAAGTTAGTAAAAACATATGTTAAATTATTTATAATAATGTAATATGGACGAATTTTAAAATATCAGCAAGAAGCCTTTTTTAATTAATGAAAAGAGACTATAATTTCGAAGAGTTTACCTTCATCATCAGTCCTTTTAATTAGAAATCTTTCACCTGTTATTTCCCATTTTGCTTAAATACCCGAATGGTTATAGCTAAATTCGTTTTGTTGTAATACGCAAACTGGTTACATAACAAATGAAATTAGAAATTAACTCCATAAGAGTATATGGCATTTCTAGTATAAACAAAAGCTGTTCTATTTAATATAGAATTTAGGGCCGAAGTCTGAAATTTTTTCAGTAGTGAAGGAAATTCAATCTTTCTTTCTGTAATTTTATAGTCACAGGCAGATGCTACCGCGACATTTCAGCCCCCGACAAAATATCCCCAACAAAACATCCCCCGACAAAATATCCCAAGGACAAAATATCCCCCGACATAATATCTTCTGACAAAATATTCCCCAGTATAAGGGAGAATACAAAAGAGATTAAGTGAGAAGCTTATAATCATAGTTTTGAATAATATAAACAGACTTTCATATTTTGGCGGCTAATTAGCCGTTTGAAAGTGCTGCTGTCTGTCGTTAGATTTTCTAGCTAACAATTTATTATTTTTACTATCTATAATATAGTATTTATCATCTATATTTACTTATTTATCGTCTATGTTTACATTACACAATTATTGATTGTTTGTTAAAAGTGTTATTAATCATTATCGTTATTAATTATTATTATAATATTGGGCGAAAATATAGCGCCCCAAACACACCCCGCCCGACGATTGGCTGGTTCGGTTTTCAATGTGTGTTTGATTAGAAAAAAAATGGGAGCCCGAAACACACCCCGCCCGACGATTGGCTGTTCGGTTTTCAATGTGTGTTTGATTAGGAAAAAATGGGAGCCCCAAACACACCCCGCCCGACGATTGGCTGGTTCGGTTTTCAATGTGTGTTTGATTAGAGAAAAAATGGGAGCCCCAAACACACCCCGCCCGACGATTGGCTGGTTCGGTTTTCAATGTGTGTTTGATTAGGAAAAAAATGAGAGCCCCAAACACACCCCGCCCGACGATTGGCTGGATCGGTTTTCAATGTTTTTTTTTTTTTTTTAATGCAATCGAATGCAAGAGGCGTACCAGCAAAGATGCAGCCCCTATGGATCTCGAAAGACCCTTGCATTACCGAAGAAGAAGGAAAGTTGATTAAGTGAGAGGGTGTAGGCGTAGGTGTCTATGCACTCCGGTTTTGGAAGGTTTGAAGATTATAAGTGCTGGGGAAAGATGGAGGCTGGGAGAGAGTTCCAGTTCCTTGAAGTCGTGGGGATATATGAATTGGCGAATGAAGTGGTCCGGCACTTTTCCAATTTGACCGCGAAAGAGTGTTGGGAGTCGGCAAAACGCGTGCTACGTGCAAAGCATGCTTTGGGGGGAATTATTGATTTTATGTGTGTTTGATTAGAAAAAAAAATGGGAGCCCGAAACACACCCCGCCCGGACTAAACTTTCGGAGGTTCGGTTAAAATATATTCACTTTTGGCGTCAACCGAACCGTTTAAAAACCAGCCTGAAAAGGAGCTATACGAACCCAACCGAGCCGAACTGAATATATATTAACCGAACCGGAGTCGATTTGCATTACTCATAAGATTCACGAGGGGAAGGGTTATTTTGTAATGAGATATTTTGTCTGAAGGATATTTTGTCGGGGGATGTTTTGTCGGGGGCTGAAATGTCGCGGAATCCAGTCAGATATATAAATCGAAACCCAGAGAAAAAATAAATGTGAAATTTAAATTAAATGTTATATATCGTAACCTAAAGTTTTGAAAAAATGTATTAGAATATTATTTTCTTCATTATTCTATTGAGCTTTTTAAAAATCGTCGACTTAGAGTGTAAACCTGCTAACTCCATTTTTTATCATATATGACATATTAATAGCGTTCGAAAGAAAAAGATTTGCAGCACCGTCCAATTAAAACTGCTACTTAAAATTACGATCGTAAGTTGTGGAAAAAAATATGAAAAATAGATTTTTCCATAAAAACAATATTAAATTTTGTTTGTTCTCTGCCCTGTAAAATTTCCTTGTTGTGAGTTAGCAGGTTTACTCTCTAATTTTTTTAAGTATACTACATAACCAAGAGCTTGTAAATCAAACTAATTTAATTAATTCAGATAATTCTTTCTACTTATCTTAAAAGTGTTAAGCCAGTGTTGTTCAACCTTATTGGATAAAAATACTTGGTAGGTTTCAGATTAAGATATAAAAAATAAAACGAATTTATTTTTGGAGAATCTTTAATCTCGATATATATATTTCGAGGTGACTGACCTATCTTCAGGAGAAACAGAAAGTAACTCAGTTACCAAGTATTTTTTATCCAATAATTTAAAAAAATGTTTCCCTAATGTACCAACACCAAATTCCTTAGAAACTATTCTTCAACCTTTCCCACGGAACCCTTTTTGAGATAATTTTTTATGGCACACCCAGTATTGATTTTAGGGAGGGAGGGGGTGGGTGTCGTATTACATATTACATTTTATAAAAACTATATATAAAACATAAATTTGCATTTATTCAAACACAAAGATAAATATTCCATATAAAGTATAAAGTATTTGTATTATACGAGTACATATAATATTAGCATTGTCCCATGTAACCTCTAAAGCATTTGAGTGGAACCCTACAGGTTTAAGAACACTGTTTTAAACTATTAGCTTGGCTGATGAAAATCAATGAGATTGTCTTCTGCTTGATGGAAATATACATATACTTATTTATAACAATTATAAACACCATTTACATATATCGTATATAATTTATTTGCTAGAAACTTTTCGTAGGGTTGACCTTAATCATCAGTCTTTTTAATTAGAAATATTTTATCTGTTGGATTCAAATACCCGATATTGGATAAAGATAAATTCGTTTTGTTGTTATATTAAGCTGGCCACATATCTATAAAAAAAATATTCTCAAATTTAATTCAATTTTTTTATAAATTGGATTTTGGTGAATATTTCAAATTATCTTTCTCAATTAATTAAAATACAATAAAAAAATTTTAATCCCATTTCGAAAAAAAGAACTATATTTTGAAGATTGATTTTCTTCTTTTTTGATTGAAAAAGAATCAAATGAAACGATGAATAAATTTGGATTTGTTTTGGGGTGTGGCGACTGCTGGCTCAGAGAGAAGAGACAGGCCCTTAAGCAAGAAGTCACGCACATCGACCACAAGTCAATTCGTGGAAAACGTTAAAAGAAAAAAAAAGAAAATGAAAAGAAAAAGTAGATGGAAAAAAATATCGCGGTGGTGCTAAATATTCAAGTTGCCCATGCAGGGGAGACTTCTTTAATGTTATGCACCAACCTTATTTGAAAACGCGGTCTTGGAGGGTCAAAGTGGGCTTTACGATTCATAATTAATATATGGAATGCCTAATTCAATAATCGAGTCTGATTTAAGTCACCCTTCAACTTCTGGGGCTCTTTGAGCTTTTTACGAAACCGATCGAAACGTTTCCCTTATGGCTTGAATAAATAATCATATTAATCGGAAGAATATTCATCTTCTTCTTTTTCAAAAATGTCGAGCCTTCAAAGATAAGTTAGTCTTTTTTGTTATTAATGTATTTTTATTCAACCATACGTAATATGAGGAAGGAAGAATTATAAATGTGCTGGAAAAAAATGGTTTATTTATTTAATTTTTTCGAAGTATCTTAAAAACATCTAAAACTACATTTATGTAAATAAAGTGAAAACAAAATTGAAGATCTATTGATGAATGTCTATAAATAAACGATAAAGTTTAGGAAAGCGGTGTTGGTTTATAGTGAAACATATTAAACAAAGGAATTATTATTTAACGGGTTATAGTGGTGTTTCACAAAGAGGAAATAAAATTAAAAAAATTAAAAAATCTTTTAAATTATTTTGGAGATTTTTTTATTTATCTCTATACATATTCATAACAATTGTTATATTTGAATGTGAGCCCAGATAGAGTGTCTTTATTAGTTCCTAGCCCTCCAGCAGTGACGAAAGAACACCAAGTTTTCAATATCCATATGATAATGACTCCATGAAAAACATTTATAATTGAAGAAAGACTGATGATGAAGACCAAGTCTTCGAAACTATAGTCTCAAACAAATAAATAATATATATACAGATATATCATCTTGAGATATATGTGTATATGTTTATTTGCATCAAGCAGAGGACAACCTCTTTGTTTCTCTCTTGTGACAAAATATTAACATGAAATTACTTTTTGAAGTCGGTTCCAAACAAACTATACCTATAAGCGAGCGTACCTGCCAAACGTACTAAAAGTAAGATCCGTCGAGTGCGATTCATAAAAGGTATATGTTTGGCACCGACTTCAAAAAGTAATTTCATGTTAATATTTTGTCTTTTAGTTGTAACTAAATAAGATAATAATTATTTTATACCTTTTAGTGTATTTTATTTGTTGCATTTAATTTTTTGAAGTCGGTTTTTATTTTTTCTTAAAAATTATTTTTATTTTTTCTCATTTTAGTGATGTTATTAATAGTGATCATATCATCAGAACTTGACCAAATTAATATGACACCATCCCTAAGACACCCCTTTCGGATAAAAAAAGAACCATCGAAATCGGTTCATAAACAAAGAGGTTAGGTCTAAACAAACATAATAAAAAAGGTCTAATACCTATGAAAAAACGAAAAAAAATGGGACCAATCGGAAGCTAGACTGGACCCAATGCAAAAAAAAATTTCAAAATCGGTTGAGAATTGGCGGAGATATGAGGTAACATAGGCACAAAAAAAAATTCAGTCGAATAGAGAACCTCCTCCTTTTTTGAAGTCGGTTAAAAATAATCGTATTTCTTATTAATCTACTGTACGCCTAGGAGATAGGCATAATATTGAATTCACTTGGAATTTTTTTTCTTTTGCTCTACTATTTGTATAATAATGGTTGAATGACGAAGGTAGGGGCGGGATTTAAGAGGATAATAGTTTAGTAATTTCGTGCTCATCGATGTTTTTATTATTTATTTCAATTTAACGACGTATAACAAAATATAGTAACCGAATAGCGAAAAATTGTAAACATTTCATATTTTCAAATGATATCCGCCACCTCATCGCGATGTCCGATCGATCTCCAATTTTGTACAAATTACTATATTTTCTTAACTGACATGGTAATTTGAACCTCTGTCCCGAAAACTTTTCCCGAACAAAATGTCACCAGGTATAGATATCTAAGGTCTACTCCTATTTAAAATAAACGTCAGCGTAGTGTGAATAAAGACCGGCTAAAAATCTTATTTAAAAATAGTAGTATCCACATACATTTAATATCTACAGTATTTAACAATGAAAATAATGTATAATTAATATTGTTATTTTGGTAAGACATTAAACGCTCTACCAAATCGTAGGCACCTACCTACATATGCGATCAAAAATGACCAGTTAAAAAGAAAAGATAACAAAATAAATTACAAAAAATAATAATAATAAAATAATACTTTTCTTGTTAAAGTTGTCTTCCGACACGAAATTAATTGGTATTCTCCTGGGGGATGTTGAATTAGATAACATTTTATTATATAAATGTATGTTTTTCTAATTTAAGTAAAGTCAAAAGTTAAACAAAAAAATAAATAAATAAAAAATAAATAAACAAACAACAGATGTCTGCTTTTTTAATTAGCTTTGTTTTTGACTCTGTGTTTTTACAGTTACTATTTTCTACTCTTTCATTTAGTTCTAATTATCTATTCGTCTATTTTTTATTTTCTCTCTCTTAATAAAAAAATACATATATAATAATAAATGCAGAATAAGATTGTCAGAGCAATTTTTCCATTAAATTCACAAATGAGGTGCAAATTGAACAAATGTCACTTCGTTTTTCTTTATATTTTCTCTCTTTGATAACGGAACTGTTATTTTGTTGCTAGTTTTCCGATTATTACAATCTTCATTCTATCACGATCCTGTCCAGGTCGTAAATTTGACTACACTTGAATCGACAGCTAGCCAGAAATCTTTTCGAGTGGGGCGGGGATTTCAAAGTCAAAATCAAGAAGTATTCAAATGGAGGGATGAATGTAACAAGAATTATATAAAAAACAAAAAGAAACTTCGAGTGCAAACTATTTATATTTAAATGTAAAGTTATTAAATTTCCGTTTGGCATGTGTGTGGTAGTAGGTAGTAAAGTACAAGGGTGTTATAATATGTTAGTGTGATTCAGTGTAATTTAGTCTAGAGAGCACATTATATCTGGTTAAAACTTTCGCAGTGAGTCAAGCTTTGAAGTTTAGGGCTCCTGCTCTCGGGAAGACTCCGATCAACCCGACCGACTCTTTATAAGAATAATAAATAAAAATCAAAAATCAAATAAATCACGGGTGTAGACTATTTATATCTAAATGTAAAGATATTAAACTATCGTTGTGTGATTGTAAGCGTACAACATAGGGTGAAGTTTACCAACAATTTTTTGTAGTGAAAAGGGATGTCTCTTATCCCGAGAACTTTTTTTAGTTACCCCTCTCAAAGTATTAACAGATCAATGTTTCATTTTGAGCTATATATTTATAAGAAGTTGTGATGGTAGCCAGAAAGTATTTGGGATAAGAAACATCCTCTTTTCACACAAAAATATATCATTGGTAAAATTCACCCTTGTATCTTACAATCCACATCTGGGATCAACGATAAAGTTTAATATCTTTACGTTTAGATATAAATAATCTGCATCTGTGATTTCTTTGTTTTTTTTTGCTTAACATTCTTATAAAGGGCCGGTCGGGTTGATCGAGAGCGTACCTGAACAAGAGCACTGAGTTCAAGCATCGCTCACTGCAAAAGTTTAACCAAATATAATGTGGTATAGAGTAAATTATACTGAATCACACAAACATAAATCACGTAAATTTAAACTCACGAAGATAGGACACCATCATCCAAGAAAAATTTAATCACGAGGTAACTTAGGCGATTCTAATATTGAATTTACAAAATAATAATAGTAATAATAATTTGCTCGTTGTGCTTAGAAGTGTCTGTAATTTGGAAGAAAATGATTTTCAACCATGATTTTTTTCTCTTTCTGTGTCTCTGCCTGGTTTTTGATACCTACGCTAACTCAAGTACGAAAAGTCGTAGAAAGTTCGATATTGTGTCAATATATTTGTATTTTTAATGTTGGGAACTGATTAGATTTTGGGCTCTCCAGCTTTAAAATTTGCTTGAAATACGATTTTTTTCATTGATAATATTGAAATTTTAAGGCCATCTCATATTTAGCTATTCATCATCATTGAGTACACAATCCTAAGACTGGTTTGACACAGCCACCCGTCTTGACAGCTTTGTCCTCTTCTAATATGCCATCACATCCCATATCCCCAATTATTTGATCGTTTAGTTATAAATAAATAAAATGGTATGTCAAGTATGGATAAAAGTTTTCTACTTTTTTCTTGGTTTTATAGTTATAAATTTGATTAGTAAAATATTTTTTTGTATCGACCTCTGCAACGTACGAGTCCAAGATTGTTCTAAGATATGCTGATGTTCTATTTGTTTTCTAATCTTACACTTCTCTCTTCTCTTATCATGATGCTACACTTTAGGGATGTTTTTTTGCCAACATTTAATTATACGTTTCGATTCATAAATCAAAATTTATTTATTTTTAGATTAAATAATGCTTTGTTGTTGTTTTAAGGGAAGACGAGGGTGGATGACTGAAAAAATATCATATTCTTTCTTTTGTTATCAAATCAATCAATCGATCGTTATATTTCTTTCCTTTCCTCTTCGTTAATCATACGATTCAAGAAAAAAAAATAATAAGCAAACAACGCAGGAGCCACCATTTAAATTATTCTTTGCCTCCGGGTTAATTTTCTCCCCGTAGCATTCATTCATTCATTCACTCATTCATTCTAATATTCTATTGAATAATCGAAACAAAACAAAAAAATAAATAAATAAAATCTTGGATTAATTAAAATCTGCCTTTTCGTTATTCACTAATTAGTTTTTAGTCTCCGTGTTAATTAAAAGGATGGCTTCTACCTTTTTCCGTTTTCTAAACAAATTCATAACTAAAATTTGCTCTTTTCAATATACATCCACATTTTTTTTTAATGATGTTTTACTGCTGGTTGATGATTTACGGTGAACAGTTTTACTCTATCATTAGCTGCATATATAGAATCTTGTTTTAAATAATTAATACAAAAAGATGAAAAGATAAACCGACATGGGGATATAGTTAAAGAGGTGGATCCTTTGCTCTTATATCATATCATTTTAAATCGATGGTTTTAATATTTTCTTAATGCTAGTGGATGCAAAAAGCGCATTCCTTTGACTTTTGCATCCTGAAAAGATATAAGGATGATAGAACTGCAGAAATATGCAGGGTCGGATTGGGTGCTTATGGAAACTGCAGCAAAGACACTTATCTGGGGGAAATAATTTTTAGCAGAAAGTAGCTTAACAAATATATTAAGATAAAGATATTTTAATAAAATAGTAGGCAAAGTTTTGAAAGATAACATAAAGGAGATGTTGAGGAAGTATTAGGTTTCCGGTCAAAAATAACCCATTACTAGTTTTTTCGAGCTTTCGATAGTTTAATTAATCATCTTCAGGGCTATAATCTATCAAGTGTTTTACTACATTGCAAGCTAGCCACATTACAAACGGTTAATGGTTTAATCATTTGTTATGTGGCTAGCTTGCTATAACAACAAAACTAATTTTTTCTATGAACCTCATCTGATAAGCAATATTAAATTATTTATAAAAATTTTGTAAGAGCCCTAACTTCCGGCCCACTTTCACTAAATAAGCTATGATTAATGTGCCATAAGTGTTTTTATATTTAATCACTAGGGGTCGGCGCTTGAAGTGTTACCAATTAAAAATGCTGTAATTTTGTCAATTTTTATTTTTTTATTTAAAAACTTCAGTATATCGTATAACATTTCAAGAAAATATGTTATTTTTCGATGTAGCCACCTTTAGCGCGGATAATAACATCGTGTCTGTCCAAAAAGGCTTCACAAGCTGCACGAATGTGGTTTGATGGTATTTTGCTAAGGCGTTGACCGTCTGATATTTTTTAGTTTATACTTTGGCCTCAAGAATGGATCATATGGAAAAATCCATTGGGTTTAACTCTGGGGAATATGGTGGGTATTGTTGTGAAGAAATAAAGCTGGGAACTTTTTCTTGTAAAAAACGTTGGGTTTCACGGACTTTCTGGGATAGTGCCGAGTCTTGTTGAAACGTTCAATGGTTTCCATCGAATTGTTACCGTGTCCAAGATAACAAAGCATCGTTTAAATCTTTTCACGGTAGATGGTAACACTTCGAGCGCCGACCTCTACTATTAGTGTATTATAATTGTGAAAAAAACAATAAAAATATTTAAATAAAATTTTAAAAAAGCAATTATTCTCAATATCCCCTCACTACCTCTGAAAATTATATATCATATACATATTTATATTTGGTATATACAGGGTGTCCCGTATCACAACGATAAACCGTGAACAGGAAATAGGCCAGTTTATGACAGTCCAGACTCTAAAAAAAAAAATTTAACAAAAGTCTCATAGTTTTCGAGTTATAGGCATTTTTTAGACAATGCTAAAAGTCGCATACCCTGCTCTAAATATCAAGATGCTGTGGTTCAAAATTTACATATTTTATTATTCTAATTTTTGTTAAGCAATCCTAAATAATCCTGCTATTAACCAGAATTAAAAATAAAACCATAAGTATTACACTTTTGGAAAAAAAATATTTTTGCCGGACATTGTTTTAAAAAGTTTTCCCAGCTAACTTTGAATCATATTTAATTAAAAAAAGTCTAGTAAACTACCATGGTAAGTTATTTAAAAAAATGGCCCATTTTGTCGAGATTTCAAAATGGTACAGCACTTTGTACTACACTTTGTATTAATAGCATTATTAATAGCTATTATAGCATTAATGTCTATAATAGCCAAAGATTAGTTCAAGATGGAACATAATTGATTAAAAATTAAATAAAAAAAACACTATCAAAATATGATGATGACTTTTTTTAAATTAAAGATGATTCAAAGTTAGCTGAGGAAATTTTTTTAAAACAATGTCCGGCAAAAATATTTTTTTTTCCAAAAGTGTAATACTTATGGTTTTATTTTTAATTCTGGTCAATAGCAGGATTATTTAGAATTGCGTAACAAAAATTAGAATAATAAAATATGTAAATTTGTAGCCACAGCATCTTGATATTTAGGGCAGGGTAGCGATTTTTACCATTTTCAAAAAAATGCCTATAACTCGAAAAACTATGACTTTTGTTAAAAAAATTTTTACTTTATCCAATGCGAAGCATGGGAAAGTATTGTAATCGGTCTCGCGGCAAGCGCGACTTCAAAGGGTCCTCAGGTAAAGACTACGGAACCCATGGACTCAATTAAAGTCACAAATTGTAGTATTCAATTAGATTGAATTTTAGCACGTGACGGTTTTGCCAAAAATTACATGGGGTCTCGTCGAGAGGCCAAAAAGTGCCATTTTTTCATTTAGTGCGTGCGGGATGGATGGATGGATGTGTATGTATGTTATCGTTTTTTTCGCCCACGATTTTTTCCACACCGTTGCACTGATTGAAATGAAATTGAAAAACCTACCATTAGTTTAACAAAATGAAGCGCTTTTGGTGCATATCGGTCCATAAACATTAGTACTTTATTTCAGTACTTTTTTAGTTTTTTCAAGCTTGAGTTGTTTACCAAAAAAGAATTTAGTCTTTTTGATTTTAAGTCGATTCTTCCACGTTTTCAGTAGAGGTTGCCATTAATAGTCAAAAACATCAAAAATGGAATGCAATAAGGTTATTCCTCTAGTATTAGATAAGAATCGATCGTTATTTTTGATTTTAAGTCGATACCTCCATGTCTTCATCAATGGTTACCAATAATAATCGAACCGTCAAAAATCTAATGTAGAATGGTTATTCCTCGACTGTTAAATGAGAATCAATCGCTATTTTTGAATTTAAGTCAACATGAACTGCAAATAGCAAGTGATATCTGATTAATAATAAAGGAATAAACATATTAAAATTTCAAATGAATTTGGATAAAGTTTAGCAACGATCCGTTGCAGTTTATTTTAGATTCTAGACTGTCATAAACTGGCCTATCTCCTGTTCACGGTTTATCGTTGCTATACGGGACACCCTGTATATGCAGGTATATATTTATTTTCATCAGAGGGCAATCTCATTTTGATTTCTCCTTATGTTTCACAGATATAATAAAGAGAATGGAATAAATGAAGGGATGAAAATATTCTTAGCTAAATAAATTTAATATAGACTTTAATAAATGACATTATAGCTGGAGACAAAGCTGACGACAAAGGGGTGGAACCGGGTAGGAGGGGGTTGATAAAACAGCGCGTTAAGGTGTTGTCGCGAGGCGAATCAAGCGCGATTAATCTCCAAGATCGACGCCTTCTTTCCACCCCCTGCACCCCTCACCCCTTCTCCATGCTACCTCCCTCTTTCTCACTATTAATCAACTTTTATATTCCTTAAGATAAGAAAATCCCTTCTGTTCGTTATTATTAATACCCAGGCTGCTTTCTACTCTTTCTCTTATTGATTTTTGTTAGCCGCGCTTTATATTTTCCATAAATTAAACTCAGTTGATCATTTATTAACTTTTTTTTTTATTCGCGGATATTAATTTTTGAAAATTGCATAATATATCAAGAGATTGTGGTGAGAGATGAGCTGTAGCAGCGAGAAATATCAATTTTCAAGGGAGGGTTTTTTATTTTTTTCTAATTAGATTAACAGAACATTGGCAAATTTATGTCATCTCAAATGATATGTGACCGAACTAAATTTTGATTATAATGTGAACTTATAAATATTAGTATGATTAAATTAAAGAAGAAATACGACAAAGAGATCAATAAGTTACTTTAAAGGCTCAATCGCCTAAAACGCATGATTTTCAAATATACTCGTACAACTTAAACTAAAAATATAATCAATAATTTCTTATGTTAATTCTACATATTTAAAAATTATTTCATTATTTTTTTGAAAAGGAAAAATAATGATATAATTTTCTAAATATGAGGAATTAACATGAAAAATTATTGATTATATTTTTAACTTTCGCTTCTCAATTATTTTAACAAATAAAACTAATGTGTAGAGTTAATTTGTCTAGTACAGTAGGATTCGATATATCGTATCTTCAAGGGGACAAAGAATAAATACGATATATCGAGGACATAAATTAAAAATACGATATATCAAAAATTTTAATTTATTTTTATCTTTTTATAAATATTTATTTAAATACAGTAGTATGAGTTTTACATTATTTTTGATTGTACAGTAAATTAAAACTACATTAACATGTACATATTTTTATAAACATTATTTTTTTGGAAATATTGATCTATTTTTGTTTGCATTAAAATACTAATTAACGAGATTTTCTCAAAACACGACTCTAATTCGACGGAAAATAAGAATTATGAGACGTTTTGTTGATCTTGGAAAGGAAAAAAATATATTATGGGGACTAAAATGCATTGTTTTATATGAATTAACGAGATTTTTCCAAGGGACCAGCACATTTTACAATTTTCGGGATACAAAGTATCGGGATTTCACTGTATTATCACAACATCAATTCACAGTGAAATTGGAAATGTACTAATCAAACAAATGCATTCGCTAACTGCCGTTTATACCTATAAATTCTAAAGTTCTAGGAGCCTGATCTCCATATTTCCATATTTCTTATGACCTACAACCTACAATTATTCGAAACTCACATCAGACCTTTGATCTAACTCCTGATATTTTCCTATCACTTTGCCTTATATAATAATATTTATTTTTGACTTATAGAAGTTATTCATTGTTTTGCGTAAAAATAAACAAAAAATAAGAGAGTGAAGTGTTGGATTATAGTGAAACATTATATAAAATATGGGTAGGAGGAGTTTTAGCTGAGTTTCATGTGGAAATGAAAGATTTAAAAAGTTGTTATAAATCTCAATTTCGAGGTTGCTACACTTCAGGAGTACATAGTCCCTCCAGTTTATGCATTCCTGAAGATGGGTTAACAATCTGAAATATATTACTTTTTAAATCTTTCATTTCTGTGAAACTCAACAAAAACTCCCTTTACTTATAAAATAAAAAAATAGATATAGCCTTAGTGTGAATAATGTATCTGTGACCTATTGTTTAATTGTACAACATTGCAGCAGTTTCCAACTTTTTTATAAATGCGTACCTACCACTAAAAAGATCTTTTAAAATTTAATTTAGTCCCTTAAAAAAACAAAAAAAAAAACAAAAAAAACACATATATATTCATAGTTTTAAGTAAAAGTTCTCAGGGACTTGGGCTCCGGAAAAAATTGAAACAACAATGAGTTATTTATTATTAATTATTTGTGATACCGAAACACAGTTTACATATTAGATTCTAAGGAAAAGCTACATTCAGTAGATTATTCACTATATTGTTAAAATGTATAAGAACTTTTTTAAATCTTATTACTTAATTATATGAAAATTATTTTTTAAGGAAAGTTTTTTAATAAAAGTAAAAAAAAAAAAATATATAATTCAGATATTTCATTCTGCATACTTACTTAACGTAAAAATTATTTTATTATTTTGAAAAATAAGCTGACGTGTTCTGATGTGGCCATCCACTTGACTTTACCATACAGCCTGGCCCCCTCAGTTATATTTAATAAAATTATTTATAATCATGTAAGGGATGTAGTTTTTGCATTTTTAGACTCCTGGGGGCCCACTGATTATGTATAAAATTTGTTTGAGTTTGGTACAATAGCCTAGATTTTCATTTTTTGACCCCCCCCCCCATTTTGGGCTGTTAGTATTTGCATTTTTAGACTTGCTGGGGTCCAATTGATTATGTATACAAAATTTGGTTGAGTTTGCTCAAATGGCCTAGATTTTCAATTTTTAACCCCCCCCCTCCCCCACACACCCCTTAATTTTGGGTCGATATGCACCAAAATCTAATCAGCTCTTGTTCTCAATGGACCAAAACTACGAGTGAAATTTGGTTTCGATATTCAAACTTGTTTTTGAGCTAGCTCGTCCACAAAAATTTGGTAACGCAGACTAACTAACAACCAGACTAACTAACAGACATTTTGACATATCAATTATTATCTCAAAAAATATAATTTTTTCTATGTTCACTTATTAGAGCTTTTTTGTAGAGCGAAATGCCATGGTTTCGCTCATTTTTTTTTAATCAAAATAGTTTCAGCCGTTTTTTTGAGATATTTCGAAAAAAGAAGTAAAAAAACCACTTTTTTCATGCACAATTACAATACTTGAACATACCCTGTATGCTAAAGTAAAAAGAAATGACTAGTGGCATCCGATCAGGATCGAACCAATATTCTTTCGTTTGTCATTTTGTTTTTTCAAAATAAAATAATAATAAAACATTTCTTGAGATATGTGAGAATGAATTATCTAGAAATATTTAAATTAATTATTGGATTAAAATGGTCAATGTTATTCTATTTATATTAAAATAGGATGACTTTTAATTAGTATCATTAGATTTCAGTCCATACAAGTAATTCAATATGCATTTGTATAAAAAATGTTTCGACTCTCTAACACTCCCTGTCTATAGATATAAACGAGACTGTGAAAAGGAGACATAGGAACGCTAATTAAAACCATCATGTGTCATTGAATTAACAAAACATAAAAAAAAGGAAATGAACCTTAGGAAAAAATATCGGATGAATTTTAGAGGGTGACTTAAAAAAAAGTATATATTCTACTAATACATATATATACCCACTCACAAAAATCCAACCTTGTTACTTGGCTGATAACGAGATCTCACAAAAAAGATAGAGAGCCAATTACATGAGAGTAAAACTTGGAATTCTAAACTCAAGTGAGACGGATTCATAGAAGGGTAGTTGACGAAAGGGCTGGAATGAAAAGATGAAAAGAGAACGAAGATTTGGATAGGAAAGGTTGACTTTGTTTATTTTAAATTTAATAGTAGATTTGGCCTTGGTCTTTAAGTAATTTAGATCCTTTTCCATTTGCACTTACAATATAAATAATCATCCTAAAGTCTAATTAATTTACCTGAAATCTGAATGAATCTGTGTATAATTAATTCGATAAAAAATTGATACCTGGGCGCATGATTAAAACAATACTTTATTCTATAGAGCTTCTCTATTCTACGCTATAGATAAAGTAAAAATAATTTAATTAATATTAAACAAGACACAAGGCCACTGAATAATTTGATATCAGCCGTATTTAGAATTACCTATAAATCGATCATTAAATGCGTGACACTTTTTCGTATTCTTTGAAAAATAAAAAAATAATTGTGTAAGAAAATGTATTATCCAATGTAAAGTAAAAAATGTAAAATTAAGTTTTGAAATTTTTAAAGAAAAAATCCATCATTTTCCGCAATGATCAAATCAGCAACAAATCGTGATTTCGTTTTTCTTTATAATTTCCAGACTGGAAACTCTATTTTTGCCTTAATCTATCTATAAGTTCTACAACAAATATCATCAACTCTGATTATGAATATACAATAGAAAAACAACACTTATTTTCTCTGAAATTTTCAATATTTTTGTTTGAATATTTGGTATATACTTTAATTTTTTTAATATTTTAAATATCATTGTTAATATTTATTAACGCCTTGTATCAGTGGCGTGAGATCAATGGATGCTTTGGATGCGGCGCATCCATAAAATTTCAAACATTTAGAGTATTTTCATAAATATAAGGTCGACTTAAAATATTTTTAATATTGTAAATATCATTGTTAATATTTATTAAGGCCCGGTATCAGTTGTGTGAGATCAATGAATGCTGTGGATGCGGCGCATCCCTAAAATTTCAAACATTTAGAGTATTTTCATAAATATAAGGTCGACTTCAAAATTTGAGGAGGATCTTTAAATTTTTCAAATTATTATCAGTTGTTTTAAATATTTCTATAAAAAATATTTTTTGTTTTGATAAGTATATTGGTTCTCGAAATGAAATAAAAATTGTTGCATAGTATCAAGGAGCAATTAAAATTAATGATTTTTCCGAAAAGGCTCGCGGATAGAATGTTTGAACTCACTGCCTGGTATATATTCTAGTTCAAGCATGTCAAAGACAAGTCGAGACGAGTTTTAGTCGAATAAAAATTGTTCTCACTGAGGAACTATTAAAATAGAAATAATACAAAAAAAGAAATAAATAAAGACGATTAACTAGGAGTGCTAGAGACAAGTCATAGCTTGCTTATAGCAATAGAACTAGTAGAAATTTAAGATTTTCTTATAGGACAGGCTGATTCATTGTTGAAGATGGTCGATTTCCATCTCAGGGACCGTGGAGTTGAAGTCACAAGATGTAATTTCTGACTCCTACATCCTCACCCACTCAAAGCAGTATCCGTTTGAGGCGAAGGTCCTAAAATATATTTAAAAAAATCTAATGTTTTATTTTAAAAATAACGAAAATGATGCCGTATTCGATGAAATTTACAAAAATAATAAAAAAGCGAATATAAAAATAAATTTTCAAAAAATGAAGGTGCTCCAAAAAAGGACAGCATCCACTGGTTGAATAAAAATAATTTTTAAGAAAAAATAAAAACCGACTTCAAAAAATTAAATGCAACAAATAAAATACACTAAAAGGTATAAAATAATTATTATCTTATTTAGTTACAACTAAACGACGAAATATTAACATGAAATTACTTTTTGAAGTCGGTGCCAAACAAAACTATACCTATAAGCGAGCGTACCCGCAAAACGTACCAAGTAAGATCCGTCGAGTGCGATTCATAAAAAGGTATATATTTGGCACCAACTTCAAAAAGTAATTTCATGTTAATATTTCGTCGTTTAGTTGTAACTAAATAAGATAATAATTATTTTATACCTTTTAGTGTATTTCATTTTAACCGACTTCAAAAAAGGAGGAGTGTTCTCTGTTCGATTGAATTTTTTTTTTTTTTTTTTTTTTTTTTTTTTTTTTTTTTTTTTTTTTTTTTTGTGCCTATGTTACCTCATATCTCCGCCAATTGTCAACCGATTTTGAAAATTTTTTTTGCATTGGGTCCAGTCTAGCTTCCGATTAGTCCCATTTTTTTCGATTTTTTTTCCATAGGTATTGAGACCTTTTTTATTAGGTTTGTTTAGGCTTGTTTAGACCTAACCTCTTTGTTTATGAACCGATTTTCGATGATTCTTTTTTTATGCGCGAAAGGGGAGTGTCTTAGGGATGGTGTCACATTAATTTGGTCAAGTTCCGACGATACAATCACTATTAATAACATCACTAAAAAGAGAAAAATAAAAATAATTTTTAAGAAAAAAACAAAAACCGACTTCAAAAAATTAAATGCAACAAATATAAAAATACACTAAAAGGTACAAAATAATTATTATCTTATTTAGTTACAACTAAACGACGAAATATTAACACGAAATTACTTTTTAAAGTCGGTGCCAAACAAACTATACCTATAAGCGAGTCGCACCCGCCGGATCGTACTAAGTACGTTCCGTCGAGTGCGATTGCATAATAGGTATAGTTTGTTTGGCACCGACTTCAAAAAAGTAATTTCGTGTTAATATTTCGTCGTTTAGTTGTAACTAAATAAGATAATAATTATTTTATACCTTTTAGTGTATTTTTATATTTGTTGCATTTAATTTTTTGAAGTCGGTTTTTATTTTTTTCTTAAAAATTATTTTTATTTTTCTCTTTTTAGTGATGTTATTAATAGTGATCATATCATCAGAACTTGACCAAATTAATATGACACTATCCCTAAGACACCCCTCTCGGATAAAAAAAGAACCATCGAAATCGGTTCATAAACAAAGAGGTTAGGTCTAAACAAAACCTAATAAAAAAGGTCTAATACCTATGGAAAAAAATCGAAAAATAAAAATAATTTTTAAGAAAAAAATCGATACATCAAAAGGTATAAAAATACTATTATCTTATTTAGCTACAACTAAACGACGAAATATTACCATGAAATTACTTTTTGAAGTCGGTGCCAAACTAAACTATACCTATAAGCGAGCGTACCCGCCAAACGTACTGCGTAAGATCCGTCGAGTGCGATTCATAAAATGTATATGTTTGGCACCGACTTCAAAAAGTAATTTCATGTTAATATTTCGTCGTTTAGTTGTAACTAAATAAGATAATAATTATTTTATACCTTTTAGTGTATTTTTTATTTGTTGCATTTAATTTTTTTGAAGTCTGGTTTTTATTTTTTCTTAAAAATTATTTTTATTTTCCTCTTTTTAGTGATGTTATTAATAGTGATCATATCATCAGAACTTGACCAAATTAATATGACACCATCCCTCAAGATACCCTCTATTCGGATAAAAAAGAACCATCGAAATCGGTTCATAAACAAAGAGGTTAGGTCTAAACAAACCTAATAAAAAAGGTCTAATACCTATGAAAAAATCGAAAAATGGGACCAATCGGAAGCTAGACTGGACCCAATGCAAAAAAAATTTTCAAAATCGGTTGACAATTGGCGGAGATATGAGGTAACATAGGCACAAAAAAAAAAAAAAAATTCAGTCGAATAGAGAACCTCCTCCTTTTTTTGAAGTCGGTTAAAAATTGGGCTTCGGTGAATTTACTTCTAACAGATTTTTACCTTGACCATACATATGGCAGGTAGTTGTGATCGTGACATGAAAAAAAACTAGCAGAATAGAATTCTTTTTCGAATCTTTATTGGTCGCAAACTGTCCGACAGATGGAACGAGATGAAACTATTTGATTAAATGGATAAGCTAGGTCTTTCGCGCTAAGGCAGGCGCAATGCGTTAATATCAAAAAATTTATTTTAGTTAATATGATTGAAAATTCTGTATAACTGGTGTCAGGTTTTTAACCGACTTCAAAAAAGGAGGAGGTTCTCTATTCGATTGAATTTTTTTTTTTTTTTTTTTTTTTTTTGTGCCTATGTTACCTCATATCTCCGCCAATTGTCAACCGATTTTGAAAATTTTTTTTGCATTGGGTCCAGTCTAGCTTCCGATTGGTCCCATTTTTTTTTCGATTTTTTTTCATAGGTATTAGACCTTTTTTATTAGGTTTGTTTAGGTTTGTTTAGACCTAACCTCTTTTGTTTATGAACCGATTTCGATGGTTCTTTTTTTATCCGAAAGGGGGTGTCTTAGGATGGTGTCATATTAATTTGGTCAAGTTCTGATGATATAATCACTATTAATAACATCACTAAAAAGAGAAAAATAAAAATTTTTAAGAAAAAATAAAAAACCGACTTCAAAAATTAAGTGCAACAAATATAAAAATACACTAAAAGGTATAAAATAATTATTATCTTATTTAGTTACAACTAAACGACGAAATATTAACACGAAATTACTTTTTGAAGTTGGTGCCAAACATATACCTTTTATGAATCGCACTCGACGGATCTTACTTAGTACGTTTGGCGGGTACGCTCGCTTATAGGTATAGTTTGTTTGGCACCGACTTTTAAAAAGTAATTTCGTGTTAATATTTCGTCGTTTAGTTGTAACTAAATAAGATAATAATTATTTTATACCTTTTAGTGTATTTTTATATTTGTTGCACTTCATTTTTTATAATAGTTTAAATCTCTATCTATGCTTTGGTGAAGTTTGAATCCCACATTAGCGAGACAAATTTTTAAAAATAATTTTTTAAATGTATACATTTCTTAGATTCTTATGGAAAATTAAGATCTTGACACATTCTTTTGATTTATACTACTATTAGTTGAATAGATAAAGATAAAAAAAACTAAAAATTAGGTTTTTGAAACATGCAGGGTTATTTTTGGAATAAAATATATGATTGACCGACGAATTTACTTAGATATTTACTTTAAAAAATCACATAAATGTTATGTTTGGTTATAAACATTAACGGTATTAATATAACGCATTGCCAAATTATACAAGAGATATTATCAACTGATTTGAATAAATTAAACTAACTTTTGTATTTAATTATTTTTATTTCAAAACATTTACGGCTTTCATACTGTTTATTTTTTAATTCTATTATTTTTCATTTGTATTTTAACTTATTAAATATTAGATACTACACTTCTTTTGACTCTAATGGAGGAAAAGAACCTCCTTAAATCAATACAGGGTTCATAAAATGAAATTCAGGAGTGTCTTTAGTTTTCGATTTAAGCTAAACCTATGGGAGCTAAGAGAGTAAAAATTTAAATAACCAATAGAATTAATTGACCATCGTATAAAATATTTCACATTTTTACAAATAATGGGGTTGGGGGGGGGGTTAAGGATCAAAAAATGAAAATCTAAGCCCTTGCACCAAACTCAACCAAATTTCGTATACATAATCAGTGGGACCCCAGAAGTATAAACATGCAAAAACTAACCCGCCCCTACATGACTATATATATTTTTGGGTGCAGGTTGTATGGTGAAGTCAAGTGGATGGCCGCATCAGAACACGTCAGTTTATTTTAGTAACACCCTGTATATGTATATCGTGAGATGGAGGTCCACTAACTCATTTTGATGGTTGATTTGCCCCTCGGGTATAAAAATGTAAAAAATAATATTCAAAATAAATAAAAAAATAATAATACCGAAATAATGAATTGAAAAGAGTTAAAGCGTGATTTAATTATTGTACCTTCTAATTAAAACTAATATTTTTTAATTAAAATTCCCTGGACCAAATAATAATTAATGACTTCTAGAATAATTAATTTTTGATAAAAATATGGATATCTAAAAGTTCGCTTTAATTTTTTTTTATCGTTTGGAGATTCATCGAAATCGCCATTTATCTTTTTCTGCAAATTTTTCTTTTTTAATATAAATAAAATATTTATTTTCTTTTTTTTCTTTTTTAGAAAATCGAGTTCTTCTAGAGAAATGCTTTAAATCTTTAATCTAATTTGAATGAAAAACGGGAATTTATTCATTTGAGTGCCTGCAATTGACCAGTGGCAGACGCGACGCCTCGCCAGCCGTTCTTCCAAGGTAAAAAAAAGAACAAATCGTCCAAGCTCTAATTAATATCTAGAAAACATCGATATCTTAATTAGTATGTTATATGAATATGTCGATATCATATTATACTCAAAATAACCTTACTCTCAGAATAAAAACATTACCTTATTATATATTATTGAAAATGATTACATAAACTAGAACATGCAGTTAGAATGTAATGTTTGTTTGCAAAAAAATTTTACTTAAGTTACATATTTATATATAAATATATAAATATTTATCTATGGTTTTATAATTAAATATACAAATAAAAAAAAATCAAGAAGAAACAAAACATCTTTTCTTCAAAATTGTATTTCAATTAATTTATATATATTTTTACTATTTAAATTTTGGCCGACAAAAGAAGTGAATCAGTTGAAAACTTTGAGAAAATTGGAATTTTTTTTATAATTTTTTTATAATATGTCAGAAATCTAAATATTTATAATTATTAGTTTCAATGTTTCTGGTAAGTGTATTCAAAATCAAGTTTTACTACAATGACTATATAGGAAATTCAATGTTAAAATTTTCATTTGTCAATAGATTTTTCTCTATTAATTTTACTTTCAACTCCGACCCAAAACCTAAATCTCTTCTTATTTCCCACCAGCGGACTTCAGAGGTTGAACCTTTTCGGTGCAACTTCTTCTTGTATCAGTATCATTATATATATATATATATATATATATATATATATATATATATATATATATATATATATATATATATATATAGTATAAAACAAAAGTGTAAATACAAAATAAATTAAAAAATTAAAAACTACATCAAATTTATTGATATATTCTTGTGGAAATATTGAAAAAATATGAAAATAGTAATAACCAAAGAATTTTACGAATAAGATCTCATTTTAAAATTTCGAATTTCTCCAAATAAATTGACAAGTTCAGATGTGGCCATCCACTTGATTTTACCATCCACTTCTGATTGAGTTTGTTCTAAAGGCCTAGATTTTAATTTTTTGCCCCCCTCCATGTTGGGCTGTTTGTTTTTGCATTTTTAGTGTTCTGCGGGCCCACTGATTATTTATAAAATATTGGTTTAGTTTGCTCAAATCACCTAGATTTTATTTTTTAACCCCCTCTTCCCCACTCTAATTTTGGGGCCAGAAAAAAAATATTTTAGTTATTATAAGTACATTTTATAGTATATTTCATTTTTCTTTTTTTTTTTTTTTTTTTTTAGTTTGAAAATATTATAATTTTAAATTTTAACCCCTCCCCGCACTTAATTTTGGGTCGATATGCACCAAAATCTAATCAGCTCTTAATCTCAATGCACCAAAAGTACATAGTAAATTTGGTTTTGATATTCACATTAGTTTTTGAGCTAGCTCGTCCACAAAATTTAGTAACGCACGCAGAGTACTAACAGAATAACAGACTAACAGACATTTTGACAAAACAGTTATTATCTCAAAAAATATAATTTTTTCGATGTTGTCTTATTAGGGGTTTTGTGTAAAATCGAAATGCCATGGTTTCGCCCAATTTTTTTAATCAACATAGTTTAAGCCGGTTTTGAGATATTTCGGAAAAAAAAACACGATTACAATACTTGTCCATACCCTGTATGGTAAAGTAAAAATAGAGATAAAATCTTGAAATTTTTGGTATAAAGCAGTCGGTTTCAAAAATAATATTAAAAGGAGAAAACATTTTCAATAAATATTATTTGTTGGAAATAGTCTCTTATTTATTTCTGGACTGCCTTCATCCAATCCTGAGATATTATATATCAGTCCGTCTCCAAAAAATAAAACAAAAAAACTTATAGAATATATTAAAATGCGCTTTTTAAATCAATTTATTTTAATTAATAGTTATCTCTGATGAAATCACTAAATTCATTGTTGATGATCAAAGAATAAATTGAGTATTTCTTTTGGGAAAAGGTCACTGATAGAAGAATGCTTGGTCACGTTACCGAAAGACAACTGAAAAGAACTTGCAGCGAATAAAAAGACAGGTCTAGACAGGTTCTAGTTGAATAGAAATTATTCAAATTTTCTGTTATTCTAGAAATGCCCGTTAAGGCAGTGGTTTCCAACCAGGGAGGCGCAAGCTAGTGGCAAGGGAGGAACCAGAATTTTTCAATTAAAAATTAATTTTCATACCATAATAAAAACTTCATATCGTAACTTAAGAGTAAACATTCATTTAATGATTTTTTTTTTTAATTTTTATTCATACAATCTACATTTAATTTCTTTAAAAAAAAATAACAAAGTATGATATAGAGGGGGCTACTTTTTACCATAAAACGAACATTCTTGATGCGCAAGTTTTTTGAAAAATTCAAATCTTAAAGGTGCCAAACAATGAAAATCATCGAAAATCACGTTTTCCCCCTGTTTTATTACGATTTCTCCGTATCTACTCTGACTAGAAACTGAAATATGTATCTAGTTTATTTTTAAGCCTGAAAATTGTGATGAAACAGAATCAAAACGTGATTTTAGTTTTCCTTGATTCATCTCTTTAAACTTGAATCTTACTTAGAACGCCCAACAAGTTGACTGAGCTCCTATGGAGATTTAAATTCGGTCGAAAATTGTTTTCTGCTTTTTTTAGAAAGAGACTTCAATTTTTTTAGACTTAGTTAATAGTGTCCATTTAGACAGTTACTATATAATTATTTACTGGATTATAGCCAGTCAAATTTTATCTTGAGATAGACTTGAACTAGGCCTCCTTCACGACAAGCAGAATTGCTAGAACATACTCCCGGCTAATTCCGTCCCCTAAAAAAGACTTTCGAAAAAATATAATTTTCAAACTAATTTTTTTTTCTGACATTATTGCTTGTGTGTATGGATCGTAATATTCATGATATCTTGCGAACAGAAGACACTATAAATTTCACTTTCGTTTCAGAATATTATTGCGTCCAATGGTTAAGGGAATTCTATTTGAATTCCACCCCTTTTTTCTCAAATTGCAGAATAATCAACCCTCGAATTCTCTTTTTTTCTGATTATCCTTAAAAACCACTTCTTCGTGAAGGTAAATAATTTTCAAAAATAATTTTCTCTCTATGGCTTTAAGTGTGTGTCTGGATTCCGATAAGCCAAAAAGTAAAAAGTTTATTCTGGTGTCCAAATGCTTGTAGCTTTCAAGGTAGAATCTGATTAGATCTCTGCTTCTGTAGTTTCCCCGATCAAAAGTGCAAAATACAGTCGACTCTCGATAATTCGAGAAATCCAAGGACTACAAGAAAAAATTCAAATTATCGAGACTCGAATTATCAAGAAGTTTAAATTATCAAGAGGAAAGAAAAAATAATTCGAATTATTAAGAGTTTTTATTATATTTTTGAAAATATGTATGTATGAGGTTATATAAATTTTATATATAGTCTCAAGTAAAAAAGTAAAAATAATCAAAACGACAAAAAAGAACAAAAATATTACATATATATTAAGATGCAATAGATAATAACATACCTAATTAAAAATGGTTTTTTGCTAGGAAAAATTCGAATTATAAAGAGGGGAAGTGGCCTAGTTTGAATTATAGAACGTTCTCTCCCCTTCTTGTTACGAAAAGGATTTCGAGTTATCGAGCGTATATAAATATACAGCATTTTTTCGATTTACCGAAGTTAACAGCTGAAGAGTTCGGATTATCGAAAAATTCGAATTATCGAGGTTCGAATTATCAAGAGTCGATTGTATATCTTATTTTGAATGTTATGGAGAATTTCAGTCCGTCATGATAATATTATAGAATAAACAAACAAGTGCGTTTTTCAATTTCAAATTATTAAATGAATAAATTTATTTATTTTAAAGCCCACTGATTCTTTATTATAAATAAGTTCATAAAATTAATAAATAATAAAAAAATTTTAAGTTACAAAAACATTATTAAATCAGGAAGTCATTTTCAAAAAGTATATTATATAACTAGGGGTGGCCACGGACCTTAACTTTGGGAGCCGCAAATTTATAAATCTGTTTCAAACCGTGCCACATTGTTTGGAGATTAATAAATGGTTTATTAGATAAAAAGACACATTTTTTTATTTTATAAAATATAAATGAACTAACATTTATTTTTTTGCTCTACTTTACTTTACTTTACAAATTACAAATTAATATAATTTTTGTATTATTATATTTTTAATTTAATTACTATACAGAGTGAGGCATAAAGATCTACCACATTTTGAAGATATAAAAAATGAAAAAATTTAACTAGAAAAAACTAAATATATTTTGGAAAATTAAATAAATGAAATTTTTTTAAAATGTATTTGAAACATTATCAGACAAAAGGAGGGGTGGGGGGGGCAAAAAAAAAATTCACGCCCTTTTGACAAAACTCAACCAAATTTTGTATACATATTCTGTTGATCTCCAGAAGGCTAGAAGCAAAAACTAACCAAATTTTGTATACATAGTTTAGTCGAAAAGGGCTAGAATTTTTCATTTTTGACCCTCCCCCATTTTGGGTGGTTAGTTTTTGAATTTCTAGCCCTCTGGGGGTCCACAGAATATGTATACAAAATTTGGTTGATTGGGCTATAATTTTCATTTTTGACCATTCCCCCTCCCCCCCCAGCTTTGGGTGGTTAGTTTTTGCATTTCTGGCCTTCTGGGGGTCCACAGAATATGTATACAAAATTTATCTGAGTTTGGTCAAAGGGCTAGAATTTTCATTTTTGATCCCCCCTCCCATTTTGGGTGGTTAGTTTTTGCATTTCTAGCCCCCTTTTTTCTCTGATAATGTTTAAAACACATTAAAAAAAAATATTTTATGTTCTTTTCAAAAATATATTCAGTTTTTTTCTAGTTAAATTTTTTCATTTTTTTATACCTCTTCAAAATATTGTAGATCTTTATGCCCCACCCTGTACTTTTTAAAATCAGTATTATTCAAGATGGTTCAAGAGCCGCACGAGATTGAGCTGAAGATCCGCATGCGGCTCGCGAGCCACGTTGTGGCCACCTCTGTTATATAATATTTATAAATAACCAAGAATTGTTAAATATATTCCTAAGACAATAAACTACTTATTAACAATATTTTTAAATGTATTTCTTCAAATTTTGAATACCGCTGCATTCTTTTATTCTTCAAATATAGAACTTGTTTTATTAACTTTTAATGATAATTACTATTTAATAAGCTGACAGATTAATTTATTTATATATGTATATATAGATACATGTATATGTATATATATATTTATTTATTTCCCTAAACAGACACCTGCCAGGTCCACATTAAACCGCGCGGCCAAACAGAGATGAGAAGCGAGTAGGACTCAACAAATTATATTGTTATTAGAGTATAATTTCAAGACTAGTTAAATTAACCTCCACCCCTTGCCCGACATTGATGTCATTAAAATAATTACTTTATAATTAATTATAATTAACAAGATCCAATTAATATTCAGCGGGCTGTGTAAAACAATTCCACTCCGCTCGCCTTTCAGACATTCAATCCCTCATTTTTTTTTCTCATTTTCCTAATCAAATAATAAATTAAGTAGATTTTAATTCACTCCCCACGTGCGCTTTATAGAAGCAAAACACCTGACTTAATTATCTAGGGATATCATAAAAACATTGATATTTTTTTTACTAATACAATACAATAGAATTATTTAATATGTGAAACGAAAATTATCGATAATTATGTGCAGAAAAATATAATTAAAAATCTGTTTTCAAGTCTCGGTACACTCTTAGCAAATTTGGTTGGAGGTTTCATAAATTGCTAGGAGTAGGAACCTATAGTACCTACTTGAAATATTTAAATATAATAGGCAAATTAAATTGTAATCAAATGGTCCAGGCAGCCAGAAAAATTAAAAATATTTCCAGAGACGACGTTTCGATTTTGCATTCAAATTGTCCTCCAGACCTGAGTATATATACCATAAAAGTATGCCCTGAGGAGAATTTGAATATTAAATCGAAACGTCGCCTTTGGAGATACGTACCATTATTTTTTGTCTTCCTGAGGTGAGTCCTTTAATCGTATATAATTAAACTACAGTCACATTAATGTATAATTATTTCTTCATCAAAATATATTTTATGAAACACTTGATTGTTTATGTTCTTTCTGATGACAACGCGTAAAAATCTCAAAAGAATTATTAAAAAAAAAAAATGGTTTCTTCCATGTTGATACCGAAGTTTTTTTGAAGATAGAAAGCCGAAAAATCTTAACAGTTAAGTACCTTCTTGTTTTTTACTTAGAGAAAGTGGTGTAGGTTTTAGGTGAAACACGATATTAATTAATAAGGTAAAGTTTTACTGTGAAACTACACACCCTTTACCTTATTAATTACCTTCTTTTTTTAAAATATAAACATTTAGGAACTTTTAGCGACTTGAGTTATCTTAATAATTGGAATTTAGAAACATAAACATTAAAAACATGGTTAAAAGCAATTTTTCCTCCAAGTCCAGTCAAATTAGACGTTAAAAATGCAAAATGACTGAACTCAGTTATAGTGAATGGATTTAAATATTTTTTTTTGTTCAAAAAGTTTATCCATTAAAAATTGCCGCTAGTGATTTTTTACTTTATCAATGCGAAGCAGATAAATTATTAGAATCTGTCTCTCGCCAAGCGTGACTTCACAGGATCCTCAGATAAAGACTAAGGAACCCATAGTCTAAATCAAAATAAAAAATTGTAGTAGTTAATCAGGCTAAATTTTAGGACCTGACGGTTTTTCCAAAAATTTCATGGGGTCTATTCCAGAGTCCAAAAAGTGGAATTTTTTAATTTAGTCCGTGGGCAATCTCATTTGGCCACCATTTCATCGGCTTAGAGTGTAAAACTGCTTACTCCATTTTTTATCAAATATGACATATTAATACCGTTCGAAAGAAAAAGAGATGCAGCAAAAATATTATTTTGTATGTACTTTTATCTAATGAGATTATTATTTTTTCCAGTTCAGCCATTCAGATCACAAAATTTAATGTAAAGCTAAATAAATGAGCTTTAAAAATATATATATATAGGCTTAGCCATTAAAAAAACGACTTAGGGTTTGGGTCGATTTAGCTGAAGGCGAGTGTAGTTCAGTTTGCTATTTATTTGCTTGCTGTGTGGTTGAATTTATAAATTTATACATTTGCTATGTTCTTAAATAAAACGTATTCAAAGGTAATATGTATATGATTCGTCTTTTTTAATAATAATTTGCTTTGACAAAATTATTTTTATTTTAAAATCTTATTGTTACTGTGCCACCAAATTTTGTAATTATTATAAGTGGGCCGCATAAAAAAAAGGTTGAGAATCACTGCTCCAAGGCGACGATTTGTACTTGATATAGGAGTCACTCATAAAATGTATTAATTAAAAATGTTCAATTTAAAAAAATAATTTAAGTGAAATTAAGACTTTTAATTTTTCTCTAGTTATTTCATTTTCATGAAAAATGTAAAATAGAATAGTTCACTAAATGGAATTACAATAAATACATAATATATCGAAAAATATGACTATATGGATAGAAAAAATCGATTTTTTTTATAGATCCCTTTAATTAACAGCGTGTGTCGTTTTATTAATCGATTAATGTATTAGGCTGCTCTATCTTTCTAGTCTTTATTAATGAAATTAGAATAGCTCTCGTTATCGTTCTAATTGATCATCACATTCGTAAAATATTAATAGGAACGTGACGGTGTAGACAAAAAGAAGGTAACTTCAAATTATCTCTCTGTAATCAGTAATTATAACCTGTGAAGGGAGAGAGAAAAAACGGAAGTGTGCCGAGGGACAGGTGCACACGGCCCTTTTCTCAATCGAATGACTAGAGGAAAAAAGGGGTTTTAGTTGGTAATCGTTGAGAGAGGTAGCCTTTGAAGTAGCCCATCAACTCCTATTATCAAAGCAATCTTCAACCTGTTTTAGAATAAATTATAACGGAAATTATTGTTATTTAAATATACCCATAAGGGGAAAAAACGTTAGTTAAATACAGATGTATTTTAAAAAGACAATAAGAGAAAAACCAAAAGCAAGATATGGAAATAGATGTTAATTTTTAAAATGATTTCTCAAGAATATCTTATAGTCAATATCTAAACTCAAATTTTTATAAAATTAAAAATTCTGGGGTTTTTAGAGTGTGAAATCCGATCTTCGAAAATGATTTTTGAAGTACGAGCTTAAAAATATAATTAGATATAGTAATTAATATATTTTAAATAAAAAAATCAATTTATGGTACTCAAGGTAGAGGCAATTATAGATGAGAGGCACCTAAGGATGACACTCTCCAAAAAAAAAAATACGAAAATACTATTTTTTACTAGCTACAAGAAAATCGACTAAAATTAAAAAAAAATATATTTTTTATTTTTCTTAGAAAGTGTTATCCTTAGGTGCATGTCATCTATAGGTAAAGTGACTAGAACGTCCCACATCGAAAATGTTCCACAAAGTGTCCCACTTTGGATATATATATATATATTTTGTCTTTTGGATTAAAAAAAATTATATTTATTAATTATTTATACTTTTACAAAGTCGATGTTGGGATTTAGCGATACTTTGAGCTCGTCTTGAAAGACTGATCATGCTGATGTGGAATATAATTCTGTATTTAACTATATTACCCTCTAAAATCATATTTTTCACCTTTGCATTGGATAAAGTAAAAATGGGAAATTGCTTTTTTGCAGGGTTGTCATACTCTTAACTGATCTGCTAATTTAGTTGTCTAAATATCAGGAACCCCCATTATGCGAGTAGCTATTAAATTACGGGACTGTGCTTAGAAACGTTGAAGGCTATATTGCAAGTGAAATTTCTCCAATACTTGTGAGGAATTTTGTAACAATATATCACAAAATGATGGATTATTGAAAAAAGTTCATATTTCATCGAAAAAGTACAAGCGATTATATCTTTATTAGTTTTGTTGATGTTTTAATTTTATCTCTGACTCCTTTTATTCTATTATGGATTACAATACCATAGATAAATGTGAATAAAATAATTATATACATGCAGATTCATATCCCACTTTCCATTGGAAAACATCTGGTCACTTTATCTATAGGTGATTCCACGACTATACCATATTAATACAATGAAAAAAGAAAACAAATTTTGTAATTTTATTATTTTTTACCTTTAATAAAAAGATTGCTTAAGATGAATAAATTCAAATAAATCATTTTTATATGCAATCATGAATAAAAACGAAATGCGAAACAAGAAGAGTGGGTAAATTTTTCCTTTATTGACTCCTTTAAGTAAGTAATTGAATAATAATTATTTTTGTAAATATTTTATTTGAACAATTTATTTTAATATTAACCTTAGTGCAAAACTATTGTAAAAAATTCTTAGAGACAATTTAGGCCCTGGAGAAGGAAGGGAAATCCCCTAAAGTCGGTTTTTGATAGGTTTAAAATAACGTTCCAATGTTTATTTTTTAGGGCGCAATTTGTTCTTTTCATTATCCTGAGCTACCAAATTTAATTTTTATCATATTTTTAACATTTACGGTTGTACCTCCGGGCGTTTCTTAAAACCTTACATCAAATAATTAATGTGGCTGCACGCGAAAGATTCCAAGCTAGAACACTGAATATTAAATTCCCATTCGAATATAATTAAATTCCAATATTTCTAATAATACTATCTTTTTTACTACTAGTTTTTTAATCCATCTTTTTTCTTTTAACTAGCTTTCTTTCTTTAAAAATAAAAGCAGACTTTAATCGATTTAAAGCCATTTGTGTCTTTTCTATATATATATATATATATCAACTTAAAGGATATAAAATTCAAGATGAGCCGCAGATGGACGAGACTATCAACGAGGTTATCTCTCTCTCTACTTCAAACTAAATTATTCAAAATTAACCTAGATTGGGAAAAATTGCATCCAACATTGAAAAGTTTACCCCTTAAATTTCTTCTGTCAATTATTCATCGAGCTTTTAACCCAACATATAAAACAACATGGGGTAAATGGAGGGCTATCATTAAGAGTAGGATTCTACGGGAGGGGATAAAAACAAAAAATAAATAAATAAAAATATCAACTATTTAGGCATCCAAGAATTTACTAGATCCCTACCACCTCTCTTATATTTATATGGTTTTATTTTTATAAAACAACACATTAAGTAGATATGTACTGTAATCTTGGAAAAAAATAGTGTTACTAATACTTTACTAGTTTTCGAATGGCTAAAATTTATTCATTATTTTTGTTCTATAATTACACTTTGAGTTACATAACAATTGTTTATTGGAGACCAGTAATACTGACTCTATGCCAGGATCTTTTCCTAGTATTATTTTTATTTACTAATTGTACTAAATTAATTATAAAAAAATAAAAACCCTCCATTAAATTGATTACACATAATATTATAATATATTAAAAGTAATGGAAGGCAGCCCAGGGGTAGTGAGAAAAGAAAAAATTTAACATATCCAAATAAGCTGTAATTTATTGGAATCCTTCATCACTTCTCTTCAAACCGACGTCTCGGTGGATTCTTCCTCCTTCTTCAGGGTTTTCAAGGGGTCAATGAAGGAAACAAATAAAATGTTTCCCTCCTTCTCCACAAAAACTTTTTTCTTCCTTAGCAGAAGCATAAAAAATTGTTTTTCTATGCTTCTGCTAAGGAAGAAAAAAAGTTTTAAATACTGCTGTGGTGAGAGGAGAGAAGCATTTTATTTGTTTCCTTCATCGACCCCTTGAACCCTGAAGAAGAAGGGAAGAATCTTCCGAAACGTCGCTTTGAAGGGAAAGGATGAAGGATTTCAATAACTTACACCTTATTTGAATATGTGTTAATTTTTTCTTTCCTCACTACCCCTGGGCTGCCTTCCATTACTTTCAATTAAAAGTTCTACCAGTACTTCTCTCTCGAGAGAAAATTTCGTGCAACTAAATTATAATATATAGTTATCAGTGGCGGGCGGTGATTATTCAACCAGGGGATGCTCTCTGAAAAACTACCCTTCATTTTTAAAATGTTTATTTTATTCATATTTCGAATTTCATCTATAATAATAAGATAATATAATTTTTCGTTATTTTTCAAATTTAACATTAGATTTTTTTCAAATGATATTAAAGACAGAGTGAATAGTATTATAACTTCCCTTTGGCTACTTCTATTGATTATTTAATTTTTTGATAATTTAAAATAAACGATCAAAAGAGCTTACGTATCATAATCATATAACAAAAAATAAATAAACAAAGCAAAGCAAAATAAAATCAAAATAACTGAAGGTTTTCTACATTTTATTCGATCGCGACTCTAATGTAGGGAATTTTTGTCAAATATTGAATGAAAATAATATTTGAACTTATATATTTCTAACTTGAAATAATGATATTAAATAAATTTTAATTTTCTCATTAATATATCAAAGAATAATTCTTGTTGACGTATCAATTATTCTTTGATATATTAATGAGAAAATTAAAATTTATTTAAAATCAAAATAGATTTTAATATGACATGGTATAAAAGTACCCTAAAAGTTTTGAAATTTTAGGGATGCGTCGCATCCACAGCATCTGCCACTGATAGTTATATTGATAGTCTTAGCTGCATATTTTTTTTATAAAATTAAATACAAGAAGGCGCAAGGTGCGCACCAAGGATGAATATGTAGCCCCTTGAAAGACCCATGTAATAAAAAAGAGAGTGAGATAGTGATCAGACAAAGGATGCATTATCTACTTGTATCCTGCTTCATTTGCTTGATAAACATCCCTCCCAGCCATTTTATTTAGTATTTCATTATAAAATTAATAAATATAAAGTTTATTTACTTACGAGTTATAAAGTAATATGAGGGTAACATCCTGAATGCCGATCTAGCCACTTCGTAAAACAGCCAGATTTTTTTCTAAAATAGTCCTGCTGTTTAAAAAAACTAACTAACAGTGAATCAAACCTCACTTTTCAAATTGTCTTAAAATGATACCTGTTTTGAAATACTCTACTTATGGCAACCCCTTTATAAAAATACGACTCTTTTACAATAGTCTCTTCATAAAAATAAATGATAGATTTTATTAAGGGAGAATGTGAAACCAACCTAGTATTTTACATTTTAAATTGTAAAAGTTTCTAAAAAAATTTCAAAAATTTTCTTTACTTTATATATTAAATGATAGAGGCGCATCAACATAAGTTTCTTTATAGATGGATCTTTAGATTATGAACTTTTAAAAGAGTAGTCTTTTAAAATTGTTTTTCTCTTTTAATATAAAACTAATTCTTTAAAATCTTCACGAACTTTTGCCAAGTGATAAAAATTTTATGTCAAATCGCTCATTATTAAACCTCAGAATGATTACTGTGCAGATGATAATTTTGACATTTTTCAAATCAGAAGTTGTATTTTTGCCCTTGCAGAGTTGTAGACGCTTTTAAAAACAATTCAAAGAGGGTGGCCTCTGTTTGATGCAAATATATACCTATATGGTAGGTACACGCATATTCGCATATACTTACACATTAGGGTGGAGCGAATAAATTAACATTTTAGTTTTTGTAGTAATAGCTACAAAAACTGTAACTGTTATCTGGTTGTTGTTACATAAAATTTGAGTAATTTTAGTCAGCATCTTTAGGACTCTACCAAGCTTTTAAGTTACAAAAATTACACTGCTATGCAAAAAAAATCAATAACTGACACTATTCCTTGTGATTTCTATGTAAAATGACCTCCTGAATCTGAATATGACTTCCGTTTTCCCCCATCACCCACCATTTTCTGGGACCGCCCCCTCCCCCCTATGTTTATCACTTTTCGATAATTTTATGGCCATGAATTTGATTTGGATAGGGGAAAAGAATTATTATAACTGCTTCATCTTATAGAGCTTACTGTTGCTTTTGAGAATAAAGATAATGTTTAAAAAACTTTGTATATAATTTTGTTAAATTTTGGGACTGATAATGACCATATTTATAAATGTGTAAATAATTGTAATATAAATAAAAAAAAAAAAACAACAACTATACCGATATGCGCAACGATATTCTGCGCATCCAATGATTGGTGAGGTCATGTTATACATTCATTCATTTATATATATCTCATTAACATATTGATCATCAATTGCTTTTTACTTTATTTCTATTCGAGATGAAAATTTTTTATAATGTTTTTTTGGCATTGTCAAAGGAGACAAAAAGTAATTATGATTTGAACTACTTTCATTGACTTTTTGTTGTAAGTAGATTCATGATTATTATTTTTGTTTTGTATATATTATTTTGTTTTATATTATGAAAGACATGTGAAAATCCCAATACTAATTATTGTTCGTCTTCCCCTCAATTATATAGACCCTGAAGAAGGAGAGAATAAATCTCCGAAACGTCGGTTTAACAAATAAATGTAAAATAATAAAATAATGTTTAAATCAGTAATTTTGTTTATTAAGTATATATCTACAGAAAATCAAGGTAACTCCTAAATTATAATTGCCGGTAGAGCCCTGAAGACGTAATTTTTATGAAAATACAAAAACTGTATATTTAATAGCCACTTGATACACAACTTTCTTTCACTATTACAGATTGCAAATCCAAAAATTAAAAAATCCCTTTATATTTCGCTCCACCCTAATACATATGGATATAAAGAAAGAAATTAATACTCGAATAATTAATCCTAAGTAAATACCTACATATAATCCATTTAATATTTTTCATTTTCGTTGAAACAAGTATTTTTCCCTCAAGGTTTTCAAGTTTTGATGTTGTTTGTGGTTTTATTCAGTGGCGAGACGATGTTTTTCTTTGTTGTTGTTTTTGCTTTTGGTTCCAATGGTTTATTTTGGTAGAGGCGTTTTGACAAGTGCAAAGTTGTCCTTTTTCTTTCTGTATAACCGGTTGTTGCTCTTTTGGTAAAAGTGGTTGTAGAGTTTCAGTTGAAATCACTTGGATTAATGTTTTATGTGAAAATCTTCATCATAATTTATTTTTCTAATTTAGGCGTCGTTTTCAAAAGTTATTGAACTCATAGCATCATTATCTTAAGTCCTAAGACTAACTAGATTGATGCAACTAATACTCAGCTTCATTTGACTCTGTCATATGACGTTTCTTTACTTTTTTAAGACCATTAACCCAAGTGAAGGAAAATTCTTTGTAACTTAATCAGTGCTTCACACTTTACCTTCTAGGAATATTTTTGATTTTTCAGCGTACGATTATTATACTTCCCATTAAATTAAAACTGAGCAAATTCAACTCATAGGGAACTCGGTGTTGGTTTATAGTGAAACATTATTGAAATTATATTAGTTTATTATTATTCTCCTTGTGAAACACTACCAACTCCAACCTAATATAATTTCAACTATAACCGTAAGACAATACCTCAAAAATCCTAGATTTTAGTACAGTTCTGTGATTGAAAAGTGTATTTTTTAAAAATCTTTTTTTTTTTATTTTCTATTTTTTCCTATCTCACCTTCTAAAATAATCCTCTAGATCTCCCAGTGGATCAACGTGGGAAGTCAAATTAATAACTTAATCACATGAATAGACAACTTATGTTATAATTGTAAAGATATATTTTTCCGAGAGTTGTTGATTTAAAAGGAGAAATCAATATATACAATTTATTTGTTAGAGACTATAGTTTCGAATGTTTTACCTTCATCATTAGTCTTTTTATTTATAAATATTCTATCTTTTATTTCTCAAGGGTTCAAATACCCCATGGATGTAAGGTTAAATTCGTTTTGTTATGTTAGTAAGCGAGTACCCTAATAAATTCATTTGTAGAATATTTTTAATTACAAAGACTGATATGAAGGTCAAACTTTCAAAACTATAGTCTCTAAAAAATAAACTATGTATATAAATACACAAAACCTTAATTTTATATACCTAGGTATGTTTATTTGCACCAAGCAAAAGACAAATTCACTGATTTCTTTTAATGAAATTCTTTGCGTATAGCTTATACTTAACTGTTGAATTCGCAGTGAAATGCCAATACAAAAACTAACATTTTTTATCTTGAGCATTATTTCTAAAAATATTCAGTATATTGATGTCGTCTGACTTTTTGTGTATGTTTTCAGACAAAACACTTTAACTTATAACAACGCTTTAAGTTTATAACAACACAACCACGACCCATGCATGATTAAATTTACCAACTTTGACGATTAGAGATTTATTGTTTTTATTCTTATTTATTTTCAATTTAGTTAAAAAGAACAGTTATGATATTATTTTTTAAAGTTTTCACATTTTGCAATGGAATTTTTATCGCCTAAAGGCCTTTTTCTGAATTAAATATATTTTTAATTGAGTCTGGATATTAAAAAACTCCTATTGAATATTTACATAGAAAGGAACAAGTTTAATATCGCAAAATAGTAATAAACATTTATCCAGGGTAAATTTTGCCCCAAGGGAACTCGGTATTTTCTATTCAGATCCAGACATTTTTTTTGTAAACTAAACTTTTTACAGTAAACAAGGGCCAAAAGCATCACTACCAAATACTGTAGCGACAAGCCTGAAAATGTCTTGCATGCATTAGATACAAAAATAAAAGAGAATACCTAAGCATTACTATAAATTATATAGGGGATTTGGTCTTGTCTCGATTATTTGATTCCGAAGCATAGTATATAATTGATTATGCTCTTTCCCATCTTCATAAGCACTACTTAGGAATGTTTTATAATTTAATGATATTGATATAAGAAAAAGTTTCATCAAAAATGTACGTCCAGCTGTGGACTGTTGTATCGCGAAAAGAAGAAGAAATTTGAGGGATTGGATCGGAGTTGAAGGTATCTGTGGATACGGGTGTTGAAAGACTGAAGTTTATATATATGTTACAGTAAAAACCAGTTTTTAGTAAGAACGGGTTCTTACTAGTTAAAACTAGTATCATTGAAAACCTTTGTGGCAACTAGAGTTTACTGATGTTGATTGAGTTTGGTTTAAAAGTCTAGAATCTTCTTTTTGACATTCTGCCTTATGCCTGGATGCTTATTTTCAAAAAATTTTAAAAGAAATTGTCAAAAATTAGGAGGCAAACTTGTAGAGGATATAATTTTTGACATTTACGTTTAAAATTTTTTGAAAATAAACACCCAAAATAAGGCGGAAGGTCAAAAATGAAGATTCTAGACCTTTGAACAAAACTCAACCAACATTACTAAACTCTAGTTGCCAAATATTCAGTGAAACGCGTTTTAACTACTAATAACCTGTTCTTACTAAAAACGGGATTTTACTGCAACATACATATATATAGCCAGGAAGACGGACGGGGGAAGCGAATTCCAGTCTCTAGAAGTCATAAACAAATTGGCGAATGGGTTTGTTTGGTTAGTATCGAATTTGATGTAATTGCACCTTCTCGAATCATCAAAACATAAGATGATCATCATTTAGATAATAATTTTTTGGTAAAGTGTTTACAAGGATGCCACGGGCCTTCACCTGTATTTGGTAAGGCGAATTAATTTTTGTCAGGGGTGAAAACGGATTCGATTCCGAGCCAACGTGATGAAAAGTTCTAATCACTATTTTTATTTAATTACATGGGTACAAAAATTAATTAAATTAAACTTACGAACGACAGGTAATAAGAATTAATAAACTAAAGGGTGTAGTTTCACAGTGAATGAAATAAAACTCAAATAGGTTTATACAAACTCAATATATTTCGGACTAATAATCCGAAATATATTGAGTTTGCATAAACCTCTTTTAGTTTATTTCATTCACTGTGAAACTACACACCCTTTACTTTATTAATTAATATCATGTTTCACCTAAAACCTACACTACTTTCTCTAAGTAAAAAGTATAGTAATAAGAATATTAAAATAATTATCAATTAATAAATTCGCTGAAATGTTCCTTCAAATATTTTTTGTCACTTAATATAAATAAACGGCGCAATTTTCAACACCTTTTGCATCTTAGCCTGGATCTACTTTATTGCTCATTATGTATATATAATAAAAAGAAAGATTCAGAAGATGAAAGTATAAATGATTAATAAGTTTTTTAAACAGCTACCAAAAATAGCCTCAAAGTGCAGATCATTTTGGTGTCGTAATGGAGGACGCTCTTTCTATATAAATATTTTATCAACTGCTAAAAAAAAAGAAGTAATTTTTCTTCGAATATTCAATTAATTTTGTTTGACCCGTACGAGAGGAGGTCTCTATTTGCCCAGACGAACAACCTAACTTGAGTCCCTCAGGACTCTTCTGGTCTCCGACTCCTACCCCTCGTGCATTTTTCCCGCTCAATGCACCACAAACCATCCGCCATCTTTTATATTTCTAGCCGTTGCTGTCTTCTTTTTTCTTCTTCACCTTCTTTCGCCCTTTTGCCCTTCATCCTTAGTTCGAAAAAGAGAGAGGGAGTGAAGTAATTTCACGCAACATTTCCATCCCCCTGAAGATTTTTCTCCAACACCTCTCGCCCTTTTCTATCCCGTCATAGCCCATTCTACTATTAGTGGGCCAAACACTTTGCGGTCATGACAATCATCTTATTCTTCTTCCGGTCTCTATCTCTCTCTCTTTTCCTCTTTGCATAAACTTCACCTTGTTAACTTTTTTAAATGAGACGAAATTTTCAATTCATGTAAATTTCCAACTATCATCAATTTTTATTTATCTTTTTTTCATAAAACTTTTTGAGAGAATGAAACTTATACTACGTAAAATTACGAGAACTTAAAGTAATGGATAGCAAATAAATATATATATATATGAGCGTCCGTTGACGAAGGCGAACAGGAAATTTATTCTGTCTTAAGGTAGTTCTTTTACAAATGTAAAAGTTCAAGAAGTCTTCGAAACTTCAGATACCTTCGACCCCTGCCCAGCCCATAAAATTCTTTCTTCTTCTTTTCACGATGGAAGGGCCAACCCAGGCCTTTAGGGGTTGCACCTTTTTGGTGTAACTCCTTCTCTCATCATTTTCATAAAAAAAAAGATAGTAGAGTAGAATTCGATTTAGAAAAAAAAGTTATTTCCATCTAAAGCAGTGGTTCCCAACCTGTGGTCCGTAAGAACTAAAATATGGTCCGCGAAAGATTTCAAACTTTGAATCAACACGCGCTGATGCATAACAAATAGCGAGAGTAGGATATTCTCTCGAGGTGGTCCGATTGTCACCAAGTCAGAATTTGATGAGGGATTCCATGGAAATCGAGGAAAATCATCAAATTTAATTTTAAAACCCACAAATACCTAGTGCATTTCGAATATAAATATATAATAAAGAAGTCGGTTAAAAGTTAGGAAATATAATTTTAAAACCTACAAATAGTTAATTTCAAATGAAAATATATGTACAAATTCAGATATAAATTGAAGAACCAATCGACTTGATTGGGGAATAATGGAATTGAAATAATTATCGGAAAAGAGGTTTTTTTATCTAATTAGATTTTTCCTCTTATTAAAAACAAGGACTAAAGATGAATAAGGACACTCGATGGTGGAGAAGTAATCTCCGGAATCGAAGGCAAAAATACAATGTATACATTAATTAATGTAAAATAATTGGTTTAATAAAATTTAAAAAAAAAAAAAAAAGAAGTTGCAGATTTGAGAGGTATTGAAAATTTTTCCCCGTTATATCGACTTGATTGGTGAATCGAACTGGAACTGAAATAAGTTGTTAGAACAAGAGTTTTTAAAGGTAAGTATGAATTGTCGCTTAGTAAAGCCCAAGTACTACAGATGAATAAGGAAACTCGATGGAAAGAATGTAATATTCGAATCGTAGTATGAATACAATGTATACATCTAGTAATGTAAAATAATTGGTATAAATAAAAATTTCTTATAAAAAAGAAGTTGCAGAGATTTCGGAGGGATATGATGAAATGAAAAATGAAAACCAATCGACTTGATTGGGGAATAATGGAATTGAAATAATTATCGGAAAAGAGGTTTTTTTATCTAATTAGATTTTTCCTCTTATTAAAAACAAGGACTAAAGATGAATAAGGACACTCGATGGTGGAGAAGTAATCTCCGGAATCGAAGCAAAAATACAATGTATACATTAATTAATGTAAAATAATTGGTTTAATAAAATTTATAAAAAAAAAAAAAAAAGAAGTTGCAGAGTGGAAGAAGAAACGAGCCAATCGACTTGATTGGGGAATAATGGAATTGAAATAATTATCGGAAAAGAGGTTTTTTTATCTAATTAGATTTTTCCTCTTATTAAAAACAAGGACTAAAGATGAATAAGGACACTCGATGGTGGAGAAGTAATCTCCGGAATCGAAGCAAAAATACAATGTATACATTAATTAATGTAAAATAATTGGTTTAATAAAATTTATAAAAAAAAAAAAAAAAGAAGTTGCAGAAGAAATCCAAGAACAACTTATTGAATTACAAAATGATAGTAACTGTAAGGACGCATTTGAATCTGATTCATTAGAGCAGTTTTGGTGTAAAAAGCAATTTCATACACTAAAATTCGAGAAATCGCTTTGCGTTATCTTATGCTTTTCTCAACAACTTATCTATGCGAACAAGGATTTTCTGCTTTACTAATAATTAAAAACAAGTCTAGGAATCGATTGAAAGTAAGTGGTGATATGCGTGTAGCTTTGAGCAAAAATATCACCCCAAGAATTCAAGAACTTGTACATAACATGCAACCTCAAAAATCTCATTGATGCAAACTGAATTATTTACTAAAAATTATATGTTTTCAATAACTATAACACTGTTAATTAATGTTACTTTTGAATTTTATGATTATGTTAAACGTTTCGATTAAAGATTATTTTTAGATTGTTAGAGTTTATTTTTTAACCTTGTGGTCCCTGCTAATAATAATGAAATTAAAATGGTCCCTGGTCAAAAAAAGGTTGGGAACCGCTGATCTAAAGTAAGATGTTAGAATAATTTTTATTAGATGGCTCAATTTAGATAATTCTGTCATATTTGATGATAAACAAGAATGAATATTAAAATACACTCATAGATGTAAAAAAGTTAAAATAAAATTTAGTTCTTTTTTATCAATTATGTTTAAATACTTGCAAAATGATTAATTCTATTTGTGAGACTTAAAAAGACGCTGGCATTAATTTGACACTTCCACTAGACCGGTGTAAGATGCCGCTTCAAAATAAGAAATCTTGACGCGCATACTAAAACGATCATATCAAAAAGCATAAGTTAGTGAAGCTGCTTTTGACACTGCTCTAAACGCTGTAAGAAAATCGTACCTGAATTCACTTTATTAACTTCACTGCTATGTATGTATGGCTGTGAATTGTAGCTCATAAAGTTAATGAGATACAAACTTGAAATTTACAAGTTATTTATAATACGTATTTATTTTCCCTGAATTCAAAAATCTTATTGAAATTTTAATCAAATGAATATTTTAGGAAGGGTCGAATTTTTTTTGGTAAAATATTATCATGAAATGTGAGGTATCCCTGTAAATTTATTTTTAAATATTATATGATTAATATTCTTAAATTTATTATGTTTTAAAACAGTGTTTCTCAACCTTTTTTGGTAGTCGACACACTAAAAATATATGAAATCATTTGCCGCACACCAAAATATAAAAAGTAAAAGTTGTAAGATACAAAAAAAAATGAAGTAATTACAAAAACTATTTTAAAGTTACAAAACCTATGCAATTTTAATTATTTGTCATAAAGGCTCGCGACACATTTGACAATCTCTCGAGGCACACAAATTGAGAAACACTGGCTTAGAGAGCCCAAAATCTAAACTGTTCTCCGCATTGAAAATATAAAAATTTTGCTACAGAACAAACTTTCTAAGACAATTTCTATTTATAAATTTAATTTTTCTATTGATTGAATGATGAAAATGATGAAAAAAGTAAAGCTTTTTCACGATCCAGTAAAGTTCGCCAATAAGAACAAGTATTTTTGTTTCACATTATTGTCTGAATTTTATTGAAGTTCAATAAAATATTTTCTCTCTCAATAACGAGTATAATTTTGATCCAAGAGCAAAGGCCATTCCTAGAATAATAGAAATTAAAAATTGAATCTTTAATAACTTGTATTTTGTTCCTTGCATTTCCTTCGCTATAAAGGAAGAAGTTAGATAATTCTATCCACACCCTTTTTAGTTATTTTCCTCGATCGGATTCTAATGAATCCCCCCCCCCCCCGCACATTTATTAATTAAGATAAAAAGTGAAAAATTTTCCAAGACTCGGGTCGCTAGATAGCAATTAATAATAAGCTTAAATATATTTTTGATACAATTTGATGGCTGTATATGTATATAATTAAGTAATGGAGAGGGATTCAGCCAATGGGTAGCCTCTGCTGAATAAAAAACTCCCAATTATAGAGTAATCGCCTTCGGCTTTAATTAAATAATGCCATCATCAGTTCCTAAGAGTTGATGAGTCCTTGAAGAAGAGCGCCATATTTGTGTATAAGGTGTCCGAGCATGATGATATTCCTCAATGGTTATAAAGTTGATACAATTTTTAGGAACTGATGATGGCATTATTTAATTAAAGCCGAAACGTTTTCTATAATTGGGGGTTGTTTATTCAGCAGAGGCTACTCCATTGGCTGAATCCCTCTCCATTACTTAATTATTAAATATATTTTGTTTATTTATGCCTATATTATGACTTCGCATTAAAATCTCAATAAAATTTTTTCTTTTTTCATTTTTGAACCGGAACTTTTAAAACTAGATCAGTTTCTCAACCTTTTTTTGGTTGACACTCTAAAAATATCTGGAATCATTTTTGCGGCACACCTGAATATAAAAAATGTAAAAGTTCTATAATACAGGGGAAAAAATTGAAGTAATTTCAAATACTATTTAAAAGTTACAAAACCCATGTAATTTTAATTATTTGTCAAAAAGCCCCACCGCACAGAAGAGACAAACTGCTTTAAAATGACGGTGTGTGACCTTATGAACAGAAAAATAAAACAAATTTGATAACTCAAGTATTTTGAACGATATATTCATTTTTCTGATGCCTGCTTGTCGGCCTCTGGACGAACCGGAGTATTAAATTCATGAGGCGACTTGTCATTCAGCTAGTAATATATCTACTCTTATTAAACGAGCAAAAATTTTATATTTATTTATATTATATATTTGTATCTTGGTTCTATTTTGAAAACGGCCCTACCGATTTTGATGAAACAAAATCTATTAACAAGTTTTGAGGATGAGAAAACGATCTGGCTAGGTCTGGACCTCATCAAAATTCATCTTAATTGATTTTTTCTTAATTAAAGTAATTATTGATAGATGAAAATCTCAATAAAAAAAATTGATTTGACGCATGTCAGATTAGAACCAGAGACCTCTTGCATCAGAGGCATAGACTTAACCAGTAGACCATAGAACAATTTTAAAAATCTTTGCTTTTTACTTTTACTAAAATGAATATTTTTGAATTAGACTTTATTATAAGTGTGGAAATAATTGAATATATTATATATAGCTATGTATTTTATAAATAGAATTTATTGAATAAATTTGAAATATGTATAATTGAATTAAGCTGAAAGAAAGACAACAATTAATATACTATATATATTTGTATTTTTTTTTAATTTGAAAACGGTTCTCAAATAAAAATCGACATTTTTATCAGAATTTTAAATTAAAAATAATATTAAAATAAAGCTTTTAACTGAAGAAAAAGTTACCGAGCATCGCTCGGTGCCTCCAGGTTCTATATATTATATTAGTTACGGAACCCTCAGTTCGACTCACATTTGGCCGACTTACTCTCACATCTTTTACTTATTAAGCCTTCAGTCTTTCTAGTAAAAAATATACATGAAAAACAGGTGTTCCATATATCATTTCATTTATTTTGAACGGTTCATTGTATTTTTTTATTAATTTATTTATTTTATAATCGTTTTTATTTAATTGTGTATTTGTTCCCTTTCCCTTAAAATTTTATTACGATAACAATTATTTAACTTCAATTTGATTTGCGATGAAAAATGAATTTTTAGATAACGCGAGAAGAATTTTATACGTTCGTTGTTTTAAATTTAATCCAATTTATTATGAGAAAAGATTCAGAACAAGAGAGAAATGGAAAGGGAAAAAAGGGCTGAGATGAAAAATAATAGACAGAGATTTATTTTTTTTCCTTCTCTCGATGTATACATCAATCATTCTTTCTTAGATATATCCATCGATGAAATAAGAAGACAAATTGATCTGTTCTGTGCTTTAATATATGATAGATCTTAAAAATATTAATACAATAAGATCTCGTTTAGCAAGTGAAATTTGTACTGACTGATTTCTGTTCATAGCCGATATAGTTGCTGAGAAAGGCTTTTGAACTGGCAAAACGGATTAAGATCCCCAATATACCAGCAATAAACAAATTGTACCATACAACATGGTCGTACCCAGCCGGGGAGGGGGTTCGGCTTTTAATCCCCCCCCCACACAGAAATGTTGAGCTAAACATCGAAATTTTTCAGGATATAAATAAAACGTTCAATAAAAAATTATTGACAATAATACTCTGATAAAAAAAGCAATCTAGCCAACAAGGATGTCATGTCTCCTACTCCTGGGAGAATATCCATACTCCTTATCACCCAGTGAGTAGCTAACCCCCCTCCTCCTCGAAAATTAACTATTCCCCCCAGAAATTTGGTAACCCCAGCACGTACTAACTAACAGACATTTTGACAAAACAGTTAATATCTCGAAAAATAAATTTTTTCGATGTTCACTTATTCTGGCTTTTTTGTAGACCGAAACGCCATAGTTTCATCCAATTTTTATAATCAAAATAATTTCAGCGGTTTTTTAGATATTTCGAAAAAACGAAGCAAAATAACAACACTTTTTTCATTCACGATTACAATACTTGACCATACCCTGTATGGTAAAAATTTTATTAAAAACAAAAAATATAACTAATAAAAATAAATTCATAGTCTATAATTATTTAATTAAAAAAATGTATTCGATAAATAAATTGTTTTCTTCCTTTGAAAAGAATCTACCGAAATTTCGAAAAAATAATTCCCTTATTTCAGTGAAAATATTTTAAAAACAATTAAAGATACAAATAAAAAAGAATAAATTCTCTGAATTAAACTGCAATTGGGGTAGAATGTCTCTCCCTGGTATAGAAAGAAAACGGATCGAAATATAAGTTTGGGCACTTTTATAATAATCCCGGATACATGATGAAATATGTTCATATCCATTGGAGACATTGTAACAAGTTCAAACACGAAATAAAGAATTTTCTATTATTATCAATAGCGTCTACATCTCCTTAACAGAAGCTAACTAGCTGACTATGGCCTTGCCATACAACAGAGAGACCATAATTTAGGGAAAAATTTATTTTTTTCTAAATAAAATCATTAAATATAAAGTTTTTGGGCCGAGAGTAGCAGAATTTTTATATATTGAAGAGACAATAAAAGATGTGTCTTCTGCTGGAATTATAAATTTTATTTATTTATAACGAGACTATAGTTTCGAGGGCTTTGCCCTCTTCATCAGTCTATTACGATGGATTCATAGGAATTAATTTATGGATTCATAAATTAATTCCTGTGAATAATTCCTGGGAATCCATTGGAATGGACTGATGAAGAGGAAAGCCCTCAAAACTATAGTCTCGTTATAAATAAATAAAATTTATAATTCCAGCAGAAGACACACTCTTATTGTCTCCTTCAATAAAATCATTCATCATCAACGAGATCCTTTTCGCAAACATCTCGGAATTAAAAACCAATAAAATGAAAAATAAATAAAAAATTAAAATTAAATAAATAAACAGGACACCAGTATTTTCTGATAAAATTTTTTCTACTTTTAAAAGGAGAAATAAATGAGGTTGTTTTATGCTTGATGGAAATAAATATATTATACATAATATACATTGAATGGGTTCATTTTGGTTTCGGTATCTTGGGCGCCGCCCATAATAAATGTATAAATCAATACAAATCTTTTATAAAAAACAATCGTAAAATTTTTATAAAAACTCCAAACTTTTCGAGAGAATTTCTCCCTTTGTTAATGGAATTTAATTAAATTTTAAATTTTGAATAAAATCATTAAAAACCATAGTAGGAATTGATAAATAAAAAAATAATTTTTATAAAAAAAAATAAATAAAACCGACTTCAAAAAACTTAAATGCAACAAATAAAATAATAATAACTTAAAAATAAAATAAAATCCACTAAAAGGTATAAAATAATTATCTTATTTAGTTACAACTAAACGACGAAATATTAACATGAAATTACTTTTTGAAGTCGGTGCCAAACAAACTATACCTATAAGCGAGTGTACCCGCCAAACGTACTAAGTAAGATCCGTCAAGTGCAATTCATAAAATGTATATGTTTGGCACCGACTTCAAAAAGTAATTTCATGTTAATATTTCGTCGTTTAGTTCTAACTAAATAAGATAATTATTTTATACCTTTTAGTGTATTTTATTTTATTTTTAAGTTATTATTATTTTATTTGTTGCATTTAAGTTTTTTAAAGTCGGTTTATTTTTTTTATAAAAATTATTTTTATTTTTCCCTTTTTAGTGATGTTATTAATAGTGACTTAATATAATACCTTGCATGCATATCGTAAGAGAAAGCGTCGGGCGAATGAATCAGATAATGATAATAAAATTCAATTCATAAATATAGAAATTCTCTCAAAACGTTTGCGGGTTTTAAATGAATGTTATAAGATTTTTTTGTAAAAGATTTTATTTCTCATAATTTCGATTATTTGCACATAAATTGGTGATTTACGTTATTTCGTCGTTGATCATATCATCAGAACCTTACCGAATTAATATGGCACCATCCTAAGAGACCCCCTTTCCAATAAAAAAAGAATCAATCGTAGAATCGGTTAACAAACAAAGAAGTTAGGCCTGAACAAACCTAACAAAAAAGGTCTAATTCCAATGAAAAAAAACGGGACCAATCGGAAGCTAGACTGAACCCAATGCAAATTTTTTTTAAAATCGGTTCACAATTGGCGGAGATATGAGGTAACATAGACACAAAAAAAATCAGTCGAATAGAGAATCTCCTTTTTTGAAGTCGGTTAAAAATTAATAATCCATTGATAAATGGAGAAATTCTCCTGAAACGTTTGGACTTTTAATAAACTTTTGACGATCCTTTTTTATAAAAGATTGGTATTTATTTATATAATAACATTCAACTAAAACTTTTCACTAATGAATGTGCATATCAAGGGGTGAACCGCGACTGGAATTATGTGGAATTATTTTGGAATTCATTAGATAATGCCCCTTCATCTATTGTCTTATTCTTGGAAATGAAAGTGGAAGTAGGTCTACACAATATTAGGTCGCGGTCACCCCTCGGTATATATATATATATATATACAGTTTATTTGTGTGTTCAAAGGTTTGAAATTTCTTTTCTTTATAATTAGAAATATTCTATCTATTATTTCTCATCTGATTGGTTCTAGATAAATTCATTTTATTTTCTAATAGTAAGCTGGTGACTCAACAAACAACCTCATTGATTCCTCCTTATGAATAATCAAATCTGTTAATCTAGGCAAACTAAATATTTTTAAATGTTTAAAAGGTTGAGACTAAAAGGACCTCGTAAAATGGATGGATAATTGTTGTTAAAAGAAAAAAATTCCAGCTTCACAGATGGAGCATTTTCTTTATTTAATTAGTACAAACGAGAGACGTTAATATGTTAAATGTGGTTTTTCCTATCTGAATTGATTGTTTGAATTTTGAATTATGGATTCAGGATGGGGTTTTTTGGTGCGTGTAATGTTGGGTCTTTTTAATTTGCTAAGCTGGCATTCATTATTATATAGAATTTTGAGCAATATGTCAAAGTATTTATTGGAAGATATTGTATGGATTTAATATGATTTGACAATGTTTTTGTTTGTTGTATTGAGTTTTTTCCTTGGCCATTTTCCCTTATTTTAATTTTATTTTTGTTTTAAATTTTAAATTTTATTTGTGTAATATGATTTTTTTGATTTTTGATGAACTGGTGGAGCCTATATGCATGTCATATGTTTGAAAATGAGTTTTGCATAAAAACGAACTTGCATTTACAACAGTGAGGTATATAGTGTTACAATTATTGTTAATATTGTATTTTATTATTGTTATGCTTAAACATTTCGCATGTTACCTTGTTGTAGACTGAAGATGGCTGTGAGTCACGGCTGAAACGTCTCTCGTTTGTACTAATTAAATAAAGAAAATGCTCCATCTGTGAAGCTGGAATTTTTTTCTTTTAACAAGAATTATCCATCCATTCTACGAGGTCCTTTTAGTCTCAACCTTTTAAACATTTATATTTTGGACCTATCAAGTGTCTCCTATTAAATATTTTTAATTAGATTCTATAATACTTTTAACTAAAATTGAAATTGTTATTTTAATTATCTCATAATCGAATTCTTTCTTTCATTAGGGGTTATAAATTAAATATATAATCGATTAATGTTATGGAATTCAATTTTTTATTTCATAATATATGGAAAATGGCGGTGTATTTACAAGAGGTCGGATCTTCTTTTGAATTTGAATTGGAAGAAAATCACGATCAACGATAGAAATAATTCAAGAGCATTCAATATAGAGTGTAGGCGGGTGGGTTTGGCTGGGAGGATCCAGAGAATGCAATTTGAAATGGTTGGAAAAAAGAAAGATCATCCCCCGACACCATCATCACCTCTTCTTTCTCCTCCCTGGTAGAGAAGTTTAAAATTACTTTTGCAAAAAGAACGAAAGTGAGGTTTAAATAAAGAAAAAAAAAGAAAAAGATTGCGAGTGGCAAATTTCAGGACGCATGACTTGACAACTTTTCTTAATGTCATTAAAATACCTTGGCGCATTCAAGAATAAGAGGATCATTACCCATTTGGGAGTGAAGGTGCCGGGGTGGGGTTGATGGGGGTGGTGAAGTGGAAAAGTCAAAAAGCAGCAAAACAAATTCGCCAAGGTGGCTGACTTAATGCCTGTTATTTAGAAAGTATAGAAGAAAGTTCAATTTGAAGTCTCGCTTACATAATAAGAGAAGGACATTTTGTGATGGGTCCCTAGAAATTCGAATTTGTCTTTAAAAAAATATATTAGCCCCTCACACCCCCTTAATTCAATAAAAACATTTTACTCGTAATTAAAATAATTTTTAAGAAAAAAATAAAACCGACTTCAAAAAATTAAATGCAACAAATAAAATACACTAAAAGGTATAAAATAATTATTATCTTATTTAGCTACAACTAAACGACGAAATATTAACATGAAATTGATTTTGAAATCGGTGCTAAACATATACCTTTTATGAATCGCACTCGGCGGATCTTACCTAGTATGTTTGGCGGGTACGCTCGTTTATAGGTATAGTTTGTTTGGCACCGACTTCAAAAAGTAATTTCATGTTAATATTTCGTCGTTTAGTTGTAACTAAATAAGATAATAATTATTTTATACCTTTTAGTGTATTTTATTTGTTGCATTTAATTTTTTTGAAGTCGATTTTATTATTTTCTTAAAAATTATTTTTATTTTTTCTCTTTTTAGTGATGTTATTAATAGTGATCATATCATCAGAACTTGGCCAAATTAATATGGCACCATCCCTAGATACCCCTTTCCAATAAAAAAAGAATACTCGAAATCGGTTCATAAACAAAGAAGTTAGGCCTGAACAATCCTAACAAAAAAGGTCTAATACCAATGAAAAAAACGGGACCAATCGGAAGTTAGACTGAACCCAATGGAAAAAAATTATCCAAATCGGTTCACAATTGGCGGAGATATGAGGTAACATAAACACAAAAAAAAATTCAGTCAGAATAGAGAACCTCCTCCTTTTTTGAAGTCGGTTAAAAACTAAAAGTATTTGCCAAGAGCAGCAGAAGTGTTTGAAAAAATAAGGAATATTTCAAAGAGATTTTTTCTGCTTGAAGTAATAAATGTCCCTGATATTGTGTATAAGCAATATATTTATATATATTTATATTTTATTACTTTACTACACATGTATGGTGAAGTATTGTAGGTAATTGTACATAATAATTCTGTTTTTTGTTTGGTTTTTTCGAAAAATCTAAAAAACGGCTCAAACCTTTTTGATAAAAACAAGTTAGCGAATTCACAGCGTTTTATTTACATTTTAAGCGATATCAACGAAAATAATGATCAAAATAGCAATAAGCGATTACAAGCGCATCGATGGGTCAGCTCGCGTTCGCCTTATTAGTCTGCACGCACTGAGAAGTTTCTGCTGCAAGTCGGCCCAGGTTGCCTTTGTCAGGCGTACAGGAAATTTCATTAATTTCTTTGCTATCAAACAAAAAAATTAAAAGGGTATGCATTACAATTGTGAAACAACATCAATTTCAACATATTAAAATATTTAATGGTCATTTTTATTTAATAATGTGTTTGTTTAAATCGCTCAAATTTTGGCATGTCAGCTTATCGGAAATACCTATTTTTCAATTTACAATTTGTATATTTTAAATGTTTCTTTCATCCTAATTTGCCATGGGCGTAGTTAGGGTGGTCAAAGGGGACAGTTACTCCCCCCTAGAAAAATCGAAGCTCAATTATTACGTGGGGTCACTTATCTATTTCTCATTAAATTATTTCATTACTTACTAGAGCAGTATTTATCTACCTTTCCACATACATTTCACCATTACTGCCTAACCCATTGATGTTCACCAATTAGCTTGATGACTCCGATTTCAATTAAACATTTTCACCTTAATAATAAGGGGAATCCTTTATCTAAATCCGCTTTTATTTATCTATTTTTAATATATTATCCGCTGCTAGTAGGTACACAATTTACATTGATTTGAAATTTTTACACCGCACTTGATTCATTTCTATTGTGCTTAAAAAAATCGAAGTGACTTGCATAAAGTAATTGAACAAATTTTTACCCAACAAATTTCATTCTTCTTTGAACCGGAACGGATTTTGACCAACGTTTTTCAAACTTAAAGTTGGGACCACTTCTGTTCTGGGGACCACCTTACTCTTGTTCTCTTCGAAAGCAAATTAATCATTTTTCAAGGATATTTTAATACCAATATACTAGTGAAAATATGGCAAGAAGCACCATGGTCATAGTGCTTTAAATACCTTTTTTGTTGTTGAGAGCTGAGTAAAGTTAGTTTTTTGTAGGCAGGTAAATAAATTTCATAAAAATCTACAAGAAAAAGTGAAAGATACTTGCCATGTTTAATTTCGAAACTTAGAGATTTTTATCTTTAATGTGATACGCAATTCATTTGAATTTTTATTTTTTAAACCTTTTTTAAAAGACCACAATAGCAGACCTCGAGGACCATTTGTGGTCCGCGGATCTTAGTTTGTGAAACGCCGGGCTAGACCATTATTAAACTAATATTTATTTTGCTTTAAAAACGAATATAGCTTGAACGCTGTTAAGTCCCGATGTTCTCTCTATTTATATGGTGAAGAGGAAATAAAGAAGAGATTTTTAAATTGAAAAATGAATTTCTTTTCATTTTTTTTCTTAAATAAAAAAAAAAAATCAGAAAAATGGAATCCATTTCCTGTCTAATCTAATGCAGTGCATTTTAATAATAAAAACTGGAAAAACTACTTGAGAATATAGTTATGGACAAAAGAGTTTTCTTGTTGATTGTATTTAATATAATATTCTAGAAAACCTGTTTCAAAACAGTAAAGATAGAGATTTACATTAATTTCTAATTGACCTCTACGCGACCAAGCCGCAATTCCTTATATCTGTATATCTCTATTCAATATAAATCGTAATTTATAATTTATCAAATAAATTAAGAAAAAGCTTGATTAGCATTTCAATTTCCTGTTATATTTCATTTTTATTTATTTATTTTTTTCTTCGTTTTTGTATTGGAATATTGGATATTGGAAAGTGAAATAGTAGAGCGGAGAGGATTTTATCAATATGAAAGACGAACATAAATCTGACAAGACAAGTTAAAATAAATGAAAATAGTAATGGAAATAAAAGAATCATCTTCGAAGCAGATTCAACAAAAAATTATCTCTCAAAGTATTTTTCCAATATTCATTTGAATGCAAAATAAACCGGACACTTGATATAAATTTGAAATAAAAGGAATTAAAACAATTGTTGGGGTGGGAATGAAATATTGAAATCACCCGCCTAAAGAAATTTCGGGACCCTGGTCAAACGTGAGTATGGGCCCTGTTCACCCCTTCCAATGTATGTATAAAATTAAATACTTTGGAATAAATGACACTTATTTGTATGTATTATATATACATATATAATATGTTTATATTGGATAACTTTAAAGTAAACTTCCTTACATAACTAAAGTTATAATATGTAAATATAAAATAAAAATCTCAACTACATCTTTTTTTTTTTTTTTTTTTTTTAATGATAATGATGAGAGAAGGAGTTACACCAAAAGGTGCAACCCCTAAAGGCCTCGGTTGGCCCCTCCATCGTGAAAAGAAGAAGAAAGAATTTTATGGGTTGGGCGGAGGTCGAAGGTATCTGTGGATACGGGTCTTAAATAGCTTAAGGTTATAAGTCGCGGGAAAGATGGTGGCAGGGAGCGAGTTCCAGTCTCTGGAGGTCATAGGAATAAAAGAGTTGGCGAAAGCGCTTGTTCGACTTTTATCCAATTTGACAGCGAAGGGGTGCTGAGCGTTAGAAAACCGCGTGTTTCTCGTAAAGAGGGCATTAGGGGGATAAGAGATTTCAGCTCGACTGAACAGACACCGTGATAGTATCTGTAGTACAGGGAAAGGGCAGAAACGGTTCTTCGGTGAGCCAGGGAGTCGAGTGAGTTGGTTAGAGCCGGGTCTCCTATTAGTTTAATTGCTCGCTTCTGAATTGCATCCAGTGTAGCAAGAGAATGCTTGGATGCACCCTCCACAGATGAGAGCCATATTCGAGACAGGGACGAATTTGAGCCTTATACAGCATAAGAAGTTGACTGGGAGTATAACAGCGTCTAGACCTAAATAGGAGACCAAGCTTGCGCGCTGCAGCTTTAGCAGTGGTTGAGATATGGTCATTCCATGAAAGGTCAGACCCTAGAGTTACGCCTAGCATTGAAATTTTATCCCTGAATTCTAGTGAGTTTGAGTCGAATGATATGTTTGGGAGGTTTCTGTCGACGCGCCTAGAAATAAGGCAACACTGAGTTTTCCCTGCATTGAAGTTAACTAAGTTTTGGGATCCCCAGTTTTTAAGTTTGCACAAGTCTAAATTAATTGAAGAGGCAATGTCTGCACGGTTTTTATGCGATGCAGGGGCGTTATGTAGGGTGCTGTCATCTGCGTAACAATGTACCGGATTGGAGGGCAAGTTTAGAAGGTCGTTGATATAGATAAGAAAAAGCGTAGGGGAGATAACCGATCCCTGAGGAACTCCAGCGTTGGCGTGGAAGTGGGAAGATGATATTCCATCGATGACAACCTTAATACTACAGGTCTGAAAGAAAACTTTCGGAGCAATCCTACAGAGTTTCGGTGCAAGGCCGACGGAGGTCAATTTGGCAAGAAGATTTTTGTGCCTAGACCATATCGAAGGCTTTTGAAATGTCTAAAGCTACCGCGAGGGTTTCATTCCCGGCCTCCAGGGTTTTGTTCCAGATATGAGTTACATATGCTAGGATGTCACCAGTCGACCGGAATTTCCTGAAGCCGTATTGCTTATCGTGATAAATTTATTTGACTCTCAAGTGTCGTAGAACTTGTTCGTTGATGGCCTTTTCCATGATTTTGGATAAGACAGAAGTGATTGCTATGGGTCGATAGTTTTTTATGTTGGAAGAATCGCCTTTTTTCTTAATTGGTTGGATTCTGGCTAGTTTCCAGGCTTCAGGAAATATTCCAGAGTTATAGGAGAGATTGTATAATTTGATAGTATAGGAGCAAGTTCAGGGGCGCACTTTTTAATGAGAATGGCAGGGATATCGTCGGGGCCAGCAGAAGAGTTTTTCTTTAGATTCCGGATGATCTTTAGAATTGCTGGTATCCTGAAAAACAGTATCTGACATTATATTAGTACTGGGGGGTATGTGGGTGGTTCAAGCCCTTTGTCGTCCAGGCTTGAGTTGGACGCGAAATATGAGGCAAAAGCTTCGGCTTTGTCGGAGGGCGATACAATGGCGATCTGAGTTGTCGGAGAGATTCGAGAGGGGGAAATGATGAGTTTGTAAAATTTCTCTTTACATACTTATCAAGGGACCAGAATTTGTCTGAACTGCTGGGGCAAGCTGCTAGCCTGTCAGCTTTTTTCTGAATGAAGGACTTCATCGCATTATCGATTGTTTTTTTACAGTGGGCGCGGGCTTTTGTGAGGAGAACGCGATTGTACTCTGATGGTGTCGAAGACCAATTATAGAAAGCATGATTTTTTTGTTTGACTCGCTTCTGGAGCGAAGACTTGATTGAACCAGGGCTTGGAGTCCTGTTTTCCAATTACCCGTTTGAAAGGGACAAACAACTCCCGACGCCCATTTGAATCGCCTTCAGAGAATGCAGACGCACATTCGGTGGCATTTTTGTTTCTGAAGCAGTAATCATTCCATGGGAAAGAGCCGAAGAAGTTACGCATTTCATCCCAGTTGGCTTTAAGAAAAAGCCTTATTTCTCTGGGCTTTGGGCAGATGTTAGAGCGGGTATTACTAAGTCGATATTATGGTATTTTGATCTTATACATAATTTAAAAGAAATTAATTATTCCTACTCTCATATTCTCAATATAGTAAAACTTTAATATTGACTGCTAAATAATAAAATCTAAAAAATCAATTTTTAATTTTTATTTTAAGAATGAATAAATAGTTTACTCTAGTAAAAATAAATAATATAAAATCTTATATTTAATAAAATAATTTATAATCATTTACTCAAGAACCCTCCCCGCTTGAATTTTGAACTCATTAGAATTTATAATAAGACCTTATAAATGAGAGTCTCCTAATGTAATTATTTCGATGTTCACTCTTTAGGACTTTTTTTAGACCGAAACGCTATTTATGTATTCTGGTGAGTTGATATTATTGAAAATATGCAATCTAAATATTTTCGCCCGATACTTATTTTTTGCATTATAATAAAAAATTATTATTGTCAATATTTAAAAATAAAAGCCGGCAAAATTAAGTGAAATAATAAATAATAATAAATTTAAGGTGGATTTTGTTCAATTTTTTTCACCAAAATATTTTCGGCCGTTTTTGAGATATTTCGAAAAAACGAAGCAATAAAAAACACTTTTTCCATACACGATTACAATACTTGACCATACACTGTATGGTAAAGTAAAAATCAACATCCCACCTCGGTCCCCCCAAGAGTTTGAGCCCCTGGGTATTTATCCTTTCCTCCCTCTAGGTTGGCCTGGTCAAAACGTCGTGTATTCTGATGAGTTAATCCTTTTGAAAATGTACATTCTAGAATCATTTATAAGATACATATTATTTTCATTTGTTTTTAAACCTTAAAACGTTTCCTGAGAGTACAAAATTCCAATCTTGAAAGGTTTTAGTTAATGAGCTAAAAATTGGTAAGCAAATGTCTTAAAATTCACCAAATTTTATCTTTTTATCTGAAAATGTTTTATGAACGTACAAAATGCCAATCTTCAAAAACGTTTCCTGATTATATGTACTTACATTTTTTGCATGACTAATATTTTTCATGATTATTTTTTTATATTTGATTCAAGAGTAAAAATATATAATTAGAAAATCGACCGATGAAATAATATAATTTCAATTAATAAACACATTTATTAGCTAGCCTTAATTGAAAAATTTGCCATTGAGAAAGGAGAAATTCTCTCGAAATTTTTGGGTTTGATTAAACGTTTAAAGATTGTTTTATAAACGATTTGTATTTATTTTAACAATCAAAATTTTTTTTTAATATTATCAACTATCTTTTTTGATCAACAAGAGATGAATTAGAAAAAGTAGAATTATTATAGTATATTTTTTCTGCGGCTCGGGACAATTTTTTCTTTCAAAAGTGGCCCATGTAAGCCAAAAGGTTGAACACCCCTCTTCAAGATGATTTCACCCGAAACTTCTTTTTTGCATTATAATAAAAAAATATTATTGTAGGAATTTACATTGAGAGACGGCAAAAATTAAGCGAAATAATAAATTAAAGGTGGGATATTAAAATACTTATACAGGGTGTTTTAGGAGGTGGTAGTATATACAAATTGCAATAAAAAATACCATATAACATGTGTCCAATTTTTTATTTTTATTTTTTTTCAACTTCGAACATCCTCATTTGCCTTTGCTTTAAATTTGTTTGGGTTACATACTAACAGTTGTATCTCTGTACTCAATAAAAATTGGACAGATGTAATATGGCAATTTTTTATACCAATTCGTCTATACTATCACCTTCTAAAATATTTACTATTCATTCTGAAGCACCCTGTATATACTATCTCAACAAAAACACATGTGTAAAAAAGGCCAATTTCGATTAATAAAAACCGTTTGCCAAAAAAAGTAGTGAGATCTAATGTGCTTGCAAGTTCAACATCATCAATTTATTAAATGGGTCGAGAATATATAACTTCATTTAAAACGCATGTTTTTTATTTCACATGTCCATCTATATTTTTTATTGATTTCACATTTTTAGTCGAAATTATTTTCCTAAAACTTGGCTTTTACGCATTAAATTATTATTATTATTGTTTGATACTACCACCTCCTAAAATATTTACTATTCCTTCTGAAACACCCTGTATATACTATATATTCTTTTTGTCTTTCCCTTTCTAAATGGAGAAGGAAAAAAGAAAAAGGGAAGAAAAAAGAAGAGAAGAAGGTAAAGTTAATTCTCCATGGGCCATTTGACTCTTTCCCAATTAAGGTGGCTCATCATCTTCGCTGGCTGCAGCTGCCTGGGTGCCAAAGTTGATCTCCTCTCTCCCTCGCTCTTATCCATTTTTGGACCAAGTGGTTCTCTGTCCTTGGATGCTGAGGAGCCCAGCCAGAACCCATCCAACCATCCCGGCGCAACCAAACTTTGTTTGCCAGCGAGCTCGCTAATTTTCATCAAGAATATCAAATCAGGGACGATTTTGGGTTGGCCAAGGTCAAAACCAACACCTGCAGTCACTTGGAAGTTTCGAGTTGTGGTTGGATCATCAAAAGGCTACCTTATTTCTTCACATCCCATTTAAACATTCTTTATTTCTCCCTTCCTCTTCTGAGGCAAAGTTTCATTCAAATGTTTTGGATTGTGAATATATTCCTTGTAAATATAATTCAATTTATTTTAATATTGACGGATAATTTTGGTTATTTTTCCGAACAGATACCAATCAGTCAGAAGGTTTTGTTAATATGATTTTTATTAAAAATTTGAAAATTTTTAATGAGAACTCAATGATCGTGTCCTCTGATTGTTGCAAATAGCTATACATCTATTCTATATAATAAAAATGAATTTCTGTTTCTTTGTAAGCGCAGATCTCTCAAATGCCTAGACCGATTTGGCTAATTTTTTTTTAAATGTTCGTAATAGTCCAATTCAGGTTAATACGTAAAAAAAAATTGGAAAAGTTGCCCGGAAAATTGGAAAATTCAGGAAAAACTAAAAAAAAAATTCAGGTTAGCCAACATAGCTTGCCAAACAATAAAAGAACTAAACTAGCAAACTAAACATGTATTGGCGGCCCTGTTTGTCAGATTGTTGAGTGTCATTCATTCTCAATAGCTCTAACCACATTATCGTTGAAGAAGAATTTAATACTGCAACAAAGATTTAAGAAAACTATCTATTTTTTTAAAGTAAATTTAAAACCAAAAATTTAAAAAAAAAATCGTCATGATAACTAAATTTTTGAAAAAGTTATGGTTATTTAAAAAAAGCTTTTTTTCAAAAATTCCTAACTTCTTTTGGGTTGGGTAAAAAAATTTGAAAAAATTCTGAAAACCGTCTTTAAAAGGGTAGAAATAAAAATTAAAAAGTTTCAGCCAAGCTTTTGATTATATATATAGATGAAAAATATTTAATTTAAAATAAAATATGTTATTTAAAAATTATTTTTCTTAAAAATACCCTTGGGAATCTCACCTCATCTTTTTTCTATTGTATTTAAGACCCTCAGCCATTTCAAAAGAACTAAGCCTTTTGGCTTTTGTATTCGAGCTCATTCATTCATTTCAATATTATTTATTTATTTCAAAGTTAATTATAAAGGATTATTGAAACTATACTAACTAAACTAACTGATAGGAATTAATTAGCTTTTGGAATTTTTTAAAAATATATTTTAAAGATTAAAACCAAAATTCAATTAGCCCGTAGAATTCTTTAAAGAAAACAAAATCATTTGAAAACTCATTGTTATATTGTTTTGAAATCTAGGAAATTTCAGCCTATTGAAATTATTAAAAACCTATTTTGAGCCTAATTAAACCTGCATTTTCTATAATCTACTAATAAATTTTAAAAGTTTATTATTTTTAATTTTTTAATGGATAATTCTCCCCAAATGACGATTTTTACCTTATTTATTGAATTTTTACAAGACAAAAACTTTATTTTAATTTAAGTTGAAAGGTTCTTTTTGCCGAATAATTGAGTAGCAGAAGGGGACAATAAAATATTGTCTTCTGCTGGAAAAATAAATTTTTTAAATTCATTCATAAAGAGATATACTTTGTCCTCTTCATCAATCTATTACAATTAATTCACAAGAGTTGATATATGAAACTGTTCTTTACACGTGTATAAAACATCAATAAAATAGCCACGTGGGGGTCCAGGGGCTTAGCTTCCTGGCTAGCAAAAGGCCCGCCGAAGGCGGGCCTTGAAGCTAGTAATAAATAAATATCTATACATACACTTTGATTAAATACTAGTTTATTATCATTCTCTTTTTCAATAATTTTTTTTTAGACATGAATACCCGCGTGAATGAATATTCGCTTAAAGTTGGTTCTGTTTAGAACAAGAGAAAAAATCTTTTATTAAATCAAACGTGTATAATGTCCGTTTATGATGATTTTTATGATTAAAAGATCACCCACAAATACCTTTAAATCTTTAGTGTACGTTAAATGAGTTGGGGTAACCGTGCCCTAGGTATTTATAGGACTAATATAACTATAGACTTGTGTTATTCGTAACATACAGTCAGTGAATCTGTTTTATTATGAGCAATAAAATAAAATAATTATAATATTTGCTAGTAAAGTATAAACACAATTTATTTTTTGTTGAAATTGCTAATCATCTGTTTTTCTCCTTATAACACTACTAATATGGCGTTTGTTCTGACGAGATAAAATCATTAATTCCCCCTAAAGCCTCATTTGCATGAACATTCAACATTCTGGATAAAATTAGATAGAAATTGAATAAACGTATTCGCCAACTCGTTGCCCTATGACTTCTAGAGATAGAGAACTCTCGTACCACAACTGTGTTTCCAGACATACTAACATTTTTTCTATTTTCTATCTCCTTTACACGATTCAAGCATTCACAGGAGTGATGCACCCAAAATATCAATGTGATTAAAAAAAAATGTTGCCAATTACCCAAACAACTTTTTGACACATACAGTATTTTTCAAATTCTTTTGAGGATCTTTGAACTTCTCTCATTGCCTGTATCTGGTGGTACCGGTAATGCTTCTACCTTTTGCAATACAAGTAGACGTGGAAAATTTCAAATTCACAACTCATTATAAGCCCCCTCAATCGACAAATCAACACGAATTTCACTTGGCTAAGCTACATAAACCGTGACCTTAATCGATCATCCAAAAACTAACTACGTCATAATATGAGGCGCTGAGAGCTAAAGTGGATCAAATCCATAAATGATAGTTTCGAGATAATCAAGGTTAAAGTTTATTATTTCTAGATGAATGAAGATTTAAAGGATATTTTTTTTTTATTCTTGTATTATGAAGACCAACTTAAATGTGGATTATAATTTGAAAATTCAAAAACAATCATTAATTCAAATAATAATTTACTGGACTTGATTCAGTGATATATGCTGCTATATCGGGATTTTGTACTTGATCCAGTTTAGCACGGAGATTTAATGAGAGTTTTTCAGGTCCAAAGACAACTACTGCCATCTGTTAAAAATAGCAATAGCAGGGACTTAGTTCACTATGTTTCTGAAAATATACACCATTAACAAGTACCTATTAATCTGCAACAAACAAATTTTTTAAATTTCAGACTTGATCCACTTTAGCTCTGAGCGTCTTATATGTCGCCTGGCTTTTCTGTACATACGAGAACTAGTAGTTAAAAAAAAAAGAATCTAACGACGTTTTGGACCTTGTTTCTCTTTATCATTCTACAGACCTTGGCCTTCTAGTCTTTATTAGGGAAGGAATTTAAATTGACTTCTCCATTATGATTTACCATACTTTTTTGCATATTTCCATATATATACCTGAAATGAAAATTTATGAGTTTGTTTTAAGTAAATTTGTTCTCAACTATAAGCCGGTTTGCAGTCAAACAAGGATTAGTATATAATAAATAATAATTAAATTTTATAGATTAATGCCTACAAGTTCATCTGGACCAAAATTAAATTATGATTTTTACCTAAAGGTATAGTTTTAACTACAAGTCTCACGTCATCTTTAGAGATAAGAGTTACTTATTTGATGTTTGACAGCTATAATTAAGATATTTTTTAGATTGACAACTATCTTGACATGCTTACCGAATTTAATCTCAATTATCTAAAAGTGGTGGTTAAAGCTAGCTATTTTGGGGTGTTTTCTTATTATAATCCGCTTGTCTTTTTGTACCTTGATAGGATCTATAATGAATAATTTGGAGTTCCAGCATATTGTATCTATTTTCAGTAAAATTGCAACAGCAAAATCCCTTAAAAAAGTCTGTTTTTAAATGAATAAATCTCTAAAACTCTAGGCTGTTAATATATTTATAGCCTTCACAAATACATTCATGTTGCATGCATCTCTCTAAAATTAAGAACTAAAGAAAGGTGATTCTTTATCCCCAGTAAAAATGCAGAATATGACCTTGCAAATACAGGCAGAAGCTGGATAATAAAAAATGCCATTTGAGAGTGTAAGCTTTTACCTGAACAGATTAAAGTTAACCAACAACTAATATTGGGTATATCAAAGATGAAAAGTTTTTGTTTTGCCGAGAGTAGCAGAGCTAAAGTTGATTCACAAAGAGAAACAAAGAAGGACACTCTCTGATGCAAATAAACATATACAAATATATATCATCTTGATATATATGTGTATATGTTTATTTGCATCAAGCAGAGGACAACCTCTTTGTTTCTCTTTGTATATCAAAGATGGCCTAGTATTGTGTTCACTCAATTTTATCACCTCATTGTACTTCATCTGAAGTGTGGGAAAAAACATATTTACTCATTCTTAAAAACAATTTTTAAGTTTTATTAAAATTTTTATATTTTCATATTTTTGCATTTGTAGTGGCTTCGTTGAAAAACTGCTTAAAAAAAATTCATTAAAATTATACTGAGGTTAAGTTAAAATAATATTTATTTTTAAATTATAAAATTATTTATAATAATCAGTAGGGCTCTGATTTATAAGCCACTAAAAATCTTTAAAATAGGCAGACAACTAACCACTAAAAAAAACTAAAATACGGACTTGAAAAGCCATTTTAAGTAAAAAAATAGTCATTTAATTTCAAATAAGCCATTTCGCATGGTGTTAAATTTTCCACTTATTCACTACTATATTCTCCTAAATTCCTGGCTATTCTTTCCATTATTGTCCAACCAGGATTCAGTATTTTGTCAATTTTTTGATTGGGATTGAAGGGAATAGGACCCGATGTTTTTTTGATATTTTCTTGAAATCTCTGGAATATTTTTGTGGACTCTGTCAAAAGAGAAATTTCTTGCTTCTACTGGTGTAATGGCTACAGGTAGATTGTTAAAATTACACTTTATATAGTATATGCTTAATCAGTCAAGAGTAATAGAAGATGATGTTTAATCTATAAGGGAGGCTAAAAATGCTTTACTTTATCTACATTGATTGTTTCTATGACCTAAAATAATAAATAAATAGAATTACAGAACAATATTAAAAAAATAAATTTCAAATGTACCTTTTGAATTTCATCCAAATGGTGAGCATAATATGCTTGGATCCAGGTTTCGCACCTTAATAATTTTTTCGGAATATTTTCTTAATAATTCAAAAAAACTTTTAAATTATGAAAATGTATTATAAAAAATGAAAATTACCAATTTTAGGTGAAATAGGCACTAAAAAAGGCATTTATAGATGAAATAGGCACTAACACGGATAATGTACTCATTTGTGTGCTTTTAAAAATTACGAAAAAAAATTTCACTTCACCCTCAAAAATCATTAGAAATGAAGCGGCTACACTGCTAACAACTAAGTGTATAGAAATGACAAATTCTTTCGGATGGTTATTGATTTTTTTTATTTTTTTTATATAGTAGGTATATATATATTTTTTTTTACATTCGCATTTTCGTATTACGTTTGTTATATACATGTATCTAGATATATAAAAATCTTAATAAATTGAAAGAAATTCCTTGAATTCATCATCATTGATTTACTTTGATCATAATAATCGAAAGAATGAAAGGAAAAAAGAGATAGAGAGAGAAAGCAACAAATAAAAAAACGAGAAAAAAGAATTCGAAGAACGAGACTAGCCCAGCATTTCAGATTGTATTTAAATCCAAATCCGACAAATTCGGCGGGTTTTTTTTTCATTTGATACACGAATTGGGATTTGTCCAAGCGTATAAAAACAAAAAAAAAAAAAAAAAAAAAATGTAAGCACCTCTCACATCATTTGCCCATTCCGCGCCCCCTCTCTTCTCTTCTGGCAAACGACCTTACCGGATCTATCTATCCATTGAAAGTGATCGCAGCCCGGCTTTTAATCGACCGATTATTGATAATATTTTTTAATTAAAAGGTGGCGCTTATATATATTTAGGGAGAGAGCTAAAAGGAAGGGATGGTGTTGTGTTGTGCTTTGGGAATAAAAGCCGACGATTATTAATTGCAAAAGGGTTGAAAAGAGTAGAGAATGGCTGAACCTTCCAACAGAGGGTTAATCCACGGTTGAAACATGACACTCAAATGGGTAGGTCAATATTTCGCAAATAAAAAAATAATTGTCTCAATGACAATATATATCTACTTATGCACTCTTATATCAAAGAAGAAAATCACAAGAGGATGTCATCTATTAGATTCGAGATGGAATGGATTGTTTTTAATTAAGGGTTGTTTTTTACTGCCTCGGGATTCGAGTGCCACTAAAAGCAATCTGGGCCAATTGGCTACCTGTGAGGTGACCCCTCTGACATATGTATACACGTTTCACTCATTTGTAAAGTTTCGCGTTCTAGTGATTCTAAATTTAAATACTGCTATTATTGGCACTCGGGTTCGATTCCCGAGAGTAAGAAATAACCCTTCTGACATATGAATAAAAATATTCCATTTCATTTCGAATATAATAGATAACACCCTCTTAGAAAATTTAAATCTATTTCTATCAGCAACTTAGGAATTTCTAAAAATCCAAGCATATTTTACATATTAAATTATAGCAACGAAATTTTCTCTGGAGAGAGCGGACTGGTAGAAATTTTAATTGAATGTAATGGAAGGCAGCCCAGGGGTAGTGAGAAAAGAAAAAAATTATCACATCAAATATGGTCCTTTCAAACCGACGTTTCGGAGGATTTTTCCCTCCTTCTTCAGGGTTTCAAAGGGTCAATGAATGAAACAAATAAAATGTTTCCTTCTTCTCTCCACAGTAGTGTTAAAAACTTTCTTCTTTTTTAGCAAAGGCATAGAAAAACAATTTTTTTTCCTCCTTTTCTTAATCCTTATTTGATATGTGTTAATTTTTTCTTTCCTCACCACCCCCGAGCAGCCTTCCATTACATTCAATTAAATTATATCTTTTTACCTGAAGGCGTTTCTTGAGAGTACAAAATGCTAATATTGAAAGGTTTTAGTTAATGAACTGAAAATTGGTACGCAAATAACTTACAATGCACCAAATTTTACCTTCTTACCTGAAAACCTTTCCCGAGAATATAAATTGTCATTTTAGAATAGTTTTAGCTAATGAACTGAAAACTAGTTCGCAAATATCTTACAATGCACCAAATTTTAGCTTTTTACCTGAAAACGTTTCCTGAGAGTTAAATTAAATTAAAACTTTTTCTTAACTATAACTTTTTTCTATTTTTTCAACTGTTTATTAATAAATTCTGAATTTGATTTGAAAAAGTCTGATTTTGATTTTTAAAATCCTGAATTTGATATGGAAAAGTCCGAATTTGATTTTTAAAATCCTGAATTTGATATGGAAAAGTCGGGATTTGAAGTTAAAAACCTATATCATCTTTTACAAAAGATTCCGTACACTCTCATCTATACTTTCAGGTTAATCTTATTAAATAATTAGATAGTTATAAATTGATCTTATTCCACTTTTCCAAATGATGAATATACAGTCGAACCCCTAATATCGAACTTCCATTTATCGAAAGTCTTTATATAACGAACTTTTTTTTCGGAACCTTGCATTTTCAAAAGAAAAACAGTTTATGAATATCGAACAAAAATTTTCGCGGTGAGATTTATTCCTTAGGTTCATGAAGAAATTTTAACCTCTTCGAATAAAAGTGAACATTCTTTTGAAAAGGCTTCGGTAAAAGGTTATGTTAAAAAAGTAGTTTGTCCAAAAATAAATAACTTTTTCGTTTCGTTTTTTTTGTATACATACGTTTTTATTACAAGGGAAGCAAATTTGCAAATTACATGCCTACATATTTAAACATTTTTAAAATATATTATTTCATTGATAGTTTAATTATTTTAAGTCTTCTTTATCCATAAAAAATTAACTATGCATTTATAATTGTTTTTAGTAAGAAAATGATAAAAAATAATGTACTATTTCTGTACAACGAAATTTCTAAGTATCGATTTTTCCCACAGAAACCTTATAAGTTCGATATATAGTTCCTCTGTATTAGAATTAGTGTATATAGCTCGTGTATATGTCGGGATCACTTTCTGAAACACTTCTAATCATGTAATGTCAATGTATTTTAGAGATATCTTTTGAATTAAGGCCTAAGTTTCAAGGTCCACTCTATGTCTGCTGAAAAAAAGAAACCCTATCGACTTTATTTAAGCTAACCATACCATACAGCTTCCCAAGATTTTCACCGGTATCAGCCGACTAGGATCATATGACTTGTACTATCGATTTCCAAATGAAAGACTTTTGTAATTGTCTTTCGACAAATATAGGAATCACAAACATACATTGACTCAGATAGAGAATATGACCTATCTCTCTCGGGTATCTAATGCACAATGCACAGTCATGCGATCCTATCGAAAGCTGGAGTTCTCTAATACGCCTGCCGTCCGGGCAACCCTTCAACCCGGCACATTCGCGCTACACGATCAGGGTTCTTAAATTAAAACTAGCGAAAACAACACACCTATGCCAGACTCATTTCTGAGTAATATACTATACATGGCATCCTATACCCAAGACAATCGGAAATATCCGTAATTAATCTTTAAAATACCTAAACCCCAAATATAATTACACAGATATCGTTGGTGGAGGCGTAGATATAATTAATTCTCATAAAAATTCTAACATCGCCCCCTTTAATCTAATTCCTCACCTAAAAGGAGTATATTCCGGGAATACAGTTTGATAGATAAACTGAACCAAAACTAAAAAGGCATATTTGTGGTTGATTATTACAATTTCTAGTGTTTCTAATAATTATATAAGTTATCTCGGAAGAAGAACAATTTTTAATGAAAATGCTTTTTTATATAAATATAAATATTGACTAATTCCCGGTAAGCAGAAAAATAAAATTGTAATTGATTATGTGCTCGGGCGAGACTGATTTGTTGTCATTAATATTGTTCTATTGTTTAGCTCTGAAGATGGCCATAACCAATAGCCGAAACGTTAGTGGGAATTGAGACATAAATAAAAAGAAAAAATTGAAGCTGCACGTCTCTTATTTTAAACCTAAACAAACAAAATGCTTTTTAATTAATTTACCGGCATTTCGTGTTTTTCTTTAGAGCTTTTTAAAGGTCACATTAATTATATTGTGTATTCATTTCTTGTAGGTATGCACATTCCATATTGTGTCGCTTGTAATATTTAAAAACTTACTATATTTTAGGATGTTCCTCCATCCTATATAGGCAGAGAACGAATATGAAGATTTTCATATTTATAAGGAAATTATTAAAAAAATTAATAAATGCTTTTAAAAAGAGAGCATTTTTATTATTTTATTTATTCGGCTTGTATTGATTGTTTGTGAAATTTCGTTTTATTTTTAATTGGTTTTGGATGTTTTAAATGAATTTACTTATGGAATCAGGTGAAGAATTTAATATGCACTAAGTAATTATCTTTAAATAAGAAGGTATTGTTCTATTGCTTAGTGAAACTTTAAAATATAATCGGTTTTCAATTATGGAAATTAGGTACATAGAAAATCAAAAGAGATGATCAACTACTAAATCTGAAGGAGTTATGTTTCATTTTTATTAGGTCAGAGGGTTGTTTCAACACATGACATAAAAACAGCACATAACACCTCGGATTTAATAGTTGACCATCTCTCTGTTTCTTTATAGAAATACTTTAATCTACTACTATTGGCATTTGTCTTTTATATGGAAATTATACAACCTAACTTACTTTAATCCAGATTTCTGATGATTTATTGGTTCAGATCCAAAAAAAAAACAATCAAATAATATATACCTATGTTAAAGGTGTAAGGTCAGGTGGGGTAACTGGGGCCGAGGGCGACTGGGCCAGGGGTCCTGTAACCCCAGAGCTTTTAATTTTACCGCATTTTTTAGCGCAATTCACTTTTTCATATTGGTGGGAAATTTTCAGTGTTCCTGAATTAGAGAAATTTCTTTAAGTTTATTTTATACTTAACTACTTAGTTAAGTTAATTACTTATTTACTTATTTTCCTAGTTATGTGCTTACTTCTTACCTAGATGCCTTACCCAGTTCCTTGAAAATATTGAGACTTGAGTAAGTACTTAATTAAGGCTTTCTTAAGCATAAGGAACTTATTTAACTTTATTTTCAATGGGTAAAATGAAATTATTCTGTTTAGTTGTTTGATTTATGATACTTTTTTTATATTTTCTGTAATAAAAATCGATTTTAAAAATTATACTTGGGGTTTGAACTCATCTACCTTAAAAAATTAAATAGAATAAAAAAATAGAGGTCTTGGTGCAACTGGGCCAGCCTAGTCAGGGCCCAATTACCCCGAATCGTTTACATCTTTGATTATTTTTAATCCATATACAAATGAGACTAATTCTACCTACGGCCAGGGCCTTGAGGGATAGGGGAACATGTCCAACTGCTCAAAAGATGTTAAAAATTAAAAAAACAGCAAATAGGCTGGGCTGGTCCAATTACCCCACTACGCGTTTAACTGGGCCAACCGCAAAACTTTACATTCAACTTAAGATAATTCCAAAATTTTGAATAATCAAAAGTTGAAAGTATCATGATTATTTGAAGAAAATTTCATCTTTCAATTAATATAGTCACGAGATCTATAAATTGTCATGAAGCTTAGTTATAGCCAAAAATATGGAGTACTATCCTTGGGAAAACAAAAGAAGCTGGGCCAGTTACCCCACCTGACCTTATTGTTTTTGTTTTATCATGAAGTAATATTGTTATAAAATGTTATTGTTATTTTTTGTTTTTGTGATAACAAACAATAATTATTGAAAACTCGTCGATAAATTCTCTAAGTTTCACTGATTAATAAAACATAATTTTTTTAATAGACAAATGAAATGTAATTGAAATTAATGGATGAGAAACGAAAAAAAAATGAAAATTGCATATAGAAAATTGTTTTAAAATCCATTTACTGTGAAATTCTAATAACAAGTACAGTTGGTACTATACCCACCCAAATATACACCCACCCACATATTCACACCCCACATTCCACCCACATGGAGAGAGAAATGGAAGGCAAGATTAATTGGCCTCAACTAAACAACTGTCCCATCATTTACATATTTTTAATATTTCAATTTGAAAACCCATTTAATATTAAATATATGGGAAATGATGTTTAAACAGCCTAATATATACTATATAATTATGTATGTGTATATAATTATTAAAATATGGTTTTTTAAAATGATTCTCCATTCGAGTTTATCAACTTAACCCACTCATCACTTCACCAATTCCACAAATTATGTAAAAGCAAATTTATTGTTCTTAATATTGTTGTTATTATAAAATAATTATCAAGTGAGAAAAATTAACAAGTCAATGAGGCCATTCATTCGTTCATATATTATTTATAAAAATAAATGTTTAGCCGAGCATCACTGTTTTTGTTAGTTTAATATGCGAAAAAGTATCGTTTATACAAAATTCAATGGTAGTATCTACCCTTCGTATTATATTAATATAGCAAACAGTGTATTTATATAAACTGCTAAAGTTCTTGATTCTTGGTAGAATTTCTTGTTTTACTATTTTAGTAAGTTTCTTAGGATCTATTCTTCTCATTAGGTTAATATAATATTGCCCGCAATGCATTTATATAAACTGTTAGTTTAAGTTCTCGATTCTTGGTAGGGATATTTTACTGATTTTCTCTTTACAAGGCGGCTATGTAGATAAATATCTAGTCTTTGATCGAATCGTGCGTCATGCATCGCGAAACCAGGGAGTTCAAATCCATCCATTTTCGTTGCAAAATTTTTTAATGGATTATTATCTGATTCTTATACTAATTTAAGCTTGAACATATAAAATCTAAATAAAAACGACACCTGGCTCAATGATTACTAAGTATAGCATAAAAAACAAAACAAATAGTTGTGTATTTTCCAGTATCTATATATAAATCATATGTTTTAAGGAATGTCATGACTTTATATTGGGCCACGGGTTGGACAGCCCTGGTTTAAATCGAATGGGATTAAAGAAGGATATGTGGAATGATAATTTATTTTTTAAAAAGGTCACGGTTATAATAATCCCTGACTATCTATTATCTATTGACATGTAAGAACGTGCAAAGATCTAAAAGACAAGTCCTGACAAGTTTTAGTCCAGGAGAGAAATTATCAATTAATTGTGATTGTTCTAGAAAACCCCAATTCCTTGTCTCCTTGTACTAGAATGATATAACTATAGACTTGGTTAGTGTCGTAGCATATAAATTACTGAAATAATAAATATTTTAGAAAATGAAAATATGAGAAGAAGAAGAATTTTTAAATATTCGAAACTTCATTATTTTTTTTATCTTATATAGTTGAGCTTATAATTTTGCTTTTAGTGAATTTTATTCTTGAAAAAAGCTTCACGTATTGTACAAATGTACATTCATATATTTCGAAAAAGGGAATAAATATATATCTACATATAAATCTCAATGTTTTAAGGAAGTTTATGATTTTATGTTGGGCCACATTCATTGCAGTGCTGGGCCGCATGCGGCCCGCGGGTCAGGGGTTGTACAGCCCTGATTTATCTTATGAGAAATCATTGCCATTCACCGCAAAAAAGGGGCCCTAAAATATCCAAAATGTTCTTCTTTTCTTTTATACTTTGAAAAGAATCAAGAAGTAAAAAAAGAAAAAAAAATCCGAAGTGGAGAGGATGATTTATTAAGCCGCAATGAGATGGATTCCGTCTCATGATCGGTGGCGCCGGCCATAAAACCAACCCTTCATTCACTAGTAAATAGGTAAAAGGAAGAAGCACATTAAAAATCTTTATCACTCGTAGTTCTAGTTGATCCTCCAAGAGAGACGAAGATAGAGATAGAGAAAAGGAAGCAAATAAATTAAAGTTTCAACTGGAAGAACACTTTCGCCGTCGAGCAACTAGCCGTCTTGGTGGAACATTTCGCGATCATTTTATGACTTGACCATCACGAACTATATTATATACCTATGGATATATTCTTGCCAACGTTATAAATATAAATTCTAAATGTAGAAATGGCTCGTAAAATGATAAAAAGAACTGTCTATATATTTTATTTATATATAGGAGTACTGATGGCTTTTTTACTGCTGGGTGATGACATATTAATTTGTCATAAATTCCTCTAAAAAAATGTATGTAAATTTACGAAATATAAAATAAATCAAATTTTATTAAATAATCAAACGATAAATAAGTATGCATTTGATAATTGACGAAAATCATCAACCTCTATAAATACTAGCCATCGGTGTATAACAAATATTCTTATAAGGAAAAAGTTATTCTTCTCCGTCAGGGGGGAAGGGGGTGAATTCCCAATGAACTTGCGCTACCTAATTATATATATATATATATATATATATATATATATATATATATATATATATATATATATATATATATATATATATATATATATATATATATATATGGGGCATTCCACGCCAAATCGGACGGTTTGAAACATTTTAATATTTTATTTCCTTAATTTTTTAGTATCCATCAAAAAACTCTTCCTGATAAATTTTGAAATATTTTTGATCGCCTGTTTAAAAGATACGAATTTCGGTTTTTGCTCATAACTTCTTCAAAAATGGTCCGAATTCAATTTTTCTTTTTGGAAATTTTTGTTTTTTTACATAGGTTAAAAAATACATTTTCAAAAAAAGATTAAACATTTTCAAACTCAAAAATCGCATATAAAAACACTTTAAATAATTTTTTTGAATTTTTTTTTTAAATTTAGACCATTTTTATTATTAGTTATTAGTGAAAAACCGAAATTCGATATCTTTTAAACCGTTGATCAAAAAAATTTACCAGGAAGAGTTTTTTGATGGATACTAAAAAATGTCAAAAAATGAAGGAAATCAATAATTAAAATTTTTCACACCTTCCGATTTGGCGTGGAATGCCCCATATATAAACTAGTAGAGTAATGCGTTTTTGTATGAAATTAATTTTATTATTACTTATAGTATTAACCATTTTTACGATTCAAAATTGTTTCATCCATTCTAGAGGACTGTGTTTTTGGTGAAATTTTTCTAAGATAAATTTATTTTCTACATATTTAAGTTTAATTTCTTCATTTTGTAAGATATTCATTTGCAATTCTCTAGTTCTTCTTAGTAAAAAATTTCCGTCTTCTGATCTATTAGAGTTCACACAAGACTGGCATATTCTTATTATTTTTTTTATAATGATTTTGGTACACGAAGAAGTTGCACTAAATAGGTTGCAACCCCTGTAGTTCTCTTATATGACACCAGTTGCGAAGCTCGCCTTAGGCGGGCATCTTGCTGGTCGGCCGGGGGTCTTAGCCCCTTGGACTCCATTGTGGGTTTTAAAATAATGATTTAAATTTTCCAATTTTTAAATATTTATTTGTAATGAACTTAATGAGTTATAAAATTAAAAAAAAATTACGTCGGAGTCGTCGCGAAAGACGATTATAATAAGCATAGATATTATCATCCTAACCAAAATATTCTACTCTTAAAGCTTCATCAAGTTTCACACAACTTTTACTATGACCATCAGAAAAATTAAGGAGAACATAGATAGATAGATCTTTTTATTGCTCTAAGATCATGATCGAATCTTATTATATTATAAAATTTTATAAATAATATAATACATAAAAAACATCAGTCTTGAAAAAGTTTCTACCTTTTTCCTTCAATTTGTATTGCAATTAATTTATTCCCTTGTAGGATTAATTAATTATTCAATTTAAATATAAACAATGGTGTCTAAAATATTTTTCAAATTTTTTTGAAATTATTTTTTATGTAAACGTTCTTTTTAAAATTTGATGTTTTTTAAAAATTACCATATTTTAATTTATTAAATAATTTTGTCTTAAATATTTGTAATTACGCGTGTTCAATTGCGCTCTCCCTAGTCACTTGCAAATTTCCTAGTATAAGTACCGTTACTCACGCCCCTCCGCTGGGCAAGCGCTTGCACCTCAAGCTTCCTCAGTACTCGGTGTCTTACGTGTCAAAGTGCATCTAATTAACCATTCACCTGATCACCCTATCTCAGGTGAATGTCACAATCTAATTAACTCCAAATTATCCATATTTCCATCTCACTAAATAGATATAATTATTTTTAAAAAATCAGAAATTTTTTAAACCGCGTGATTTTATACTCGTTTATTTCGATTGGTGATTTTTGAGACTCTTAAATAGCATTAATTAAAATAAAAATATTATTTTTCTTAAATTTTGCCAAAAATTTATATATCAATTAATTCAAATTGTGTTTTTTTATTATTTAAATGTTAATTATTTTTAAAAATTTCGATTTGATTTAAATAATTTCAAAGAAATAACTCAATTTTTCGAAGGGACTATTTTCTTATACTTAATTGATATTTTATTATAATAAAATGTATTTTTTTCTATTTTTCAGATGAAACGGGTTGGTTTAAAGACATTATGAATCCTGAATTAAGTACTTTGTGACAGTTCTTCTTGTCCCTACAAGTCGTAAGTCTGCTATTTTTCATTTAATTATAATCACTTTAATGATTTAAATAAAATCAATTAGCTTAATAGAAATATAGATTCAGATTTATTTAAAAAAAGTCTTAAAATTTGTTATTTTATTAATTATTTCTATAATTTTAGAATGTTTATAACGTTTTTCTCTCATACCTTGTTGGTTTAAATATTAAATCTGGTGTAAAGATCAAAAAATTTTAATAAATCATTTCAAACAACAAAATTCCTCTTTACTTAATATATATTATTCATTTTATTTCGAGTTCAAATGCTTTTTTGATTTTAATAATTTTCTTTTCAAAATTGATTTTACGGGTAAAACAAAAGCATATATAGCATTGAATTTCCTTCACTGACTTTTCAAAGTGAGTAGAATATTATTGATTAAATAATTGTATATAATTATATATTAATTGTATTTATATAAAAAATAATGTTGTGATGATCTTGTTTGTAATGATGGCCAAATCCCATTTTAATTAATTACAGACCCTGAAGAAGGAGGGAATAGCCTCCGAAACGTCGGTTTTATGATTAAAAAGATAGTGTAAATTATCTTCTTTTTTTGGACTGCCTTATCAATATCCACTTAAAAGCCTATATATTTTTATTTAAAAGTTGATAATCACTTTTTTGATAAAAGAGTATTTTTTATTTTTTTTTTTTTTAATGTAAATTTCTTAAGAATTTGATAATCATTATTAATATCGAAAAGAAAATGTTTTTCAGAATATAGGTTTATTCTACATAGAAGCACTTTTTAGTTTAAATATATGATAATCGATTTCATTGGATTTTAAGCGATTGCTGTTTGAATTTATCTCCTACATACTGACACACACACTCTTCCTTAAATTATCAAATTATTTATTCAATTTATTAGAATTTGAACTAACAAATGATTTAGTAAAAAAATAAAATAAATTAAAATGTTTATTTAGGAACGCATTTATTCGAAACTCTTTATAATCAAATAATGAAAAACTTATCTCAAAATTAAAATGATTCGATTATAATTTTATAAACTAAATACGAATTTTATTATTAAAATATTATGCACTTAAAATTTTTTTGAGAATATTGTACACCTAAGTTCAGGTGCATTTATTTGTTTATTGATTGGATTTCATTTATTTCCAGTAAAGTGTCGACCCCAGTGTTGGATTTGTTTCTCCCAACGTAGTCAGCTGCGTGGAGGCACCTTATTCGACCCACGAGGTATGTGGATATTTAAGATACTATAAATATTTTCATTTTAGGTTTTCTATAAGATTAAATCAAACAAATTTTGAATTAAAATAATCTTAATAATAATAAAAATAATAAGACAAAACAACCAAAATAAAAAATCTTGTACCTAGGCTTTTTACTGGAGCCAATTGTTAATTTACTTATTTATAAATTGTAGTGTACATTGATCAATGTAGACCCTTATTGTGTACATTTCAAAGAGACACTGTTTCTTAAAATTGCATTGAAGAGATTGCAACAGCGCTAGTTTTTCAGATTCATTTGGTAAAATATATCAAAAAGGAGATTTTGCCTACATTTTAGGCGTTGATTCAGAACATCAATACTTGAAATCAAAATATTTAGTTTGATTAATTAAAAAAAAAGCTTCATATAAATCATTACCAATCCAATGCTTGTTTATAAGTTAATGGGAATTAGAGTTATAGTAAAAAAATTAATAAAAGGGGATTTTTGAAAAAAAAAATCATATGTGATGTGTCCATTTCACGACTTTACATTCAACTTTCCCATCTCTCCCCACCATCAGACGTTTTAGGAATCTGAAATTTGCATTGGTAATTCCTTAAGGCCTTAAAGGCTAAGTGTAAAAAATTAGGTCCATATCGAAAAAAGGGTTCACATTTATTATTATATTAATCATCTTTTAATCTCATTATAAAATATCTAATTCTAAAATTTTGTTTTGATACCTTTATTGTTTTTTGAACAAGAGCTGACTAAAATTTGGTAACACAGACACCCTATTTGATATTTAGATAAAATAATTAATATTTCTTAAAATGTAAATTTTTCAATGGTTCTTTTTATAAAGTTGTATTGACCGAAACGCGGAGAATTCGCTCATTTTTTTTATAATCAAAATAGCTTTAGCCGTTTTTGAGATATTTCGAAATTAAAAACAAACAATTTGTTCATGTACGATTACAATACTTCACTATACTCCATGAGGAAGAGTAAAAATAAAAACATGAAAATGTAGATAATTAGTTTTTTTAATTAATAAAACTAATTATTTTATTAAATGAATTTAACTTTAAAGGACATCATAGATATTAAAGAAATATTTTTACATTGCATATCAGAGAGGTTCGTCCCCCTAGGAATCGAACCCAAGCGCTTAAGACCAGGTCTTAAGGGTTTGACTACTGGCCCGGCAAGCTTAGTTAGCGCTTGGGTTCGATTCCTAAGGGGACGAACCTCTCTGATATGCAATGTAAAAATATTTCTTTAATATCTATGATGTCCTTTAAAGTTAAATTCATTTAATAATATTATATACTGGGTTGATTTTTGAAATAATTTCCATCTTTTTTCAAAAAAAGACACCCAAAAAGATACTTAAATCTTTGTTTTCACTGTAATTATTTTATATTCAAGTATTGCTGATCTGAATCAATACGCTTCACAAATTGACAAAAATATTATTTTTCGGAGATTTGACCAAATTTATCTAAAAAACTAAGTTCATGGAGGAATTATTTTGCTATTTTTGGAATTCGGATGTCAAATACTTATACCTGGTAGATACTGGTCTAACATTTTATGCAACAAAATTAGTGTTGGTCAGTTTAAGTAATATTCTATATATCAATAAATAAATTTAACTAATTAGTTAAAAAATGCATCAGTGTAAATTCTTTACTTGTTTTATTATTATTATTATTTTTAATAGAGAGTTAAATTTAAAAGTATTAATCGATATTTTTGTAATACAAATTTAGAAAAACACACTATACAAGGTGATTGATAATTCCTATTCCTTGAAAGGGTTTATATTATAACTAATTTGGAACAATTTTCACCCTATCAATTGAGGGTCGAAATTCATTGTTTTTGAGTTATGCAATCTGCGAATTTTGAACCTAAATTTTAAATATCGTTTAAATCGAAGAAGATTACTCACAAAAATTGTATCACACATGACGCAAAAATAAGGAAATAACTTCCTCGACTCATAAGCTCTCCGAACAGATATAAATAAAGTATTGTTAACATGTTCACAGGTCACATGTGATACAGTTTTTGAGAGTATTTATTTATTATTTATTTATTTATTTTGAGAATATTTAAATTTTTTGTTCAAGACCTGTAATTTATATATGTTTATTTCTGAGGTTATAAAAGTTTTTTCTTGGCATGCATTTTTTTAAACGTAGCTTCATTTGTCGGCTATTAGAAATATGCGAATCCAGTGCCCAGAATGGACTATTTTTTGTTTTTAAATTAGCAGTTTTTGGTAAAAAGTAGGAAAATATTAGCAAAATAAAACGAGACCGTTTCAAAAGCCAATGAATTTCGCCCCTCAGTAGGGTAAAATTGATTCCAAATTAGTTATAGTATAAAACCTTTCAAGGAATAGCTAGAATTATCAATCACCCTGTATATTTATTAAGTAAATATTCATCTATTTTAAAATTGTATGTAATTAATCATCGTTTAATAGTTTTTTTCTGTTTTATTTTTCATTCGGTTTCGTCATCCGTTCTTCATGTCTTCTTCTTCTCTTTATTCAACTCTTCACTTGTAACTGCACATCATAGCTTCGCATTTAATATAAGTACAAAACCATTTTTTACAAGCATGGCGTTCAATTTATTATATAGGAATCACATATTTTTAAAAATTAGGGATTTTTGCAATAGGATGTTTTCTCTTTCAGCATTCCCACAACTTTTAATTAGCCCAGAGAATTCATTAATAAAAACAAAGTAAATAAAATTTGTAATTTAGAATTGTTTTTGATTTGATTTTTTTCACTTTTTACAAAAAATATAATTATTTTTATTTGATAAATTCATTAAAAGTCATTCAATTTTCGTTTTCAATGCTTTTAAAATTTTCAACTTGAGATTTTTATTTAAAATTAAAATAAAATTCAGATACAGTATCAAATGATAAGAATTTCAGCTTTCCCTTCATCAGCTATTGGATGGGCCAAGTGGTCGAAGGAACAAAGGATGGATCTTCAGAAGGCGGATATATCTACAAAAAGTAAGATTCCCCTTAGAATTGGTAGTTTTCTGGGTGATACATTGTCGAATGATGTTTGGTATGATTGTCGATAGGGCCTTTCAGATTCATCGCCTCTCCCACCGTGGGATCCACTACAAAGTGTTGCATGAATTAATTTTTAAGATTTATTATAAACGCAAATAAGTGGGTTAAAATTAGCAATATGTGTAGAAGGGTGGGGGGATACGCCATGCCAACGTCAGGGATACTAATATGTTTTCTAGATGTTTATAGAGACAACTGTCTCCGAGAACACAGAGATGGCTTCTAGGTCTTCATGATGATCCGCTCTAATTATTCAAGGTGAATATTACACTAAAAAATGTTAAATTTTATAATACGATTGAAAATGTTGTTAATTATAATATGGTAATTTAGGTAAATATTGCAAATACATATGTTTATGGAACCTATTCGTGGAGACTATTTAAGGGGTTATAATTAAAAAAAATAATCGAAATATTGAAATGTTTATAGAAGTAATAAATGTTAAATTTTACTTAAACAATTAATTATTCCAGCGCTCTCCCAATCGATCGCAGACCCCAAAGATTGAAAATAATTTTCTCTTCACTCGAGGCGCGACCACAACGAGGCCGTGTAAAGACAATTAATAACAAATTCAAATTTAGGGAACGAAGAAAAGAGTATTTTTATTACAGACAAAAGGATCAGCCGGGGCTCGAACCCGGGATCTTTGCATATGTACTGCAATGCTTTGTCATAAGAAATTTACCTCCTATATCCACTAAGCTACTGATCCCCGAACCCAAACTGATACCTCTTGTCTATATGAATTATGGAATTTCTTTTTTTAATCCTCTCCTCGTTCATTTTTGGCAGCGTAGGCCTTGATTCATTAATTAAACAATTAAATTTTACATTTATTTGTGATATTGTCACTTTTTTCACCACCTATTTTCCTCTATAAAGAAGCTCGAAAAATTTTACAAATTCGACAAAATGTCAAAAATCTTGTAAAAAAAAAAAAAATCGAGAAACATTTAAGAAAGCGAATAATGAGATACACGTTCTTGTGAAAATGTTTGAAGAATTTTCTTCATTTAAACTCGAATAGTTGGATTTATATTTAAAATATTGAAACGTTCTTTGCATGATTCTATAAAAATAAAAATTTTTGTGAATCAGAAACGGGGTACATAATTCGCAATTAATGGAATTTGATGGAGAGACACCCTTCCCAGAATAATGAAAAGAATAATTTCCAAATAAAATACATTATTGGAACGTAATTTTCAACTTTTTATATTTCACTCAATTTATATTAGTTTTCTGAACCACAGAGCCCAAAAAGCCAGTGTTCGCCGCTCTGTCTGTAATCATGATAATTTTAAAACAATAAATTTCAGGAAGATAATAAATATTTAATACTTTAGTTAGGTAGATATTGTCTATAGTTGTTAATATGTAAATTAGAAATTAGACAGTTCATATTCAGATTAAGAGCTGATTATATTTTGATTGAAATCGGACCAAAAATTAGATAGAGGTGGAGGGTTTTTACAAATGTTAACCTTTTGTCAGATTTTATTTTTTTCAAATTTTATTCTTAAAAATGCACAAAGTTTTCATATCTCCTGTATTGACTTTTGACCATTAAAAATCTATAATTTGAGCTCTTGAGGTGCGGGTGTAGGGATAAGTGCACATAATGAGGTTCCGGACAGCTTATCTATCTGGTTGATCTTCGAAAAAATCTTTTGTATTTCTGTCAGAGTGACAACTTCTGCCTACTAATTTTTTAATAATGAGGTTAATTTCGAAAAAAATCTTTCTTTTGATAATATTAATAAAAAGAATATTGAGATAAATTTTTTCTCATTATAAAAACATTTATTTAATACAAAAACGATTTCAAGAAATAGAGTTGGAATTCTATACTAGTTCTTTTGTTATATTCTGTTGACTGCAGATAACTTTTTATTTTTACTTTTATGAATAACTAATTAACTAGACTCTCAAATCTATTGAAAAATGTATCATTCTATTCATCAAAATTGAATTATTGATCTGTATAAATTTGTTGAAAATGGTATAATTTGTATAGAAGTTATAGTTCTTTTAACAGCTCGATCCATTTACTTCCATGTTAAAAGGACAATTTTCAATAATTTATTTCTCGCTAATGGAACATAAGATCAACTTCAAAATATAATATGTATATTTAATGCATCAATGATTCAGTGGTAAAAAGTTGAGAATTTTCTTATAAAAATGATAAACAGTCACGAACACCCATAATTATGATTTTTTTATAAGTGGGTGATTTCTTCAAGAGAAATCCGCTGCAGTAAATGGATTCAAATATCTGCTATCATTTTTTCATTACTTTCCAAAGAAAAAATGCCAATTGGCAGGAATTTCGAATTAACAATATTAGCACGCATATTAATAATAATATTTATTTATGTTTGATTTTAAGGGATAAAACCAAAAGCCATTCGATTTCGTTAAAAGCCTTTTAAAAAAATTTGCTTGATTTGTCAAAAATAATGACTATTTACTTCCTCTCTCGTAAATCATAACAAACAACAAACGAAAAAAATAAAATACAAAATCATATAATATCCAAATATCAATAGCACCAGAGCAAGAAGTTATCAATGAAAAATAATTTGCCAAACTCGCTTTCTATCTCTGTTTCTAGTCATTTGCATCTGTCAAGGCTCTCTTTGCAGTCGTTTCCAGCGTTGCATTCAACTGGACATAGGATTTGGAGGGGTTTGGTTTTAGCCAAGTAATCCTTTGATGCCTTAATTCAGTTGTAGCATGCGGGGGGATTTGGGGTGGATCAGACCAGTGGGGCAGTGGTTTGTTGCCTTTGAAGTCATAACGAGAAAATTAAATTAAAAATGAATATATTTAAAATATTTTCATTAAGCATACATTTCATCCCTTCTCCATCCGAATATTCTATTTACAAATTTTGCTTTTTGCTTTGGAAATTCAAATATTTACAAGAAAACAGTACAGGCCGGATACTTTGAAATATTATTTTTTATAATTTTTTTATTAATTAATATTTTATTTCAAGATTATTACTTTTGGGCGTACACAGGGGCGTGTAAAGTGAAAGTGCCCCTCTAAACACAAAAACTTATATACTCGTATAAGTAATTAACTTAAAATCGGGGTTTTTGGGGAGAACAGTTTTTACTTTCGCTTAGAAAATGGGCAGGTACTGGAATGTTTCTTAAGAAATTACTTTTTAAATTTTCTGAATCTAATAAATTTAATTTTTTCACCTTTTTAATTATAATTAATCAAAATATAAGATATATTGTAGTAAAAGTGCGACTTAACACTATATTATCTATACTAGATTTTTAAGTCCAGAGCTCAAAAAGCAAGTTGTTTTTCTCTCTTGTCTTGAGTGACCAGCTTACTTTCACAACAAAAAACCCTACATTTAATTGAGTATTTTAACCCATGAGAAATAATAAATAGAATATTTATAATTAAAAATACTGATGATAAAGAACAACTCGAAACTATAGTGTCTAACAAATATTTTATTTATTTAAAAACAAATAAATTTTATACATTGTAAATATATAAATATAATATCAGTGGCGGTTGGTGACTTTTCAACCAGGGGATGCTGTCCAAAAAAGCACCCTTCATTTTTTAAAATTTTATAATATTTTAATCTTTGGTTTTATTTCAAATTTCATCGAATACGGCAGCATTTTCGTTATTTTTCAAATTTAACATTAGATTAAAAAAAATATATTTTGAGACCTTCCCTCAAACGGCTATTGCTTTGTATTAGTGAGGGTAGGAGTCAGAAATTAATTGAAAATGTTAAATTTCTCCTAACTCTATTGCTATAAGCAAGCTATGACTTGTCTCTAGAACTCATAGCTATTTCCGATCTTATATATTGAGAGTTCTTAGAAATGGATTAGTCCAAAAATGCTCGAATCATCTTTATTTATTCCTTTTTTGTATTATTTCTATTTTAAAAGTTCCTCAGTGAGAACAATTTCTATACGACTAAAACTTGTTCTCCCCAAACTGCTTTTTGTGAGGGAGGGTAGGAGTCAGAAATATAATCTTGTGACTTAAACTCTACAGTCTTTGAGATGGAAATCGACCATCTTCCAGAATGAATCAGCCTGTCCTTAAAGAAAAAATTAAATTTCTCCTAATTCTATTACTCTAAGCAAGCTATGGCTTGTATAACACTCTTAGTTATTTCTGATCTTATATATTGATAGTTCTTAGAAATGGATTATTCCAAAAATTCCCGAATCATCTTAATTTATTCCTTTTTTGTATTATTTCTATTTTAATAGTTTCTCATCGAGAACAATTTTTATTCGATTAAAACTCGTCTGAACTTATCTTGGCATGCTTGAACTGGAAGATATACCGGGAGGGGATTTCAAACCTTCTAATCACACCCGTTTTCTTAAAAATCATTCATTTTAATTGTCCCTTGAAATTATGCAACATTTTTATTTCATTTCGAGAACCAATATACTTTTCAAAAGAAAAAATAAACTGTTTTTTATAGAAATATTTGAAATAAGGGATTATAATTTGAAAATTTAAAGATCCTCCTGAAATTTTGAAGTCGACCTCTCAGCAAACTAAATATTTTCAATTAAATTGAGATTTTTTTTCATTTATAATATTATTCCGTAGAAGCTAGTAGCCTTTATTGTTTTTTCATGTTCACCTATTGGTTTCTTCTATTTATATGTCACATACCTACAGTAGTTTCTACAATATACTCCTAGTCTGGCTAATATCAAGCCGTTTGATATTTACATACATGTTCAGAAAAATTACAAAAAATATATATATATATTATGTGTTAATCTCATCCACATAAGCTCACAAAGGAAGTGAAACTTCTTTAGCCGTAGATGTTATTTGTATAATTATGTATAACGGCCAATAAGTTTATCCCCCTTAAAAAATCACCCTCCAAAGACATATCTAGGTATTAAGCTTAAAAAATATTATGTAGACTTCTAATTATTTTTTGGATGTGTTAGATATATAAGTATTTATGTTATGTTATTTTTAAATATATTATTATTTTAATTTTTTTTTTTTTTTCTTTATTTCTTTTTTTTATTCAGAATTTTGCAATTAGGTATTTTTATTTTTAGCATAGGTATCTCTCTTTATTTTATTTAATAAAGATAAACATACGGATGTATATTAGGAAAAATTTCTGATTGTAATCATGAGATTTATTTAATTTCTATCTTAGAGCTTTCATTCAGTGCAGTATCGTTCTCTTCTCCATCACTTCTAGTTGCCTACTCTACAGGCAACAACTATAGACTAAATGAAAACATCAGTCTTTATTTGGAGGTCTTCATTGCTCCCTTTATAATTATATATAAAACACAAAGGAGATTACAATCAGCAACAATTACAAATATAATTTACATTTTTTATTTGATTTTAATTAAACTAAACGTTGTACAAAGCCCAAATCCAATAAGAAAGATTGAAGATGAAGACGAAGCCATGTAAATTTCCTAATTTTATTAAATTTTATTTGTCATGAACTATTAGTGGGTTTTAAAATTAAAAAAAATTCCCCGCTATTGAGTCATTTTCCCTTTATTGTAACAAAAAATTCAAACAAATACGACGCTTAAGAATTTTCACTTCAAAAAAATTTAAAGCACCCCTTAAGGCAATTTAAAAACAAACAAACAAACCAACACATTACTGAACTCTGGAGATCTTAAAACGTTCCTAAAATTTTACATAAATATCAATTTATTTTTATGCATGATAACAATAGTCCCCATATTACCAATGATTAAGTATTATTATGAAAATGAAATTGAAATAATTGGTGAATAGAGTACAGAAGTTTAATCTTCTCTTTAAAGTGTGCTGGGTGTCTAGAGTAAGCACCATCTTCGTTGAAATATTATGTTTAAACGTTTAACTGTCATATAGGAAGAAAAGAATGGCGTGTGCTAGGCAAGAGACTTACAAAAATAAAGAATCAACGTAGGTACAATGAGAAGATTCAAAGAAGCTACAAATTCGAAACGGGATCCTCCACGGTTGATTACAACTTTTTCCCCTCATCTAAACGATACTCTTTTTTTATCCATATAATACAAATGATGCGGTTGAATTTCCCAATCGAAATGTCGATCTATATGGCGTAAGGGCGTGGATAATTGCGCTGCATTCTTGCACAGAAAGCTTCTTGCTCCATCTGTTCTGGAAATCTGCTCGATTTAACTGAAAAGGTGGACTATTTTTCTTTTTTTTGTCTTTCTTTGCTGGGCCACCTTTTGCCAGGGGTGCAGGTACCACGGGGCACTGCTTTCGGTCCATGAAGAGGCACAATGGCCGCCGCAATGCCCTCGCGCGTAATTTAGTCTTTTGTCAATGAATAGAGCTGCGATTGAAAAGCCCAGCAATTTTTCTTCAGTTGTCCCCTTACTCCGACCACACGGCTATACAGCTTTCTTATAGAGCCTCAGGCCTCCGCTTTAAAAGAGGCGTAGCCCGGGGATGGGTAAGGTCTTGTGGCCACCAAGTCAGTGGACCACACGACTACCCCAAAATATTGCCGAAACAATTCGTGAAAATATATCAAGAATTGAGAATGGGCAAGTGAGCAGCAGAGGGCGATTTCAACGCCCTCTTTCTTTCTGACAAACAAAATTGATGACCTTTTTCTCTATTGGGAAATTTATTGGAAATATATTTTAACGTTCTTTTTTTTCATTATTATTTTCTTAATATCAAATACAATAGAAATGATATATGAAAAGAAAAAGAAATAGAAAATAAAATAAGTCAAATTTTACTTTGGGTATTTTGGGGTTGACTTTGAAGCTGTTCAACTTCATCAATACTATTCTGCCAACAAAAAGCGTTTTATCTTAAAAATTTGATTATTTTCATTAAGTTTGGTGTCATAAGCAGATCATTTATATCTAATTCAATATCAATAATCAAAACATCCGAACATTTGATGAGAGGTAGAATTAAATTTCGGGCGCGAGGGCCGCTACTCACGGGCACATATTTTGCTTGAGCTTTACTTTCAATTTTGTTTCAAGATAGCTTAATTTTAAAGTATTTATACTTTTTAGATAAAATTTAAAATATAAAACTTCCAGTTTATAAGAAATATATTAATAAAAGAAACCTGTAAAAAATAAATATTAATGTAGGATTATTCATGTCCATGATTTATTAATTTAATTGAAGATTGGATTGGAAACAAAATTTTTTCAAAAACACAATTTACTCGTATTTATGATTCTATATTTTCGTGAGGTAAAAATTTAAATATTTTCATTTTTAAGTGAAAATTCGATTATTGATTTTTTAAACAATAAATATAAAAATTGTGTTGTATAGTATTCGATGTGTATTATTTTCTCCTAAGAAAAGAAAATACTTTTCAAATTTGTAATTGTAAGTGAACCTTGGCATTTTTATTCAAATAAAAATAAAAATTATGGCTTATGTTCTCATGCATGTGATATTTTCTGTTTCATCTTGAAAATATCGAATTTTACGGGGCTCAAAATATTCAAGACGTTTAAATAGCACAAGCATTCTAATTTCTTAGGCATTCTCTCTGAACTCAATAGAGCTGTATTTTGCTTTGATAACACAGGTCTGCGAAATTCAACTTTTGAAAAGTTGTCAGTATTAATAAGTTATGTTCTATAGTGAAAATTGGGATCTAAAAAAAATTTCTTCGTATTACAATTTTTTGGTAGGTACATTTTTCTTCTTTCAACAAATCCTCATTACTTAGATTCTCGAAAATTAAAATCTTATTACTTTGTTTTATTTTATTCTTCTCAATACGTAGATATGATAAAAATAATATAAATAAAACCATATAGAAGTATTTTTACAGGCTAAATATGGGTGCTCTCACTGACAGTGGCGCAACCAAGGATTTTGTCCTTGGGGGAGGGGAGATAACATACACACACACATAAATATATATATATAAATATATATATATATATATATATATATATATATATATATATGTATATGAGCATTTTCGTATAATGCCAAATAATGTTTTGACAATTTCAAAGTTAAATAATTTAATTTAATATTATATTTCAAAGTCTTGTCTTTAAATTATTAAACTTTTCATTTTTACTTGTACTTTAATATTTTTCCTTGTCCTGTGGGGGTTTCGGTTTTTTTTAGACCCCCTCCGAGGTTGCGCCACTGCTCACTAATATATCTTTATTATATTATATTAATTTTTGCATGTAAAACGCAAAAGGAAACTTGTTTTTGGATTCAGCAGCAGAAAATCTATAAAAATCACATCAAATTATTCAAACAGCTTTTTCATCGCAGACCTGTGTTAATTTCTTGGAAAACAACGTGTTCATCATTCACCGGATAGATTTGAATCTAATTACGTGACCAATCATGTGTTTTTGTTGGTTGTCAAAATAATCTTCATCGATATCTAAATAACCTATCAGCTATTTTTATTATGTGAACATATAATTATCGGATCACTTGAATATAAGTTGGTCTACTTCAGTCTTTCTTCGTCGGTTTGTTGGGTAGGTTCACTGGGATCCCAAGCAAACAGCCCCCAGGGGTCACTTCCCGCCCCTCTCCTAAAAAAAATACGAAGAAACCATAGGTGCACATCTGCCTGCCTCTTTAGGTTAATTTTATTTACATGACAAATCATCCCAGGTGAATACCAGTAAGAAAGAACTGGGGGATCAAAAGAACAAGGGAGAAAGATCATCATTAGACGTTCGCTGTCGTTAAATATATATTAGAGACAACATTCCTTGAATAATTTTTTTATATTATTTTTGTGTATATTTACATATGAGAAACAGATGAGAAATTGAATATTAAATTTCCTATGAATTTTCTATTTCAACATCCTCTTCTTTTCTGATCTATCCATCACTTTAGATATGCATTAGAAAACTAGCTTGCATGGATAAAAAAGTAAATAAATATAGACGGAGCGCCAAGTAAAGGGTACTGTCTGATAGACAAGAGTTTGCAATATCAGCAACCATGGGATTATTTTTTCTGCTGAGCGTACCAAAAGGGGCAGATTAGAATGAAAATAAATCAATGAAAATTTTCCATATTAAGCTGACCATAATATACAGAAATTGATTCGAGAGTAACTGAAGATAAAAGTAATCTAAAAAGGTTGATTCTCTAAAATTGGTTAAATGTTTATTTCACTTTAGGGATATCACCATCATGGGTAATCTCCATTGATAAATTGATTAGTTAACTTTTCTTCTAAAAGAGGAAGTGAGTATTTGAAAACGCATATTGAGAAAATGAAGCTTTAAAAGTGATATTTGGTATGATTGTCCTAGAACATTTCCCAAGGTAGTAATGTATTATAAGAAGGCAGAGCAGAGACGGTTCTATCTTAAATAAAGTGATAAAGATTGAATTTACGCAGGGACGCTCCAAGTCTCTTTTGCACCATCGTGCGAAATAGTGACTGGGGCCTTTATATGCACAGAGCCCAAATTACTCCTGCCCCAAGTTCAATATCATCAATTTGTTAAATGAGTCGAGAATATAGTAACTTCAATTAAAACCCATGTTTTTCATTTCACATGTCCATCTATATTTATTGATTTCACATTTTTAGTTGAAATTATTTTCCTAAAACTTGGCTTTACCCATTAAATTATTATTATTGTTTGATAGGGCCCCCACAACCCATTTTTTCACGTTTCAAGGTTTACAAAAAAGAGCTAATAGGGCAATTAATAAATAGTTTCAGTAGTTTTTGAGATTTTTCGAAAATAAAAATAAAAAAAACTTTTAATGCTCGATTACAACATTTCATCATACCTCATATATTATTATAAATGTAGTAATGTAATAAGAGTGAATTTAAAAGAGCTTGAAAATGTGAATCTTTTAAAATAAAAGACGTTTGTAGGTGATTTCAAATTGTCTTAATTTCAAAAATAAATTTGTTCTTTTTTTAGCTTAAAATTTTTATGGTACTTAAGAAAAATTATTGGACGGGGATCTTATTGACGAAATCCAAAAAAAAAAAAACAATTAGTTTGGTTTGGACACGTAAAAAGGATGGACGAAGAACGAATCCCAAAAAAGGCTCTAGAATCGATCCCCCCCCTGAAAGACGAAAAAGAAGTCGACCCAGGACTTTGATGGACAAGGTGAACGAGGCTTTGAGTTCCAGAAATCTCGAAATTGTGGATGTCTGGGACCGTGAAACGTGAAAACGGAGAAGCGTCGCCAGACGTAGAAATCCGGAAGAAGAAGAAGAAGAAAAATTATTTTTAAATTTTTTTCCCCATCTCGCCTTCCTGAGGTTAACCCGTTTCTCCATCTGAACATTTGGAATTTTTCCGACGCGTCGCTGTCTCAGAGATTATCGCGGACGATTGCTACAGATATTACGCAGGATTGTCTAGCTAGCAGAGGGTGAGAAAAGCATCACCAAATACAATCATGTTCAAACCTGTCGCGGCACGCTCGCTGTTTGCCAGTAGGAGCATCAGCCCTGTCATTTATAGCCACACCTCGTAAATGGCAGCCCCTGCCATTTAGACAACTTAATTGGCAGATTAGTTAAGGCTATCACTACCCTGCATAAAAGTCGCAAGCCATTTCTTCATTTTTTTGATCCCAGTCTTGAGGAAGTCTTGACAATTCATCATTTTTCTCTGAAGTTACAATCTAGAAGCTTAATTTTTTTTAATATCGGCAAATTAGTATTTTAAATTGATAAATAATAAATAAGTTGATGTATAAATTATATTTTTCACTATACATTCTCGGAACTGATGAAATGTGGTATTGCCATCGTAAATTCTGATATGTCTTTTCGTATGTAAAGTTTAGACGGATTTTGGCTTGGTAGAATCGGATCCAAATTTGATTCTACTTAACAAAAGAAACCACTTATAATAAAACCTTGTAAAATGACTTTAAAAATCTAACTTCACTAGTAGCTAGCTTTGTGCTTAAATGTTACCAAAAAATTAACAAGGAGAATCAAAGATCTTATTAGATAATATGTTTAATCACTTCTGATATGAATAAAACATATCTAATTAAGATCTTTGATGCTTGACCTAATTTTTTGGGGGAAATTTATTATTTCACCCATTCAGGATTCCACAATAAACTAACCAGATAATGTACTTTTCTTCAAGTCAAAGTCTGTAGAATACGTGTCTATAAGCAACTCTTCCTTTTCAAAACAAACCTCATCACATATTTCTTAACTTTGCTGATACTTTAGAAATCGATGCTCTGAAGCTGACAATTACAGTTGTGTACATCTGAAACCCATTGATTTATTGAGAATCCCTAATGATAATGAAAGTTACTACTCTATCTTCACAAGAAACGAATGATATACTTCTCAAGCAAGAGTATATAGCATTGCCAGTATGGCCAAAATTCGGCCATTTTAATATTTAAGTGACATTCAGTTTGATTGAAAAGATTTAGTTTACCGAGAGAGACAGAGTTGTTGATTCATAAAGAGAAATCAATGAGGTTGTTCTCTGCTTGAACCAAATAAACATATATCTATATATAAGTGAATATATATAATTTGTCCGCGAGTAAGTTTCAAATGTTGGGCCTTGATCATCAGTCTCTTTAAATAGAGATATTCTTCCTATTATTTCTCATGAGCTCAAATACCCGATTAAATGTAGATAAGAATTCTTTCGTGAGGGGACTAGCTTACTATGACAATAAAACGAATTTAGTTACTTAAATACAATCGTGTATTTGAACCTACGAGGAAAAACAGATAGAATATTTTTATTAAATTATATATAAAAAGATTGATGATGAAGGAAAAACCAAACTATAGTCTCTAACAAATAAATTATATATATTCACTTATATAGATAGAGCTATATTATGTATTGAAGGAGACAATAAAAGAGTGTCTTCTGCTGGAATTATACATTTTTAATTTATTTATAACGATTTATAATTCCAGCAGAAGACACACTCTTTTATTGTCTCCTTCAATTTATAAATATTCTGCTACTCTCGGCAAAAAGAAACTTTCAATTTAAGCTATATTATGTTTATTTTTCCATCAAACAAAGAACAATCTCATTGATTTCTCCCCTATTGACATCCATTTTTTTTTTAAATATCTTTTCTTGAGTATTTCTTTCCAAATTTACAAGTTCGTATAAAAATTGCCAAAGGTTTAACTGTGTACTTTTTGTATATCAAAAATACAATAATTAAAATTCTTCAAAGAATGTAATATCAATTCAGCTCAATTCACTTGTGAAAGGGAGACATTTGATCTCTCTAATGTGATCGTATCTCTTAGCCGTAATACGCCCTATCCGATCTGTCTGCCAGGCACTATTTTAATTAACCGATTTGCCATCACCTACCTGGGGGCGATTCCTTAGGGAATCGCACCAACTTAATCAAGCGTGAATTACCCGCTTATACCAACCAACCAACCTCCTTACCTTCCCTGTTTCTGTTCACCTTCCAATTCGGTGACCCGGAAATAAAAGCACACACACTGCAGAGTAGCATTTACATCTATCTCTCTCTGTTTTTTTTTTCAACAACGAGTAGAATGGGCGTAAGCAGATGTGCATCGACAACTATCTCTCGATCTTGAAAAAGATTTCAACTCTTTGAATTGCTGAAAATCCCAGCCCTCACTCACAAATCCCTCCCGCTATACCTTCGCCCGGGGCCTTTTATTCTCTGATGTTTGTACGGCGTTTTCTTGCTTTCCTGTCAGGTCTAATCGGAATTTCATGTGGTTTTTAGTGGCTGGCTTCACTCTCTTCGCAAACACATCTCCTATCATCTCACTTTTTATTCCAAATGCCAATATAATGATAATACTCAAAATCTCTTGTCAGATATTTTAAATCTATGCGTTTGATTTTTTTTTAGCTGTTGATCTATATTACATTCACTGAAAGAGAAAGAGAAAGCAAGAGTGGGATTCTATATTCGTAATTAAATATCAATATAGTATTAAAAGTGAAAACAACTCTTGCGTATTAAATTTCCATTAGAAAACAAAAACAATTTCATCTATCAATCATCTAAAAAAAGGTTCTTTGAAAAACATAAAAAACGTTGATTATAACATGACTTGAAGTGTTTTTAGGAGTATTTGATCCATAGGGAAAATATAAAATTAATTAAAATATTATTGTTCAGGATTTACGTTCAATAAATAAGGTCTCACTCAGCTGTTTATTTAAAAACAAGTGGGTTTATTGAAACTTTTAAAAAAATAAAGTATTTTTACACACTTTAAGCATTATAAAAGAGAAAGAATTTAATTTTTAGGGCAAATTTTAAGATTTTAATAGAAATAATTATTAAATTGATTCATCCCCTCAGAAGTCGAACCTCTGATATAGCAATTTAATAATATTCCTACTAAAATCTTAGAATTTGTCCTAAAGATTAAATTCTTTCTCTTTTAAAATACATTGGTTAATCTGAACCAGAGTTGATTTTTTGAAAAACATTCCAACTATTTTCAAAAAAAGATGCTCAAATCTTTAGTTTTATATGTTATTTAAGTATTATGATTCCATATATATGCCAAAAGGAAAACATATTATATGAAATGTTTCTAAGGAAATCACAAGTTGTTGTCACCTATTAGACCCGTGATGGAATGGAGTACCTATTATTATTATTTTTTTTTTTAGAAAACTATGTGGAATGGCTATGTGCTTAAATTTAGAATCACTAGATTGCGAAATTTTACAAATTAATATTTAAATCTTTGAGTAAAATATTTAACGCGTTTACATAATTATGTCAGAGGGGTTCGCACCTCACAGGGTAGCCAAATGGTTTGCTAATATATATATACAGATATATCATCTTGATATATATGTGTATATGTTTATTTGCAGCAAGCAGAGGACAACCTCTTTGTTTCTCTTTGTGAATCAACAACTCTGCTACTCTCGGCAAAACAAAAACTTTTCAATTAAATGGCTTGCTGTTTCTGGCACTAAGGTTCGATTCCCGAGGGGTGAAAAACAACCCTTCTGACATATAATTAAAAATAATTCATTCTATCGGATCTATTAGATGGCACTCTTATAATTTTCTAAGAAAATTTAAATCTATTACTATTGGAAACTTGATATCTCTCGGATTATTTTTAATTATATGTCACAAGGATTTTTTCGCCACCTCGGGATCGAACCCAAGCGCCAAAATTAGCAATACAGGCCAATTGGCTACCCTCTGAGGGGAGCCCCTCTAACTTATGCATATATCGCGCTAAATATTTCACTCAGACTTGAATCTTCATTTGTAAAATATCACGATTTAGAAATTCTAAATTTAAAGACATAGCCATGCCATATATAGATTAAAAAATGTGCTTGAATGTTTCAAATTTTGAATTTCTTTAAAATTCGAAATGCAGTGGAATATTAGAGTTCAAATTGCAGATAGAAATAGACTTTAAATTTCTATCGGCAATTTGCACTCTTATATCAAAGCTACGTGGTACCATACTTATGTTTTTTGAGTCTAATTGAAGGCTAGTTATTTAATAAGATATTTTTTTTGAGCTAGGCAAGATAGATAGATAGATAGGAAGATGTGTGATAAGATGTTCTATAATGTAATCTTCTTTTAGTAATTTGAGGTGCCTTCATCAAGTCACAAGATAAAATTTAATTTTTCAAAATAAAGTAAAAAAATCTAAAGACTTTAATTAGATCTTATCTCTCTTGAATGTATTATATACATATACCTATATATTTATATCTACCGTAGGTAGCAAAAGATGAAAGAAAAAGCTAATAAGTCCATTAAAATGATATTTGAAACTTTTGCTTCTCTTCCCAATCCCTCTCGGTTGGTAAAGAAGAAGAAGAAGAGGGAAAAAAATTACTTGTACACCTGCCAATCGTTGACATGAAATTCAATCTTATCGATATATTTAATTTTATTTATTGCCCGCCTCAACAACATATCAGATTCAAAAAAGAAAAAAGAAAGTTTAAAAAAAAGGAAAAATATTGAATGAAAAAAAAAAGAAATTCTATCTTGATTAAATATTCGATTGCTGGAATAAATCTTTTGAGGATTTTTTTTCTCTTATTAACTCCTTTTGATTTTATATATCTTATGTACTTAAATTCAGTACAGATTTTTATTATTGTTATATTTGAAGAAATTTTTTCTTTGGGGAGACTGGTAGATTAAATTAATGAAAGGTATTCTAAAGATAGAGAAGAAAAAAAATATTACATTTCCAAATAGATTTATTTATATAACTGTCATTCTTTTTCCCACCTTTCTTTTAAAACCAAAGTTTCGGAGAATTCTTCCCTACTTCTTCAGGATTTCAAAGGTTCAATGAAGAAAACAAACAAGATGCTTCCTTCTTCTCTCATCCAGCAGTGTTTTAAATTTGACTTTTCTTAAACAGAAGCATTAAATATATTTTTTTCTTCCCTTTATTAATATAGTAATACTTTTTTCTTCACTATCCTTTGGCTACCTTCCATTACTTTTCAACTAATTATTATTGTTGTTTTTATTTTTTTGTTTAATTAATTAATTTATTTTTTTATACAAAACATCATTAAAAACATATTATAAAGTCTATGTAATAAACTTTATAATGTATAATATGATTTTCTCACATATTTAATTAATTCACTGAAAGTAGATATAACAATCTAAGCCAGGGCGTGGAATTGTGTGGGAAAAGACTTAATATATATTGAGACCCCTAAATTTAAAAATCTTTGTGAACATTTTACGAGAATTAGGGGTGGGGGGGGGCACCTGAGTTCAATTTATGAAGATATGTCAAATCGATTGGCGCAGCCTAAAGGGGAAATACTGATGTAAATGGAATCCACAAAAACTGATTCTCTAAAAAAATATTTGTAACATGATCAATACAGTAAAAAGTTGTCGATTAATTTTTTTTAGATTTAATTGAGTCAGTCATTTGCCAAATCAATTACACAAAAAGTAAAAGAAAATTGAAAAAAGAATATGAAAATATTTTGAAATTTCTTAAAAAAAATCAAATATTTTAGAAAATGTTATAGCGTACCTTTTAATGGTTCTGATTGTTTTTTATTTATTATAATATGTGTCTTAAAAAAACCTTTAATTTATAAAATTTACATTTTACTTAATTTTTTATTATTAAAAAATGTTTCACCTTGAACCAACATCTATCCCCTTAAAGCTATTCTACCTAGTCACATAAGTTTTGGAAGAATCTTAGAAAAAACAATTGGGTTTCTAACATAATTAATAATCTAATTCCATATTTATAATTACTAATCAGTGTAAAATATTCTGCAAAAAATTTGATTTCGCTTCTAAAAAATATTATACACGCCAGCTCATGTTAAATCATATAGGATAAATACTAGTATGTTAATCTAATATTAATAATTTAAAATTAATAAGTATATACTTACACAATATCGCAATTTTAAATCCCTGAAAGATTAAATGAAATTAAACAAAAATTACCGATTCTTTTAAAGGAGTCCGCATTTGATTGAACTTTGAATTTTCTATTAAACAAACATAAAAATCCCGAGTACCTCTTTGTCTCTTTACGTTTACGAAAATAAATAAGTATTGGTCTTTTTTTATTACTCCAGGTCTTTCTTGCTTTCCCTCCGTCTCGTTGGCCTCCAGTACTTATTTAACTTTTGATTGCTCTTTAAGTAAATGGACGATAACTTTTCAAGTGATGAGTGAAATAAAGAGAACGAGGGAAAAATAAATATCGAATAATAAAATGGAAATCAATTTAAAATCTTTAATGAATTTTCAAACAAATGAAAAAGAATGAGTGAATGGATGAAGGAGGGGATTAAAAGAATATAGGCTTTTAACTTTTGATATTCAAGGGTATTATGATTTAATGAAATTATAAGAATAAAGTTAAGGCTTTAAAGTTAGTCAACTAAACATAGGTACTTTTAGACTCAACCATAATGCCTTAGTACACCGGTCTCTAACTTCAACCTTAATATGTGCGTGAGCTACTTTCGAAGTTAAAAAATCATCCTGTGAGCTACTTGTTACAAACAATTTACTTATTGCTTATACAACCTTATTTATATAATATTATTATATATTTACAACCAAAAAAAGAGATCAAATCTTTCAAAATATTTAAAATTATATAGTTATATTTTACAATATAAATAAATTTGTATTAATATCCTGTTTGTGCGGGTAGGGTGCTGTATGACCACGATAAAATGCCTTGATAAATAGGGGGATCATTTGCGGGGTTTTATTATATTTTTTGACTTTTATTTAAAAACAATATTTAATGAATGAACAGAGAGGATTATTAAAAGTTATAGAAAATAAAATTATTAAAATTAAATAATCTTTTAATTGAATGTAATGGAAGGCAGCCCAGGGGTAGCTCACTGAAGAAGGAAGGAGTGAAGAATCCTCCGAAACGTCGGTTTGAAGGGAAAGAAGGAATGATTCCAATAAATTACACCTTATTTGATATGTCTTAATGTTTTTCTTTCCTCACTACCCTGGGCTGCCTTCCATTACATTCAATTAAAAGTTCTACCAGTCCGTCTCTCTCCAGAGAAAATTTCGTTGCAAAAAAATTAAATGATCTGTCTATGTTTTTCATAAAAGAGAAATTTATCGATTACCTACAAACGGGACTAAGCTCTGGACAAAATAGACAATGGTAGATGTGGGGATTCCTGTCAAACACGACTCCCAAACTTGTGTAATATAAATCCAAAATGATTTTAAATTCTATTAATACAAATAAATCTTATTTAAAACACATTTATACATAAATAATCTGATTGATATCACTAAGTATTTTTAAAGATAAAAATTCAGACATAATAATATATAAAAATAAAATAAAACACAAGAAGAATGAATCTCAAACAAAAACCCCCACCGAGTCTCCTATCAAAGACGAAAATCTTAATTTCACTCCATTTTTTTTCCTTTTTTTTCTTAGTATTTATCGATGGATACAGGAGAATTTTTTTAAGAGATTCTATCTATTTTAATAGGAGTTGGAAAATGGTAAAAAAAAAACGTACAAAACTTGATCAAAATAGATACCCCCATCTCTCTTCTCTCAAATAAATGGATCTTAATTGTTATAAGTTGAAAATGTCTCAACCCTTAGTCCCTTTTTCTATTTAATGGAATCTTTTTGGCTTCATATTATGATTTGGTCGGATGCCAGACAATTTTATAGATATGTCTGTTGTCTTCTATCGTTAAAGATTGGACCCAAGTATGGAGATAAATTGAGCTATTTAGTACTATAAGAATAATAGAGAGCTATTTATTTATGGTCCATTAAAAACTTGGGAACAAGTAACTTAAGGTACAGCCTAGTCCAAAATAGTGTTATTCACTGCAAATAATTTTTCTTTTTCTGGTACAAAGCTCGAGCTTTGAAACTATCTTGATGATTAATATCCCTGTAATAGGACAGATTCTCCGAATAAATGGAAAAGCTGCTCTTCAATAAGCCTGACTAAATTGCCTGATGGAACTTATGCGGCAATCCGTGAGAAGGCGTAGGCATGCAGAAGAGTCAGTCTGTCTGTCTGTCTTATCTTTATACTACTTCCATGACTTCTTTTGTTCTGACAATTACATTCACAGTTGTAACACGCTCTTAACTCTTTATCAACTATATTATATTATATTACATCTCCTAAACGTGTGTTTTATTCATTTATACCAATTCCGCTACGTATACTCGCTATCATTGCCGAATCTGTATTTTGTAATTTTGTATAAATAAATCATGTTTGAAGATTACTTTTCTCCACGTTTTGGAAATCTTTAACCACAATAAGCTAAAAAAAAATTCACTCAATTAAAAGTGACGACTTTTTAGGTTTAGGTTTTGGCCAGAGTTTTTTGAAATTCAGGGACTGACCTAAATATTTATTGAATTCATCCAATTTTTTGTCTCATAGTGTTTATCAATATCCTAAACGTGAGACAAAAAGTATATTTTCAAGCATGATTTTTTATGTGTAAGTTTCCATATTAAGTAACGTGAGAAATAAAAATCGTTGAAAGTTTGTTCTGGTGGCAAAATATTTGTAATTTTTGATCCGGAGAAAAAAAATCATTTGTCATATGGGAGACTATTGAACGGTTACAAATTAATGAGGAGACATTTGGCATACTAGTTTGTATTAACCCAGCCAGCACAAGATTAATCTATTTATATTCAAAGAAAATATTTTCTGGATATTGGAATATTCTTTGAATGACCGCACAATTTTCATAAATATTCTGGGGATTTTCTTAGAATAATACACAATAATAAACAAGGATTTTGCCGGAATATTCATTTAAAAATTTTTCCGATATAATTATTCTAAAAATCTTCTAATAATAATAGAAATAAATAAATATACTATATAATTATATACTTAGAATAAATTTAATTGATATTCCGAGAATCTCTTGTGTTAGCTGGGAATATACTCCATCTTTGTACCAAGTTTCACTTTTCTAGCTCGAAAGTTTTTGCTGAAAATTTTTAGAGAACCAGTATTTTCCCTCCACTCACTTTCTATAAAGGAACATAATATTAAACAAAAAAGAATACACAATCGACTCTTGATAATTCGAATTTTTCGATAATTCGAGCTCTTCACCTGTTAACTTTGGTAAATAGAAAAATGCTGTGTATTTTGATACACCCGATAACTCAGAAATCCTTTTCGTAATAAGAGGGGGAGAGAACGTTCTATAATTCGAACTAGGCCACTTCCCCTCTTTATAATTCGAATTTTCCTAGAAAAAACTATTCTAATTTTTTAATTAGGTATGTTAATATCTATTGCAATGTTAATACACATGTAATTTTTTTGTTCTTTTTTGTCGTTTTCATTATTTTTACTTTTTTACTTGAGGCTATATATAAAATCTATGTAAACTCATACATATTTTTTAAAATATGTCGCCAACATGCCCAACAGCCAAGGGTGGGCGTTGGCGTAGTAAGTAAGTATATTTTTAAAAATATAATAAAAACTCTTAATAATTCAAATCTTTCCTCCCGATAATTAAAACTTCTTGATAATTCGAAGTCCCGATAATTCGAATTTTCTCTTGTAGTCCCTTAGGTTTCGAATTATCGAGAGTCGACTGCATATAGTAATAAATGAACTAAGAAAGATTTGTTACAATTTGTTTCTCATATAGCCATGAAGAGGTGCTTTTTTTTGTAAATCGTGTATTGCTTGTGAGTGAAGTTTTGGTGGATTATTGAGCTTATGTAAATTTCAAAGTTTTATAAAGGTATTTCTTATCTTAAATCTAACATCTGATGTTAACTAAAAAACTCCTTTTACTTATTAACTTCTTTAATTTTATAATAAACTCTTTTTTTTAATAAAGAAAAAAGTCCTTCTGGAATTAATTTAATATCAATTTCACGAGAGACTCATTCTCCTCTCACTTTGAATTTCTAAACTCTCTTGGTACTGATTAAGTTTCAAGCTACTCACCTCACTCTCTCAGATACATACCCACACAGAGACAGCTCGTCTCCCACAATCACCCCACATCCACTCTAACCATCCACCTATTGAAATTCAAGCCTCCGGGAGCCCTCTGGAATCCTTTTTACGAATTTTCAAAGAGAGAGAGAGAGAGAGAGTTCGTGAACTCTGCATTGGTTTTTGAAAAGAAAATGCATTTTCCAGATAGAGGGGTGGAGATCGTTTAGATAAACGGGAATGCTTTTATCGTGTGAGACGGCATCTCCTATTTATCTCTCGATTCGTCTCCATCTCACCTTTTTCTTAAGTTGTAGGTCTCACATCAATATGCAGAGTCGTATTGTGGGTGTTTAACCTCCCTGTCACACCATCATGTCTGGATCTCAAATATTTCCAATTTTGTCAATTTTAATGAGTTTGAAAATGGAGGGAGAGAGAGAAAATTAATACTAATTTATAAACTGGTCTGGACGCCATATAATACCATCTATTAGCCCTTGTTTTAATAAACTAATGAGATGAGAAATCGATTGAGGTTGTCCTCTCCTCGATACAAATATACCAGTGGCGTGCGGCCCATGGATACTGTGGATGTGGCCCATCACTAAAATCTTAGAACGTCAAGAGTTCTTCATTTATGTATTAATTTCGTTTAGCTTGATTTCGCTTATAATTAATTTAAAATGTATGGAACTTTTTATCGTTAGAACAGGGGTGTCCAACCTTTTGGCTTACACGGGCCATATTTGAAGAAAACAAATTCTCTTGGTCCGGGGATAAGATATTATAATTCTATTGATATGTGTTATTCAAAAAAGATAGTTTTTTTTTATTATTTATTTAATGTCACCGGGAACAAAGCCCATTTAGACAGCACATAAGTAGAGAAAAAGATAGTTAATAATGTGGAAATAAGAACTTTATTATTTTTTCTTCTAATTTTATATCTACTTAAAAATAGCTTCTCGAATATGTAATTACATACCTACCTACATACTTACAAAAAGTGATATTATGTATTAGTATTTGTTTATATTTTTCCCTGGCTAGAAAATTAATATATATAATTATCAAATAGGATTAAAGAAGGATATGGAGGAATGATAAATTATTTTTTAAAAGGGTCACGGATATAATAATTCCTGACTATCCATTATCTATTGACATTTAAGAACGTGCAAAGATCTAAAAGGCAAGCTCTGACAAGTTTTAGTCCAGCAGAGAAATTATCAATTAATTGTGATTGTTCTAGAAAACCCCAATTCCTTGTCTCCTTGTACTAGAATGATATAAATAGAGACTTGGTTAGTGATATAGCATATAAATTACTGATGACAAAAATATTTTAGAAAATGAAATTATGAGAAGAAGAAGAATTTTTAAATATTCGAAACTTCATTATTTTTTATCTTATATAGTTGAGCTTATAATTTTGCTTTTAGTGAATTTTATTCTTCTAGAAACAAGCTTCACGTATTGTACAAATGTACATTTATATTTCGAAAAGCTAATAAATAAATATATCTCTATATCTCAATGTTTTAAGGAAGTTTATGATTTTATGTTGGGCCACACTCATTGGAGTGCTTGGCCGCATGCGGCCCGCGAGCCAAGGGTTGGACAGGCCTGCGTTAGAATATAAATAGAATTTTCCAGATTTCATATTTGAATCATTTTCGCTATCTTATGAAATACTTTGATTTTATGAGGTTGAAAGTAAATTAGTTCACATGTACTCGACGTCTAACTTTCATTTAAAAACTATAAATTGAATAAAAAAATTAATTGTTAATGATGAACTAAAATATGTTTTAGCAGAAATATTTGGTTGCCCTTAGTCGTTTTTATTTTTTAATTAATATTTTGTCTAACTTGTTATAAAATTGTTTTACAGACAAACTGACGCTAAGGTTTGTCTAGCGAGCAGTTAGTGGGACACAATCATGTTCAAACCTGTCGCGGGTAGTCTTGCTGTTTGCTGGTAGGAGCATCAGCCAGGTTATATAGCCACATCTCGTTTAAAGGGAACCCCTGCTACTTAGACAACTATATTGACAGATCAGTTAAGGGTATGGCTACCGCACGACCTGACGGCGCCCAGCCTAGCATCTATTTGTACACTCAACATCACAAAAAAACTAAATATTCGAAAATTAAAAAAAAAAAAAAACGAATAAAATCATAAATCAAAAACAATTTTATAATCAAGTAGAGAAAATATTAATAAAAACTAAGAGGCTAAATGCAAGATGTACTCGCATAAGAATAATCAATTACATCCAAACTAATTATTTTATAGCAACCAAAAAATACTTATTGAAAGTACTTAGACAGAGCAATTAAGATAGAAAGGTGGATTATTTTTACTTGCCCCTGGAATTAGTCAAAGTGAAGATAGACTGCCCGCTCTGTCTTTAATATCAAATGAAAAAACCTAATACCTATGTTCAATTTGAAAAAACTATATTAAGCGGTTATGAATGATTTTTACGAAGAATAACATAAAATAAAATTTTCAAAAATGAAGGTTCCTTTTTTGGGTAGCATCCTCTGGCTGAAAAGTCAACGCCTGCCCCTGAAATATACATATATATCTTTATCATTTATCTGTTAGAAACTATAGTTTAGAAGGTTTGATCTTCATTATAAGTCTTTTTAATTAGAAATTTATAAAGTAACCAGATTACTATTATAAGAAGAAAATACGAAGCCAAGAAAATGTTTGGCTGATCATAAGATTTGCAAAGGACCTTAGGAACCTAAAGCTGGAAGCAGAAGAAGAATATAATTGAGAACCAATAATAATTGAGAACAAAAAAATTTAAAAACCAGCAAGATTAGACATTTTTAACCGACTTCAAAAAAGGAGGAGGTTCTCTATTCGATTGAATTTTTTTTTTTTTTTTTTTTTTTTTTTTTTTTTTTTTTTTTTTTTTGTGCCTATGTTACCTCATATCTCCGCCAATTATCAACCGATTTTGAAAATTTTTTTTGCATTGGGTCCAGTCTAGCTTCCGATTGGTCCCATTTTTTTTTCGATTTTTTTTCATAGGTATTAGACCTTTTTTATTAGGTTTGTTTAGGTTTGTTTAGACCTAACCTCTTTGTTTATGAACCGATTTCGATGGTTCTTTTTTTATCCGAAAGGGGTGTCTTAGGGATGGTGTCATATTAATTTGGTCAAGTTCTGATGATATAATCACTATTAATAACATCACTAAAAGAAGAAAAAATAAAAATTTTTAAGAAAAAAATAAAAACCGACTTCAAAAAATTAAGTGCAACAAATATAAAAATACACTAAAAGGTATAAAATAATTATTATCTTATTTAGTTACAACTAAACGACGAAATATTAACACGAAATTACTTTTTGAAGTTGGTGCCAAACATATACCTTTTATGAATCGCACTCGACGGATCTTACTTAGTACGTTTGGCGGGTACGCTCGCTTATAGGTATAGTTTGTTTGGCACCGACTTTAAAAAGTAATTTCGTGTTAATATTTCGTCGTTTAGTTGTAACTAAATAAGATAATAATTATTTTATACCTTTTAGTGTATTTTTATATTTGTTGCACTTAATTTTTTGAAGTCGGTTTTATTTTTTTCTTAAAAATTTTTATAGATGAAAGCTTTATACAGCCTTAATCTTGCACAGACCAAGCATATAAAGATTTCACTAGAAACAAATATGCGATATCACTTTAAACATATAAAAGTTACCAAAGTACCTGGTAGAAATCTGCTAGCATCAACATTTAGTTAAAAACCACGCGGCCATCTGCGAATAAATATATCGGGCCTTCCACAAATAATTAATTCCGAAGAAATTGACTTACCTGAACAAAACCGAACAGTTACCACTCCCTACGATACATATTTTTTTATATTTTATTTATTGGGCCTCCGAGGAGGCCTCTTACAAGACAAAAGATGATTACACATATTTATTTACAAATCTCTCACACTTTCGGCTTCAGAACAAATTAATTCAGATTCAGAGCGGGTGGCTGAGAGAGCCAGGATTAATCCTGGCTCACGTTTCACATTTCTTTTTTCTTTTTTTTTATTCACAAAAAATAATCATACGCCACCCGCTCTCCATGTTCTTCTGCCGAAAGTGTAAAAATTAAGAAGAGATCCCCTCATCGCCCTATATGTCAAATCGTTTATTGTTTTATGGGATATACACAGGGCGATGAGGGACTCCACGCTTTATGCCACCACACTCCCTTCTACGAGAGTGTGATGGCCTCGACCCTGACCGAGCCCGCCCCGACGCCAAATCGCTCCGCAATATCCTAAAGAGATTATAAATAATTAGAACTTCGTCTCCCAAGAATGGAGTAAAATCTTTGGCATAAAAATAATCCTTCACTCTTACTTTAAACTTTAGGCTGAAGTTCATAGTAGATGATCAACTATTTGCTCTCTTCCTCGACCTTTTGCTCTACGAGAAGAAAATAACCAGAGTTGTTAAATTAGACTAGATATTTGTTGATCATCTTTTCGAAATACCCAAGATGGTTGAACTTAGAATCCTCTAAAATCTTTAAAATTAAAAAATAAAACTAACCTAAAACTGGCATCACTCATTAAAAAAATGAATATTTCGCCGGCTTATGCAAAATATTTTTTTCTATTTCTTTATACTTTTTTTTAAATATAAATTTATTATAGGTATTTTTTACGAGTTAACTTTGTAGTTAAATTAAAAATAAAGTGAGTATAAAATTTAATCTCTCCCTCTCTTTCCCCCTTGTTGAGGATCTACGACATGCATCTGCTCTCGTTCTTTAAGTTAAGATGTATAGTCCTTTTTCTTTCGCTACAGAACCTAACAAAAGCAGCTCTAACGGTCCTTAATGATACTATATATACGGAAAGAAAACAAAACTTTATCTATATTTTATAATATTTAGAATTATTTTTACTGTAAAAAAGTAATATATGTTTTTTATGTTACTGATCTATATATCTACATGGTGAGGTTTAGTTATCTTGAAAGAAATATCTTGTTTTTTTTTTTGTTTTTTTTTGTTTTTTTTATGTCTTTTAAATATTTTCCCGGTATTTTTGGATTATTTAGATTGTATATTGACTTATTTTGTATAACATTTGTGTTTTATATTGTCATATATAATACCAAATAAATATAATCATAATCAAAGAAGTCTTTGATTGACTTCAGCATTTGATTGAAATTATTATGTTAAATTGAAAGTTTTTGTGCCGAGGGTAGCAGAATTTTTATATATTGAATGAGACAATAAAAGGGTGTGTCTTCTGCTGGAATTATAAATTTAATTTATTTATAACGAGACTATAGTTTCCAGGGCTCTGCCCTCATCATCAGTCTATTACAATTGATTCACACGAATCAGGAATTCATACATTAATATCTGTGAATCAATTATAATAGACTGATGAAGAGCACAAAGCTCTCGAAACTATAGTCTCGTTATCATAAATAAAATTTATAATTCCAGCAGAGATTTACTTTTATTGTCTCCTTCAAATGGATTATTATGGGTGGCTAAGTTAATATGAAGAATTATTAATAAACTTATTGGGTTATATATGTTTCGAAAGGTATTTTTCGTCATATACCATGTTATCATCAATGAAAATCTAAACTTGATTAAAAATTTCTATTAAGTTTCTATGGCAAAACAACTACTATGTTTTCGAAGAGTTATGATGAAAGCCATTGTTTAGAAATAGAATATCCTTATTATTATTAGTTTACTTTTTAAAGCAAATCGAGTGAATTAGCTAGCAAATTATTATTATTTTTATTTTATTTATTTTTTTACTGCCCTCTTAGTACGCAATAAGGGAGAAGAGAATTAATGCTATTTGACCCTTTAAAGATGAAAGCGAGTAAAGAGTTCCAATCTCTGAAAATAATGGGTAAAGGAAATGAGCTGGTTCGGCACTTCTCCAATTTGACCTAGGATTTATTAGATACAAAATAAAAAAGCTAAAATTGTCGATGGTAGCTGAATAAAAATTCTGAAGAAACCACGAGAGATTGCAATCTACTAAATTTGAGCTGTTATGGATAATTTTTATTAAACCTCCTCGGCAATTGAGCCCGTGTCAAAAAGCATTGGCTGGATTACAACAATATCTTGTGATTTTTTTTTAAATCCATATAGATAGTATACCATGTTTTTTTACATTCACAATTAACAGAAAAGTGAATATCGAATCACTGAATTGAATGAATCGCAAAGAGGCGTTTGATAAGAAATATTTGGAAAATATAAACCAAACCAAACAAGAAGACAATTAATTGTTGTTTTTTCTCCATTGAAATAAAACAGAGGCAGGGACAGAGAGAGTTTGAGAGGATTTTATTGGATTAACACACAAATTCTAATTTAAAAAGGCAGGTATGTATATATATGTATGACAAAAGCTGGTGATGATTTATTTTATTATTATTATTATTATTAATATTTTCTTTGGTATTTTTTTATAAATTAAGATCAATGTCCCATTTATTAAGGATCAACAAAATTCATTAGCGATAAAAAAACAAATAAAAAAAGCAAAGAGATTAGTTAACGAATCATACACGGATTTAAATAAAAATATAATTTAGAGTTAATGTGTAGGAATTAAAACCAAAAACATAATATAAACCAACAAACACAACAGACATTAAAGTGGAGTTTAAACAATTTTAATTTCTTTTTATTTTATTTATTGTTGTTATTATTATAATTATTTTTAAAACACATTAACCCTGTTTGTTTTAATAAATTCTGCAAGTACCTGCAAAGCCATAACTCTGACCGAGAATAAGTGATGTTTTTTGCGATTTCATTGGATATACAGGGATAGAAATCTCGGTTTAGAACTTGTTTCTTAGAAAACGCAAACGCCTCCATTCAAGGGAGTTAACTACTGGAATCGACTCAAATCCTAATCTATCAATCCAGTCTGAAAAATATAATAGCTGACAAAAACAAAATTAAAGAATATATCATTAAATTCTATGGAAAGGCTAGAGATAGAATGATCACCATAGTGGCCAACAAAGAGTCTGATACCAGAAACCTAATCTAATCCGTCACCAAACCAAGATTATAACATACCATATAAGCTTTTATTTTAACGATAGCGATACAAGAAGGTGAAAGATCAAAATATGGATAGAATTTCCTAAACAGAATATTCCTTTGGTTGGTATAGAAGTAAAAATGATCTCGTCTTCAGTTTGATCGAATGAACTTGTATAGTTCTGGAAAAAGCTAAGATAGCTAGTAAAAAGTTCTAGGAGTCATAGGGAATATAAACTACTAATATTTCATTATTTGTGTCCATGATTAATAATTAATGGAATCGTAGGGAGTTGGACATGACTCTTTTTTTTTTTTTTTTTTTTTAATGATAATGATGAGAGAAGGAGTTACACCAAAAAGGTGCAACCCCTAAAGGCCTCGGTTGGCCCCTCCATCGTGAAAAAGAAGAAGAAAGAATTTTATGGGTTGGGCGGAGGTCGAAGGTACCTGTGGATACGGGTCTTAAATAGCTTAAGGTTATAAGTCGCGGGAAAGATGGTGGCAGGGAGCGAGTTCCAGTCTCTGGAGGTCATAGGAATAAAAGAGTTGGCGAAAGCGCTTGTTCGACTTTTATCCAATTTGACAGCGAAGGGGTGCTGAGCGTTAGAAAACCGCGTGTTTCTCGTAAAGAGGGCATTAGGGGGATAAGAGATTTCAGCTCGACTGAACAGACACCGTGATAGTATCTGTAGTACAGGGAAAGGGCAGAAACGGTTCTTCGGTGAGCCAGGGAGTCGAGTGAGTTGGTTAGAGCCGGGTCTCCTATTAGTTTAATTGCTCGCTTCTGAATTGCATCCAGTGTTGCAAGAGAATGCTTGGATGCACCCCTCCACAGATGAGAGCCATATTCGAGACAGGGACGAATTTGAGCCTTATACAGCATAAGAAGTTGACTGGGAGTATAACAGCGTCTAGACCTAAATAGGAGACCAAGCTTGCGCGCTGCAGCTTTAGCAGTGGTTGAGATATGGTCATTCCATGAAAGGTCAGACCCTAGAGTTACGCCTAGCATTGAAATTTTATCCCTGAATTCTAGTGAGTTTGAGTCGAATGATATGTTTGGGAGGTTTCTGTCGACGCGCCTAGAAATAAGGCAACACTGAGTTTTCCCTGCATTGAAGTTAACTAAGTTTTGGGATCCCCAGTTTTTAAGTTTGCACAAGTCTAAATTAATTGAAGAGGCAATGTCTGCACGGTTTTTATGCGATGCAGGGGCGTTATGTAGGGTGCTGTCATCTGCGTAACAATGTACCGGATTGGAGGGCAAAAATTAAATACAAAGTTTTTATTTAAATAGGCCAAACCGAAGGGTGAACCGCGATTGTAATTAGATGTACACCGTCTTTGGAATTACTTGGAATTACTTTCGAATTCATCAGATAATCTATTGTCTTCTACTTGGAAATGAAAGTGGAAGTGGAAGTAGGTGTACACGATTTTAGGTCGCAGTTCACTCCTCGGGCCAAACGTTTTGTTGCTGGTTCGCAACTTCTTCAGTGGCTCATTTATTAAACTTATTATTTGTCTGGAGTTTTGACTAAGAGAAAAACTATTTTCAAACAGTATCCTTACAAATCACTCAATTTTATCAAATAATATAAAACAATGTAATTGTTTCCTGACAAAATAATTAAAAGAATCAAATTGAAAAATAAAAAAAATTTATTCTTTTAATTATTTTGACGGGAAACAATTACATTGTTTTATAAGTTTTATGTTTTATATTATTTGATAAAATTGAGTGATTTGTAAGGATACTGTTTGAAAATGATTTTTCTCTTAGTCAAAACTCCAGAAAAATAAGTTTAATAAATGAGCCACTGAAGAAGTTGCGAACCAGCAACGAAACGTTTAGCCTATTTAAATAAATACTTTGTATTTAATTTAGAGTCATGTCCAAGACCTTACGATTCTTTTAATTAACTATTAAGATTTAGTGTTGTCTGATATACTATAGATATCAGCATGCGAAACATTTTTTTTTTTTTAAGTTTTATTATAAAAAATACAGTCGGAAAATGTTTCTATGAGGGAAATCTGAAATTAGAATTCTTGTATAGAAAATAGGATAATGAAGGTAGCAGTATAAAGTAATCATTAGAAGGGAGCTAAGAATAGTAAAGTGTTTTGACAGTGAAGTGGGACTTAATATAACACTTCAAACCCAGCGTATTTTTTTATGTATTCAATTTGATAAAACATAAAGAGGTACTAGTTTTCCAATCATCTATATTCAAATACAAATACCCTAAACTCTAAGCGAATTCCATCTTAGAAATGAACTTGACATCTTACTTGAGGCCAGTTCTATCATTTTCTTTCCCAATTTCTTTCATAATAATTTCATTTTCATTTCTTTTCTTATCAATCCAACTGACTAGCTTAGCGTAGTAGTATGACTACCTAACCTTTATTCTTCAATTCCGAAGTTCTAAGAACTAACCTGGCTCAACAAAGTTTCACATAAAATTACCTAGGCTAAAAACTTGTAATTTAAAGGTTTCAAACATGCAGGAATGGAATTAAAAAAAAATAGAAATGTCATTAAACTAAACACAGCTGAAATTCATTTTCTTTGGTTAGAACATATTCTTAATTGTATTCATTAATTAAACTATAGGAAATTTTAATTATATTCATTTTACGAAGATCTGATGACCATCAACATATTTGTAATCAAGGAATTAACATTTTTCTAGTTATTAACATTTAATAAGCATATATTGTATAATATTTATACTAAGGCTTTGGAGATCAGGTTGATGATTTAAATGATGTGCATTTAGACCACCCATGGTTTGTCCGGTCAATTCTCATCTCAATTATTTTGTCACGGTTATCGGCGGCTATTGCTTGATTGATTCTCGCTGCATCATCATTCAAAAACAACTTTTGAACCTTATATGAATAGAAACGTCGTGTTCTTAATAATGTAAAATTTTAATTAATTTTCTATTTACACTTATGGGTGGTCTAGTTTGGACAATTGAAAGAAGAATTAAAAAAAAAATCAATATTCTAATTTTGAAATTATGTGAAAGCTTGACTGATTTACAGGAAAACATTTTTCTTCGAAAGCCTTTTGAACATTTGGATTTCCCTTGTGATCCAAAGATATATCAATATGTAATTTGTAAAAGTGACTACAATACACTTCGCACTTTATGACTATGATGGATAACTTTGAAAACCAGTTAAATTAATTAAGCTTGTGAGCAGTCAGCTAAAGTTAAAGCAACAAATAACCGCAATCTCACAGCTATTTGAGTCCCTTTAAAGTTAAGTTAACTTCTAGTCAAGCTTAGTCAGATTGTAAAAAACTAGACTTTAATGACCATAGCGTGAAGAATAAAATTTAAAACTTTACAGGGAAGAGAATTTAGGATTATAAGCAATTAGGAAAATGTCAGAATCTAAAATTTGTTAGTTTAACTGAAGTGGAAAACTAGTCCTTAAAGTAACTATGTTTAACCAAAAATGGAAAACCTAGTTCTTAAAGTCCTTATTTGGAAAGGGGCGATCCAAAAATTACGCCACATTAATTTCATGATTTTTGGAACGCCCCTGTCCTTGTCACAGGTGGTGAAATATTTTTGCAATTTTAAATTTATAAATTATTAAATTAAAACAGCACTTCCAAAATTATTTATATAATATTTCTATTTAAAACAGTGGCGTGCGGTCCATAGATGCTGTGAATGGGGAGCATCCCTAAAATTTCAAACATTTAGAGTATTTTCAAAAATACATAGGTATATAAGGTCAATTCAAAATTTCAGAAGGATCTTTAAATTTTCAAATTATTATCCGTTATTTCGAATATTTCTATAAAAAACATTTTTTGTTTTGAAAAGCATATTGGTTCTCGAAATGAAATAATATTGTTGCATAGTTTCAAGGGGCAATTAAAATGAATGATTTTCCGAAAAGTGTGCCGTTAGAAGGTTTGAAGTCCCTGTCTGGTATATCTTCCAGTTCAAGCATGCCAAAGACAATCTAAATGAGTTTTAGTCGATTAAAAATTGTTCTCTCTGAGGAGCTATTACAGGGAGATAGGGAGTGACTTTAAGCTTAGAACTTAGACGAGGAAATTGTCTCCCGAAGCGGGGGGAAGAAGAAGCTAGACCGCCATCTTGCATAGCTCAAAACATTGCCAAACATAACGTTATCAAATGAGAAATTCATGTTTATTTAACAAAGAGCTAATACTCTCATATAAGCATGTTTTCTTTAATATAAAATACAGTATATGTTCCTATGACTATTTTGTGTATATTCATCTTATTTTAATGTGAAATAATTTTAATAATTAATTATTTTAATTAATTTCAATTTTCTCTAGATATCTGTAAAAATAAAAAAACTATAATTTAAAATAGTTCTTTTATTAGTTTTTTTATTTAGGTGACCTTATAATTTTGAAAATCGAAGTTAAAATGATATATATTTTAGTATAGGACTATATGGAAATCTCAATGTTTTTGAAAGATCCAATATGGCGGACTGTGAGTCAGCGATGACGTAGGCAGGCGACACTTTTCTAGCCATATGCTCTCTCCCTATCTCCCTGAGCTATTATTACAAAAACTATTATTATAAAAAAGAGAATTTTCGGAATAATACATTTCTAACACCTTTTTTATATAAGATCGGAAATAACTAACAATGCAATAGACAATAAGTCATAGCTTGCTAGAATAAATTTCTGACTCCTATCCTAACTCACACAATCAGTATTCATTTGGGGCGAAGGTCACAAAATATATTTAAAAAATTTAATTTTAAATTTGAAAAATAACAAAAATGATGCTGTTTTCGATGAAATTTGCAAAAAAAAAAAAAAAATTAAAATAAAATCTCAAAAAATGAAGGTAGTTTTTTGGACAGCATCCCCTGGTTGAAAAGTCACCAACCGTCACTGATTTAAAATCTTTTTTCTTAAAATCAATAATAAATCAAGCATTTTAGAAATTTTACAAAACATAACAAATCAATTGAATTGATACACAATTTAATCATCTTGTGTCGATGGACATTTTAAAGTTTTTCGTTAAAGTTGATTTTTAATACTTTAGATTTATACATGTGACTTCACAAGCTTATGACTCGCCCCTCCCTTGTCACACGATGTCACACTTTGTTGACCCCCTCCCCTTAAAGTGTTACATAATTTGTGGATGGGCCCAAAAACAAAATTTAAAAATGTATTTAGAAAAACAATATTGTTGGATGAAATACCTACCAAACATTAGCCTAATTAAGGGGAGCAGTCATGATAAGACCAATTCAGTTTATACCTTCTAATAAAAAATACAGGTTTATTCAGGTCTTATATTAAGCAGATGGTATTAAATTTAATTTATTTCTCATTGAGATAGTAAATTAAAGATAAACATAGCTCCAAAAAGAAATAATAAATATTAATAAAAATATAATTGCAAAGTAATGGAAGGCAGCCCCAAGGATAGTGAAGAAAAAAATTATTACATTTCCAAATAAGATGTATTTATTGGACTGAATCCCCCCCCCCTCTTCTTTTAAAACCAATGTTTCGGAGAATTTTTCCCTCCTTCTTTAATATAACAAAATGAAGGAGGGAAGAATCACCAGAAACGTTGGATTTAAAGGAAAGGGGGAAAAGAATAACAGTCCAATAAATACATCTTAATTGGAAATGTAATAATTTTTTCTTCACTATAATTGGGCTGTATTCTATTAATTAAAAGTTCATCTCTCTCCAAAGAGAAAATTTCTTCAAATTTTAATAAAAATTTATAATAAACATTTTTTTACTTGGTTTTTTACTTGGTGGAAATGGTTTAAAAAATAATTTTTTAGACGCGGGTGAATGATTTAAAAAAAAGGATATGACAAGAATTATATTTTTCATTTCCTTCAATATTCATATAACATAATAATTGAATGTTACTTCGCGTTTAACTAAATGAAAGTTTTTCTCTTTTTTCTCCCCTTTCTTTTGCTCTTATTTCATTTCTTATCTGTCTAAATTAAATCCAAAGAAATATTACGATAACAGAAAAAAATTAAATATTATAAAGGAAATTAAAAAAAAAAAAAAAACGAGTTAAGGAAGAATGAGTTCTAAGATGAATCCCTTCATCTTAGTTTGTAATTTTTATTTTTTTCAAATCCTTTTTTTAATAGGAAATTGTCATAAAAAAAATCCGAGTGAAAAGTAAACGTATTGATTGATAATGATTGAAAGAAGGGGGTGAAATAACTGAATGAATGGATTCGGGGATGATGGGGGAGGGACAAGGAGAAATATGGGAGAAAAAAAAACGAAATTACAAATCCATTTCCTATTAAAAATCAAACATTAAATCGCTAACAAAAAGAGTCAGGAGGTGATGATGGAAAATTGAAAGATAGAGTATTGGAGGATGAGATTTATCGCAATTTATGGGAAAATGAGAAATGAAGTGCGCCATGATTTTAATTAAATAAATATATCTCAGCTTATGTTTCATTAATATTTTTACGATTTAAAAAAATATCGTAATAAAGTAGGCTTTAAATTGGAAAAAAATCAAGATTGAGTATTTAATAGTTTTTAAGAAATTTGGGGTTGGTACTTGGTGAAACATTTTTTAAATTATTGGATAATAATTATTAGCCACCTCGTTCCTTTACATTTCGAAAGAAAGGGCTTACGTTTAGATTTTTTAGAGTCAACTGATATAAAATTAGCTCTCTCGAATAAAATGAATATACTAAATAATCAATTAGAAGTTAAGAAAAGTACAATCATTGATTACATTATATATATATATATAATAGCCCAGATTAATTTGCAGCAACACTAACGTAATGCTACCGACAGGGGGCGGTGATGCCGTCGATATATTTGCGGCAAATTTGAAATATAATTGTAATTTGAACATCACAATGCTGTAGATTATAGAAAAAAAATTATTTCCAGATTCATATATAGAGCCTCATTTCTGTAGATGTGTCAGGACGAAAATAAGGCAAAACTTTTAAGAGACTATGTATTTTCGGAAGTCTAAAGGTATACATTTGGAGTGTGGTTTTTTAAGAGGAATACAATTTTTGGACCGAGACTCCGCCCGTCAGGCCACCAGCCTTCGGCACGCCCTCGAAGCTCGTTCTTTAAATATTTGCAATCTTGTTTTTCATTAATTATTCCTCCCCCCCCCTACACATACCTGAGTGTAGATCCTCATTTCTCAGAAGGCCATTCAAAATTAAACTAAATAGACTTCCTACCTTTCTCCCTCCATTAATTTTAAATATTTACTCTTTTGTTATTTAAAAATAAATTTTACCATTGACTCGTCGTATTCAAATTCAACTTATCCATGTCAGTTATTTTCTGTTACTCCTGAAGATGGGTTAGCCACCCGAATATATATATATATATATATATATATATATATATATATATATATATCGAGATTAAAGTCTCTCCAAAAATTAATTCCTTTTATTTTTATATCTTAATGTGAACCTACCAAGTATTTTTTATCTAATAACGTAATAACTCAGATTTATACAAATAATTTTTGTTTAAAATCCTCCAAGCTTTGCTAACGAGTGACTCTAATCTTCAAATTCCCATAGATACCCAACAACTTATATAAATTATGTATTGTATCACTTGTGTCCATAATAAATATTTTTGTTTCAGGAATAGTAGTAGGTATCTGGACAAGATAATCAAAAACACAGAGCTTTTATCAAATGGGCCAGACGTTTCGGCATTTTATTTTGATTCATTTAATCACTCTTTGTCAAAAAACAATTTCACTAAAATAATTTTTAAGGATTTAGGTGTCGGTTCTAGGTGAAACATTATAAGTAACTTATGAGGAGAATTTTCTAGGTTACGTTTCACAAAAAGGAAATATTAAAACAAATGTATGTTTATTTGAGTTTGATTCACTCGATATATATTTCAGTTTTCATTTGAACTCCTGAAGATGGGCTAATAACCTGAAATATATATCGAGTGAATCAAACTCAAATAAACATACATTTGTTTTAATATTTCCTTTTTGTGAAACCTAACCTAGAAAATTCTCCTCATAAGTTACTTAATTTCACTAAACACCATTAATTTTTTTTTAATTTTTTTTTTAAATACATTCCTGGTTCCAATTAATCAACAAATATGTACTTTTCTTTACCAATTAAAGAATTCTTTTTTTTTGTTTTTTATTTTTTTTAATTAACATTGTCGAATACTGAAATTGTTTTTTGACAAAGTGTGATAAATGGGCCACTGAGGAAGTCAAAATAAATTGACGGAACGTCTGGGCTATTGGATAAAATCTCTGTATTTTTGATTATTTTGTCCAATTCCCTATTATTCCTGATACTTATATATTATAATTATATTTGTACGATTTAAAAAATATCGTGATAAAACTAGTATTAAATTGTAGGAAATTTTAAGATTCGATATTTATACCAAATATTTTTGTTTAAAAGTTCCAGAGATTTGAGGATTAGTGACTCTGAGCATGATGCTATTTTTTCATGTTGTAAAAATACACTTTGGGTGGTACGCATTATTTCTAGTTGGGTCAAATCCGTACTCAAAAATGTGTCACCAGCTCTTGGACTAATAGGACAATAGCATTTATATTTGTACGATTTAAAAATATCGTAATAAAGGTAGCTTTAAATTGGAGAAAAATGGGACAACAATTTTTAAAACTTTTATACATAAAATTTTTGATTAAAAATTCCAGAATTTCGTGGATAGTGACTCTGAGCTTATCTTTGCCTATTGGTTGGTTTTCCAATTCTCAGTTTAATTCTACCAGGCCTTCTCAAAATGAAAATATTTATAATTTATTAGAAAAAATATTGGGGTCCCTAATAATTTAATTATAAAGAAAATGCATTTTGTTAAGGAAATACGTCCCTTGGTACCAGTGGCAGATTTAGGTTCAACAGCTCCCGATATAGTGTCGTTTTTGCTTTTTATAAAACTCCCTCGGTCCCAAATTAGTTGCTACATTTGAATATTTTTCTACTGATTATTGGTTCTGATGATTTTAGAATTTTGTTTTAATATTTTTCAAAGATTTTAGGTTGATATGCCTTCAATCATTAATATTAGCTTAACAAGTACTCCCTTCTTAAGTACAGCAACCGTGTCAAATTAATTTCAAAATGTTGCTAGATTTATGAAAAGTAGAAAAAAAAAGAAAAAAAAATTGAAATCCATCATTTAAATTGGAACTCAATTCTTGAACCAAATGTAGCAATTTTTGGGACAGAATTTTTGAACCAAATGTAATAACTAATTTGGGACTGAGGGAGTAGTAATTATTATAATCAAACATCCAATTTACGAATATTAAAAATATTTTATTTTGAGATCTATTAATTTATATAATAATATAATATTTCACCTAAAACCAACACCTAACTCCTTAAAAGTTATCTATTAATTTAGATTTAAGTAATAATAAATTTCTTAAAATTAATGAATATAAAATTTTTTTATGACTAGTCACATGTCTCATAAACTTTTTTTTTAATTTAGCTCGCACCAATTTTGCGCCAATTTTGCTTCAATAGACAACATTGCAAGTGCATTAAGTCTCTCTTGTTTCTACGATGATACAAAAATACTTGACATTTTGTGCTCCAGTAGAAATTTACACTTTATCACGAATCAATTTTCTTAGGAAACTTATTGCTTAACACTTTAAAAATTATTTTTAATACTTTGCTGTAAATTTGTTCATACAATTACAGCAAAACTAAGCCAAATTGATTTTTAAATTTTGCAGCCTCTAAAATTTTGCCGCCTTAAGCCCGGGCCTCACCTAAGCGTAAATCCATTACTGCTTGAATTTTTTTGATATCATGTAATTGCTATGCAGTGCATTTATTAAGTTATCTTGTAGATAAAGAAAAAATTAATTTTAAACAAATTTATTGCTAATTTTTTTTGCAACGAAATTTTCTCTGGAGAGAGACGGACTGGTAGAAATTTCAATTGAATGTAATGGAAGGCAGCCCAGAGGTAGTGAGGAAAGAAAAAATTAACACATATCAAATAAAATGTAATTTATTGGAATCCTTGCTCCTTTCCTTTCAAACCGACGTTTCGGAGGATTTTTCTCTCTTCTTCAGGGTTTCAAAGGGTCAATGAATGAAACAAATAAAATGTTTCATTCTTCTCCACAGTAGTGTTCAAAAACTTTCTTCATTTTTAACAAAGGCATAGAAAAACATTTTTTTCCTCCTTTTCTTAATTATCTCATCTTTCTTAATTACCTCATCTAATTAAGAAAAGGAGGAAAAAAATGTTTTTCTATGCCTTTGTTAAAAATGAAGAAAGTTTTTGAACACTACTGTGGAGAGAAGAAGGAAACATTTTATTTGTTTCATTCATTGACCCTTTGAAACCCTGAAGAAGGAGGGAAAAATCCTCCGAAACGTCGGTTTGAAAGGAAAGGAGGAAGGATTCCAATAAATTACACCTTATTTGATATGTGTTAATTTTTTCTTTCCTCACTACTTCTGGGCTGCCTTCCATTACATTCAATTTATCGCTAATGTTTCGTCGCTTTGTGTTGGCATTATTTGCACTGGTAGAATAGGGTGTCAGTAAAATATGCCAGCCCTCACTTTTACTTGAATCTTTCTTAATAAAAAAATATTCTTTTTTTTTTATTTTTTTTTATCATAAAGAAATAATATTTTTTCTTCAATTTTAGAAGATGGGTAAATTTTTTCAAAACAAACCTCATTAAAATTCTAATGATCAACATCATTTTATAATATTTTTTCAATTCTTTACTAAATTCTCAGCAAGAAATTAGATTAAAAGGTAGATAAAAAAAAATACGAGTGACTTGTAATTAAATTATGAAACAAGTTAAAAAAAATGTTTTTTTGTGAATGAAATCTTTTTCCCTCTTTCTCGTCATTTTCGGTTACTGACTTTAATTGCTTGACGTAAAATTAATTTGATGACACAAGACTAAAATATTCCTCCCTGATATATCTATATATACTCTATCCTTTAATTATTAACCGTGTTATTTGATTGCGAGCCCCTTTAAGAGCCTTTTGAGCAAATTGATGCCTCTTAAGAGCGTCGATGAGGAACACCGTGTAGTTCTAGAGGTGGCTAAAAGGGGTGGCGCTACAGAGGGAGAGGTACTAGCTAAGAAAGCATATACTCGAACCTTTTGCATATCAATTCATTTAATAGAGTTTCGAGTTTTAATTTGCGAAAGTTAATTAATTTATTTTGACAGGGGCTGAAAGAGTGAACGCGAAAGCAGAAAGGGATGATTGGCTTCTGTCTGTCTGTCTATTACTTCTTCTCGTTTTCTTCTGGATCTTCTTTGCGTTTCGATGATAATGATGATAATAGCGTTTCGTTCGTACGTTCATTGCCATTGAAATTTAATTAACAGTACGTTGGAGCCTACAGTTGCTACTAGTACAAGCTAACGTCTGTTTCAACCTTCCTTCACTATGAAGCCCGTACGATCTAATCCAGTGTTTTTCAACCTTTTTTGGTTGACGGCACACTAAAAATATCTAGAGTCAAAAACACTCGCGGCACACAGGTTGAGAAACCCTGGCTTAGAGAGCCCAAAATCTAAACAGTTTTTCGCATTGAAAATATAAAAATTTTGTTACATAACAAACTTTCTATGACGATTTCTTGTTATGAATTTAATTTTTCTATTGAATGATAAAAATGGAGAAAAAAGTAAAACTTTTTCACGTCCCAGTACGTTCACCAGTTAGAACATGTATTTTTTTCACTATTATTGTCTGAATTTTATTGAAATTCAATTAAACATTTGCTCTCTCTATAACGAGTATAATTTTGATTCAAGAGCAAAAGTCCATTTCTAGAATAATAGAAATTAAAAATTGAATCTTTAATAGTCTGAACAGGCTTTGACTTGTATTTGCTTCACTATAAAGGAAGAAGTTGGATAATTCTATCCATGCCCTTTTTAGTTATTTTCCTCGATCGGATTCTAATGAAAGAATCGCCCCCCCCTCCCCCGCACATTTATTAATTAAGAAAAAATTGAACAATTTTCAAAGACACAGGTCGCTAGATATGCCGTATTATTTAATAATAAATTGTTTAATTATGCCTATATTATGTCTTCGAATTAAAATCTCAATAAAAATTTTTATTTTTAAATCCTAACTTTTAAAGCTAGAGCAGTGTTTCTTAATCTTTTTTGGTTGGTGGCACACTAAAAATATCTGGAATCATTTGCGGCACACCTAAAAAATATAAAAATTGTATGATACAATAAACAAAAAATTGAAGTAATTACAAATAATATTTCAAAATTACAAAACCCATGCAATTTTAAAAGCCTCACGGCACATTTGACAATCTCTCGCGTCACACTGGTTAAGAAACACTGCTCTAATCTAACATCACCTCTTCCGAAGTCGTTTTTGTCTCAAAAGAAAAGCATTCTGGTTAATGTTTGAAAAAACGTGCATGAATCACCGAAATCACTTGTAATTCTTAGTTTTTCCGAATTATATTAACACATCTTTAATCTATAAATTATATTGCTTCACTTTAAGAAGACAATGGATTGCACCCTTACGAATAAAAGTCATTTTCGTTAGATAATAATAAAGAATCATATATCTTTACAAAACTTCACAATCCAATCTTAGCTATTTATTTATTTACTTATGTCCTACAATCTGTTTTTGTGTGAAAAAATATTTTAGTAAATAATTAAAAGATTTTTCTTGCTGAGAGTAATAATAGGAGGGTTATTGATTTTTAAAAGGAAAATAATGAGAGTGTCTTCTGCTTAAGTAAATAAACATATCGATCCAACACTATGAAAGAACAAACAATTCTAAATTGTATTTTCAATGTTTTGACAATTAATGGTAACACTTGCTGAACACATGGAGAAATCGAATTCAAATAAAAAGTACCCATCTATACTCATCTTATAGTGGAGGAATAAACATTATATATTATTAATAAATGAATTTAACTTTTAAGGACCTTAGCTATAATACTTATATATGTTGCATGTCAGAGAGAGATTTGTCTTAAGGGTTTGGCTAACGGCCCGGCAAGCTTAGTTAGCGCTTGGGTTCGATTCCTAAGGGGACGATCCTCTCTGATGTAAAAATATTTTCTCTAAAATCTATGATTGGTCCTTAAAATTTAAATTCATTTATTAATATTATAGGTCTGGGTTGATTTTTGAAATAATTTCCATCTTTTTTCAAAAAAAGACACTTAAAAAGATACTTAAATCTTTGCTTTCACTGTAAAATTAATGGGTCCCTCACTGAAAATTTTTTCCGTTTAGCTTGAATTTTCACTATTCCCTTTGAGTTGAAGGGAGTGAAAAGTCTTTAGCTATAATACTTATATAAGTTGCATGTCAGAGAGAGATTTGTCTTAAGGGTTTGGCCTGGCAAGCTTAGTTAGCGCTTGGGTTCGATTCCTAAGGGGACGATCCTCTCTGATATGCAATGTAAAAATATTTTCTCTAAAATCTATGATTGGTCCTTAAAAGTTAAATTCATTCATTAATATTATAGGTCTGGGTTGATTTTTGAAATAATTTCCATCTTTTTAAAAAAAAATACACTCAAAAAGATACTTAAATCTTTGCTTTCACTGTAAAATTAATGGGTCCCTCACTGAAATTTTTTTCCGTTTAGCTTGAATTTTCACTATTCCCTTTGAGTTGAAGGGAGTGAAAAGTCTTTAGCTATAATACTTATATATGTTGCATGTCAGAGAGAGATTTGTCTTAAGGGTTTGGCCCGGCAAGCTTAGTTAGCGCTTGGGTTCGATTCCTAAGGGGACGATCCTCTCTGATATGCAATGTAAAAATATTTTCTCTAAAATCTATGATTGGTCCTTAAAATTTAAATTCATTTATTAATATTATAGGTCTGGGTTGATTTTTGAAATAATTTCCATCTTTTTTCAAAAAAAGACACTCAAAAAGATACTTAAATCTTTGCTTTCACTGTAAAATTAATGGGTCCCTCACTGAAAATTTTTTCCGTTTAGCTTGAATTTTCACTATTCCCTTTGAGTTGAAGGGAGTGAAAAGTCTTTAGCTATAATACTTATATAAGTTGCATGTCAGAGAGAGATTTGTCTTAAGGGTTTGGCCTGGCAAGTTTAGTTAGCGCTTGGGTTCGATTCATAAGGGGACGATCCTCTCTGATATGCAATGTAAAAATATTTTCTCTAAAATCTATGATTGGTCCTTAAAAGTTAAATTCATTCATTAATATTATAGGTCTGGGTTGATTTTTGAAATAATTTCCATCTTTTTTCAAAAAAAGACACTCAAAAAGATACTTAAATCTTTGCTTTCACTGTAAAATTAATGGGTCCCTCACTGAAAATTTTTTTCCGTTTAGCTTGAATTTTCACTATTCCCTTTGAGTTGAAGGGAGTGAAAAGTCTTTAGCTATAATACTTATATATGTTGCATGTCAGAGAGAGATTTGTCTTAAGGGTTTGGCCTGGCAAGCTTAGTTAGCGCTTGGGTTCGATTCCTAAGGGGACGATCCTCTCTGATATGCAATGTAAAAATATTTTCTCTAAAATCTATGATTGGTCCTTAAAAGTTAAATTCATTTATTAATATTATAGGTCTGGGTTGATTTTTGAAATAGTTTCCATCTTTTTTTCACAAAAAGACACTCAAAAAGATACTTAAATCTTTGCTTTCACTGTAAAATTATATATTATATTTAAAATGACTTTGGATATAAAGTCTAGCAGCCCTGGTTGTCCATTTATATTTTTTTCATCCAGATATTTAGCATGAGTCACACTGGAGAGCGGCCTCCAACCTTTCTCTTACTCCTCTGTAAACGAAACGACCCATAAGACTAATAGTCTTGTATAACTTCCCTGATTACATGTCCTATGGAATTTGCACTACCTTTTCTTTTAATTATAGAGACCTTGTTAAGGGAGAATGGTTTAGGTTCTTGATGAAACATATTAAATAAAGTAAATATTTTTTTTATGTGAAACCTAACTAGTATTTTTAACCGACTTCAAAAAAGGAGGAGGTTCTCTACTCGACTGATTTTTTTTTGTGTGTCTATGTTACCTCATATCTCCACCAATTGTGAACCGATGTTGAAAAAAATTTTGCATTGGGTTTAGTCTAGCTTCCGATTGGTCCCATTTTTTTTTATTGGTATTATACGTTTTTTGTTAGGTTTGTTCAGGCCTAACTTCTTTGTTTATGAACCGATTTCGATGATTCTTTTTTTATTGGAAAAGGGGTATCTAGGAATGGTGCCATATTAATTTGGTCAAGTTCTGATGATATGATCATTATTAATAACATCACTAAAAAAAGAGAAATAAAAATAATTTTTAAGAAAAAATAAAAACCGACTTAAAAAATTAAATGCAACAAATAAAATACACTAAAAGGTATAAAATAATTATTATCTTATTTAGTTACAACTAAACGACGAAATATGTATTAACATGAAATTACTTTTTGAAGTCGGTACCAAACAAACTATATAAGCGAGCATACCCTCCAAACGTACTAAGGGCCGGTTGTGTGTCGCAAAGTAAATGCTTTTTACCACTAACCAAGGGTAGTTAGTAAATGGAGGGGCTGGGATGGCCAATCAGATGACAGGAACTTTCAGTGCCTGTCATCTGATTGGCCATCCAGTCCCTCCATTTACCATCTACCCTGGGTTAGTGGTAAAAAGCATTTACTTTGCGACATACAACCGGGCCTAAGTAAGATCCGTCGAGTGCGATTCATAAAAGGTATATGTTTGGCACCGACTTCAAAAAGTAATTTCATGTTAATATTTCGTCGTTTAGTTGTAACTAAATAAGATAATAATTATCTTATACCTTTTAGTGTATTTTATTTGTTGCATTTAATTTTTTGAAGTCGGTTTTATTTTTTTCTTAAAAATTATATATTTAAAAATTTTTTTAAAAAAGTTCCAAAAAAAAAATATATTTTTTGTCATGATGAGATGAAGTCGATAATCCTTCCTAAGACCTTATTGGTGAAAAACATGGGATTTTCAAACCTTCAAGTTCCTGTGGTCAAATTGCATCTAATCTAACAAACGCATTTGCCAATTCGTTTATCGCTATGTTTTCAAAAGACTGGAACTTTTTTCCCGACTCTTCAATTCCCACAACTTTTAATATTTTAAGACAAATACCACAGGTACCTTCGACTCCAATCCAGCGCTTAAATTTTTTTATTATTACTTTTCTCGAATTCTGACTTAAAGGTGATATATATTTTTACAATATTATTGGAAAAAAAATACTTTAAACTGCTGTTGTCGAGGAGTAACCTAACTATAATTAGACTCACTATACCATTTAATAGTAAATTATCTTTTTCTATCATAGTTATCATATTTTTAATAACTCGGATATTACCCTATTATAACCATGTATTTATTCAGAATATTATCATATTTGTGAATAAAAATGAAAATTTATTCCATACATAATATCGAAGAATAGAATTTAAATGGAAATTAAGTTAGAATTAAAAAAAGCTATATATAATATAGAAAGGATTAACTTTTCTCAATAGAAGTATAAGAGAAATGAAGAGGGGAATTCCCTTAACATTCTTCTCATATTCCTTCATTCCATCTTTGAGCTATAATTAAAATACTCCTATGACTTATGAACGTCTTCTCTCGTCTTTATTTGATTAAATTCCTTCATTTTTGTCATGTAATAGCGCAACAATTAATGGCAGGTCCCTCCTGGTGTCCTGGTGGCTTGAATAATACGCGACCACCAGATTTAAGAGTGAAGGGGCGCATGTCTGGGGTCCATAATTAAAACACTTTGTTAGTGTGTCTCTCGGGTATCCCGCGGCCATTTCTTCTCCTAAACACCTAGCCCAACCACAAAAGACCTAAACCACCTCTAAACTATTTATCAAAAGCCTTTCTGCCAATTAAGTAGGCTTTCGGGATATTCAAACAGCCCATAAATACCACCCCTGTATTTTGCATCCCCCTTTTAATGCATATATATCTATCTATTCACTTAATACTGTTTTGAAATTTATTAGTCGTTAAAATAAGAGCCGTATTTCTATTTTTCTTCCTCGTGGGGTGAATCTAGGTGTAAATCCCTGTGGAGAGGGTAAGAGAATATTTTAGTCTCTAAAATGTGCCTTGTTAATCCCTGTTTATGATTCCACTCTAATGCATGAAATATGTTTTATTCTTTTATTTTATTTTCACTTTTCAATGATAATGAGTGAAGTTAGTGTCAAATTTATAGTAATTTACATCTCGAGGGGTTGATCTGCCCCCCTAATAAGTTCGCATATTCAACTCCAACTTTAACATATTTCATTTTTATTAAATCTCTTCTAACCCTCCCGACTAACGTTTCGATATTAATTCAGATAAATAGACATAGGTAATTACTTTTTGCTCTAGCTCTAGAATATGAAATAAAAATTTAATATCAACTCAATTAGGGAAAAGAATGAATAAAATTGAATACATGGATCAGAGGCTCTATATATCCCGTAGCTAATTTTTCTATTCAATTAAAATACGTACATATATGGTACAGTATGGGACTCCAATTAATTTATTAATAAAAAATAAAAAATAAAAATACGTAAAATTTTTTCGGAAATTTTAAAGAGTGCATTTTATTTGGCACAAATGTAGAATACGCCATGAGTTGAATGAGCTCTTTAAAGAATGCTATGTATTCCGGTGAACTCTCACATATTCATCATGAAATCAAATGCAAATCAAATGCAGGTGAATTTCGTCAGATAATAAGTAATAATATCTAATAATAATAATATATATCTTGTTTAAAAACGCGGTCAAAAACAACTCTCTTTGATATATTAATTATTCTTTAACATATTAATTTGAAAACTATTTCTTACACAGAAATATATAAATTCAGATATTACTATATTATTACTTAATATCTGCCAAAAATCACCTGCATTCGATTCGCGATTGAATCAAATATAGGAAACTCATGATTAATTGATAGCAACACCTTACATACGTGTTAACAGATTGAGGGCGCTGGACTGGGGGATTGAATATATAACATCTCAGATTACAAATCCACTAGGTGATCCATATCAGTGTTTGTTAAAAAGCGTCATACGGGCTAATCGCAAAATGATGCTGGATTATAACTAGATGGATCACACATCTTTTTCATTCTCTCTTGGTCCAGACTTAAGATTCAGCAGACTCCAATAGCCTCAACCAGCAGTAGTCTAGCGATATATACTATTGTATATATATACCTTGTTTAAAAACGCGGTCAAAACAACTCTCTTTGATATATTAATTATTCTTTAATATATTAATTAGAAAACTATTTATATCTCACATATTCAGTTTTGAAATTATGACTTTTTAGGGTTTCGTATCAACATAAAACTAAACCCTTGTCTCTTTCTCCATCAGTAACAATCAATTTAGCTCTAAATGATAATGTCTTTAAATTATCAAGGAGTGATGTATGTATTTCAACAGAAATCTTATTAAAATTTAATTAGAATGATCATTTTGAGCAAGATTAAATTATTTTGAGTCAAAAAATATTTTTAATAATTATCATTCAATTGTCATGTGTGAGTTGTCACTTGTTGAAACTCATTGAATGAGGCAGCTCTCCGGGGTGACTGCGATCACCTTGGAACGATTGGAAACGAAACGACTTGTGTCGAAGAAGTAATTTGTATACACGTTGTGTAACGAAGAACCAATAAATGCAGGCCTTGTGCCCTTATTTCATAAAAAGTATATTTTCAACTGCCCAGTGCAAATCCTTATTTACAATAGCATTTTTCCTGGCTTTAACGCCGCCAATAGAGATTATAATCTCTGAAGATTATCGGGGAATGTCGGGGTAACCCAAAAAGACCCGGAGACGCTGTCGGGAGATGTAGGCAGAGTTTTCTGTTCTGTATGAGCGTTCGAGTTCCCTGGAATTCTCTAGCAGTGAAATAGGGTTTGGAACGCGTAGAGCGTCATTGAATTTGAATTTTGATGTAGAAATAATTGTTGGGCAGAATGATAATGTCACATATAGTGATAATTTTCCCATCTTAAAATTGTTCCAAGGTATGTCATTTTGATGTATTTTTTGAGAATGTGTTGTTTTGTGATCGTATATTTTGTAATGATTGGATTTGTATTTGTAAGATGACATATTTGTAAGTGTCGAAACGTTCCTAGGTGACAATAGAATAAAGAAAAATAAGCTGACGTGTTCTGATGTGGCCATCCACTTGACTTTACCATACAACCTGGCCTAATTAATGTAGTTAAAAGTAGTTAAAAGTAGTTAAAAGTAACAGGACTGTATTTTTTCAAAATTAATTCACTTGATCTTGTATAAGGGCAACAAATCTGATAATTTCGAATCTAGTTCCGGTGATAGTTACTTCTGAAACTACTTAACTTATGATTGTAAAAAAATCTTGAAATTTAGAACCAATTTCTAATTATAAACTACAAAAACAAAATTATTTTGACATATTAAGAAGATATTTTGTGAGATATGATCGTTGTCTTATTATTAATTTTATTTGCTTATCTATTCACTTTCTCAATATCTACAATTATAATAATTAATAATTATAAATTCCAGTGGCGTAACAAAGATCACCTGCGCCCCAGGCAAAACCTTGGGTGCGTAATCTTCCCCAAAACTCATATACTTACCAACTAGTATACATGATTCGAAATTTAAATAAGATATTTAGGTAAATGAGTATTTTATATAATTATGTAGAAATGAATTTTGATAAAATATTTTGAAAAAAAAATATATATATTTATACACTCTTCGTTAAAGAAAAGAATTTTACAAATGGTCCCCCTTATCAGCAATTTTTTGGTTTTGTTAATGAAATTACATTAGATTTCTACGAAAAATATATTTTATTTAAATGGAATAAATTGAAAAAATCTCATTTCTTTAGTGTCTTGAAAAAAAAATCACTTTTTGCACCCTACTTCAAGAGTGAATATTTTACACTGGGTTCCCTCGTCAACTGCTTGGATGCACTCCTATTTAAAGCCCTTTATTTTAAAATATTTTTTGACCTTGCACCGCAGGGATTGTTGGGTGATCGTTATTTACGCCACTGATCAATTCTCACTATGAGCAAGGCTAAAAAGTTGTGATAAATGAAACTTAAGCAATTATTTGGATTTCAATTTATCTTTAGGAATATAGAATTGGTTCCACCTTAGATATATATATGTTTCTAAGGATGTTGTAATTTAATATCCGCTTTAAAAATTGCTGACTACAACTAAACTCGCACTCAAACTTGGAATTCTCTCTATCCACTGGATGCAGTTTCTCATTTAAATAATAAAAAGTTAATTGAATGTTTTATTGGTCATTTTATCTGTTCTGCCATAAAACTGATGCTGATGCAATGTAATTTTTTATTTCAGATTTCACGTGCAAAGAATAAAACGTCAAGGGATGAATAGAAAATCAACTTAATTGCACAGTTTCAATTTGCTGAATATTAAAATGAAGATATGACGCCAGATCTGAAGGTAAATATTATTTAAAATAATACATTTCTCTTCTACTTTATCTGCTTCTGTCTCGATTTGGTGTAATCCTCCTTTTGTTATCAATGTCTAGTATTCTATCCACTTTTTGTGAGGTCTTCTTTCTTTCATTAAGAGAAATCAATGTGGTTGATGAACTTTCTTAATTTCTAACTAGTGGTTTTTGTTTAGCTATTTTTGCACATATAGTTTTCCAATCTTATTTAATTTTTAAGTTTATTCCAGTTTTTTCTTCAGTGTAAATTTACCCCTTTTTGAAAATTACACATCACATAGTTAGGGTTGCCAGTCCTAAGCAACTTAGTTCATTTGACATTACAGTAAAACCTTGTTTGTCCGGACCTCCGGATTATCCGGATCGGATTTGTAGACATTTTTATTTTAATAAATGTTCACATAGATAATAATTTTTAACTCTTATTGCAAGATTGTAATTATAAAGTAACCGTGCTTCATTCAAACAGCAACGTGCTTAAAACTAAAGACAGTGGACCAATTCTTTTTGAAATGAAATGATGTGAAAAGGTATTTTAATTTTTTTAAAGTATGTATTTTTTTAATCAATTCTATAATTTTGATATATACATGTTTTTTTATCGTAATAAATTCAAATTCGGTTATTTAAGGATTTGTTTTGTTTTTATTACCCATATATCGGGATTATCCGGATTTTCGATTATACGGTTTGCCGTTGAACCCAGTTAGTCCGGATAAACGAGGATCTACTGTATATCACATATCTGTTTTACTTCTCTAAACCTTCCTTATTTGAGGAAAATACTGTAATCAAACTCTTCCGCTATACTTTTATACTTCCCTCTCAAATATATATATATATGAGCAATTTATTTTGAAAGTGACCTAAGTCTAATTTTGAAAAAAATGAGTTAATGTCAGTTTCAGTAAGACATAGATGTCTTCTTTTAATATTAATAATATCTCAGTCACTGGATTACAATATCCTTATGAATTCGTGATTATAAAAGTATCGAAATATAAATAAATATATGTATTTATCAAAATATAATTACAAATATCTCGAAATAACAAGCAGTAGACTTAGGCCACTTTCAAAATAAACGGCTCATATATATATATATATATATATTCTTTAGTACTGTTCCATCATATGAACAAAATTTTCAAATAAATGATATTTTCTTGAACTTTACTTCATTTGTAATTCTACATACTCATTTAATCTTTAACATTTCCATATTATAACAATACATTTCTCTCGTCTTCTCTACTATCGTTCAAGTTTTACATCCATTCATATTACTATAACAGAATCTTCTTATTTTCTAGAGTAAATAATGAGAAATATAATAATTTTTGCTGTGAGTTAATCGACTTACTTTCTTTTTTAACAAAGGCTATAAAATCTTAGTAAGTAACTATTTCACTTATTTATTTTAATTTTAACTCACTTTGATAAAGTTTGCAGCTAAACCAGCTCAAATTGTCCTTTAATTATTTTTTATTGGTTCTTCCTACAGTGATTCATCAGCTAAACTGGTTATTAGGTACAACATATTTACGTGATTTCATTGAATATTTCTCTTCTATCTTTTTTTCGTTGTCATTACCTATTAGGTGTTTTGTTTTGATCGTAGTAATAATTTAATAACTGATATTCCCAGAAGAATTCTAAAAAAACTTCCGAAAATCTTTATGATCCGCGAGAGATGATTTTTTCTTTTCCTCATATAATTTACATCTTAATTAATAACCAGAAGGTAGTAAGTAACTATTTCACTTATTTATTTTAATTTTAACTCACTTTGATAAAGTTTGCAGCTAAACCAGCTCAAATTGTCCTTTAATTATTTTTTATTGGTTCTTCCTACAGTGATTCATCAGCTAAACTGGTTATTAGGTACAACATATTTACGTGATTTCATTGAATATTTCTCTTCTATCTTTTTTTCGTTGTCATTACCTATTAGGTGTTTTGTTTTGATCGTAGTAATAATTTAATAACTGATATTCCCAGAAGAATTCTAAAAAAACTTCCGAAAATCTTTATGATCCGCGAGAGATGATTTTTTTCTTTTCCTCATATAATTTACATCTTAATTAATAACCAGAAGGAAAAAAATAATTAATTAAAAAGATTACTGCCATTTGTATAGCTATACCTTAAACCAAAAAGTGTTGAAGATAAATAGACATGACCCAAATGATAAATGTCACCTGACAAATTTGACAAATGGGCATTAAAATCAAAAAAATTAGATTCAATTCAATTTTTGCCACACGCAAATGAAACAGAGAGAGCGAGATAAAGCGAACACGAACGAGATAATTATGCAAAGAGGTCGTTTCACTTGGAAATTGGCACCAAAGAGTACTAGCAACGGTAAAATTTATTACCACTTCTTATTAAATAACTGTATTTGCTATTATATTACACAATGGATTATATCAGGCAACGTTATCTGAAATTGCTTCGGAGTTTGATGGAAATTTATTACCCTTTCTATTTAAGAGGGTATTAACTGAGTCCTACACCTAATATATATAGGATATATTCAGCAACTCTTTTTTTCGGATTTGGAGTTTCTCAAGGACTTTATGTTGTCCCCTTTTAGTTTGAATTGACTTACGGTTCTTACCGGGATTTCCGTTATTTCTCCCCATGTAATTTAAGATGGAAGATTACCAAGGGTTGACAACTATTGAAAAACAATAGGAATATATAACAAAAGAAATAGAGAGAGAAAAGCATGTGTCTGTGATGAAGTGAGTAATTTAAGTTGCAGGCAACGTCGGCAACCTGGAGAGCAGATCACATGTATAATGAATGGGAGCTGTACTCTAGGTTGCCGACGTTGCAGGCGAACCAAATTGATTTAACGATCTACGAGTAAGTATGTGACTGTACTAGCAAGTTGTACTATTTTAAAAGAAAATCTATTATTTAATTAACTAGATATATATGAAAAATATAATTTTATTAAAATAGAATGTATTGGAATTTTGAATACAATTAAACAAATAAAGGGGTGCTATGAACAAATATTTTGATTTGGACTGGAAATGATATTTAATTTTCTTCAAGTATTTTATATTTTTCTACAAGTGCAAGTATATAAATGAATCGGTCATTTCAAAAAACACCTAAGTCACACAATCAGAATTTTTCAGGAATCAATATAAACTCTGTAATTCACGAGTATTTGAACGAATTTTCAAGGAATTTTTTGGGCTGATTATAGGTGGTATTAAATTTTAACAAAACAATAATATTGTCACTTGTGTTCATAAAGCAATGAACGACTACTTCGGGGTACTGTTTGAAGAGGAAGGAATTTACTGACGTGCAAGATTTTTACTCAGATTATGGGTTTGCCTTTAAGAAAGTGTTTGCGACAAAAAAAGCATGTTTTGAAAACTCTTGACTTATGAACTTTTTGAAATGACCGATTCAAATTTATTCAAGAAAAATTTGATTTCATAAAATTTTTATAAAAGTTATTTTTTATTTTATATACATAAATATAAATTTATGAAAACTGTAAATTCACATTTCGCATTCGTAGATTTTAATCAAAAAAATAATTTAATTGTATACATTTATTTTTAATTTTTTCGATTAAAAAAGAAATAAACTCATTGAAAACATATTTTCTAAAAAATCTCGAAAAAATGAAGATTTGTAAATTTAAAAAAATTGAAAATTTGTAAATTTAACAAAAATTGAAAATTTACATTGTTTTTTAAAAATTTGGAAATATCTTCGATTATGAATGAAGATTAAAATGAAAATTGACACAAGAAATACTTAATGCTGAATTTTCTTTTTTAAACATAACTCTCAGAATTAATTAAATACACTCCATTTAATAAAATAAAAACTACTCATTTTATTTTGGGGGTTGGATTGAATGAGGAATAATGGAATTCAAATAATTATCGGAAAAGAGGTTTTTTTCTTTAACTAGTTTTTTCCTCTTATTAAAAACAAGGACTAAAAGATGATCAAGGACACCGATGGTGGAGAAGTAATCTCCGGAATCGAAGCTCAAAAACAAAGTATGCATAAATTCCTGTAAAATAATTGGTTTAATAAAAATTTTTTGTTGGTTTTTTTTTATCCATTTATTTTGGAGGTGGAGTGACTGAATGGAGAGAATATGGAATTTGTATAATTATCGGAAAAGAGGTTTTTTTATTTAATTAGTTTTTTCCTCATATTAAAAACAAGGACTAAAAAGATGATCAAGGACACTCGATGGTAGAGAAGTAATCTCCGGAGTCGAAGCTCAAATACAATGTATACATTAATTCATGTAAAATAATTGGTTCAATAAATTACCCATTTATTTTCTTTCTTAATTATATGTGTATGTAATTTTTTATCGAAGCCTCGAAAAGAAATAATTTATGATTATTGACATACAATAATACCTGATCTCAAAAAAAAAAACGTTTTCATGCATCTTTTTGTACGTCTGTGTGTGTGTCTGTGTTATATATAATATAATTTTATTTAGAGAAAGATGTAGCTTTATATGTATCAAGCAGCCTCATTGATTTCCTCTTTAAAATCGACAACTCCGATACTCTCGGAATTTTTTTTCAAACACAAGTTTGTATAATTTATTAAGCTGCTTTATTAAACTCATCTCAAGTTTCAACTTTCTAAATCATACCTTTAGCTGACAAAAATAAAAATGCTTTATGAATAGTAAACCGAGTTTTAAAATTTTTTTCCTCAGATTCATTATTAGGACTACTAGAACAACCCCTTCGCTTGATTCCTTAGTCCAGGAGTCGGCAAACTATTGAGACTAAAAAGCGAAATCTAGTCCTCACAACATAAAAATTATTTGAGGGCCATACATATATCTATTTTTACAAAGAATTAAAATAAAGTAATATTTAAAATATGTTATAATATTAATTATATCTTTATTAAACGAAGAAAAAAATCACAAGAAAATTTGCATTGATTTAGTGATTCAGTGTGAGCAATGAGCATGCATTTCCTTGGAAAGTTCCCGTATGTTTGGCTAGTAGTAACTAGTGATTTTTAATTTACGATACAAATCCAAGTTGGCAATAGTAATTTGGACCCTCAATTCGCATTTAATGAAATTCATGTTAGAAAACGATTGCTCAAATAAATAGACCCGAAGATACTGAAAACCTAAAATGGAAGTTTTTTTCAAAAAATTGTATAAATGAAATTACGAAAGTTTTATTTTCATTCATTTTCAATTTTACTTCAGAGCTACAAAAGTACCCAGACTCCCGGGCCGCACTTTGCCGACCCCTGCCTTAGTCCATTGAATCGCTAGTAATTATCATCCCCTAGCAAGTGGTGGCCAAGTAATATAAACCGAAAGTTCTTCTCTAATTGTAAATTGAGACGATAAGTCAAATCTATTTCGCGATTAGTATAATGCATTCGCGGTGAGGATGAGGGTGGTTTTCAGGACGAGCGCGTGTGGTTGTAGGTTGTAGGGGTTGTTCGGGGAGGGTTGAAAGTAGTGGGCTGGGGGGCTTGCCATTTGCGGGTCTCAGGTGGGGTTGCAACTGTTGTAATTAAAATGATTTGAAGCGGTGCCGTGTCGCGGTGGTCAGCTGGGACCGCAACAACTAACCCACTGCTACAAAATTCCTACAGCTGCATCTGACTGCGGTCCCATTTATTTTCTATTTTATCAATTAATATTTTCCCATCTAGGGATGAAATTATGTATTATACAACATCCAATCTGAAAATACCAACAAACAACCGACCACCCTTGCCTTAGCTAAACACAATTCCAATTCAACCCTTGTGTCTGACCTTCCTACAGTTCGGTATTGTGGTTTAATATCTGATTTGGTCCTAATGAGAAATTGACTCCAATATATATTAATTACACCCTTAGCGTAAGTACCTGACTGGCGGTTTTATGATTGGATTCACACGAAAATATTTATATTCCTAGTGATTAGAAATGTCCGAAACGAGGATAATTTTAAAGATTGACTGTGATATTAAGTTTCACTAATTAGTTGGATGCTTCTTATGTAAAATGGATTGAAATTATTAAAAGATTAAAAATACAAATAAATAATTTTTCTATTACCTTGCTAAATAATATTTTTTATATATCAAAAGTATTTTCTCTTTAGAGAGACGGACTGGTAGAACTTTAATTAAAGAATTGATGAAATACAGCCCAAAAATAGATTTTATATCTAATCTTTTCGATGCTCACAGATTTAATGTTTCAAATAAATATTTTAACCCGATTGTGTTCAAATTTTCTGAGTTTAATCTAAATTACTTAATAATTAATTATTTAATTAATAAATATATAATAAAATAATAATTAAATAAATTATTTTATTTTATTAATCGATTTTTTTCATTAAAGCTCAGAGAAAATAATTACCTACTGTTTATTGACGAATATCTGAATCACCAAAATATGCGAAAATAAAAAAAAATACCATTATATGGTAAATCAAAAATAATTGTTTATTTTTACAAAGTCAAAGCGTAAACATTTCACAATATTGAGGTATTTATTAATTGGCCTTTTACTACCATATATCTCATAGTCAATGGTGGATTTTGGTGTTTAGGGGCTCAGTGAGGTAGAACTAAAAAGACCCCAATATTATTTATTTGATAAATTTACCAATACCATTTTATTTGTCTGTTTTTTACTAATTTAACTACAAATATTTAGTAGAGCTAAAATATAAGTATTTTTCAGTTTTATTATTATTTAAAATATTATAATGGGAAAAATATCAAAATGATTCTAGAGTGATTTGAGCACATAACAAGATGAATTTTAATGTTTTAATAATTCAAAATTTAAATTATCTAATTAAAAGTAATATTAATATTTTATAGAAAAATAAATAATAGTGTCATAAGAGGCATTATTTAACACATAAAAATACAATTTTCCATTCTAGATAAAAATATAAACGTTCTCAAATCAAGCTCATGAGATTTCCTAATATAAAAACTTCTACAAAGCCTGAATTACACTGTACAAGTGAAAAAGCCTCGAAAACTATATAGTTTCCGACAAATAAAAAGTTTTTCATTTGGAAATAGATGTGGTATAAAACATATGAATTCTGGTACACATGATAATTTTGGAGAGTTTGTGGTAGGGCTTATTATGTACCACGGTAGGGTTTCTTTTTTTCAGCAGGCACATAGTGATACTTTAAACTTACGCTGTATTTCAAATTTACATCAAGCAGCCTCATTCAAGTTTTCCCTAAAGTAGATCTGCTTCTAAATAGAAAATTTAAAACTTCCACCCTGAGCTATTTCATTAATATGGGCGCATGTCGACTTGAACGGTAAAACTCGCATTAACTTCCTTATATAATTCAGACTTAATACCATTAATAACTCCTCTCACGAATATATAATTTATATAAAATTAACAAATAACAAAGAAAATTAACTTTTAGAATAAAATTACTTTGTAGAGTGTTTTATTAAATTACTTATCTACACTTTTCTGTCAAAGTTCATCTTTTTATCACAAACAAATTTCTGGAAAAAAAATTGCCAAATCACTAAATTTTGGAAAAATCGTAACGACTTAAAAGTATTCACTTGGTTCTCTAAATTTTTATTTAAAAATAAACTGATCACTAAAATTAGCTGACTACATTATTTGATAGTGAACTTGGTGTATAATCTGGATTTTAAACAAACAATTGAAAGTTTTTATAGTTAAGTAATTAAATATTTGTATAGGTATATATACAACGCGATTATTAATTGTGAAACGTATATTCGCCCTCTTGTTAGTTAATCATGAAAATATTATAATATTAGTAATTATGCCTCTCTATAAAGTAATTAGATATTAATACATATTATATCGAATGCACAATTCTCAATTGTGATATTAGCCCTTTTGATCGGTAATTATCAGAAACAAGGTCAATTTTTCCATCATATTGATGGATGTTTGTAATGAAAATTTACGTTTTGATATGACACCCAAATTAAAATTTAATAATCGACAGAATATTTCATGTTAATTATTACTCCCCTCTCCATAAATGATTATATAAACATTGTATCCGAACGAATAAATAATAAGCAAACCAAACTACACATGGAATATTATTGAACGCGACAAAAATTTTATGGAAAGACTAGCCCAGACAAAATACTTGTGTATGAACTAAGCCATATGTCCTGTCCAAATATGTATCTAAACTTTGGACTAGTAAAGCTTAAATTACGCTTTGCAAATATGATTGAAAATGTCAAAGACTAGAATTCACGCAAGTTTTGGACTTGAAGTTACCTAGTCATCCCCTTGCACTATAGGTATATCTGAATATCTCTTCCAAGTAAGGTTGTCAACTTTGGAGCACAGATTGCTAATTCAAAATTTTGCCTTAAGAATAAGCAGGCAGAAAATTTGCAGAGACAGTAGAAGGTTTATTAGTAGAGTTATTAATAAAGATAAGAGTAAATAAATATTATATTTAATATTGATTTACTATGAGTAGTTAAGGATTCTTGGTCACTTGTTTCACATTAAAATTAAAAAATTAAAAGATATAATTTTTTTTTCTTTTTCAATATATATATTTCGGGCTATCAACCCATCTTCAGGAAGTACAGAAAATAACTAATTCAACTTATTGAATAACAGGTTATATATATGTTTATTGAACAGAGGGAAAGAATGTTTGAATTATTTTAAAGGACACTTTCTCTTAGGCTATTTTTAAGTGTAAAATTTCAGGTTGGGTAGGGGTTTATTGACATAGGTGTGGATAAATAAAGAAAAGTTAGAAGTTCATTGACTTATGTCTCTAAGCTGGGAATAAATTTTTGGCTTTGTTATTAATAGGTCAATTATTATGTTTTGTTTTACATCAAGTGGATTAGTGATAATATTTTCATTGTTCGACAAGGCATATTTTGTTTCCGTGGATTCAAGAAGATCCAATCTTAATCCTTTTCTTTCGAAATGAATAGGGGTGAAACAAGTGACCAAGAATCCTTAACTCATAGTAAATCAATATTAAATATAATATTTATTTACTCTTATCTTTATTAAAGATGTTTCACCTTGCACCAACACCACAATCTCTACTAATTAGAGTTATTAATATTGTTTTAAGAAGATTGAAGTAGTTTTTGGAGATTGGAGAGTGAATATTGATGAGGCAGTCCAAAATTAAAAAAAGAGATAATTTAAACTATCTTTTAATTTATAAACCGACGTTTCGGCGGCTTATTTCCTCCTTCTTCATGGTTTGAAAGGTCAGTGAAGGAAATCCAATATGACATTCCCCTCTCTCCTCTGTCAGTGGCAGTAACAATTTTATATCGTATTTCATTCTCAGCAGAATTTAGTGTAGTGAAGAAGGGAATAAGCCTCCGAAACGTCGGCTTATGAATAAAAAGATAGTTTAAATTATCTATCTTTTTTGGAATTTTGGCTACCTCATCAATATCAACTTAATTGTTTTAGGATATTTTCGTTGTTCATTTATAGTTGAGGGGTGAACCTCGACCTAATATCGTGTACACATACTTCCACTTCCACTTTCATTCCCAAGTAGAAGACAATAGATGAAGGGGTATTATCTAAAGAATTTCAAAATAATTCCATATAATTCCAAAGACGGTGTATACCTAACTCCAATTGCGGTTCACCCCTCGTTATACCTTCTCCTTCCTCCTCTGAACAGGGGGTAGAATATTGGTTCCCAGCTTATCGAAAAACGCGACTTAAAGGGGTTTAGTGTTGGTCATTGTGATGCCAAGATTATCTATTGATTGCAATTAGAAATTTTTATTTATTTATTTATTTTTGCTCATTCGAGTTAAAATATTTCTGAAACAAGATGGAAAATCATTTTCAGACATGATTTTACGATTTCTCTCTCCCTTGGTTGCTTCTTTTGTTACACACAAAATAATGATACAACGAAAGGCTGTAAAAAGTTCGTTATGGTGCCAAAATATTTATACACTAGATCTTCTATTATCCAAGATATATCTAACCAGTGGCTATCAGATTATTGAAAATTTGTGGATTACTGGATTTTGAATAAAAAAAATAGAACTATAAAAATACCTCATCCCCCTGTGGACCGGGGGTAGAATAGGTCCACAGTATCCCCCGGTTGTCGTAAAAAGCTACTATAAGGGGTTGGAAGAGAGGCTAACAACCACACTTCATAAAACACTTCTCAGCCTCGGAAGCAACGTAATGTCTAGAAACCTGACATATTTCAAGTAATAGACCACGCTTGAGGTATGAGTCTACCCAACGTTACGTACAATAACATCATATATATGATCCATCCTCCTTTGTAATTGCAAACATTGTTGGAGTCAATTCTTGTTTCAATACGGTATATTATAAAATAAATAAAATTTTCTCCCGGCAAGAAAGCCTCTAAATTGATCCATACACCCTATTTTTATGGGAAAATTTTGAATAATCATATCCTCTAAAATTAAACTCTTGGAAATATACGCTCCCCTGGTCTTATGAGAAAATCCTGTATCCGCCTCTGCTGTATGAAGAAAATCTTTAGATTTTTTAAATAGCTTCCGATTTTCCGGCATTTTTATGGTGAGAGGATTCGGATATATATGGATGTCGATGCAAGGGGGCCGAGTTTATCGTTTCTTTAATGCATCAAGAAAGAAGAGCGGAGGACAGGGAGACTTTCAGGGCGCGAAAGAAAAGCCATTTGTCCGTGTTGGACACGTTTTGCATTAGCGCCAATCCCCCTAGATTCTCCCCGTGCACCCAAAGGATTTTTATTTTATTTTTTTTTATATATAAATTCGCCGCGGTCCTACAACTACACCTGACTCTTTTTATTCTTTTCTGTGCAAATATTTTCATTCAGAGTTCGATAAAAAAAAAACTCACTATTCAAATTTTATATACAATAGTTTTAAAGTAATTGAGCCTGATGAAATCAGATTATTCTTTTATATCTTTAAGTGTAAGTATATAGTATTTTATTTCTTTTTAATTAGAGATGAAACAGAGCTTTCAAAAATTTCTCAAATAGTTCAAAACTCTTTTATAATTATTTTATCTCATTTTACCACTAACGATTGCTTAATAATAGTTTTCTAAAATTTAGGTCAGGCTTCTGCCTCTGAAATGGATGTTTTGCTGTAATTCTTCGGATTGAAAGGGACTAGTGAAGGAAAGATAACCATAGCTAAAAAAAGTTCCAGTTGGTGCAAGAAGAACATCTTTAATAAAGATAATATTACATATAGTATTTATTTACTCTTATCTTTAGTTCCTCCATTGTTCCATCGTGCTAAGTTTTGATGAAATGTTCAATATTGATCTCAGAAGTTTTCTTGTAAGCAAGTTGGCAGTAGAAAAAAAACGTTTCTTTGATTTAACCCCTTTTCAACAAAAAGCGTGTTTTTTACTTATGCTGCAAATTCCTAGCCAAACCACCACGAGCTTCGGATTTTGGTTATGTGGATAGATACAAGATGTTCTGGTAGCGTTATATCACCAATAAAATCTTAGAAATTGAATAATTGAGACCTTGTTCGACTACGGAACTTTTATCATTGCAAACTATCATTTTCAGACATCTTACAAGATACACTTTTTAATTTACAATTTACAACTGTTTGCGCGCTTTCTACATTTTATAAGTAAAATAGTTTGAAGGCTTCTTTTCCCAGTCGATATATATATAATATATAGTACCTGGAGCCACCGAGCGATGCACGGTAACCCCTGCCCCCCCCCCCCCCCCCCGAAACTACACACCCCGCCCCCACCCCGCCCCACCCCCACCCCAACCGCGCCTCCCACCCCGGGATCCCCCACAACTGCACCCCACCTCCTGCACCTCCCCCATCACCCCACCCCGCACCCAATTTTTGCATTTCTAGCTTTCTAATGGTCTACATATTATGTGTATATTTGTTTACTCGTACACCAATTTGTCCACATTCGTTCATATTGATAAACATTATAAAAAAATAAATAATAAAATAATTTCCAAATCAAAATGATTTAATTTTTTTTATGTAAAAAAATTCGAAATCTATTTTTTTTTTTTTCAATTTTTCAGGTAGCTTAAATCCAAAAAATTGAAAATCTCTTTTCTATATATCTGCGTGTGTGATCAAATGAAATACAAACTTTTTGGCACTAGTACGAACTGAAATATTCTGAGTTCTTGACTAGTGATATAAATGGAGAATCAGGACCGACAAAAAAAAAATTATGACTTTACGTTTTTGAATTATCGTGCATCATGGGAACCTAATAGATAGATCGACATTATATATTATTATGGGACATGAATGAACTTTCTACGACCTTTCGTTTTTTACGCTATCGTGGGTTAAGAAATCCGAATTAACATACATAAACAAATGAACATTTCTCATCAGTTTCAGATATTTCTCAAACTATTAAAACACAAACGAAAGAAAGCAAAATATTAATTACTCCTTAAAAAAATATTAATAATAACTTCAACACATATTTATTTTTATTTCAAATTATTTATTTCCAGTAATAAAGCTGTTGAAGCTTTTATTTTTGGGATTTATTATATCTGATTTAACTAAAAATTCAAATCTGACTAGACAATAAACAAAGTGAGAAGCTAAAAATTTATTTATTATTTATTTTTATTTCTTACTTTTATGATTTGACATACTTTTACTTAGATGCGTCTACTCTAAATAAGGACGGAGAGAGAGACGTAATCCACCACCAATTTGAGACCCAATTTTGTAAATAATTCTAATCTGTTTTAAGAGGAGGCCCCCCTCCTTCGTGGCCAAATAAATATTAGTAAATAGGGCGCCATGATAAAAATTGTAATTGAAAAAAGGCGTCGCGACCCGGAAAAGTTTGGGAACCCCTGTTCTAACTAATAATGATTTTTTAAATGATTTTCATTCAAAAATTGCTCATTTTTTAAAGGCAATAATTGAATAAAATTAGTTGTGACTATTTCCATATAAATATAAAATTTTACTTTTAAAATACCTGGCTAACATAAATGATATTTCGGATTTCGAACAGATTTAACTTTCGATTATTGAAACTTAGATCTAAGTCTCAAAGTTTTGATCTAGTAAATCACAAATTCTAATAACTCACAAGGGATAATACGACATTTTAGACATAAATGTTTGGGATCAAAATAAAATTACTTCTTTTCAGGTATTTCCAGGATTTTTACTATTCCCTTTTTTAAAAACGAGTTTTAGATTTAATAATTTTTTTTTTCAAATCTTTTCCATGAATTTTTCCGCACCCTGTATATAAATACCTTTAACGAAGGTCTTTGTTTAATCGAGGGAGGAAAAAGCCGCCCGTTATATGTATATAGAAGAAAAAGACAAAAAGCGAAGTCTATCATTATAAAAAGAGTGAGTGAAAGAGAGAAAGAAAAAAAGTTTCAATGAATAATAATAAAGGTTTCTTTAAGAAATGATTATAATATGAATCACCTGGGGAATTATAATGAACTTTCTTCTATTATAACACTCGTTGCGAGTTTTTAATGAGTCAGATCCGTTAATTAATGATAATATGGTTGATACAACTAATATAGCTATATATAATTTGAATAAAAGGCATTTCTTTTCTTGGTATAATAAAAGTAAGTAGAAGAGATTTTAATAAAAACTAGGTTAAAAAGCGGAAAATTATTATATTAAAATCAGTGAGTGTGCCACATGTCTGAGAGTGCTTTAAAATAAGCCCATTAAACTGGAGACTCTGAGCCCAAGTGTTATAATTTCAGCAGTTAAAGTGGATGTGTGCAATAATCTTAATGTAGGATTTGCAAAAAGTAATAAACTTGTGTTCACACGAATTTTATTTTTAACCCTTTATTCATAACAAAACTAAATTAAAGTTCATCAAACAAGATATAAATGCACCTACTCTCGTTGGTAATTACTAATTGGTAATAGTCAATGGCCTTGTCATATGGGCTCTCAAAATTCAGTTAACTTTAATTCAAACAGGAGTCAATGTTGTCTAATTTCTTGGCGCGAAAATAAAGATTTCCCTGATATTCACTTCGATTCGAATACCCTGAAAATGTGTGACAGTCTATCCATGTTGGGCGTCTCTGTCGCATTTGACCTGTCTTGGAATGAACACATCTCCTCTGTGGCGAAATCTGCAGCAAGGAAGATTGGCTTCTTATTCAGGTCCAAGCGATTGCACGTAGCACGCGTTTTGCCGACTCCCAACACTCTTTCGCGGTCAAATTAGAAAAGTGCCGAACCACTTCATTCGCGAATACATATATCCCCATGACTTCAAGGAATTGGAACTCTCTCCCAGCTTCCATCTTTCCCAGCACCTATAATCTTCAAACCTTCAAAACCGGGGTGCATAGACACCTACGTCTACACCCTCTCACTTAATCAACTTTCCCTTCTCTTCGGTAATGCAAGGTTCTTTCGAGATCCATAGGAGCTGCATCTTTACTTGTGCACCCCTTCTTGCATTCGATTGCATTAAAAAAAATATATTCAAGGAACCACCGAAGTATGTTATTCTATGAAGTGGATGTTTCTTTTTCAACCCCATGTGATGTTTTGGCATATTACCAGCCTTCTCAATTTCAGTCGTGTTGTCTGTATCTGCATTCAATCAGAATTAATTAGGAAGGCTTAAAGGGAGTAGCGAACTACTATCTTTTCTAGAAATGTTTCGGCTATACTATTTAAGTGTATAATATGAAATTGTAAAAAGAAGTTAGTAGTTGTTCAATATATGCGATAGTGGCAGGGAAAAGGGCCCTTATCTTCACTTGCTCAAAATCTAGATAATGGCATCTCCTGTTTCTAGAGAAACTGAACAAAACACTTTTTGTCCCGCACAAAAATTCATAAAATTGGTTCAATTATTAATTTTGGAATATTTATTTATAAGTAATTTGACAATTTCTAAGAAGACAAACCAGGGCATTTCTGCCATTTTTATCCTCACTATAATTCTATTCCGAACGAAAATTTGCTGCTGAATTCAAATATGTAGTCAAAAATTATACGCGCATTAAACTCAGATTTTTGCCATTTCTGAAAAAACTGGTAGGTGAAGAAAAGGGCCCTTTTTCCTGATATCATCACATATAATGAAAAATTATTAAAAAATATTCTATCGAGTTCAGTGAACACCATTTGTCTTTCGTTTGGATAAATTTTGATAAAGATTTTAAAATCATAAAAACAAAGAATTAAATGTCATTTTTTTATGTTTTTATTAGGTTTATTGGGCCTCCTAGGAGCGGGCCACCTCTTACAAAAATAAGTTAGATATTTATAAGCTCATGTTATTTCAACTTCACACCTTCAGCTTCAGAACAAATAAATTAAAATTCAGATAGAGTGGCTAAGAGAGCCAGGATTAATCCTGACTCACATTTTACCTTTTTTACTTTACCATACAGGGTATGGTCAAGTACTATAATCGTGCATGAAAAAAGTGGTTTTTTCCTTCTTTTTTTCAAAATATCTAAAAAAACGGATGAAACTATTTCGATTAAAAAAATTGAGCGAAACCATGGCATTTCGGTTTACAAAAAAGCTTTAATAAGTAAACATCGAAAAAATTATATTTTTCGAGATAATAATTGTTATGTCAAAATAGCTGTTAGTTAGTTAGTCTGTGCGTTACCAAATTTGTGGACGACCTAGCTCAAAAACTAGTGTGAATATCGAAACCAAATTTCACACGTAGTTCTGGTCCATTGATATTAAGAGCTGATTAGATTTTGGTGCATATCGACCCAAAATTAAGGGGGGTGGAGGGGGGATTAAAAATTAAAAATCTAGTCCGTTTGAGCAAACTTAGCCAAATTTTGTATACATAATCAGTGGACCTCCAGAAGCCTAAAAATGCAGGGTCAAAAATCAAAATATAGGCCTTTGTACCAAACTCACCCAAATTTTGTATACATAATCAGTGGGCCCCCACAAGTCTAAAAATGCAAAAACTAACCTCCCCTACATGATTATAAATAATTTTATTAAATATCTAATATAAGTGAGGGGCCAAGTTGTATGGTAAAGTCAAGTGGATGGCCACATCAGAACACGTCAGCTTATTTTTTTCTATTTTCAATAAAATAATTATACGTCACCCGCTGTATATGTGCTGTTGTTCTGTTGAAAGTGTAAAAATTAAGGAGAGATCCCCTCATAACTTAAGATAAAAATAAATATTTAAAAACTAAATAAGATTGGTTATAGGAAAAATATAAATTACCTAAACTAACCTATGACCTCAGATAATTGATTCTTTTTGGGGCACAATTTTTTTTTATTTTTCATCATTTTTAAAAACAAAAAAATTATTATTTAATATTAATCGAAATATTGATTAATTGAAAAAATTTTAAAAATTTTTACGCATACACACCACACACACACTCTCTTGAGTCTTTTGATTTAGATATATAATCGACTTTCCTCCCGGTAAATGGCCATAAATTTATTCTTTCTGATTTTAGAATGAAGTTATTAATTAATGTGGTCCCGAGAAAGGAAGAGTAGGAATCGAATAAATAAATAATTAATTTGATGATTATTATTCATTTTCCTTAAAAAATGACTAAATATTTTTTTTTTGTAATGCAAATTATATAATAAAAGAAAAATTATTGAATTGGTTTAAACGAGTCAGAAAAATCTTTTATATTCAGGTTGCGAAAACGTTAATCATAAAATCTCGTTATAGCCGTTAGCAAATATTTGATTTTTGCTAGATTGAAAATCAACGGATATAGGCGACGATGAAGTCTCTCGCTCGATGGATCGAGGTGTTGATTTAAACTAAAAAAAAAATAATGAAAAAAAAACTTGGAATTTATTTAAAACCAGTCACGATATTAAAGATGTATAAAAAATGTCAATTGGATAATAAAATTTTATATTAAATTATTTATTCAATAATTTTAATTTATATTACTTTTAAAATAATATGGTTAGTTTTTCATTATGCATATATTTATAATTTCACTTGGCTGATATAATATTATTTTAATATAATATCATGGTGAATATGATTAAGCTTTGAATAATGTTCTATTTTATAATAATTATAGAGTTGCTAGGGAATTTTCTAATGGTTAGTTTGTTTATCATAGATTATAATCATTTTTTTATAATTAGGTACTTTATATTAATAAAGAGGGTGAAAATGTAAGGGAACACGATTTTGAACAATAGGCAATTATAAATATGGTATTTCCAAGATGAAGAATTATTAAATTTTGAGCTTAGGGGCCGTCCATAAATTAGCAAATTTCAAAATTTAGACCCCCCAACCCCTGTGTCACATTCTGTCACATTTTCATTGAGTCCTCCTGTATTGTGACGTCACACTAGACTAGATTTATATTACCAACATTTTCGGTTTGGAATAATAATAACCTCAAATCTAAAAAATATAGGTATTTGAAAATTTAAAAAACAAAATTAATTTTACTTTTGTGATATCACAATTTTAAGATCCCCGGGTCGCCTTGTCACATTTTGTCACAAATCTGAGATGGGTGCCTCCTTACTGTGTGACGTAATTTATTAACGATCATTTAGAAAATTAAAAAAAAATCAGACGAAATTCGAATTGTCATTTGAATCTCTTTCGTTATAACCTTATAACTATAAAAGCTGAAATTTGGCATTTATGTATATTCGTGTTATTATACTGCACTTTTGTGTCAGGTTTCAGCTTTCTAACGAAAAACTATTTACTTAGAAATAAAAATTTTTAAGAAAAAATAAAAACCGACTTCAAAAAAATTAAGTGCAACAAATATAAAAATACACTAAAAGGTATAAAATAATTATTATCTTATTTAGTTACAACTAAACGACGAAATATTAACACGAAATTACTTTTTAAAGTCGGTGCCAAACAAACTATACCTATAAGCGAGCGTACCCGCCAAACGTACTAAGTAAGATCCGTCGAGTGCGATTCATAAAAGGTATATGTTTGGCACCAACTTCAAAAAGTAATTTCGTGTTAATATTTCGTCGTTTAGTTGTAACTAAATAAGATAATAATTATTTTATACCTTTAGTGTATTTTTATATTTGTTGCACTTAATTTTTTGAAGTCGGTTTTTATTTTTTTCTTAAAAATTTTTATTTTTCTCTTTAGTGATGTTATTAATAGTGATTATATCATCAGAACTTGACCAAATTAATATGACACCATCCCTAAGACACCCCTTTCGGATAAAAAAAGAACCATCGAAATCGGTTCATAAACAAAGAGGTTAGGTCTAAACAAACCTAAACAAACCTAATAAAAAAGGTCTAATACCTATGAAAAAAAATCGAAAAAAAATGGGACCAATCGGAAGCTAGACTGGACCCAATGCAAAAAAAATTTTCAAAAATCGGTTGACAAATTGGCGGAGATATGAGGTAACATAGGCACAAAAAAAAAAAAAAAAAAAAAATTCAATCGAATAGAGAACCTCCTCCTTTTTTGAAGTCGGTTAAAAATTGTTAAAATTTGCGGAGAGCTTTCTGAGCTTGGAAAAAGTTTTCAATTGGTTTATTTATTCTACTTTTAAATTAAAACAATCTAATAAATTTATTTCCCCTATTTATTCGATGTCTCTGTATTTCACTAAAGTGGAATTGATTATTTATTTAATCTCTTTATATCTAAAGAGAATCGTTCTATTTCAAATAGTGGATCTTTCTAGAATAACAAAATTTAGGAATAATTATATTTGAGTACAACTGGTCTGGACTTGTTTGCGATTTCGACTAGCTAATAAGATAAAAATTTTCTCTATATATTTCCTCTGATTTTATATTTATTATTTTCCTTTTATTAAATGAGGCGTTCAGAGCTAAAGTTGATCAAGTCCATAATATGATAGTTTCAAGATATTGAAGTTTATTAACTCTAGATGATTAATCCGAAAGTGATATAGAGGATATTTTTTATTGTTGTAGTATGAAGACAAAGTTAAATATGGCTAATAATTTGAAAATTCAAATAATTCAGGTGGCAATTTAATTACAAATCATAATTTTAGTGTCCGACCGAAGCTTCGTCTTAGGTTTCGGCTTCGGCCACCTTAGGCCAAAAAATCACCTTCGGCTTCGGTCAAAATGGGCAGGAATTTTAAATTTAAACTTACTAGAGAAAGCATGATAATAAAACTTTTGTTTCACAGCTTGCTTTTCTCCAGTTTGGCATTTCTCAACGTATAATTCATACATTTTTCTAATATTTAAATGTGGGTTAGGGTGCTCCTTATTTTGCATATTTTTGAATATTTACGCGGACAGGGGCTAATGTGGTTCTAAATAAATAAAAAAAATATTTCCCAAGTTTCAAATCTCTATCTCAATTTTAACCTAGTGCTACTAAGCGATTTATTTTCCCATCTAAATAACATGTGGTTTTTGGGATTTTTTTTATATTGATATTGATACAAGATGAAGTTTTACCAAGGAGTCTATAAGTTACTAATACTAAGATATAGCAGAATTTTATCTAGATGTAACTCCAAAATTGTAATAGCTAAAAATCTGTAAAAATTATTGAAGGATAGCTACTATTATAAGAATAAAGTCTATAAAGTTTCAAATTTTTTGAACCATTACTTTGGCCGGAATAAAAAATTGATCGTTCAATGCCAAAAACCCCATGTTATTTAGATGGGAAACTTAAACGCTCTGTAGCACTAGGTTAAAATTCAGATAGAGACATGAAACTTGAGGGATATTTTTTTTAAAATTTATTTAGAACCATATGAATCCCTGTCCGGTATTCGAAAATATCCTAAATAAGGACCACCCTATGGTGCATGCATTTCGATAACTATGATAATATAAGAACAAAAATTCATAGAAAGTTGCTTCTAGTGCTAAAATATTAACATTTATAACGTGGAAAATTCTTTTCCTAATGCAGTGGTTCTGATACGCTGGAAAAGATTTGGTATGTGCTACTATATCAGGATTTTGGACTTGATCCAGTTTAGCGCGGAAATTTTATGAGAGTTTTTCAGGCCCAAAGACTGCTGCCATTTGTTAAAAATTAGCAATAACAGGGACTTAGTTCACTATGTTTCGGAAAATATATACCATTAACAATTATTAATCCGCAACAAACAAAATTTTTACAAATTTGGCTTGATCCACTTTCGCTCTGAGTGCCTCAATTATATTTATTGATAAATAGTCTATTAAGGATGAACTAATTAAATAATTATAAGACATTTCTTGTAGAGAGGCTGGTAGATTTCCATGAAAAATGATGGAGAGGCAACCCAGGGTAATGAGAAAGACAATTTACAAATGAAATGAGAAGAAATGTTCAACAGTTTAAAAATCAATTTTTTTGAACGATCATTCTTACAAGAAGGTTTATAATGGTAAAAAAAGTAAGCTTATAACTAATTATATAAATTATATTTTTGTCTCTTTTGACAGTGTTTGATTTGGTGTTTATTACTACATTATTATCTTACGAGCTTTTCGTGCGAGCCTTCGGCACGCCCTCGAAGCCCGGCCCTCCGGGCTGGTGCCCTGGCAGGCGGCGTCTTGGCCCAAAAATTGTATTCCTCTTAAAAAACCACACTCCAAATGTATACCTGTAAACTCCCGAAAAATACATAGTCCCTTAAAAATTTCGCCTCATTTTCGTCCTGACACAGCTACAGAAATGAGGCTCTAGATATGAATCTGGAAGTATTTTTTTCTATAATCTACAGCATTGTGATATTTTTGTGTGAAAATAGATTTATTTAAATAAGTGGGATCGTGTGAGGAGGAGAATTATATTATATCATTTTTTTAAAATTTGGGATCGATAATCGATATAAGGCTCCAAATATTTAAAAGAGATCAGGTGTTGTTTATATGACAGGCTGCTCCATCCAGTATTGCCATGAGAAACTCGGGCATGCGTGTCTTAAGTCGTTCAATTTTGTAAAAATCAAAAAATAGAATAACAAAATTTAGATTTGTAGAAAATTATAAAAAGTGGCAAATTACTATATTAAAAAAATAAACAAATAATATATAAAATATAAATCAAATAAGATGTGATTAATTTCTTCTTCTCTGTTCAAAGAAAAGCGAATTGAATATTTAATTTTTGAGTGGTGAAGGGGGGGGGAATATATTATTAATATATTTAATGTTTCTTGATTTAAAATAAATTGCAGTCTTTCATTTCAAAATTCGAGTTAATATTACAATTATATTTCAAATTTGCCTCGACTTATCTCGACTCAAAACACAAATATACCGACGGCATCAGCGCCCCTGTCGGCAGCATTAGGTCAGCGTTGCTGTAAATTAATCTGGACTATTCTTATTATAAATTGTTGACTAGCAACCCTCGAAATTTCAAAATGTAATAACTTTTACTAATGCCATATGTGTAGTATATTACATTCAAATGTAAATTATAAGTAGTCTGCATAGCTCTAGAGCAGGGATGAGCAACCCGCGGCCCGCGGGCCTCATGCGGCTCTTTAAATATTTTCTGCGGCCCGCCGAGCATTTCTAAAATAGAATTTTATTATTCGTCTCGATTATTTATAAACAATAATAATTTGTTATTTATTATATTGTTAATAAATATTTATAATATATTTTTTATTAATAATAATAATTTGTTATTTATTAATTTTTCTCCCATCAATAAATTAATTATAATGTTATGTTAGTAGTAGTCGCCAATTTATAAATCGGATACTATACAATTCGGGATTCAATCTGACACTAGCGCCACCATCGAATGTAATTTAACAGATTAAAACATGATTTATGTCAAAGTATACTTCTTTCGAGTTAGTTTGAATCGCGAATACATAGACGAGTTACTCATTTATCGGCGACTTGTTCAAACATGCAATAATATGGCGACGTGGTTTTCAATACCGAAGTACGTTGGCTTAGTAGAGGTGCAATGCTAAAAAGAGTATACGCCTTAAAAAGTGAAATACAATTGTTCTTGGATATGAAGGAATATGCCTTTCCTCATTTTGGTGATAAAGAATGGATGTGCGATTTTGCGTTTCTTATCGACATAACTCAGCATCTCGGTGATCTTAATGTGGAACTTCAAGGCAAAGGACAGTTTATTCACAATTTGTATGATAAAATTCAAGGCTTTGAGCGCAAATTAAAATTGTGGAAACAGCATCTTTTGCAGAATAATGTGTCTCACTTTCCATATTTAGAAAAGAAAACGTTACTACTTCTCAAAAATACGTACAATATATAGACATTTTAATCAACGAATTTCAATTACGATTCCAAATGTTCAAAGCTGAGAAGATAGCGGTTTCCATGAAAATGTTTTCTTCGCCATTTAATATCGATGTGGATACAGTTCCTGAAAACTTTCAAATGGAAGTGATTAACATACAGAATAATACCGATTTAAAAAATGTATTTTTCTCAGTAAACATCGATAATTTTTATAAATCTTATGTGAGCCCTGAGAAATTTCCGCTTTTGACGAAAAATGCAAAGCAAATGATGTCTCTTTTCGGAAGTACGTATGTATGCGAACAATTATTTTCAACCATGAAATTAATCAAAAATGACCACCGATCAAGACTGAGTGATGCTCGATTAGAAAGCTGCATAAGTGTAGCTACTTCATCAATACCGGCTGATATTGATCAGCTTATATCGAAAAAGCAGTGCCAAATTTCTCATTAAAGTTTTCAAGTAAATTAGTTTTTCTGTTCTTCTTTTATTTGTTTTTATTTTGCATTAACATTTATATACACTTATAATATACACTTATAATTATATAAAATATTTACTTTTTAAATTATGCATTTTTGTTATTTTCTTGTTTCATTAAAATTTATATGTGAAATATTTACTTTTTTAATTTTGTATTTTTATATTATAATGTTTATTAGTATATATATAAAGCTTTGTAAATTATTAGTAAGTGCGGCCCGCCACAAAATTTTAAAATTTAAATTGGCCCGTGGGTTAAAAAGGTTGCTCACCCCGCTCTAGAGGGTGTTATAAAAAACATCCAAACTTCGGAAAATCATAGAGATTTGTCAATTTGTTATTCTCCAAACTATTTCACCAAATTTCTTATTTAAATGATTTTATTTGGAAATTGTTTTATTCATTAATAATAAAAAATAATAAAATTTAAAAAGCATATTTATTCAAAAAGTACAACCATTTTTGTGAAATATGATATCTAGAAAGTCAGAGTCAAAAAAATGTGAAAAATTGCAACAGGTAATATTACTAGTCTGCTTAAACCAAAAATAATATTTTTTTCAATTTTCATGATTATCTATCATGGAATTTTTATCACTTTTTTCCGCTCTCTTTATATAATTTCCAAAAGAATAAGACAAATTGCTCGAAATTTATCTCAATAAAGTGTAATTTGATCTTGTTACAAAATCCTTTCTCTCGTTTTCTCTGTTTTTCTTCCCTCTTTTCACCCCTCTCCTCTTCTATATTTCCCCTTCTTTCCAACTTCACCCTGCCTAGATAGTTTATTGTATATATTTATATAAATTATTGTGTCCGTGTGTGTATATATGTAAATATTCAATATATACAAGCACAATGTTTATTTATGAATTGTAAAACTGACAGCAAAGTGCCAATTTGTTTGCATTGATTCAACCACGGTGGTTGAATTTCATTACGATAAAATATTCGTAAAAATCAGAAAGAGCTTAATACTAGTACCTATATGTAATATATTTTGTATAATAATTACTTATACCTTTACATATTTATTTATTTATTTATTTATTATTTTCAAAAGCTAAATGCCAAATACATTAATATAATACAATAATTATTGAATATAACAAAATTAACAATAAAAAACAAAGTAATATTATTAAATTAATAGAATAATGATAGAGTATATGTTAAATTACATTATAGAAATATAAAAATAATATAAGATAATAGTAATGTGGTGAAATATAATAATAGAATAGTTACTTGTAGACTAGGGTCAACATTTTGAACAAGACTGTGACTCTATTAATGTTATGTTATATTATAAAATCTAGGAAATATTTTAATGTTGATTTATTGCCCTTTGTTTCAAAAATCAAGTTCATTTTCGACCCTTAATTTAAATAGTAGATATATCTTAGCGTTTTTATTGAAATATCACACGTAGTTAGTTTAAAAACCCTTTTTTCAATACTACGAAAGCCATTTTTATGACCAATTCAAATTCATAAATGTTACTCATGTTTTTAATTTATCATTGTATGATGCAGTTTTTCTTTCTTTTTATTTTTTTTTTTGTTTTTGTTTTTTTTTCCTCAGGATTTAGTAAAAATAAAATAATCTGAAAGAGTTTTTGGGCTTACCACTTTAGTGAAAATACTAATTTAAGGAATTAAATTTTTGAACTATAGGTGCCGCATCTTCTATGTGCTCTCCTTGTTTTATGTATTTAATTAAAAAAAATACCCGATGCCAATAAATCAATTAAAAAAAAGTGAACTGAATTTATTGTTATATTTTAAATAAGAAGCCGTAACGTCGTGGAATACAACAATTTTTTAATGTTCTTAAAAGTGGTCCGAAACCTGGAAAACTCTTCCAGATCATCCTTTTTCCTCCACCGAATTCTGAATAATAAAATAACATTTGGAATAATAATCGAAAAAAAAGAAAGAAATCAAAGAGTAGTATGTCCTTTATTTATATGAGTAAATAAACTAATATAGTTAAATAAGCATATATCAAAGTGTCAAGGCCTACAGAAATGCACTTATAATATATTAAATTGAATATTACTATATCATGATTAAAATGAAAGGAAAAATATTTCTTATATTCTAGTCCCTATATAGTTTCATGTATTTAATTACTTCAAGCAGAAGATTTGTTCTTTGATTTATTCCTTATAATTTAAACATCTCAACTACTTATTTCTTTTTAATAAGTTCAGTTAATTAAATTAATCACCATCCTTAAAACTATAAGTGAAAATGATATTAATTCCATAGTAATAATAATAAATTCCATGGAGAAGTTGGTTAAACACAGCTAAAATAACGATCTTGGCAAAGTCATGCGCCATCGGTTGCCTATAAACAGGCGCTCTGAAGATTTCATTAATATAAATAAATTCAGGTACCTACTAATACCAAAATCCGTATAATTTGTTAAGGTGGTAAAAGACGAAAAATTTTCCAATATTAAAGGACCTTCATTTCAAAGATTGGTTTGACGCAACTGCTCGCTTCTACCTGATACTATCCCAGCTCACGTAGCTGCCTCAAACCAGTCTTCGAACTGGATACTTTAGAATGATGAAATATTCCATAAGCTATTTACTGGAATTTCTTCACATTAATTGTAAAGTAAAAAAGAAAAAAAGAAAAAGTCATACCTAAGGCTAATTTAGTTATCAGAAAGGTTCACCCTCTCGTTCGTCGGATTTGAGTGACAATTTCTAGCGGTATACCATACAAATATAATTATATATAAATACATGTCGCAAGGATTTCATCTCAAGGGTCAATAGCCCAGATAGCATGTTTGGCATTTGGCCCCGACTTCCGAGGTAGTGAACCCTTCTGATATCTAAATTAAACATTTTTAACAGTAACTTTGATATTGACTATTTAATTTTTTCTTTTTTACAATAAAATTAATTTTAAGAATATCTCTAGTGGCCAGAATTAAAAAAAAATTGGTTTTTTCAAAATTCAAAAACACTAAATTTCTATCTTAGTGAATTTTTAATTATCAATAATACAGTAAATTATATTTATTTTTGCATAACATTTTTATTGAAATCTATATTATAACAGAATGTTTATATACGAAGTGTAAAAATCTAAGAAAAGAGAACTTTTATTGACAATATCCATAAACTAAAAAAGGAAAATTTTTCAAGACTCAATAAACTAGAAAGAAAAATATTTTCAAGGCTTGAATACGCTGTGACCTACATTTTCGGTGAATTAATGAATTTCTAATTAAAAACACACCTTTTCGATTGTTTCTTATTTTTTATCATTTTTCTAGAAGAGGCATAAAATTTCAAAAAATAATATTTTTTTGAATTTCTTTTCATTTTTTTAACTGAAGAACTTGAGTTGGAAAGTTCAAAATCTAATTAGTTGATTAGTTCTCCGAATTGGAAATATGTATATAATTTTAGCACAAGAAGAATCTTTCTAGGACTTTTCGTTCTTATGTTATTGTGTGTATCTTAATACAAACACACAGACAGAAATAAAAATGGTTGAAAATGATTTTTCTCCAGGTTCCAGATGTATGTTAACTCAATGGGCCAAAAAAAAATTGAAATAGTGATATTTACTACTGAAGTAGTAACCAAAACTGTCTAGTGAATGAATATAAATAAATACGGACGATCCACATGATAATGCAATATCAAAATATTTCAACTAATATCAAAGAAATTAAGACCTTAAAAACTAAATTATTTAATAAATAATTCAGTTGTCACCACGAGTTGTATTTTTGAAAAAATTTCATCTTATTTTCAAATAGAGATACTTATTTTCTGCTTTAATTAAAATAAATAAATACATTTTATTTAAAGATTATTAATGTTCATTCAATACTGGGACAAAAAATCCCTTGAAGGTAAAAAAAAGAATCAATCTGACTCATAAAAACGATGTAAATAAGCCGATTGATGATTTAGTTCAAGTTCTAATTACAGAATAATATTCTCTGATAATCATTCATTTTCAAGACTTAACTGCATTATCTTTCATTTGTTATCGAATTAGAATTGGTGCTTAGAACATAATACAGTGCAATCAGGATATAATGGTAAAAGCACAAACGATCAAAGAACTAATTGCTCTTGTAACTATCCCCATCACTCGCAGTCGTTTTGCTGATTCGCCCATTTTTCTTGATCCTGATTTGTTTAATTAATCGCAACAACGGATGGGTTTACATTCCACTTGAAGTTACTATGACAACCTAGAGAGAGAGAGAGAGAAGAGAGAGAAGTTCAATTAATTTTCCCCACTACTACTGAATCCTCAAAACTCACTAACAGAAGCTAGAGACGGAATATCCAACATTCACTGGGAATCCTTCGGGATTTATCAATCAGATTCCATTTTGAACATGGGAGAATACTTCGTACCTAGTAACTTTGTAATTTCCATAATTCGACATTTATTATACCTAGTCGGTTTTAATTTTTACTTTCACTTATATAAAAAAATAATTAAATTATTAAAATTGTCTTTCCTGAAATGTACTATAGTAGTATACTTTTTAAAATGTTCTAATTCAAATATTATAAGTTTAACTTTCAATTTTTGAATTCTAATTGGATATTTTTATATATAGTTAAAGTCAGAGAGTGAGTTTTAAACAAACTTTGGAAGAAAAAGTGAAAAGTTTTTCAAGACTCGGTACGCTCTCCGGCTAGAGCTGCCCTAATAATAAAAAAAGTTAAATATAAAAAACCAGTGATTCTCAACCACTGTGACGCAGCACTTTTGTGTGACGCGAAATTTTGAAGTGTGCCGCGAAATTTTAGAAATGCAGACATTTGTATGTATTTAGATCTAATGAGTTATTTTTTTCCAGTTCAGCCATTCAGATCACATAATTTAATGTAAAGCTAAATAAATAAGCTTTAAAAATATGTACATTTTATATATATACATATATCGGTTTAGCCATTTTTTAATAAAAGGACTTTTTATGTGCGCAAAGGTTGATGTAATTCTTGCTCTGAGGTTGAATTTTTTAAATTTATATATTTGCTATGCAGTATTGTGTTCTCAAACTTAACTAAAACGTATTCAAAGGTAATATATAATTCGTCGGTTTTAATATTAATTTTTTTTTGACAAAATTATTTTTATTTTGTTACTGTGCCGCCAAATTTTGAAATTGTTAAAAGTGTGCCGCAACTAAAAAAAGGTTGAGAATCGCTGTAATAAACTATTAAATTTTCATTTTTTTATTTAATTATTAACGTTTGGTAAATTTTATCAGAAAACTGTTGAAGCTTGTCAACAAATAATTTTAATTTGTAGATAATTTTTACTTTATCCAATGCAAAGCATGGGTAAAGTATTGTAATCGCTCTCGGGGCAAGCGTGCCTTCAAAGGGTCCTCAGGTAAAGACTACGGAACCCATGGACTCAATTAAAGTCACAAATTGTAGTATTCAATTAGGTTGAATTTTTAGCACGTGACGGTTTTGCCAAAAATTACAAGGGGTCTCGTCGAGAGGCCAAAAAGTGCGATTTTTTCATTTAGTGCGTGCGGATGGATGGATGGATGGATGGATGGATGGATGTTATCGTTTTTTTTGGCCCACGATTTTTTCCACACCGTTGCACCGATTGAAATGAAATTGAAAACGTACCATTAGTTTAACAAAATGAAGCGCTGATTAGTTTTTGGTACATATCGGCCCACAAACATTAGTACTTTATTTCAGTACTTTTTTAGTTTTTTCTAAATATCTTGAAAATGACTTAACCAATTTTGATGAAATTTAATATCCTAATTAAGTACCTTGGGGACCACAAAAAGGTTAAATAAAGTTTTTAGTAAAATTATATTTTAAAGTACTTTACTCTAGAGTAAGAGAGTACTTTTTTTTAATATTTTAAATTCTTTAAAATTTATTCATTTGAATGTTTTAATATAGCTCATTTAGCCTTGCTTAAGTAAGAATGGATAGGCTTCTCTCTGTGAAATGCTAAAAATTTGGGAGGAATTTTTATGAGTAACCATAGCAACTGCGTTGTTTTCTTATCCGTTACCTTTGCTGAAGACAGAGAAATCGATTTTAAACCAAAAATAGCGATTGATTCTCATCTAGTACTTGAGGAATAATCATTCTATATTGGATTTTTGACGTTTCGGTTTTTATTAGTAACCATTGCTGAAGACATAGAGAAATCGACTTTAAACCAAAAATAGCGATTGATTCTCATCTAGTACTTGAGGAATAATCATTCTATATTGGATTTTTGACGTTTCGGCTTTTATTAGTAACCATTGCTGAAGACATGGAGGAATCGACTTAAAATAAAAAATAGCGATTGATTCTCATCTAATACTTGAGAAATAATCCATTCTATATTGGATTTTTGACGTTTCGGTTTTTATTAGTAACCATTCCTGAAGACATAGAGAAATCAACTTTAAAACCAAAAATAGCGATTGATTCTCATCTAGTACTTGAGGAATAATCATTCTATATTGGATTTTTGACGTTTCGGTTTTCATTGGTAACCATTGCTGAAGACATGGAGGAATCGACTTAAAATCAAAAATAACGACGATTCTTGTCTAATACTAGAGGAATAACCTTATTGCATTCATTTTTGATGTTTTGACTATTAATGGAAACCTCTACTGAAAATGTGGAAGAATCGACTTAAAATCAAAAAGAGTAAATTCTTTTTTGGTAAACAACTCAAGCTTGAGTCGATTCCTCTATGTCTTCAGCAAAGGTTACAATAATAACCGAAATGTCAAAAATCCAATGTAGAATGGTTATTCCTCCACTATTAAATGAGAATTATTTTTGAATTAATGTCAATATGAACTACAAATTGCAAGTGATATCTGATTAATAATAAAGGAAACAAACATATTAATATTTCAAATGAATTTGGATAAAGTTTAGCAACGATCCGTTGCAGTTTTTTTTTTTTTAATTCTTCCAGAGTAATTTATATTCTTTAAGCTTTTATATTTTATACAAATATAATAAATTTAATAATCTTGACAAATTATTTTTATTTATTTATATTCAGTGATTAAACAGTTTCACTCACCACTGGTAGTAAAAATGTTTTTAGAATTTAGAGATTGCAATTAAAATCATTTCATTCTTCATTTGCTTTCAGAGAATTTACACTTTCAAACCTCTTGGTCCAGAATAAAATTTCAACGACGTTTCCTTCTTGAGATATCGTGGATATCGGACCCCATATAGACAAACAAAAAGAAAAAAAATCACTGTTGAATATTATTTTTCCCTATGCTTCAGACATTATGAGACATAAAGATTAAGAATAAAAAAAATAAAAATAAAACTTCCCAACTTGGACAATTTCCAAATAAAAGTATTTATTATAAAGTAATTTTAAATCTTTAAGGTAGTTGTTTCGCGACAATACTAGCAAAAAGTTTTTAATTGGCGATTGAAAGCTGTTGCAATGGCTGAACCGAAAAAACGTCAAAAAAAGTACCAAAATTAACCCACTTTTTAGGTTAAATAAATGCGTTGTTACCAGCTTGTTTTTACTGTAAATTTTTCATTATAAATTTTCATTATTTATTAATTATTATCTCAGAAACTGTGTTGTAACTATGAATTAAAATTTTCTTAAAAAATTTATTAGTTATGTTTTAATGTTTGCATAGTTTTTTATAACAATGGTAAGAAGAGTTTATAGTCTTAATTATAATTAAATATGTATGTAAACTTTCCGATATCCCCTATAGTGCAAGGTATAAGAGTCTGAAAAACTCTATCTTTGGAATTTAATATCTCCAGAACTATATTGTTCATAAATTTAACATAATAATCTGTCTAAATTAAAAAAATCCCAAGAAAACCCATACGGTGAAACAATTACCTTAAATCAGAGAATTTTACCTTTTTCTTCAGGGTTTAAAATGTATCAATGAAGAAAGTTTGTAACCATTACCATTTTAATAGAATTTTCGAAATAAACCTCATTATGCGCTGTTTAATATATTTATTAATACACTAACTGATATACACAAACACATATACACGACGTTTCGATCACTACATCTATGATCGTTTTCATGTATGAGTACAACTTCAATGGCCTGCAAGCAACTCTTACTTATCTTTTTGTCTCTCCTATCCTTGTTATGGGCATTACAAGTACATCAAAAGAATGGGATTCCAATAATTTATTTTATTTGAAAATTGTTTCATTATTCTTGGCCTACTTTTATTTATTTATTTATTTAAGGAGAAAACAACAGTCATAGTTAAAAAAAACACAATACAAAACAAACATAATATAGATCAAAAACCAAAACAAACTCAAAACAACCAAATTACATCAGTATAGTCAAAAATTTAAAATCAAAAACTGAATAAAATAATAAATTAACCCACCCAAAAATGAAAAGTCATGAATGTTAAAACAGAAATAAATAAAATAAATAAATAAAATCAACGCAGTCAAACAAACAAATTAAACAAATCAAAATTGAAAAGTCATAAATAGTAAAATTCAAATAAATTAAACAAATATATAAGCAAAATCAAAGTAGTTAAAATGTCAAAGCTGAATGAATCAAAATAGATTAGGCGACTTCTTGATTAAATTCTTTGAAATTATAGATATACATAAGAATTTTGCTGGCTTGGTGTGTACTGGATATATTAATTTTTATTGTTAAAGGATAAATAAATTGAATTGCTTCTTTCCAGTAATTTATTTTATTATTCAAATGGTTAATCCAAATATTTCGAGAGCGCTTTCGGCATCTCATCCTCAGTGGAAACTGTGGGACCACACAATAGGCAAGTCAGTGAGTTATTATTAATTACAGATGTCAAAAGGTACTCACCCACTCAGGGTCATAATTTTGATTTTGAGAATTTTAGTATAATTGATTATGAAAGAAATAAAACAAAACTTTTTTCAAGGAATCGTGTTTCATCCAACAAAGCCTGAAAAACACTGTAAATTATAAGGTAGACACGGATTTTTTAATGAGGGAGTACAAAATTTTAATCGAATTGACAAAAAAATAAACATTTATGATTTTTATTAATTAATTCCGCTTGTCAAAACGTAGACAATATTGTGGTCGTTGACCTTCCCTTGACTGGTCATTAATATTAATTGGTTCATATTAAATTTAAACCAGCTCGAGTACTGATTATTTTTTGATTTTTTAAATTTCATTCGGACTTCATTGTGAATAGATGTAAATAGTTGTATATACTCGTATGCTATCTCAGTTTGTGAATTTGTACATATATATATATATGTGTATGGTGTTTAATCAAGCTTTTATCAATGTTCTGTACAAACTGATGGTGTCGGCACATTGGTGGGGGAGTGGGTGAGTATCTTTTGACATCTGTAATTAATAATAACTCACTGACTTGCCTATTGTGTGGTCCCACAGTTTCCACTGAGGAAGAGATGACGAAAGCGCTCTCGAAATATTTGGATTAACCATTTGAATAATAAAATAAATTACTGGAAAGAAGCAATTCAATTTATTTATCCTTTAACAATAAAAAATTATAGATATATACAAAATCTGACTGAATGAAATAGAATTTTAATTAACTTACTCTATAAGTATAAATTGAGGTGATAAAGTAGAGATCAGTGAAAGTACGTAGGTATTCTAATTTGTGTTTTCAAGCAAGGATTGAACAAGCAAGTGAAAGAACGAGAAAAATATAGAAACAAGAGAGAAAAAGAGAGAAACTAAGAGTTAAAATATCTTATCGATTTAACAAACTGTTCAACTGTTAAAATTTTCAACATCTTGTCTTGAAAAGTAATCGCTTGGAAAGAGATTCACAGCCTAAAATAAAAATTAATAGAACTTTTCTTCGAAAGAATTTTTCTGTTTTTCGTTTCGTGTTTTTTTCCTCTTTCTTTTTCTTATAATATAAAAACACTATGTTCTAAAGTTTTTGAAATTCAATCAATCAAATAGATATTAATTTTCAATTTTTTCATAGTCATCTTATATTTGCAGAAAGTTTGTAAAGCACATAAATATTATATCATTAGTTATTAGTTAACTTTTTGAAACTTAGTGAAAAGTTGTCAATATTTAGTATCACTATAACTATTCATGATATTTATCATACATTTTTCCGGTCGGGGTTATTTGTCTCCCTCTTTCTTTATATTATGAATTGATTAAAGCTTTTGTGGCAGAAAGTTTTATTAAAAATCACGCTACATATTTTCACAATCTATATATATATAAAATTAAGGTTTTGTCTGTACATTGTTCCAAATCACGCCAAATTTTGGTTGCACACGTCTCAAGCAAAGTTATGAACGAAAACACCCTCAACAAAATTCCTGTCTGTCTGTCTGTCTGTATGTATGTCTGTTTCACTGGTTTCCGAAAAGTTGCTCACGATTCACGTAAAATTTATTAACAAACAAATAAACACATAAAAATATAAAACACTACGTTTCAATTACCATATCTGTGATCGTTTTCAACAGACAACTATCTTTATATACTGGCTGTTATTATTAGGTGCGCACTATTTTTTTATTATTGGGCCTAGCAATTCGGCTAAATAGGCCTATTAGTATAGGTATAGGAATCGTAGTAAGTTAAAGCATTTTGTACATTGGTTACTTGTTTTTCTGCTTTCACTACTGTATCGGCTTTAAAAAATCTTAATAATGTGTCTCTTTAACCACCTGTTAGCTTCAATATTAACAAAGTTAACAATATGGTGTGACGTTCAAAAAATTAAATAAATTTTAATTTAGTCGAAATTTCGTGAGGTAAATTCACCTCTTTCACGTGTGGGAAGACACCATTTTTAATTCTTTTCTTCTTTTTTTTTCATTTGAAAGTTTCATCTGTAAATATTCAAATGGAATCTGTTCTCAGCTTTTACTTTTAGAGATCAGTTTAAAAAGTAAAACGGGACTTTATTATTGTTAATACAATGTTTATCTGAATGTCTGTTTGTTTATCTGTCAGTTTGTCAGACCATTGTAGTTCGTAAACTAAATAAGATACAAACTTGAAACTTAAAAGTTGAATGAATTCATTTCTCCAAAATCAAAAATCGTATTAAAATTTTAATCGAATGAATATTTTGGAAAGGGCCGAATTTTATGTGGGAGTAAAAAATAAAAAATAATTAAATTCAAACGCCTCCTAACCGGGTGCGAATCCCGGCTGATCCTTATGTCTGTAATAAAAAATATTTTCTTCGTTCCCTAATTTAATAAAAAATAATTTTTATAATGGGGGCGAGAGAATCATTTTATGATATCTTTAAATAGAATTAGGCTCAATGCTGTAAATTTATTTCACTATACATCAACGGTGAGAAAGAGGCCCAAAGTGACTATTTTTAGGCCTTTTTTATACTTCTCGCCTTTTACATATGGCTTTAATTGAGATTTTGAAAAAAAATTCTAAGCACATTCTCTCCTTAACAAAAATAAATCTATAATTTAATATCTCAAATATTTTGTAAGTTAGAGAGAGCCTCGGTATTCGATTTGACTCGCACTTGGCGAATTATTAATTAAACTTTCAATTAATATTTTACACAACTTACTTAGATTTATTTTCTAATCTCGTGAAAATGTGTTTTAATGATGTATATCACTCTTACCTACCTATAACGAATTATTGATAGCATTTTCGTGATATTATTATTTTTTTTATTTTAAGGGCCATTAGCGATGATATTATTTATTTTTTATAATTTGAAAGTTTATATTGGGAAAACAAGGACAAGTTTTTTATGTGTGACCTTTTTATTTATCCACCAACGTTTCGTCGACTTTGCCGACTTCTTCAGGGCCTCAAACAGTCATGTCACACATTCGTTTAAATTTTCTTTTTACCTTCAGTTACCATTGAAGGCCATCAGAATACAATTTTCAAAAGATATTTGGCACATTCACAAAAAACACAATTTTTTCTCTTTTTAATAACAACCTTATCAATACAGAACAGAACAGTAATCACTTCTTACAAAAAATAGAATAGAATATTTTTCTTTTTATCCCTATATCTAATAAAATATATTTTATTAATATATAAGTTTAATTTATTCGAAGTTGAGATTTTTGTATATAGGGATAAAAAAGAAAAATATATTTTATTAATATATAAGTTTAATTTATTCGAAGTTGAGATTTTTGTATATAGGGATAAAAAGAAAAATATTCTATTCTATTTTTTTGTAAGAAGTGATTACTGTTCTGTTCTGTGTTGATAAGATTGTTATTAAAAAGAGAAAAAATTGTGCTTTTTGTGAATGTGCCAAATATCTTTTGAAAATTGTATTCTGATGGCCTTCAATGGTAACGAAGGTAAAAAGAAAATTTAAACGAATGTGTGACATGACTATTTGAAGCCCTGAAGAAGTCGGCAAAGTCGACGAAACGTTGGTGGATAAATAAAAAGTCACACATAAAAAACTTGTCCTTATTTTCCCAATATAAACTTTCAAATTATAAATTAAATTATGGACGGAAATGATAATAATTATTTATTTTTATTTTATATAGTAATTTTACCCAAAAAAACTTAGTACTAGGAGAATTTAATTAATTTACAAATCTTGCTATCAATTTACTATGGAACCAAAACTTTCGACTTCTGACCAGCAAATACTTAATTATAAAAAAATTTCTAGGATGATAAAGAAATCAATATTTAACGTTCAATATTATATCAATTAATTATAACCAAAATCACTAAACTACATAAGATATAATTTATTCAATTCACATATATGCGAAAAATTGCTTCCTTGATTTATCGTTTTAATAAAAAAAAAAATTGCGAAGAAAATATGGAAAATATTTTAGGAAAAGCTATTAATCACTTGTCTAGTTTTATTGAAGATTGATGCCAAAATATATCCGTTTAAAGCACCAAATAAATAAAATTTATATATTATTATATATTTTATATATATGTAGGTTCTATATGAGTCATATACCATGAACGGAAGATATATATATCTTAACTGATCCTGGGATAAAGTAAGAATGTTTGTTGCACTGATATAAGATTTTTATTGAGAATATCATAATAATAATAATTAAATTGAAAGTATCTTTTTGCCGTGAGTAGAAGAATTTTTATCAATTAAAGGAGACAATAAAATAGTGTGTCTTCTGCTGCAAAAATATATTTTTTTTAATTATTTATAACGAGACTATAGTTTAGAGGGTTTTGCCCCCTTCATCAGTCTATAACTATAGCTCGTTTTAAATAAATTAAAAAATTTATTTTTCCACCAGAAGAGACACTATTTTATTGTCTCCTTTAAATATAATAATAATAATAATAATAATAATAATAATAATAATAATAATAATGTGACCGATGACAGATGCAGAATGTGTGGTGGTATGTCCGAAACTATTCAACATGTCATTTCGGCCTGCCGAGTCCTCGCCAGTACGGATTATACACATAGACATAATCAGATGGCAAAAGTCATCCATCAAGAACTTGCTCTTCACTATGAACTAATAAGCACCAGAGTTCCCTACTATGAGTATACTCCGGAAAGTGTACTTGAAAGTAGTGGTTGTAAACTATATTGGGACAGGTCCGTGCTGACAGACAGGACTATACTTGCGAATAGACCTGATATAATACTCACCATAAAGAATAGCAAAATGACATACCTTATTGACATCACCATACCAAATACACATAATCTCCAACAAGCCTATGGCGAAAAATTAAATAAATATCTTGAGCTCGCAGAAGAAATTAAGAAAATGTGGAGACAGGATAGAGTGCTAGTGGTGCCCCTTGTCATGTCTGCGACTGGTGTCGTCCCGAAGACGCTCCCTAAGAACTTAAAGGAGCTGGGCATTTTTGGAGGGGGCATTATCACGACGGTGCAGAAGGCTGTACTGCTGAGTACGTGCGCGACAGTCCGGCGGTTCCTGAACCTTCCTTCAACAAGATAATAACAAAATAGAAGCTATCATCTCTGCTGTTTACAGCCGATGTATAGTAAACAAACCTCCTTCAAAAGGAGAGAAAAGAATGAAAATAATAATAATAATAGAGTAAAATAAAAAATACCCCTATACATTTAAAAAATTGATTTAACCATAATAAATAATAAATAATTTCTTTTAATACTTTTTAATATTATACGACCAATTTTTAATCTTGTCTAAAAAACTTGAAGAAAAATAATTTTAAAATTTAAAATTTTTACTGTCTCTGCGTATAAATTAAGATAAATACGCAAGGCAACCAAAGAATAGTGAAAGTATATTAGAAAGATTGTTCTGGTGTCAAAATGTTTAGATTTCCACAAAAGAACTGTTTATAATTTATGCTTTCTAATCTTCAGAATTTTGGAAAGAAAAAAAAATCAAATTTTTATTATAGAATGCTTGTTGCTATAACGCTGAAGTTTGGCGAATAAGTTTTTATTAATAAACTACTCTTAATCTGCCAAGTTTCAACTTTTTAGCTTAAATCGTTAGTAGAAAAATATTATTAAGTTACTGAAATGAAAAAAACTGTACACTTTTTCATCCAATTTGAGTATATGAGTCATAACGTGAAATGCATCTAATGGCTATTACAGCTAGATATAAAGTAAAAATATCTGTTTTATAGCTATACCTAATATTTAGTGAGAATCAAATAATAATAATAATAAAATAAATAATAAGATAATAAGATTAATTGGATTAAAAGTGAATAATCCGTAGATTGTTTAGATTCTCATAAGTTTTAGTGAAGGAATGTTGCGCGTAATTAACTGCACAGAAATGGTTCGTGCGGATGGTGATTAATGGGAAATTGCAAAATCCACGATAATAGGCATCCACGGTGGACGTTTTTATGAATAATGTCTGTAATTTATTGGTATCATCTTAAATACTTTTCCTCTCATTAACAGTAAATTAATTTTATTTTTGTATTGGAAATATTTTTTCAGATTATTAATAGATTTGGTAATTAAAGTTACTTGTACCTACAAAAGAGACAAAATCTATATATATAAAATTAAGTTTTTGTCTGTACATTGCTCCAAATCACGCCAAATTTTGGTTGCACATGTTTCAAGCAAAGTTATGAACGAAAACACCCTCAACAAAATTCCTGTCTGTCTGTATGTCTGTATGTATGTCTGTTTCAGTGGTTTCCGAAAAGTTGCTCACGATTCAAGTAAAAACGGCTAAAGGGATTATTATGAAATTTCATATTTAAATCAGATGTCTTCTAACTTAACGTTTTTAGCTATATAATGTTTTGATATTTTGACCCCAGAAGGAGGTTTGGGGGGTGCACGAATGAAAATTATCAAATAACTCCTAAACTATTATCTCTACGGCAAATTTTATAATGAGCAAAGTTGTAGGGGATGTAATTAAAAAAATTTCCCCAAAAACCACCCAAAAAAAGGGGGAAGGGTGAAAAAGTGTAAATTCTTGCCCTTGGAGCAAACTCAACCAAATTTTGTATACATAATCTCTGGGCCTCTAGAGAGCTAGAAATGCAAAAACTAACCACCCAAAATGGGGGGGGGTCAAAAAATGAAAATTCTTTCTCTTGGGCCAAACTCAACCAAATTTTGTGTACATAATCTGTAGGTCACTAGAAGGCTAGAAATGCAAAAACTGGGTGCGGAGGGTGGGTGCGGGGGTGGAATGGGGGTGGGGTTAGGAGTGAGGCGGAGTAGGGTTGGGGTGCAGGGGGTGGTGCGGGGTGGAGTCCAGAGGGCATAGCGGAGGTGGGGTCCAGGGAGCTAGGCGTGGTGCGCAGGGTTGGAGGGCACGAGATGGGGCCCGGGAAGGATGAGGTGCGGGGTCCGAGGTGGGTGGGGTACGGGTGGTGGTGTGGGGGCGGTGGTTGGGAACGGGTGCATGGTGCGGGTTCTTGTGGGGGTTTTGGGCGTGGGGGTGAGGGGGGTTAGTGGGTTAGGGTGCGGAATGGAGTGTTGGGGTGGTGGTGTGGGGGCGGGGGTTGGGCATGGGATGCTGGTGGGGGTGGGTTTTGGGGGTGGGGGTGAGGGTGGGGTTCGAGGGCTGGGGGTCCAGGGGGCGTGCCCCTGGCTAGCAAGAAAGCCGCCGAAGGCGGGCCTTGCAGCTAGTTTAACATAAAGAAACATCACTATTTGAAAATATAAACATAGGTAGGTATATTTCTTTTTTTTTTATTATCATATCATGGCCTAGCGGGGGCATAGCGGAATTTATTGGAATTTTTATTAGATAAATAAAAGGTTTATTTGCTGTATTATTAGCTTCTATTTATATAAAAAGAGGAAGTTTATTTGTATGTTTCCTATTAGAGAAAAGCCACGATAGGGTTGACATCTATTCAAGATATATATGTAGAATTCACTGGAAGTTCACCCTTCTGACATCTATTGGCAAACAGTTAAATGTGATCAATAACATTTCTCCTTATAAGAATATGATTCTTATTCACTGTTTTCAAGCGCCTCGCGAATTGACAGATTAAATGTCTCTTGGACTGTAAATTGATTATTAAAGCGCACAGCGTGCGCAGGCCAAGTTCGAGCATTAGCTTGGCCGTACGCTGTACGCTATTTACACGAACCATTTCGAGCGAATTTCGACCCCCTGCAGCTTGGAATTCAATTGAGCTATAGAGCTGAAATTATACACATATAATTATGTAATCCATATTGAGGATATACCAAATTTCAATAATATAGCTTAAATAGATTCTGAGATATGGACCTGAGAAAATAGCTAATTTTGGCACTCGCTCACTCACTGACAGGTCATCAAAATCTATAGGGTACTTCCAATCATCCCAGGATCATGAAATTTCGCCTGCTAGTAGAGTTTGGGACTCAAACAAAGGAAAAATTCCAAAAATCCAAACTTTCTATCTTTCAACCCCTTCAAAATGGGGGGGGGGGTCAAAAATGAAAATTCTAGCCCGCAGGACCAAACTCAACCAAATTTTATATGCATATTCTGTGGGCCCTTGAAGGCTAGAAATTGAAAAACTAACCACCGAAACGGGGGGGGGGGGGGAAGGTCAAAAATGAAAAGTCTAGTCCTTTGGATCAAGGGGCTTCCTCATAGCTTAAGAGAAGAGAAATCTCATTCAAAACATTCTGTGAAAAAACAGGCCAAGTTCGAAAAAGTAGTGAAATCTAGTGAGTAGCCAAGTTAAATTCACCAAGAATAATTAAGTTGAGAGATCTACTATTTTCTCAACTTAATTATTCTTGGCGAAGTTAACTTGGCTACTCACTTGATTTCACTACTTTTTCGAACTTGGCCTGTTTTTTAACCGGCTTCGAAAAAAGGGGGGGAGGTTATCAATTCAACGGAATGTCTTTTTTATGTTTGTTCATTTATTTCTCTTTACCATGTGGACCGATTTGGATGATTTTTTTTGCATTGGATTCAGTCTCGTACCCGATTGGCCCCGTTTTTTTCACAGAATGTTTTGGTTGAGATTTTTTTTCAAGAAACGTTCTCAGGTATAAGATAAAAATTTACTGTATTGTAATGTGAAAATACATATTTGCGTACCAATTTTCAACTCATTAAGTATAGCCGGGTATAAGTAAAACCATTTATACCAAATGAAAATAATTTGTATCTTATATCTCAATAATTTTTTTTTACTTAATTGATATTTTTTCATCAGAGAAAATGAATAAATTCCAAATATTCGAGAAAACATTTTTTTGCCAACACGTTTCAACTTGCCCATGCGTCGTCTCGACTCGTTTGAAATACTCTCGAATTTAAAATCTATTAAATATTTGTAATTGGAAATAAGCAAAACGGGCAATTCTAGAGCAATTGAGTATGGATACTATCATAATGGTTGACTTCTTGACCAAATTGACTTTATTTAGTATATATTTATTTATATTATTAATAATCAAAATATTCTTCGATGACTTCTTTAAATTATTACACGTGTTTACAGTTTATTTGCTAATAAAGTTAGAAGAGAGAGAGAGAAAGCATTATATCTTATATCACACACTCTTTCCCACTATGATTGGTATTTTATCTGTGAAACCTATAACTAGTACCCTTTAATTATAATTTTAATACCTGGAGGCACCGAGCGATGCTCGGTAACTTCTTCCTTCAGTTAAAATCTTTATTTTAATATTATTTTTAATTTAAAATTCTGATAAAAAGGTCGATTTTTATTTAAGAGCCGTTTTCAAATTAAAAAAATACAAATATATCTATATAGTATTCGACAACCTCCACCCTGCTCGACCCCACCCCCGAAACCTCGCCCTACTCCCGGATCCCCCACCAGTGCCCCCACCTTTTGCACCCCCACCTATACCACATACACCCCCGCTCCGCACCAAGATCGCTTTCTCATCCTCAAAACTTGTTAATAGAGTTTGTTTCATCAAAATCGTTAGAGCCGTTTTTAAAATAAAAAACAAAAACAAATACTTATATATATATATTTATATATATATATATACCTGGAAGACCGAGCTTTGTTCGGGTTTAGTTAATGCTTGACAACAACACACTACAATCACAAAGTTCTTCAAGGGCTTTGAGAACAAAGATTTAACCTAACCCATTGTCTGCCTGGGTACAAAAGAAAAGAGGAAACCTTTTTAAATCCCTAAGATTGGCGTTTTTCTACCAGAGTATAATTAATTTAATTAAGAAAAAACCATCAAAAACAATTTTGTCGAAGATGAGACCGCGACAGATCGAATTGTCAACCCGAAAGCCCCCTAACCCGTGAATTTCATCAAAATCGGTAAAGCCGTTTTCAAAATAGAACTAAGATACAAATATATATATAAATAAATATATATATAAATAAATATACAATTTTTGCTCGTTTAATAAGAGAAGATAAATATGTTTCACCTCGAAATAACATCATGCTCCAAAAAATATTATTTTTTCAAAGGCAGTTTTAATGAATAAAAACATTATTTTATATAGTGTTATGTTATTTTCGAAAATGAAATTAAAAAAAATAAATGTTCAATAAAATACAAATGAACTAGTTACTATTAAAATTAGAAAAGTTAAATTTATTTGCTAAATTTCTAGTTACTTTTCTAATTTAAATGATTATAAATAAATAAATCTTTATTCCTCGACCTGTTTAGAGGCACAAGTCCTCGGTGGCTAGGTCAACCAAACATCAATACAATTTAGCTACAACAAATTAACAAACATCAATACAAATTAATTACACACACAGCGGCCATTACTCTTTCATTTGAATTATTAATTGGCCCAAACTTCCTTTCACCTTTAATTCCACTCTTTATTTACCACAGTGATTTGATTACTTACTTTTTTCTACGATGAAAATTCCTCATCTTGAATAATTGTCCTCACTGGCCACTGGGTCATTTACGATTTGAACACTGAAACAGAGAAACAAGCAAAAAATTTAACAAAGAGGAAAAGAAAAGAAATTATAAAACAATGGGGGTGGACGATAAAATACATACTTAAAATTGTTATGATATATTATAAAAAAGAGAGAAAACAATTAAATAAATATTAAAGACTTCAACAAATAGAGTCAAATTTGTGTCCTTATAACTCGTTGTGTACCATATAAACATGGGCCATATCGCTCGTTGGCTGCAATAGTGGCATAACTCAAAAAATCAAGTTTTGAGATAAATACCTTTAAAGATTTTATGATCGTAAACCATGCTCTTAATTGATGAGATAAAGATTTAGGTATATAAATAAAAAATAGGTATAAACTTATGACCTTCCTCAAGGTTCAGTTAATAATTTGATAAATTTAGTTTATTAGTTCCCCTTCCATTCTGCTTTGCTGACATAGTTTTGAGTTATGCCACTATTGCACTGCTTTTTTTGAGTTGTGCCGAAACATCGAAAAAATTGGTAAATTGATTCACAAAAATCGTCATCTAAATATCCGAGGTCTTGCTCAAATGACAGGAATCGACAAGGAAATTGTTCGTCAAATTTTGCATGAATCATTCAACATCCGCAAAGTTTGCGAGTCCAAGGGTGCTTAACCAAGTCATCCTCCAGCCCATTCCGCTCTGGCTGCGAAGACATTTCATTCATTTTCACTTTTTACTCTCAAATTTGACGAATAAAAAAGGGTAATAATAGTAATAGCAAAAACGGCACACTTTGAACTGAACAAGAGAGATAAAACAAAAAAATTCTCAAACACTGGCATAACACGAAATATGTCACGAAAGAAAACGATATATGTGTGCAACACCGGCACAACTCAAAAAAGTGCCACTATTGACGCCTGGAAAGTCCAGGTGTTCCACCAAACAATGAACACATTACTAAGAAAAGTCAGTATTGCACCCCATATTAATAAGGAAATAGAAAATGCAATAGAGACACTTCTGTAATCTAGCAATCAAATATTAAACTAAGAGATATGCCAGTATTGCTGCTTGAATGAACGTAGTTTTTCACATTGTGATATGTATTTAGTACAAAAATTGCATTTTTTGAGTTCTGCCACTATTGCAGCCCATGAGCGATATATCCCATTTTTAGTTCCACTGCTCTGTAAATATGTGAGCCAAGTTATCTCTTTGAGACTATGAAGTATTCCGATTAGTATCCTTAATCTAAGAAAATCACGAGAGAGTGTCATCTTCTAGATCCGAGATGTAATGGATAATTTTTAATTATATGTCTGCAGAGTTAACTCCTTCGGGAATCGAACATGAGTGCAAAAACAACACCTCGGACATAATTAAAAATCATACATTTCATCTCGGTTCAAGTAGATGACGGCGTTAGAAATGTAAGTCCTCTACTATCGGCATTTTGAACTTTTAATTTCCAAAAATTTGTGAAATTATTTTTTCTAAATTGCGAAAATAGTGATACGAATGTATCATTATTAAAATAATATATATTTTAGCTTTCCTTTAATATATTGCATGTCAGAGTGTGTTTTTGTATCGAGGGTCGAACTAACAAGGCCGAAAAGAGTGTTAGCACTCGGGTTCAACTCCTGAGGGGACGGAGCCCTCTGATATTCTTCTTCTTAAGGTGACGATCCGTGACGAATGTTGGCTATCATCATGGCAATCCTCACTTTATCAACAGCAATACGGAAGAGTTGTTGGGAGGTCTTGTTGAACCAGGTCCTGAGGTTCTTCAACCACGATATCCTTCTTCTTCCGGGACCTATTTTTCCGAAAATCTTCCCCTGCAGAATAGATTGAAGCAAAGTATACCGGGTTTCGTTCCTCATAATATGACCCAGGTACTGCAATTTTCGGGCCTTGATGTCATCCACCACTTCTAGATCCTTCTTCATTCTTTGCAGAACTTCGGCATTAGTCATTCGTGCTGACCAGGGAATTTTTTGATTCTGATATGCAATGTAAAAATATTCTACTTAGATTTTTGACCTTAATTAAATTATTTCTTAAAATATTATATATAACTATATTTTACAGTATTTTTACCTGTAACAATTTCAAAGTGTTTGATCTTAGTACTGTTTACTGAAAAGAAAGGGTTGAAATATTTTATTAACCATATATATTTATGGTTATAATCCTTTGTAAAAATTCCCCCATAGACGAAGGGAGCAAAAAGGGATATTTTCCAAATTTCTTACGAAATTATATTTTTTTATTTCCATATAAACACCTACTTATTCATTTAAATAAAATATAATTTTCGTGGAAATTAAATTTTATTTTCCTAACAAAATCGAAAACATTGCTTTTGAATAAGGGGCAATTTTAAAACTTTTTCTCAGCAAATAGTGCAAAAATTTTTTTTCGAGATATTAAATATACTATAAATATATATATTCTTTCATCACTATATAAAATATTCATTTAAGGTAGTTGTTTCGCGACAATACTGTCAAAAAAATTAATGCTAGAGTATATAGAACATACAATAAGGATTCATGATTCATAACAAAACTTTTTGCTGTTTATGTCCCACTACTAGTCAATCTCGTGCTCGTTTGACAAATCTGGCAAAACTGTCCGAGCTTGTACCTATATAGAGTATTTTATTATAGAAATGTCAGATAAAGTACATTATAAAGGAAGATTTATAAAACAAAAATTTCTTAATTAGCGATAGAAAGCTGTTGCTACAATGGCTGAAGCAAAAAAACGCCAAAAAATTACTAAAGTTAACCCACTTTTTAGGTTAAATAAATGCGTTGTTGCCAGCTTTTTTTATGTGTAAATTTTTCATTATTTATTATCTCAGAAACTGTGTTGTAACTATGAATTAAAATTTTCTTAAAAATGTATTAGTTATTGTTTAATGTTGGTTTAGTTTTTTATAACAACGGTAAGAAGAGTTTCTTAATTATAATTAAATATTTAAATATACTTTCCGATATCCCGTATAGTGGTATGTATAATTGGCTGAAAAACTATCTTTGGAATTTAATATCTCCAGAACAATATTGTTCATAAATTTCGTTTTGCCATCAATCGATGCAGAAGTATTTAATTAATAATCTTTCTAAATTTCAAAAAATCCTAAGAAAAACCATATGGTGAAATAACTACCTTAAATATAAATTGAATATATATGTACATACGGGGTCTGGGGTGGGCGCAGGTAACCTTAGTTATGCCAATCTCAGTACTATTTCCTCCCTTCTTTAATATTTTGTTTACCATAAAAATTTTTAAGAAAAAAATAAAACCGACTTCAAAAAAATTAAATGCATCATCAGAACTTGACTAAATTAATATTGCACCATCCCTAAGATACCCCCTTTCCAATAAAAAAAGAATCATCGAAATCGGTTCATAAACAAAGAAGTTAGTCCTGAACAAACCTAACAAAAAAGGATTAATACCTATGAAAAAATAAAAATGGGACCAATCGGAAGGTAGACTGGACCCAATGCAAAATTGTTTTTCAAAATCGGTCCACAATTGGCTGAGATATGAGGTAACATAGGCACAAAAAATAAACTGCAACGGATCGTTGCTAAACTTTATCCAAATTCATTTGAAATATTAATATGTTCTAGAGTAAAGTACTTTAAAATATAATTTTACTAAAAACTTTATTTAACCTTTTTTGTGGGTCCCAAGGTACTTAATTAGGATATTAAATTTCATCAAAATTGGTTAAGTCATTTTCAAGATATTTAAAAAAAACTAAAAAGTACTGAAATAAAGTACTAATGTTTGTGGACCGATATGTACCAAAAACTAATCAGCGCTTCATTTTGTTAAAATACTGGTAGGTTTTCAATTTCAATTCATTCGGTGCAACGTGTGGAAAAATTCGTGGACGAAAAAAACGATAACACACACACATCCATCCATCCATCCATCCATCCATCCGCACGCACTTCCAAAAAAAAATGGCACTTTTTGGCCTCTCGGCGAGATCCCAGGTAATTTTTGGCAAAACCGTCACGTGCTAAAATTCAATCTCATTGAATACTTCAATTTGTGACCTTAATTGAGTCCATGGGTTCCGTAGTCTTTACCTGAGGACCCTTTGAAGTCGCGCTTGCCGCGAGAGCGATTCCAATACTTTTTCCCATGCTTCGCATTGGATAAAGTAAAAAAAAATTCATGCGAATAGAGAACCTCCTCCTTTTTTTGAAGTCGGTTAAAAAGAAAAATAATTTAATTTTTAGGACAAATTCTAAGATTTTAGTAGAAATATTATTAAATTGTGATATCAGAGGGGATTCATCCCCTCAGGAGTCGAACCTGACAACTAACATGCTTTCCGGGCAGTCAGCTCACACACTCTCAGGTTCTCAGGTTCGACTCCTGAGGGGATGAATCCCCTCTGGTATCACAATTTAATAATATTTCTCCTAAAATTTTTAATTTCCGTTATAGAAGAATGGAGTAAAAATTGTTTCTGGTTTTATATAATATAATATATCAAATATATACTACTATATACATACCAATATATTTGATATATAAGTTTATAAGAGAGAGGTTTGTGTCTCGAGGGTGTGAGCTGACTGCCAAGAAAGCATGTTAGTTTTCAGGTTCGAGTCCTGAGGGGATGAATCCCTCTGATATCGCAATTTAATAATATTTTACTAAAACCTTAGAATTTGTCCTAAAAATTAAATTCTTTTTCTTTTAATAAACATTGGTTAGTTTTAAACTGAGGTGATTTTTGAAAAACATTCCAACTTTTTTCAAAAAAAAGATGTTCAAATCTTTAATTTTGTTTACTCTTCAAGAAATATACATTTGTGACCTTCTCCAAGAAAAGGGACCTAGTGTGTGAAAATGAAGTTTTGAGAAAAACGCATTTAAAGTTTCATAACGCATTATCACTTTGAACACACCTTCAGTTGGGAGATGCGATTTGGTATGGTTAGTTATGATTGGGTGCCGACTTTGGTGACGTCATGCCTATGTGGTGACGTATTTTTTGTAAAAATAACTATAAGAAAGGAAAAGAATAAAGTGACGCTTCAGTCTTGTGCCAACTGTATAACGAGTGTTATCAATATCTCAAAAGTTGTTTCGCAATTTTGGTTCTTTTGTAATTTTGTTACTAAGCTGATGTTAATTTGAAGTAATTTTTATAATCTTATTCTACACCCTTTTAGGTACCAGAATCCACTCTTAAGTCCAAACCCGTTTTTTGACACACTAGGTCCCTTTTCTAGGAGAAGGTCACATTTGATGAAATAATTTAATATAAATGTAAAACTATGCCATTAGCGAGATGCACGAGTCTCTGGATAAAGAAATAATTATAATAAATATTCAATAGTAAAAATAAGCCATATAAAATATAATTCTATATGTACTAAGTGAAATCATAATTCATCAACTACAACAAAGAGAAAGAGAGAGAGAATTTTTAATCAACCCTTCAAATGTTTTGCCAAAACAAGGATTGAGCAAACAAGTCAAGAGTTTGAGATTAATTTACATTTACATAACAAGCACCTCTATCTCATCCTCTTTCTTCCTCTTCTTGCTATATTCTATTTACCATGTTATTATTAAAAAAGGTGAGCATTTTTTTGTTTGTCGAGAATTTTGTTTTTAGTTCTTTAAACATAATCAATTTAGAGGAATTTTTTTAGAAAATTGTTAATTATAATTAATAATCATTTTTTATAATAATTAGTAAATTGTGATTTAGAAAATTAAACAACAACAAACTATATTACACCATAATTTGCAAAAGTTTCGATATCCCTTTAGTAAAGCCCCTTGGAGATAGACAACATACATACACAAATACCATGAGTTCCCTATTAGTATCTAGCTAGGCTATTAAATTACAAACTATTTCGAAACTGTCAAAATTATATCTAGTTTATATTAGATTTCTCTTCTAGAAAAATAGAAAATAAATAAATAGAATTTTTTCAGCCATTAAGATTTTAAATTGAAAGTTTTTTGCCGAGGGTAGCAGAATTTTTATATATTGAAGGAGACAATAAAAGATGTGCTTCTGCTGGAATTATAAATTTTATTTATTTATAACGAGACTATAGTTTGAGGGCTTTGCCATCTTCATCAGTCTATTATTACAATTGATTCACAGGAATTAATTTATGAATAAATTGTAATAGACTGATGAAGAGGGCAAAGCCCTAGAAACTATAGTCTCGTTATAAATAAATAAAATTTATAATTCCAGCAGAAGACACACTCTTTTATTGTCTCCTTTAACATTAAGATTTTATTATGCCCCTAAATTTGTTTCGTTCTGACTTGTGATAAGTAGGTTTAATTTTGTGGAATTTGATGAAGGTAGTCTATTTTATTTTACAGGGTGGTTTCTTTTGAAAAAACGCAGTAAGTTTTTTATTTTTATTTCCCTTAATACTCAAAACTTTTATTTTCCTCCCTTTGCGAAGTAATTAGACATTAAAAAAATTTTAAACTATGTATAACAATTTTATAATTTTTTATTATTTTTATTCTTTAGATTAAATTGATTAAATAGATGCGTATTCTAATTAAATAGAAAAAAAATGAAAACATTTGCACGAAATTTTCTCTGGAGAGAGACTTACTGGTAGAAATTTTAACTGAAAGTAATGGAAGGCAGCCCAGGGCTAGTGAAGCAAGAAAAAATGAACACATATCCAAATAAGGTGTAATTTATTAGATTCTTTTCTACTTTCTTTTCAAACCGACGTTTCGGAGGATTCTTCCCTCCTTCTTCAGGGTTTAAAGGGTCAATGAAGGAAACAAACAAATGTTTCCTTCCTCTCTCCACAGCAGTGTTTAAAACTTTCTTCTTCCTTAGCAGAAGCATCAAAATAGAAAAAGAAATCTTTTTTGACCCTTTGAAACCCTGAAGAAGGAGGAAAGAATCCTCCAAAACGTCGGTTTGAAAGGAAAGGAGAAAAGAATCCAATAAATTACACCTTATTTGGATGTGTGTGTTTTTTCTTTCCTCACTACTCTTGGGCTGCCTTCCATTACTTTCAGTTAAAAAATGAAAATTATTCTGTTTTTATTTATTTAAACATATCTATTTAAAATAAAAGCTATGAGGATAGACCAAAAACTCAGCCTGTTAAATATTAAGAAAATAAATTTTTTTACAGGATTCCTTATTAAAAAATTCCTCTTGATAATAAATAATTGAAATGCCTCATTGAATGAATTTATTAACCTGTAGAAAAGTTTCGATTGAAATAAACAAGATTAGAAATTATTAATAATGCCAAGCTTTCATTAATTTCTACCTCTAATTCTAAATTCAATTGTAATAAACTTATTTTGATTGGGGATTCATTTAGTAAAATGTTAATCAACATATTAATTTTTTTACAGATAAGAAAGCTTCTCGAATAGCTGGTTAAGAAGTTTATTCGAACTATCTTCTATTCCCGGTACCATCTCTTTGGTAAGTACTATCTACTATAGTGTAACTTAAAGGCTATTGAATTTTGATTTTATTTTTAATTAACTTTTCATTTGTGGTATTGAAATGAATTTGGAGATTTTAAGTACATATTGTAATTTTTGATTTGCTTATCTTCATGTGTATATATTATATTAATAGCTTATAAAGATTATTTATGCCTATTAAATTATCAAATATGATTTTAATTTGAAAATGAGAATTCACTAACGGGACGTTCAAAAATTGTTATGTTTATGAGCCAGATGCATCCCCCACCCTTCAGAAAATAAAACCAAGTGCCAAAATAGCTAAACCACTATTCCTTGAGATTCTTATATTTTACACAAAAAAAAACAATAACTGCCAAAGATCTGGGCATCATTTTAAATTGATTCTAGTCTATGGCGCTTAACTTGAAGGATTTTATTTTTGTTTTAATAATTCGAGATACTTACATATCATACTTCGAGATACTTACATATCATACTTATAAATCAAGATTATGTTATTAACAATTATTATTATTTATTGTATTATAATTTTATGTATTGGCTCTTAGTGATATGAATCCCTGTCGCAATCTATGTTATATAGTAAATTAAAATTAAAAATTTGAATTATATGATTTTTTTCCATATATATATATATATATACCTATATTATAAAACATCTGAAATCCACTAAAAATTTATCTCATTTGGGGAAATATTTAAAAATTATTTTATTTTTTAGAGGAGATAGGTATTAATAATTATACAAAATTTCACTTAATTTTCACTATTTTGACAAGGGTGTATTCATCCGCAAAAGATGCATCATGTAAGCTTGGCTTTCTTTTCCAAATCAAACGCTTTTTCACTCCCACTCAACTCCTTATATTATACAAGGCTCAAATTCGCCCCTGTCTTGATTATTGCTCGCATTTGTGGAGAGGGGCCTCCAAGCATTCGCTTAATACCTTAGATGAAATTCAGAGGCGCGCTATCAGACTGATAGGAGATCCTACATTAACTGAGACTCTCGACTCCCTAGTCCATCGTAGATCTGTCTCCGCCCTTTCCCTTTTTCGAAATACACGATTTTCTAAAATTCAACACCCCTACGCGCTTAAACTGGATACTAATCGAACAAACGGATTCGCCAATTCATTTATCCCTATGAAATCTAGAGACTGGAACTCTCTTCCCCCGACCGTCTTTCCAGCAACTTATAACCTTCAATCTTTCAAGACCAGCATCCACAGATACCTTCGACTCCTACCCAATCCCTAAGGCCCGGTTGTATGTCGCAAAGTAAATGCTTTTTACCACTAACCAAGGTAGATGGTAAATGGAGCCACTGGGATGGCCAATCAGATGACAGCCACTGAATGTGCCTGTCATCTGATTGGCCATCCCAGTGGCTCTATTTACCATCTACCTTGGTTAGTGGTAAAAGCATTTACTTTGCGACATACAACCGGGCCTAAATCTCCTTATCTTCACGATACAAGGGTTCACCACGGACTACAGAGGTTGTACCTTCTTGGTACAACTTCTTCTTGTATCAATATCATAATAATAAATAAATTCTACATAGGTACATTATAAAGAGTTATTTTTATATATATATTTAATTTCGAAAAAAAAATATTTCTTCATAATGAGTTGTCGATTTTCTAAAACTAAAATATTGATTCTAATTCTACATATTTCTGAAAAGATTAGTGGTTTCTTCATTAAACTTGAGCAAAACGTTTCAAAGATAGAGAGACCGATGTGTTGGTGTCGTGTAGCGTTTTATTGATAAAACATTTCAAGTTTTCTCAGTTTATTCGGAGTTAATTGCGTCTGGCGCTGATTTGACCTCTGAATAAGCTAAATAGAAAGGCAATGGGACTGATTTGCGGGCCCCTCTAGCCCCCTAGCCCCCCAACTCGGAGTTCTACGGAAAGGGAAAAATCAATATGGCCGGCTCCGGGTGCTCCCTCGGCATTTGCAATGGGCTCCAGGGCACCCAAAAAGTGTTCCATGCTACATGCACCTCTCGACAAAAGGTGATTTACTTGCAATTTGCAAGAAAAGGTCCTTTGGTCAATAGAGAGAAAGAGAGAGAGAGATCAGATTAGATGTTGCTTTAGACCAGAGCTGTCCAACCCGTGGCCCGCGTGCTGCATGCGGCCCAGCACTGCAATGAGTGTACCCCAACATAAAATTATAAACTTCCTTAAGACATTAAGATTTAAATTCACTGAAAGCAAAATTACAAGCTCTAATATCTAAGATAAAAAAATAATGAAGTTTCAAATATTTAAAAATTCCTCTTTTCATATTTATAGCTAATACTTGACCATACATAATTTATAGTATAACTTCACTATCCTTTTTTGAAAAAATCGATAGAAATTAGCTAATTTCTTCTTTATATACAATATTGTATAGAAAATCAAGAGAGGTCGCCAAATACTAAATTTGAGGTTTATGGATTATATTTATTATGTTAGAGGGGATGTTTCAATTTGAACTTGTCTTGCACACCTCGTATTTAGTAGTTGACCACTTCTCTTGATTTTTTATACAATTTGTCATTTATTTACAATATTGAATTTACTCTTTGATTAACCTGTAATTTCCTTAATAAGTTCGATTATAAAGCTAACACGCTTTACATTTTACAGAGATAGAGAGGGATCATTTACGTTGCTGACTTGTAATTCTAATCATGTGAACAAGAACAAAGGTTCTTCTTCATCAGTAGTATATTATCATAGATTAGGAATCGTAATCGGAATTCAATAATAGAAAAACGATAGAATACATATATTTTTAAACAATTCCATTCAATTGGATGAGTTGATTGAAAATTGATAAAATGAAGTAAATTAGATATTTTATGAGAAATCTATAATCACAATGCCAAATGAACTGAAGAAAAAAAGTGAAAAATGGATCGGTTGAATAGATTGTAGAATATAGAAGCTCGAATGTGAATTCATATTATATTAAAGTAGAGCTTAGCAAATTATTCTACCATAGAGGGTGAACAATTACAAAATCCGTTGATTGATATGCGTTCTAGTTTCTAAATTGATTTTCAATATTTCAATAAATATTGTACAAAATCTAAAACCAGTTCATAAGAATAAGAATAAATTCTCTACTTACTCTCGATATTATTAATCTCTTATAATTCTAACGAAATGGCAGAAATAAGGTTTTTATTTTATCATACGATTGAATGGGCAAGTATTGTAGGAGGTCCCTTGACGAATTTCCATTGCAGAATTCGTTTTAAACCATTTATCATCATAATTTTTAGGTTTCGTCTAAATTCACGAGGGTTATTTTACTTTTTACTTTCTCATTTATATTCTATAGAATATAGTAATGTGAAGTATTGCGATCGCCTGCCCGGGTTATGACTCTTTGAGAGCTTGTTTTAAATAAAATTGTTCCAATGATCCAAGGATGAGTTCACAAAAAAAAATTCAAATATAATTTTATTTAGTTTGCTAAGAGTAGCAGAATTCATTATTCATAAAGAGAAATTATTATTGAAAATGTTTATTTGCATAAAGCAGACGACAACCTCATTGATTTCTCATTATAAATTAAATAAGTACCTATAGTTCAATCAGCTCAAAAAGGGGGTATAAAAAACATTGAAGAGGAAATAATTTTTTTCTTATGGAATGTGTTTGGGGTAGTTAGGAGGTAAAAATACTAAAAGTCCCCAGTCCTAGCTACCGGGCTTAGGGGTGGAAAGGGGGTGGAAATATCCTGTTTTTTGATTTTTCGCTTATATCTCAAAAACGGTGGGTCTTAGGAAAAAGTTACTCTTAGGAAAATAAAAGGTTATAAAATTTACTACAAGATTGCTTCTATGTAATCTTTCTCAATTTCTTATGGTTTTTGAAATATTTTCCGGACAGAATATCATCCGACTCCTCAAAAGTGGAAACGTTCAAGACAACAAAATCTCCTAGAGAATGAGACAAAATTCAAGTTTCTAGGATGAGTGGTATTCATTTTTCATTCAATATTTCCTGTCATGGAAAATGATGAATATCTATAAATCTAAAGTTTTTACAAAAAAGTGGTCCAAGTAAATGTCAATAAAATTTCTTAGAGATTGAAATAGGAATCAAGTTTCTAGGATGAGTACTTTTCATTTTATTAAGCTATAAATTGAGATTTTATTAAGCTATAAGCTGAGATTTTTTGCAAAAAAAGTGCAGTTTTTCAAAATTTCAACCTCATTGTATCACCGGTTATCATTATCCAATTAAAATGGAACTTTGTTTAAATTGTAGAAAATGTAATCTAGTTTAAAAATGTATAGAGTGGTATTTGTCGTAAACGTGCTCCTTCATGGTCGAAATAGGAAAAAATCGAAAAAAACAGTTTTGGGGATATTCAAAAGTGATCCGGGGGGCTGGTTATTGGATCCCATAAAAATAGAGCTATTGGACCAATTTATATATCGTGTTTAATCCCACAATAATATTATTTTGTTTTTTTTATTTGACCAAACCCACCTAGTATTTTAACTTTATAATTTTTATTTATATGTATTAAATCAATTTTATTCAATAAATATGTTTGATCTAGATTTCTAGAACCATACCATGTTCCTTAGAAATTATAATTAATTATATTTTTTATTATTGCACGAACGCAATCTTTTGGTAATATAATTTACTATATTTGGAAATAAATTATTTGATAATCAAAATAAATCATTTTTTAAACCCCGTTAACGAGCATCCGAATGGTTGCCAATAGACGTTACAGGGTCAACTTGTAGAGAATGATTAATTAGATATTTCTTCTATAGTTATCACCCCTATAGTGTTTTCACCAATAGGTGATCTTTATTGTGTATAAATAATAGCCTCATTGAAATTCGCTGAATCTCAGAGATTTGTAAATATCCGATTTTGAAAATTTCATTTTTTGCTAGTATATAATAGAATGGAAACTGGCGATAATCATAAAACCGATATCTCTTAAGGAATTCCAAAAACGGTCTGATTTTGTTTCCTTTACCTAACCTTTCTTTTTATTTATTTTTTTCCATGTGTGTGTTTTGTTCCATCTCCCTCGTCCGTTGACTATGACTCGTTGATATTCAAGACATAGGTCTGCCTTATGCAGGCGATACGTGTATGAACCAAACGGGGTTAGGGCGGCGGGTGGTAAAAGCAATATGAGCGACATGTTGGTAATGGCAAACAATCTCTCAGACAACTACTTAAAAAAAATAAAACCAAACAGAAAATCGTCTCCTTGTAGTGTTTTCCTCTCTCTTCTATCATTTTGTTTTCACGGAGTTGACGTTTTGTTGTTGTGGTGGTTGACCCTTTTTGTTTGTTTCGATAGATAAGTAGCGCACTCTTTTTTACTGTCCATTTCAAAAGGCAAAGACAATTTGTGTTGAGTCCAAGTCCTAAGATACACAGGCAGGCACTTACACAATGGTTTAATTGCTAAGCCAACCAACAGCCCCTGGGTGGATTCATGGACTTTACAGAGTACGGTCATAAAGTCTGTGCTTCCGATTCGCTAACTTTTATGATAGAATAAATAGAAATACTGCTCTAAAATTCATTCTTATTGTGTATGTTCATGTTTCGAATTTTGTTTCGCTTTAATTTCTCCTTAGAGACTCCGTGTTCTTCAAAGATTGTCTTTGCAGTGGTTAATATCTTCTGGAGTTTAGCATTTGCGATCTATTCCATTTTAATTAAGTTCAAATTTAAGTATCTTAGTAGATTTGAAAACACTGTATCACTGTGACTATAGTGTTCCTATTATCTATAGCACTAGAATGGTGAAAGGACTTCTTGCTAGTTCTGCAAGATCCCACTAGTATCTTAAGAGATTTGAACTGTGTTGTGATATATAATTTTCTGGAGTTATACTTCATCTTGTTAATTTCAGTTTGGTTAATTTTCTTCAAAGTTCAATAACGCAGTAAAATTATGAAATTAGTATTGGTATAGGTACTCATGGCATTAGCTTGTCACAAGCTGCCCATGGTACACTTTTTTGAGAATCGAAATTGTGAAATAGAGCAAATTTAGACAGACTTTAACATTTACAACTATGCATGAAAGTGACAATGACACCGTGTATTGAAACAAATACGAGTTCTTTCTTTTTCTAAAATGACCATACAAGAGTAACTGGCGGACTGACTATAAAAAATAATTGATAACATAGGGTAGGTATTGTTAGTTTTTTAAGACAAAATGCCAGAACAACCTCAGTACGATTTTGATTTCTATAAAATTTCAAAACTTGAATCTGAAATTTTAATTTAAACAGAAATTTCTAAATTGATATAAACAAATAACACAAGTTCCATCTTTTATTCCCTCTCTTTGTTCTATGTGACCATCTTGATTTCGTGTACAGTTTTCTTTCACTTTCACTCTCCCTTCTTGCCTTATTACCGTGAAGGGATCCAAATGGTTAAAGTTCTTAGCTTATCTCTAGTTGACAATATGCTTTTCATAACTTGGCACGAGAAATAATACATAGATATATTTAACTTCATTCTTTTGCCAATAACATAAAGTTGTGCCAGTAAAACCTTCAAGATGGCACTCTCACTTTCTTATTCATGGACCAACATTTTATAAATAATAATGAATGTAACTTGAAGGAGTAAATTTTGAAGAAAAGATTTTGTGCATTAATATCATAATCATTAAACAAAATAAAATAAATAATAATAAAATTAAAATAAATGTTAAATCATAATGATAAAATATTTCAATAAGTATTTCTACACCCTCTTGAACGTTCTATGTCTCCAAGATAAAGCTCTTTGTATAACTCTTTTGTCTATGTCTTTCACTTCAATACGTGCTTCTCTAAAAGACTCTAGGTTCGTTTATTCACATTTTTATTTCTGATAGAAGAACATGACGAAATGTTAGTGATATTAGAATAAGTATAAAAATATTTTCTTTTAACTACGTTTCTAGAGCTTGTAAACATTTAGCTATTTCACAAATAGTGAATCAGGCACTTCAAGAATTCCAGAGAAGGGGAAAAATTAAAAAAATCACTTTTATAATAATAATGAAGGTATTTATCATATTTATTAGTATAAACATTTTGGAATAAAATCTCTATTAAATAAAATTTTAAATAGTTTTTTATTAGATTATCTTGAATTTCACTTTTTAATTTATGTCAGGTAGCCCTTACGTCTTTCTGAGAACATCTGTCTTGTATATTATGCCACCTTCAAGTAAAATTTAATTTAAGTTTACTAGGTAGTGGGTAGTACTCATGAAAAAAGTTTTGAGAAAAATAAAAATTGGGCTTCTGTGAAGACCAGGGATTCTCAACCGGGACGGAATTCTCCAACAAGGGGGAATTTTAATATTTCAAGAGGAGAATTAATCTGAGTAAAAATTTCATAAATTATAAAAAAAAATTGCAGAAGTGTTAGTTAATAGGTAGAAAAAGGCTAAGAACATCTGATGTAAATCCTAGGCATCATGAATAGACACAAGGATTTTGAGACAGCTCCCACTAATGCAATTTTTCTGATATTAAGTATTCATCTTGAACTATAAATTTATCCCCTACAACATTTTTAAGCTGAAATCCTAAAGAACTCTGGGGAAAGGCACTTGACAAACTCTTTGAACTAATTAGTAAAATCTATAAATTGGGAATCATCCCAAAAGATTTCCAAAAACAAAATAGTCACACTTCCCAAAAAGACAGGTGCGATAAATGTGAAAATTTCAGGACCATTAGCCTAACCTCACATGCCTCCAAAATCCTAACCAAATAATCCAGAGAAGAATAGAACAAAGAGTTGAAGAAAATCTAAAGCTAATTCGGCTTTAGAAGAAACAGAGGTACCCGAGAAGCAATTCTCTCTCTTAGACTAATAATAGAAAGGGCTTTTATCAGGAAGAATCTGTCTACATCAGATTCATAGACCTGAAAAAGCATTCGACAATGTCGATAAAATTATGTTTAAAATATTAAAACAGGCGGAATAAAATTCAGAGAGAAGACTAATCTACAGTCTATATCAAAACCAGACGAGAATTGCCAAGTTTTTTTCGGGACCCTCTCTATACATTGAACATTTCGAGACAGTAATTTTTCTGATGAAAATTAGAGCTTTCTGTTTTATGCATAATTTTGGTCAGACACTGATTTTAAAAATATATTGAATTAATAAATATATATCTTGGGCTTCCACTTCAGATAGAAATTTAAAAAATTTTAAATGTTCGAAATTATTCCTGAGTGTTCTTCAGTATCTTCAATCCCTGAAATTCTTTACTCTTTTTTTCACGATGTAGATTTCACTCCTGATGTAGGTATATGGTTTGTACTTTATTGAGTAATACCTATTTGCAACAATATTATTAAAAAAAAAGAATAACAAAAACTGGTTTTGTATTATTATATTTTGAGATATCTAAATATAAATTATTCTTATTTTGTCTGGCTTAAAATTAAAAATAATCTTCTGTTTTCACCTATCAAACTTTCTCCCGCCCGCAAGCGTACAAAAAAATAGCAAAGTTTCAGAATCCAATTTTTGTTTGTTTGTTTTCGTATTAATTTTCATTATCTTAATAGAATCGGATGTAAATGCGCTTGGGTTTGTGCTTGGCTTTAATTTTAATCAACATTAAAAGTAGAGAAGAAGTGTGATTAATCATGGAATGAGCAAATTAAAGAGAAACCCACCCCACGCACCCACCCCCAAAATCCCCACCACAAACGCAACTCCCTTCTATCGAGAAAATACGAAATGAATCATAAAAGGTGTGTGAATGTTAAGTAAACTTTTCGACTTTAAAACCGATCACAATGCACTTTTGTTTTAGTACTAGGCTTTGTCCGAAATTTTGGAATGAAAACTTTTTCGAAAGAGAGATGGGATGATAAGGTAAGATAGGGTGTGAAGATGAGAGAGGGGAACTCTTCTAGCAAATGAATCTTTTATAAAGATTTGTTCAAGTTTTAATAAGGAAAACTGCAAACGAAGAAGAAAAACGAACACCAAGATGGTCTGTGTATGAGTAACTAATTTATTTATTGCTCCAAAATGAAAATGGACTCCAAACACACACGTAAGATCTAAACATTGACATTACCTAGGTACGTGGTACGGTGGCACCATTGGAGTATTGAATTTATGGAAGGAATAAAACATGTTAGAATAAAAGAACGAGAGTTCGTTAAGAGATTTATTCTTACTAAAACTTTATTTCATTATTTTCTAAAATAAAAGTACTATTTTTAAAGAACAAAAGAAAAGTCAAGTTCAATTTTCCCCTTCCTCACACACCACAATTTCACTTAGGTATATAAAATAACTAAAGTATTAAAATAGTATAAATATAAAGTCCCTTATTTTTCACTATATAAATTTGATATTATTTATTAATAGCAAAAGCATAGGCGTCCGCATAAATTTTTCCCTGAGAGGCCAGTAAAAACTCACTTTATAAATATAGTAGCTTGAAATTTGGCATGTAACTGAAAATGCAATTTCGAAAAGGGCACAAAATTGAAAATGTTCAGGAATGAAAAAACTAATTATTTTCTAAAGTAGTGTAAAATTTTTAAAATTTATTTTTGAGTTACATTTTGGAGGCAGTAAAATTAATACCAGAGTAACGGCTTTTTCGAGCATAGTAGGTGCAGGGAAGCTTTTTAAATTAGATTTATATGAAAAAGTGTATTTGTCAAAATATGCTAGGTATGCCGAAATTGCATATTCATTAGAGTTTGATAATCTAAAGATAGGCCAAATGTCAAAATTAAAAAAAAATTTAAATTCTGTAAAAATTATTTTTATTTATATAGATAGAAACTCCTTTTAACAGTCAAACGTAGTTCTCTCTTTAATAGTTTCAAGATTATTTTCGGGACTATTTTTGTTTGAAACGTATAAAATATAAAAAACAATAGATTTTATGTTGGTTTGTTTCAAACTATCAGAAAATTCAGGTAATGACTAGATAATTTTTACAAAATTTTCAACTGGATACCTAGAGCTTTCTAGTAATAAAGTATCCCCTGCTTGTCGTAAAAGGCGACTAATAGGGGTTGGGTGTGGTGATAACAACCCCACTCCCGTAAAAAAGCTTTCCAGTTAAGTAAGCATCGTAGTGATTCGGAACCCGACAGATTTCGTAGAATAGTTCTAAAATAGGGCAAGGACTACTGGAGTCTGTGTATCCAAGTAAATAGCAACAAAAATAACAAATCACTTTTATTAATACACCAATAATTTAATGTACCGATTTACTGAGTGTCGGATTACTCGTGGATGTGCGAAGTGTATAGAACAGTGGCAAGCGGTGAGATTTCAAAAAAAAAACTACAATTTTAAAATGTTATTTTTATTTTTCGTTGCTTTTTTTTGAAAATTCATCGATAAACGCAAAATTTTTGTTTATTTTTAAAATTTAACATTATATTGTTTTATGACAAGATATTAAAATACTCTTGACCTTTAGAAATTTTAGAGATGCGCTGCACACAGATTGCACGCCACTGGTATAGAACTATAAAGAATTCGTATACCCCAAAACTGAAGAGATTTTGGGTTTCTTAGCGTCAGAACTTGCATAACTATACACTATACAGAGATTCAGAAAAAAACCGAACAAATAAATAAGAAGCTCTTGAACGATTGTAGCTAATGAGCTCAAATTTGGCACTTTTGAATCATTTCTATTAGTGAGTTTACAATCTGGCTGCGGTGACATGTGGAATTGAAGAATCGCGTATTACTATATATTACTTTACTAGGCATCTCTGCTGAAATATTCAAGCGTCTAACCTAAGGGTAGATCACCTATGAAAGAATTATGGTAAGTTGTAGGTAGGTATGTTCCAAGAATCATTTTTAGCATTTTCTGCTTTTGATTTCTTTCAATTTCTGTAAATTCTTCTAACCGCGACCTGAGGATAAATACAAGGGAAAATGTCATCTTCTAAATGACACTTCAACAAAGATTTGTAATTGCAAACAAAGAAGATGGACGAATCATTCTAGATGGAGCTTGAAGAAAATAAAATCAATTATTCATCGATTTCGAAATGAAAATTGACTATAAACTGCCACCTACAGACCTTCAATTATATTTAAAACAAAATTCAAACTTTGATATTTAATATTTTCACTCATATTATTCAATATTATTAATATTATCTAAAAGGAATCAAATTTTAATTGCTTTTGCTAGATATTAATTTCGAGATATAATAAAATTCACAATATATACCTACCTAACTATTTGAGAGAAAATAATAAATTTGAGTTTAGTTAAATGTTTTATATATATCACGCTATAATTGATTTTTAAAATAAAATTTTTTAAACAATAGAAATAAATGAAATGATATTTAACCATTTAACGATTGCCAATTTTCATCTAAATTGGTATTATTATAGGAACAAATAAGCAAATAAACTCTTCATATATGTTTAGTTTTGTGGAAAAACATTATGTTTTTGTAGTTTTAATGTTTTTTTGTTTTGTTTTGTTTTTTATTTTGATTCTACTCATTAATAAGTAAAGACCGGATTTTCAAGCAATGAGAAAATCTGTTTTGTTCAGTAAAATGTTAAATTTTGAGGTAGACTAAACATTTCTAAAATTTAAGAATACAAAATTATCTCAAGGTAATTTCATCACAAAGGTAATTATGAATTGGTTATTATATTTAAATACATCTGTAGGACGCGATGACTCACTATTTACTCACACCATCTGCAAAATTTACTGGGCAGCATACCGAATCTTCACTTTGTCTACTAATTTTCTTATGTTTTCTAGTTAAGGGCTGTTTAATCCGTGGCCCGTGGGCCGCATGCGACCCAGCACTGCAATGAGTGTAGGCCCAACATAAAATTCCTTAAAACATGGAGATTTATATGTAGAGATCTATTTGGGTATTCCCTTTTTCGGAATATGAATGTACATGTAGAGATATATTTTGGGTATTCCCTTTTTCGAAATATGAATGTACATTTGTATAATACGTGAATCTTTTTTTCAAGAATAAAATTCACTAAAATCAAATTATAAGCTCAACTATATAACATAAAAAAAAATAATGAAGTTTCGAATATTTAAAAATTCTCCTTCTCATATTTTAATTTTCTAAAATATTTATTATTTCAGTAATTTATTTGCTACGATACTGATCAAGTCTATAGAATTATCATTCTAATACAAGGAGACAAGGAATCGAGGTTTTCTAGAACAATCACAATTAATTCATAATTTCTCTTTTGGACTAAAACTTGTCAGGACTTGTCTTTTAGATTTTTGAACGTTTACACACAACAATTTGGCCTGATAATTTTTTTTCTCTAAAGTAAGAAATCTGACAATCTACTATGAAGTATTCGAAAAATAAAACTGCTAATGTTAAATTTTGAATCTGGAACTAGATTTCAAGATTTCCGAAAAAATAATATTCATTTTAGTCTATTTACGACTCCATTTTCATTAAAAATAAATTTTCTACTTGCAAACTATCTGATTGAATGTTCTAGAACAACAATTAGATACCGATCTGAAAGAAAAATTGAATATTGTCTCTTATTAGAATTTTATATTATAATTATCTAGCCAGAAAGAATATAAATAAATACTAATACATAATATCACTTTTTGTAAATATGTAGGTATGTATTTACATATACGAGAAGCTATTTTCAATTATAAAATTTACGAAAAATAGAGCTAAAAAAAGTAATAATGTTTTATTCCTACATTATTAACTATCTTTTTTGAATAACAAATATCAATAGAATTATAATATTTTATCCGCGGTCCGAGACAATTTTTTTTCATCAAATGTGGCCCATGTAAGTCAAAAATTTGGACACCCCTGTTTTAATTGATATTTTAATAAATAAACAAACATCTTTCCTTATTGGGTGGAATAGAATAAGTCGAGGATAGTGCGAGAAAAAGATAAAAAAAATAGTATGGACGTATCTCTATTTCTATGAGTTAAACAAAAAAAAAAAAAAAAAAAAAACGCTTGTCTGCAAATAACAACCCAGGCTAATCGTTGTTTTCTGAAATTAAAAAGTTTAAAAACATTCATACACACAAACACAACAATCTTTCTGTGGGAGTGGGAGTGTCACCCAGAGGGTGTTTTGATTTCTCTTTTATCGGCTTTTGGTTGCCTATTCTATTTGCTTATTAATATCGAAAGGGGTGGGTTTGGGGGGTTGTTTTTGAAGCCGAGAGCCGCATAATCAGCCTGGGCTTATCTCTTATCGCGTGCTCAAAAACCCCCACTACGCCTCTCTTCAGCGTCCAACCCACCCTTTGGCGTGCGTGTCTTTGCGTGTATGGGTGTGTGTGTGTGTGCATCGATCGCCCACGCACAGGGGCGCCGCCCTATTTACCGGGGCGGGCGGCCCTGAAAATAAATGCACCACTTCAGCTCTCTTTAAAGAATCAAAAATAAAATTGATCGATTATTTTTTTATTACTATAATTGTTTTCTTTAAAAACACAGGAAAACCAAGAAAACTAGCCAAATATTATTGAAGAGGGCAATTTAGAATGAAAAATAAAAAAGTCAAGCTGGATGGATTTTTGTTGAAATCGATAATTCCAAGTCAAGACTTTCTAAGATGATATGCATCTCAAAAGGATAGACATACTATTCTTCAAAGCGGGATGTAAATGGAGTGGAAAACTTATTTTCGGACACTAAAATACACACAGCTCAACTAGTAAAGTAGCTTTATAATTTTAGGTAATGCAACTTTTATGTTTAATTGCTGTTTTATAGAAGTTATTGTTACTTAAGAAACTTTTATAAAATAGTAACAAAACATTACCTACAGTTGCTTAACCTAAAAATTATAAAGCTGCTTTTTTAGTTGGGAGGAAATTGATTAATATTTGTTTCAATGCGTGCAATTTTTAATTATTATCTATTTAGCCATTTGCAGAAATTCTTCATTAAATTGGTAGCCATATTCTTGAACTTCTTCTTGAAACTAATCATTGAGGGACAACATGAAAAGTATCGACAACTGATGAGCTGAGATTTGCAACTGTTGGATATTTAGGGAAAAAATTATGATTAGAAATTTATTTATTCCATGATATAAAATTAAAAAAAAGTGAGATTAGTTTGTTCTGGTGTACAATTTTATCTTTGTAATTATGGATAATTTACGTATCTCAAGGGATGTAGAGTGGTCGTAGAATGTGTTTGGCTTTAGTAAATATTATATGAAATGTGATGTATTAAAAGTGTAGTTAGTTTTGACTATTGAGAATAAAATAAAAGAATAAAATCATCATATAATTTGACTGCTTACTATTTCCTAAACTAGCGAATTAAACAGTTAAAACGTTAAATAAGAGGGTATATCACTCGCATCCATAATAAGTATTAATTAAAACAGGAATAGCAGGAATTGACAATAAATAAAAAACAGAGTTTTTATTAAATGGGCCAGACTTTTCGTCGATTTATTTCGACTTTCTCAGTTAAATAAGAGATGTGTGCGTACTCATTGTTACGAAAAAAAGTACCAATCGTCTAATAGCTGTTGTTTTAGAATTTAAAGGTGGACGCAGCCAATGAAATGAAATTAAATACTCTCTTAAGTCTACGTTAAAAAAAAGGTTGAAAATGAAATCTTACCTTTAATGATGAAGATAAATTTATTTGGTTGATTTCTCTTATGTGACACATACCACACACACATATGACCTTTCATGGAATGACCATATCTCATCCACTGCTAAAGCTGCAGTTCGCAAGCTTGGTCTCCTATTTAGGTCTATACGTCTCGAATATAGCTCTCATCTGTGGAGGGGTGCCTCCAAGTATTCTCTTGCTACACTGGATGCAATTCAGAAGCGAGCAATTAATCTAATAGGAGACCCGGCTCTAAGCAACTCCCTCGACTCCCTGGCTCACCGAAGAACCGTTTCTGCCCTTTCCCTGTACTACAGATACTATCACGGTGTCTGTTCAGTTGAGCTGAAATCAATTATCTCCCCTAAAGCTCTCTTTACGAGAAACACGTAGTTTTCGAACGCTCAGCACCCCTTCGCTGTCAAATTGGATAAAAATCGAACAAGCGCTTTCTCCAACTCTTTTATCCCTATGACCTCCAGAGACTGGAACTCGCTCCCTGGCACCATCTTTCACGCGACTTATAACCTTCAGCTATTTAAAACCCGTATCCACAGATACCTTCGACCACTGCCCAGCCCATAAATATCTTTCTTCTTCTTTTCACGATGGAGGGGCCAACCCAGGCCTTTTTGGTGAAACTCCTTCTCTCATCATTTTCATGAAAAAAACATAAAGTTTGAAAATTATATTAGGTTGTAATTTGTATAATGTTTCACTATAAACCAACACCGCGTTCCCTAAGTTTTATATAAGTTTAATTATCGTGGCCCGTTTGAAATACATTTTCAACCTCTTTTAGAGTAGGTACTTACCATACTTATACCAACCCTTTTTAGTTTTTTTTTGAAATTTCTCAAAAATGCCCCTACATATAAAAAGTTTAAGTGAACTGAAGAAGTCACCGGTTATAAAATAATCGTTATGAATTATTTCGGTAAAAATTATATTTTTAGAGATAATTATTTATTTCGGAAAAAATCTGGTCCCTGGTAAGAAACGAATTTCCATTACAGAAAATGCATTTATTATATTTCGATGTTATGATATTATTGTTTTAATAAATTTATTTAAACAAGATGATACTTCGCTCAAAATGTATTCTCTAATAGAAATTCGATTTTTATTGTTTTGTTTTGTTTTTGTTTTTTTATACTTATAAATGTCTAAAAACAACTTGTGTTCATTCACAAGTCACAAAAAGGATAAAACTAGAAACGTCGATTTAAAGGATAGTATTTTACTTCATATCCTTGAGTGTTTCCACCTTTGAATCCTATATGTTAGAATCAATTATTTTATTTACCTTTTGGGCTTTAGAATATCTCTTTAAATTTATAGTTTATAGTGGATAGAATGTGTTTTCTATTGCGTTGTACCTCATAAATTAACTCATAATTTAAACGTTGACTAAAGTTAAGAAAAGAATACATAATAATAACTTCATGATCCCTAGATTCTATTTCTCTTCCATCTTTCTCGAATCATACACCTTTCAATTTACAAGGGTCCAGCTGAACAAATAATTTATATTTAAAATTCGATTATACTTGGCCCATTCTAAGAGCTATATCACCTAATTTTACTTTCTTACATGCAAATTATAGGTGTTGTTTTTCATCGGAGATAAGAGTACATGTTTAACCAACATATAATTTGTTTAAATTTTTTGAGACCCCTTGTTTGATCTTAAAGTTTTCTTCACCGAAGATTGTAGAACATACATCCTATTATAAATATCTTTAATATAATATTTATTTTATGTTATTCCCAAGTGGTTTTAAATTGAATCCCTCTCTTTCTCTGCATCTCTCTCTCTCTGGTATATCTGCCTTTATTTAAAATGTTATCAAGGTGTAAATCCCAGGTGTGCTCTATTATGATGGAGCCCTTGACGCCTGAAGGACCGGATCCTGATGATGTGTCGGGGTGAGGACTCTTGACCTGCGATGAAAATGTTTGCATAGGACATACTCCATGGACTGGAGGAAGCGAAAGAGAGTCCAAAAGAGTCCAATTCATGCACGAACGACATCCTCTTCACTTATATTTATAGAAGTAGAGCGAATTTTTCAAACGAAACAAAAAAAAGGGAATATTTCATATCATCATGCTTAAAGCAGATGTATAGTTCAAACAAGAGAAAGGATACAGAACAGATAATACCAATTTTAAAGGAATACTCAGAGATTATCTTGAACAAAATTCAATCTGTTACGGATAATTTTTATTACATGTTATAAGGAGTATTTACTCCCCATGAATTGCACCCTTATGACATCTAATCAAAATCGATAACAGCTTGAAATAGGTAAAAGACAATCTCTATTGATTTCTTTTAAAAATATCAAATCTGCTAGCATCGGAATTTGGAAATTTTATAGGGCCATTTTGATCCTAGAAAAATGTATATAATACAGATTCTAAGTTACTATATATCATATAAAATATATTATACTTGTGGTAAACATCGAAATTTAAAAGGGTATAAATTTATATGTACAATAAAAATTAAATAAATAAATAAATACTCTAATAAGCATGTTTTGTCTTTCACACTTTTATATAGTACTAGCTAGTAGAGTACGCCTTCGGCGGCCCTGTTGCTAGCCAGGGGCACGCCCCCCAAACCCCTTTTTGGGGTCAAAATATCAAAACGTTATATAGCTAAAAACGTAAGTTAGAAGACATCTGATCCAAATATGAAATTTCATAATAATTCCTTCAACCGTTTTTACGTGAATCGTGAGCAACTTTTCGCGGAAACCACGGAAACATACAGACAGACATACAATAATTTTGTTGAGGGTGTTTTCATTCATAACTTTGCTTGAAACGTGTGCAGCCAAAATTTGGCGTGATTTGCAACAATGTACAGACAAAACCTTAACTATATATAGGTATATATATATATATATATATATATAGTTATAATTAAAAACTAATGATTTTTTGAATTTAAAAAAATATAACATTTTTCGAAACTACAGTTTATTCGGAGATATTTCTTACATAAAACAAAATAAAATAAAATAATAAGTCATTATTAAAGGTTATTTGATATGTAAAATGTAGAAAGCGAAATTTCAGTTTTTCGTAATATGTGCGACATCTGTACTTATTTACAAGTGGCGGTTGGTGACTTTTCAACCAGGAGATGCTGTCCAAAAAAGTATCCTTCATTTTTTTTAATTATATTTTAATCTTCGTTTTTTTTTTGTTTTTTTTTTTGCAAATTTCATTGAATACGGCATCATTTCCGTTATTTTTCAAATTTAACATTAGATTTATTAAAATATATATTTTAGGACCTTAGCACCAAACGGATTCTGATTTGTGTGATTGAGGGTAGGAGTCAGAAATTAAATCGTGTGAACTCCACACACCCTGAGATGGAATCTTCAACAATGAATCAGCCTGTCCTATAAGAAAATCTTAAATTTCTCCTAATTCTATTGATATAAACAAGCTATGACTTGTCTATAGCACTCTTAGTAGTTTTTAATGAATTTGGTGTTGGTATTTAATGAAATATTTTTTAAAATTATTGGATAAAAAACACTTGGTAGGTTTCACATTAAGATATAAAAAATAAAACGAATTTATTTTTGGAGAATCTTTAATCTCGATATATATATTTCGGGTGACTAACCCATCTTCAGAGGCGACTGTGGGTCAGTGGCTAGAGTGTTGGGTCGCTGACTCGGAGATCGCTGGTTCGAGACCGAGTCTCGGCAGATAGATATTTGCAGTCGCCTCCACTTGGAAAGTAATGACAACCTACCAAGATTATAATTGCCAAGTGACCTCTCCAAATTAGCCGTTCGGAACCGGCGTTAAAAAGTAGGTCCCGTATATCTGTGTAAAACAACTAAACACACTCAGCACAGATATATGTGGAGAGACGCCGACACCCGTTTCGGGTATGGCACTCGAAGAAGAAGAACCCATCTTTAGGAGCAACAGAAAGTAACAATTACTTTCTGTTTCTCCTGAAGATGGGTTAGTCACCCGAAATATATATATCGAGATTAAAGATTCTCCAAAAATAAATTCGTTTTATTTTTTATATCTTAATGTGAAACCTACCAAGTATTTTTTATCCAATAACTCTTAGTTATTTCTGATCTTATAATATGTATCTCGGCAAAACAAAAACTTTTCATAGATAGGGTACTATAATGTTTTAAAATTATAAATTGTAGAGAGCGGCATAGATTGGAAGAAAATAACTATATCAATACATTTTTATTTCTAAAGGAAATCACAAGTGATTGTCATCTACTTAATATGAGGTGCTATGAATTATTTTTATTATACCATATATCAGTGTTTGTATTCATCCCCTTCGAAGTTTAAAGTAGTTGACACTCTCTTGTGATTTTCTTTAGAAATCTTAACTCTGCTACTACTATATATTCTCAATTTGAAATTTGAAATATTTATTATCTTATTTAATTTTTTTAAATTTATTCACACCTAAATCACTAACTTAGTAAAAACAGATCGCAATTTGGTCGTTACTCAGAAGAGTAATAAACATTTTTCACACGATCTCAGGGGTTCGTCCCAACTGCGGACGCCCAGGTGTATGCCTAAAATTCCCCAGCCAAGGTAAGACTCGTTCAGAAGGTTGACTTATCATAAATATACAATTTTTTATTTTCTAATTACCTATCATATTATAATAGCTAAGAACAGAAAATTTTTTAAACACTTTTATTAATTTATAAAAAAATACTAATCAGATCAAATCTTTGAATCAATATTTTTTCTTTTTTTTTTTTTTACTTTGACCTATCTACATAGAATACAAGTTAAAGTGCTCCCAACTTTTTTTGCACTATAGATATAAGTTCCTCAGAAATTTGTGTAGAAAAAAAATGTAAAAAATTTATAATTATTAATTCAATAATTTTAAAAATCCCATGCAATGAAAACTAGAAAAAATAAGACTTTTTGAACCATGTAACTTCAAATTTATGTAAAAAAAGAGTAGGGTGTATTTGATCTCACTTTCGGGATGTTCATTTTGTCTTCTAACTTCAAAATTATAAATATTATTTTTTTTAGATTTTTTTATCCTTAGTTTGAATTAATATACACTTTATTTAGAAAAAAATATTTTGGTTTCTAAATGTAAAAATAAATTTGTCATTAGAACGGATATTTTTGTATTTTTCTTTGTTTTTCTTTCATTCTAACATGAAGCACCGAGTTCGATATGTGAAACCTTTTGAATTCGAAAAAATATTCATTCAGTTAGATTAGTCGATTGCACATAATATTGTAAACTAGAAATATTTATAAGTGGTGATCCTCTTAGTAAATCATCAATTTAAGATTGATTGAAATTGGAAAATATGTATTCTTTAAATTTGCTTTTATCATTTTATGCTATAATAAAAAATAAGTAAAATTAAGTTAATTACATATTTTTTTGACAACTTTTACTAGTGAATTTACTCATATTTACTTATTTTGATTCAAATTGTCTGAAACGTGAAGAAAAATCATTTTCAAACATTCTTTTTGTGTCGCTGAGTATGTCTGTCTGTCAAGATTTCGATACTCACGTGAACTCAAGAATGGAAAGTCGTAGAAAGTTCATTCTTGGTTTTGTATTTCAAATGTTGAAAACTAATTAAATGTTAGGCTTCCTAGATTCCCAGCTTAAAATAGAATAAGAATGGTTTTATTGATATAAAAGCATAAATAAATGATTTTTTATAATTTCAATTAAATCAAAAATTTCATTCATTTTAAAACCCATTCATTGAAAAGTAAGTTAGTATATATTATTAAAATGAATTAAGAAATTTAATTTATTACGAAGTAATTAAATTAGTAAATACATTTTTACTAGTCTATTATATTAAGTTTATTATTTATTACTAGGACAACTCTAGCCGGGGAGCATGCTCGTGTCTTGAAAATATCTTCACTATTTATTTCAATTATTTATTTATTAATTTATTAATGTATAATTTTATTTCATTTTCTTTTATAAACAAGTAAATTTTATAATAATTGCTTGGAGATCAGAATAATATAACAGAATTCATGAAAAGTGAACTTTTCATACTAATTTTTTGGTCTTGTGCGAGCGGTGCTTGATTAGATAGACCATGTAACGGGATTTTATTGAAATATATTTTCTTTTCACAGATATCGCAGAAGCAGGATGTGCATTTATTGCTGCAAGATCAGATCTCGCAGTATCTTGGTAAGTTTATCAATTTATTTATTTCTATAATCAGTTAATAATTTCCAAAAATATCATATTCAATCGAACATAGAAATGAAATTAGAAAAAAAATCAAAACATTTAATTAACATTCGAAATTATTGTATCTACTTTAGTATTTAAATCCAGCAACGATAAATACATTTTTTTTATTTTTATATTCTGATTGTATTTAGGTGGGAAATTTTTAAAACTTAATTTATCATCATGAATATACAATCCTTAGAATGCTTTGAAGCAATCTCCCGCCTCCACTTGACTCATCTATCTCATCCCAGGTCTTTTAAATAAAAGTCCCACATCCCATCTTATCTCACTATCTATGGGATATTTTTTATATGAACTAAAAAAATCTTGAAATTTTTTCAGAAGCTTCTCAGTGTGCCCTTTCTGTGATTTTGGCTTCTTCAAAAAGCAGATCCCGAAGATTAGCTAAGAAGATCAGATCAATAGGTTAGTTTTTCAACTTTTAATGATTTTTCTTTTATTTATATATTCCCTACATTCACTTCAGTATTTAAATGCTGGGGTTTGAATTGATAAATTTTAATTTTTTTTCCTGTGAATTTCAGAAAATCACGAGAAGCGATAATATGAGGGAGGCTTGTCAACTGTTTGGTGAGTCCTACTTTTTTATTTTATTTCGAAAAAAGGTTAAAAACATGTCAACCAGAGGATCATTGAAATAGCTTTAAGCAAAAAATGTGTTTGTTTTTTAATTTTTATTTATTTATTATTTCGATTAATGTAAAATAAATGTTATTTAACATCTTTGATATATTGATATAGCCGATTATAATAAGTATATAGGTATAGTTTTATTTTTTTGCTTTTCGGCCTTTCTAGCCATAAGCCAATTTACGATACTACTTATTTTTTAAAAATTTGTCTCTACCCCAGGGGTCAGATTTTAGCCGGATGCCTCGAGTCGGATTCGAACCCGGGTCCCCTAGTTAGCAGGCTGGCACGCTAACCCCTAGCCTATCTGACCCCAGTATAGATAGTTAGATATTTTAAAAACGGATTGTTGATTATATTCAAATACAAATAACATTTCCCATGGTCGACGGTCAAAGAAGTTTAGCGATCACGGCTTTGTAATAGCATCATATTATATTTCAATTATTATTAGTTCCGGTAATTGCGGGGAAATTGTGATATCTTGAAATGAATCCAGTTTTTTTTTTTTGAGTTTATAGGTCTTCTATTTTTTATATACTACAGGAATCTATTAATAAATTTAATAGAGATTTTAATTCTCGACATCTTTTGCATGTACATGTTATATTAAAATCATTAAGGAAAAATATATTGCTAAATGATTTTTAAATTGAATTTCTTCATAATAAACAAATAGTAACAAAAATGGTAATAATAATGAATTCTATAATTTGGTCATCCCGGAAGGTATGTTTTGTTGACTTCTATTGATGAACTCTAAAAAAACTCAAGTACTTTACGATAGAGCCTAAATTTTATGCATCTATGCAGAAGAGGTGACGATCGATTGCCTATATTCAGGCGTTTGGTGCATACAAGGCTAGAATATTTAGCTAAATCTGACACATTGGGAGGATGTTAGTATTAATAAACTACATATCTTTGCTGAGTTTCTACATTCTCGCTCGACGTTTGCTGACATAAAATTACCAACAAATAAAAAAAAAAGTTTTTTCTTCTAATTTTAGTTTAAAAATAAAATAAAATGAGAGTCTTCTGTTTTTTAAATAAAATAATTTTTAATTATTTCTTCTTTTTCTTCTAATTTTAGTTTATTATAAAAGTGAAAGTTTTTGTACTGTACAAAGCAATTTAATTTATTTTCAAAAACAAAGTACTTTAAAATGCAAGCTCACGTTGACTGGAATTTCCCTTCCCCGAGCGGAATTTGCCCATCTCACGGACACAGTTTCAATATTCAATCCCGGCTATGTTTATTTAGAAGCTAAGTTTGTTGTGCCTGAGGACGTTGAAGGAGGTGTTAAGGGTGGAAGGGAAGGGCTGTGGTTAGATAAGGTTGGCGGTGATTTAAAAGCTTCTTGAGTTATATATAGGCCTATATTCACGCTGTGGGTTTTATTGCTTATTGAAATTTCAGAAGGAGAGAAAAAAAGAAGAGGGTAAAAAGAGAGGGAAGATAAGATAAAACCGAGACAGGTAGACAGAAAAAAAATTCGAGAGATTGAGAGGTAATAATTAGATAAAAAGCTCTTTGAATTTTATGTAAATATATAGGTATAATATATTTTATTAACTTAGGATTTTTATAGCAAGTAATGAAATAAATGGTTCATATTATTGGCTAACTTCCATCTGTTAAGGCAATACCATTTACCCTTCAAGATGAGTGGCATCATTCTCAAAATACCGAAAATTCAATAAAAATAACAACTTGAGTAGCAGAGTTAAAATTGAAAGGGTTTTATTTTTGCAGAAAATAGAAGGGTTGTTGATTTTTAAAAAGCAAAATTAAAGGGAATGTCACCAAGCAGAGAAAACCCGCTTTGAATTATTCTTAAAAAGTATTAACTGAGTTGTTGATTTTAATAGACTAAATCAAAGAAGAAGGTATCCTCGGCTTGATGCAAAATAAACATATCGTCGCCTTAAAGTGTAAACCTGATAAATCCATTTTTTCGCATATGACATATTAATACAGTTCGAAAGAAAAAGAGATGTACAAGTAAAACTGTTAGTTAAAATTACGTTCCTAAGTTGTAGAAAAAAAATGTAAAAAAATAGTTTCTTTCCTAAACAACAATATAAATGTTGTGAAGTTTTTTGTCAGTTCTGTAAAATTTTCTTGTTGTGAGTTAGCAGGTTTACACTCTAAGGCGACGATATATGATTTTATGAATATCTTTTCCTTAGATTGTAAACCTGCTAACTCACAACAAGGAAATTTTACGGGGCAGAGAAAAAACAAACAAAATTTAATATTGTTGTTATCGAAAGAAACTATTTTTCACATTTTTGTCTACAACTTAGGATATTAATTTTAAGTAGCAGTTTTACTTGGACGATGCTGCATTGTTTTTTCTTTCGAACGGTATTAATATGTCATATATGATAAAACATGGAGTTAGCAGGTTTACACTCTGAGACGACGATATACGAATTCGCTTGTTGAGTGACCAGGTTACTATTAATACAAACCAAATTTATCTAATCGGGTATTTCAACCTATGAGAAATAATAGATACAAAATACTTAATTAAAAAAGATCTGATGATGAAAATCAAAGTTTGAAAACTATACTCTCTGACAAATAAATTATATATATATGTATAATATTTATTTTGTATCTTACAGAGAACAATTTCATTGATTTGCTCTTATCAAAGCTGATACACTCGGCAAAGGACATAAATGTTTTTAATTAACGTATTACTACTACCTATATGTTTAAATTCCGTATGATTAATCAGCGAAATTTGAAAAATGTAGAGATCTTTATTTGAAATTTAGTAGCTGGTTATAATGTCAGAGAGTATCCGTTTCAATATCATTTTCATCACTTGGGATTGATTCTCTAGGTAGATAAACCCTGAGTAAATCATCCCAAGTGTAGTAAAAAATAAGTATTTTGGTGGTAATGAGGGCTGATTGATATTGGACTTTTATCAAAAATATGTATTCTATCAAAAATGAAAAATGTAGGAAAAAGTAAGATTTTTTCCAAAGTTCGGAACGCTTGCCAAATAGAGCTGCAAGCCACTAATTTCTTTTTTATATTTTTGTCTGAATTTTAGAGAAATTCAATTGAATATTCTCTTTCTCTCTCTCTTTCTCTATAACGAGTATCGATTTTGTCCAAGTGTATAAGTCAAAAGGCCATTCCTAGAATAATATAAATTAAGAAATTAATCTCTAGTAGTCTGAACAAGTCTGGAGTTGAATTTGGACCAGGTATATAAGGAAAGGCCATTCCTAGAGTGATAGAAATTAAATTTATTTCTTATAGTGTAAAACAAGTCTAGACTAGAATTGCATCTTGCAAATGCCTTAGCTGAGCACTGCCTTTTTTTATTATTATCATTGATCAGATACTAATGAAAGAGATCAATCGCTCACCTGGATTAAATAATAAAAAATTGAAAAACTTTTCAAAGACACTGCAAACTAGAGATTCCTACTTATGAAATTGGCAAAATAATAGAACGTAAATATAAATGATTAATTTATGTCTATATTATTACATCGTCTTAAAATCTTAACAAAATCATTCTAAAAATGATTAGGAGAATTTTTCGGATCGGTTCATTCAATAGGAATGTAATCAGAATCATTAGAGTATAAAACATTTTTACGCATGATAAACATAAGAATACATTTTGTGGTCAGGTATAATATACTCTTTTAACTCTGTGTAAAATATACTAATTAAAATGCGTTTAGTTTTTTGAAAATTTATATTTTATTTTTTCCTAGAAATTCTCAAGAAAGTTGATAAGGGTCCCCCTTATCATCAACTACCCTCCCAAGATAGAGCTAAAAGAATATTTTTTGAGACATTAAAACGAAAATATACTCTTTTAACTCTGGCAAAATATACTATTTAAAATGCTGTTTAGATTTTTGAAAATTCATATTTTATTTTTTCTAGAAATTCTCAAGCAAGCTGACAAGGATCCCTTTTCATCAACTACCATCCCAAGATAGAGTTAAAAAAGTAATCTTTTTCGAGATATTCAAACAAAAAACATACTCTTTTAACTCTGAGTAAATTATATTATTTAAAATGCGTTTAGTTTTTTGGAAATTCATATTTTATTTTTTCTAGAAATTCTCATGCAAGTTGATAAGGCTCCCCTTATCATCAACTCCCTCCTGAGATAGGTTAAAAAGTAGTTTTTTTCGAGATATTCAATCAAAATAATATGGTCGTTCCTATTAACATAATGTGGATAAACTATACTAATATATTAAATAATATTTACTATGAATCATTATGATCAGGGGATTTCAAAAATATCAAACCATCTAGTCAAAATTTTGATAAATTGAGCTTTTTGTAGATTTTTGAAAATTAAAAGAAAATAAGTAAATTCTATTAAATGGATTATTTTGTACAAGAATCTTCATTCTTTCAGACGAGGGACCTACGAAATAGTCACAAGACTCAGCTAATAAAACATAAAATTAAAATTAACTTTAAATATTTCATTCTTTTATACCTACTAAAATTCAAGCATGAATGGAGGGGAAAATCAAAAACTCTTTTTCAAGACTTGATAACGGTGTTTCACGGTTTCACTGCAATTTTTTTGCCAGCGAAGGTTTTGAACTAGAGATCCAGTTTATTTAATACAAACATGTGAACAAAATTTCAGCTTAATAATTATACAACATCGAATAAATATTTTACTTTGTGATTTCAAACGTTTTTAGCATCAGAACAACCTTTTCTCTCACCGAAGTTAGGTGGAGCCATTGAAATCCGGAAACTCCCATATAGACAGAAAAAATCATGATTTTGATTTTTCTAACGAATCAGAATAATTATTTTGAGTGAATTCCTCTACCGATTCGGCATCTTAAAATAATAGATATACTACTACAATAGAATCAATGAGAGAACGACATTCTATTTAAATGTATATTTAATAATAAGTTCAAAACCATTCATTATCCTGGTCGATTTGTGAGCATGGCTGCTTCGAAGCAGATAGTCCATACATCTGAGTATAAATCCTTGATATCTCATCTCTCAAGTTAGCATTTCTACCGCTAAGGGCCGAATTTATGTTTCGAACTATTATATGCTGGAGTCGGATTTTCATACAACAGATAAATATGTGGCTTAATGCTGTACAACGGATCAATGGTTTATGCAAATGGGCATTTAGTATAGTAATAAAATAAATGCTCTAAACGGCTCTCAACCATTTTTATAAACGCGTACCATCGAATCCGATTCGAATTCAAAAATTTGATATCCCAACGAAGAATATCTGTGAACCTACTCGCCGATTTGTTGCCGAAATTAGTTTTAAAGAAGTCAAGCGAAACGTTTTCTAAGGCTCAGTCCTCTGCAAATATCTGGTGAATTTTTCGAATTATTTAAAGAGTTCAAATTACGCAGATAGATTTCGGGATTTGGAACTAATTTTCTGTCTGAAGTGAACTGGATGAGTCCGAAAACTGAAAGTCAGTACCAATTTAGGAGTTATTACAACAAACATGTATGTAAAATTTCAGTTTATAAGCTTTGGAAGACTTTTCTAAATAACCATTCGAATTTATTCAGATTTTGCAGAAAGATTTTGGCTCAAATCGGTCCACCGAATATTAAACTATTTGTAATTTTTTATATAATTTTTAATTTTATTGTAATGGGATGTTCATTCAATTGGAGCATCCATGTTAAAATTTTCTAAATCGGGAGATATTCTTCTAAATTTGAGGTCTGAAGAAGGTTACTGTTGAAGATCAGAATCGTTGTCTAAAGACTAAATAAAATTTCAAATATTAAACCGAGAAATTGGCCATTGTGTTATTTAACATTTATAAAGATTATAATATTCAAATGTATAGAATTTAAAAAAAAAAATCTAGGTATATGGTATTTACCAAAATTTAAAAGAAAAATCGTCCAGCTCCTGTTATTTCTTTTTTCGTTATTTAAATAAATTGACATGTTCTGATGTGGCCATCCACTTGACTTTACCATACACTTCTAGTTGAGTTTGGTCCAAGGGCCTAGATTTTCATTTTTTCACTCGCCCCCCATTTTGGGCGGTTAGTTTTTACATCTTTAGTGTTCTGGGGGCCCACTGATTATGTATACAAAATTTGGTTCAGTTTGCTCAAATGTCCTAGATTTTTATTTTTATATTCACCAAAATCTAATCAGCTTTTAATCTCAGTGGACCCAAAACTAGGATTGAAATTTGGTTTTGATATTCACACTAGTTTTCGAGCTAGCTCTGCCCACAAAAATTTGGTAACGCACAGACTAACAGAAAAACAGACATTTTGACAAAACAGTTTATATCTCGAAAAATATAATTTTTTCAATGTTCACTTTTTAGTTGCTTTTGTGTAGACCGAAATGTCATGGTTTCGCCCAATTTTTTTTAATCAAAATAGTTTCATCCGTTTTTTGAGATATTTCGAAAAAACTAAGCAAAAAAAAACACTTTTTTCATGCACGATTACAATACTTGACTATATCCTGTATGGTAAAGTAAAATAAATTGACACGTTCTGATGTGACCATCCACTTGACTTTACCATACACTTCTGGTTGGGTTTGATAGAAAGGCCTAGAGTCTTCTGGTAGCCCAGTGACTATGTTACCCCTCCTAATTTTGGCGCTAGAAAAAAAAATATTTTCAGTTATTAAGGGTTCATTTAATAGTATGTTTCATTTTTATTGTTTTTTTTTAAATTATTGGATAAAAATACTTGGTAGGTTTCACATTAAGATATAAAAAATAAAACGAATTTATTTTTGGAGAATCTTTAATCTCGATATATATATTTCGGGTGACTAACCCATCTTCAGGAGAAACAGAAAGTAACTGACCTGGATAAGTCGAAATTGAATACAAGTCAATGGTAAAATTTATTTTTAAGATAACAAAAGGGTAAATATTTAAAATTAGTGGAGGGAGAAAAGGTAGGAAGTCTACTTTTGTTTAATTTTGAATGGCCTTTTGAGAAATGAGGATTTCGAATTTGAATACAACTCAATGGTAAAATTTATTTTTAAGATAACAAAAGGGTAAATATTAAAAAATAGAACAATAAAAAATAAATAAATAATGAATAAAGTGTCACAAATAATAAAATTTACACAGCCAAATATAAATTAGGTATAATACTATATATGTAGTTGTCAATTGTACTATAGCTTGATCTTATTTGCTAGGATAAATCTAATCAATGATTTTTAAAAATTCCTATAAATAAAAACAGATATAAACATAGGAATTATTTAACGGATTATAGTGGTATTTCAAAAAGTGGAAATAAAATTAAAAAATCTTTTAAATTATTTTTGGAGATTTTTATAAAAAAAATTTATATTCAGTTTTCTGGTAAACCTCCTGATGAAGGGTTCATAGCCCGAAATATGTATAGAGATAAATATAAAAAAATCTCCAAAATAATTTAAAAGATTTTTTAATTTTATTTCCACTTTGTGAAACACCACTATAATCCGTTAAATAATTCCTGTGTTTACACTACAAACCAACACCGCTTTCTTTAAACTTTATAGATATAGACATCTTTTTAATTAAATAAAAAATTCTCATCAATATCTTAAACGTTGTCGTTAAACATTGTTGAAAATATTCTTCTTGAATTTTTTTACTTTTCCATACAGGGTATGGTCAAGTATTGTATCGTGCATGAAAAAAGTGGTTTTTTCCTTCTTTTTTTCAAAATATCTAAAAAACGGCTGAAACTATTTCGATTAAAAAAATTGAGCGAAACCATGGCATTTAGGTCTACAAAATAGCTCTAATAAGTGAACATCGAAAAAATTATATTTTTCGAGATAATAGTTGTTGTGTCAAAATGTCTGTTAGTTAGTCTGTGCGTTACCAAATTTGTGTAGGAGCTAGCTCAAAAACTAGTGTGAATATCAAAACCAAATTTCACACGTAGTTTTGGTCTATTGAGATTAAGAGCTGATTAGATTTTGGTGCATATCGACTCAAAATTAAGGGGGGTCGAGGGGGGTTAAAAATTAAAAATCTAGGTCGTTTGAGAAAACTCAAGCAAATTTTGTATACATAATCAGTGGACCCCCAGAAGTCTAAAAATGCAAAAACTAACCGCCCGAAATGGGGGGGGGGAGGGTCAAAAAATGAAAATCTTGGCCATTTACCAAACTAAACCAAATTTTGTATACATAATCAGTGGGACCCAAGAAGTCTAAAAATGCAATAACTAACCGCCCGAAATGGGGGGGAGGGTCAAAAAATGAAAATCTTTGCCATTTACCAAACTCAACCAAATTTTGTATACATAATCAGTGGGTCCCATGAGTCTAAAAATGCAAAAACTAACCCCCCCTACATGATTATAAATAATTTTATTAAATATTAAATATAAGTGAGGGGCCAGGTTGTATGGTAAAGTCAAGTGGATGGCCAAATCAGAACACGTCAGCTTATTTAATTAAAGGCTAAGAAAAAGTCATGTGTTGTGTATATAAGTTTTTTAAGTTTCATATTTTTTCTTAATAACGTTTAAAAATTGCGGAATTTCATATATATGTATAGATAAAACAAAGAGTCATCAAGGAATAATTGCGGGGGTGAAGTCAGATGAGAGGGTGGAAGACAAAACAAAAATGAAAAAAAAAGCGAAGAGGTGGTTCTGAAAATAGGTGGCAGGATAAGAGGAGGAACAGTAACAGTGTCGAGAGTTTTCTTTCTTTCTTTCTTGGTTTTGAGGGTTCATCCGCTTGAGCGATATAGGGGTGGTTGGGGTGAGAGCGTCGTAGAAATAATAAAATTACTCTTACAGAGGGAAAAAAGTTGCCAGCAACAACAAGAAGTGAGATGAGACAGAAAGGACAGACCGGTAGGGTGTCTTCAGCAGGGGGTTGGTTGCAAAAACACTCAGACAACTTGACGAAGTGGCGGAGGGAGGAAAAAAATAATAGAACCCCCACCCTTGTGTTCTTCTTTATCCGCGGATGATGACGATGACGTCGAGGAGGAAGCGCCGCGACCAACAACACCAAGAAGAATTCAAAGAGAGAAAAAGAGAAAAGAACTAGAAAAAGCAACAAACCCCTCACGCGATCATTTTTAATTGCTCGGCTGTTGTTTGATCCTTCTGACGCACCAACCGACACGTCTTGCGATTAATTATTTTTCTATTCGTGTCCTTTTTAGGGAGGGTTCACACCAACAATGCAACAACCCCTCCCTTAACACCCTTCCTCATCCCTAGCATGGTATTTATTGATTTTCTTCTCAATTTCTAATAATCTTCCCTTCAATTGATTAAAACGTTTTCTTTTGATCTTGTGTATCCCATAAGAAATGACATAAATTTTAAATAACACTACTAAACAAAAATTTCTCCCCGTAAACCTAACAATGGATTCCAGTAGAGTTTCTACGCTGATTATCATCCAATTTCCAGATTTTTTACAACACGTCAGAGTTTTGAGAAATTATCGGTCCAAATGACGAAAAAGTCCATTTTGACCTATTTTCGAGCCCCATTAAATATTAAACAGCAATCTCAATTGAAAGTAATGCAAGGAAACCCAGGAGTAGTGAGGAAAGAAAAAATTAACACATATCTAAAAAGGTGTAATTTATTGGAATCCTTCCTCCTTTCCCTTTAAATCAACGTTTCGGAGGATTTTTTCCTCCTTCTTCAGGGTTTCAAGGGGTCAATGAAGGAAACAAATAAAATTCTTCCTTCCTCTCTCCACAGCAGTGTTTCAGTAACTCTGGGCTGCCTTCCATTACTTTCAATTGAGATTTCTACCAGTCCGTCTCTCCCCAGAGAAAATTTCGTGCAATTAAACAGCAATATTTGAAATCAAAATATTTTGTTGACGAAATAGAATAGATTCTTCTTTGATTTTCAAATCATCACTTGTTTTTAGCTCAATTAGAACTCGAGTTATTACTAAAAAACTACGTGATTTTAAAGGATAAAAAACATAGATAAAAACATAAGATCTTAGTTTTTTAGTTATAACTAGAGTTCTAATTGAGCTAAAAACAAGTGGTAATTTGAAAATCACAGAGGAAGCTGTTTTCTATTACGTCACCAAAATATTTTGATTTCAAATATTGCTGTTTAATATTTAATGGCTCGAAAATAGGTCAAAATGGCCTTTTTCGTCATTTTGATCGATAATATGGGAAATTGCATGATAATCGTTTAAAACTCTTCTGGAATCCATTGTTAGGTTTACGGGGAGAAATTTTTATTTAATTTTTGTAGAGCAGTAGGTATTATTTGAAGAAATAATAATAAGATCGTTTTCAAAATTTGGTAAATCTGGAAACTTAATTATTTTAAGAAATAAATTTATTTTATTTAGGGACGAATGAAAGATTTTAGTAAAAATATTTTTACATTGGATATCAGAGGGCTTTTCGTCCCCTCAGGAATCGAACCCAAGCGCTAACTTGCTTGCCGGTCAGTTAGCCAAACCCTTAAAGAGGTCATTTCGACGCCAATGTTAAATAAAAAATATTAGATTATAACTATAACTTAATTTTTACTTTATCATTCAGGGTATGGCCAAGTATTGTAATCTTGTATGAAAAAAGTGGGTTTTTTCCTTCTTTTTTTCGAAATATCTCAAAATCGGCTGAAACTATTTTGATTAAAAAAATTGAGCGAAACCATGGCATTTCGCTCTACAAAAAAGCTATAATAAGTGAACATCGAAAAAATTATATTTTTCGAGATAATAATTGTTTTGTCAAAATATCTGTTAGTTAGTCTGTTAGTCTGTCTGTTAGTTAGTCTGTGCGTTACCAAATTTTTGTGCTCGAGCTAGCTCAAAAACTAGTATGAATATCGAAACCAAATTTCACACGTAATTTTGGTCCATTGAGATTAAGAGCTGATTAGATTTTGGTGCATATCGATCCAAAATTAAGAGGGGTGGAAGGGGGGAGGGGGTTAAAAATTAAAAATCTAGGCCATTTGAGCAAACTCAACCAAATTTTGTATACATAAACATTGGGACCCCAGAAGTCTAAAAATGCAAAAACTAACCGCCCAAAATGTGGGGGGGGGTCAAAAAATGAAAATATAGACCTTTGTACCAAACTCAACCAAATGTATACATGTGGGACCCCAGAAGTCTAAAACTGCTAAAACCAACCGCCCAAAATGGGGGGAGGGGTGTAGGGTTAAGAAATGAAAATCTAGGCCCTTGTAGCAAACTCAAGCAAATTTTGTACACAATCAGTGGGACCCCAAAAGTCTACAAATGCAAAAACTAACCCCCTCCCCTACATGATTATAAATAATTTTATTAAATATTAAATATAAGTGAGGCGAAAAAAGGTGCCAGGTTGTATGGTGAAGTCAAGTGGATGGCCACATCAGAACACGTCAGCTTATTTATAATAGTTTAAGTCTCTATCTATGCTTTGGTGAAGTTTGAATCAAACATTAGCGAGCAAATTTTTGAAAATAAAATTTTTTTAAATGTAAACATTTTCTCAGAGTTTTATTTAAAATTAAGATCTTGACGGTTTCTCTTGAATTATACTTCTATTAGTTGATTATATAAACTAAAAATTAGCTTTTTGAAACATGCAGGTAAAATATATGATTAACTATGAATTTACTGAGATATTTACTTAAAAAAATCACATAAATACTATGTTTCGATGTAAACATAAGCAGTATTAATACGACGCATTGCAAAATCATACAAGACTTATTATCAGCTGATTTGAATAAATCAAACTAACATTATTATTTAATTTTTTTTATACCTATAATTGTTTTTATTTCAAACATTTACGGCTTTCATACTATTTATTTTTCATTTGTATTTTAACTTATTTTATTAAATATTAAATACTACACTTCTTTTGACTCAACTGGAGCGAAAGGACCTCTTTAAGACAATCTCTCTCCTATATTCATCATATATAAGATGCTTAAATCTTTACATTAATTATTTAATTAAATTGTTGAAAATTTTAGTTTGCTGAGAATAGGGTTGATGATTTGTTTCTTAAGTGACCAGCTTACTATTACAACAAAATGAATTTACTTACATCCAACCGGGTTATTCCAACCCACGAGAAATAACTCAGATAGTATATATATAATTAATAATACTGATGATGAAGGTCAAACATTTGAAACTATATAGTCTCTAATAAAAAATTACAAATATAATTATAAATAAATAGAAATATTCTATAGAAAATAATCTTAAAACGTTTATTTAAAATTAAAACGAAAGTTTCTCCCTTTATCAATTGAATTTTAGAAATTTCAAAAAATAGCGACTAGTAGTTGCTTTATACATATATTCATTTTTTTAAACCAACTATTTTTTCAAATTTCGAAATGTTCATTGATAAAGGAAGAAATTCTCCAGAAATGTTTGGATTTTAAACAACGTTTTAAGATTGTTATATATATTTACGCTTATATACAAGTTTTATTTGCATCAAGCAGAGGATAAATTCATTTATTCACCCTTATGAATCATTAACTCAGCTACTCACAACAAACTGAAACTTTGCAATTAAATAGTACTTTTAATCCATACTACAACTTTGAAGTACGATATATCTAATAAATTAATGCAGAAATAGTAAATGTTAAATAATTTGAACGCCTCCAATGGATAAAGCATTTAATGAGCACTAATTCTATAATTAATTCGATACTATATAGTCAAATGCTGAAAACTTTGCGCAATAAACAATAACAAATGAGTGTTAGTTCGAACACAAAACGCGCACAAACTTCAAATTGACAAGACTTATTATTGTGTTGTAAGTCTTTTTTTGTTAATTGTTTGAGTTGCTTAGTGAAGCTAATCGGGTATGAATTTTGAATATTTAAAATTATACATGCATATTCTTATTAGATAATATAAATGAATGAAAACAATAATCTACTAATATTTTTGTGTTTAATTTGATTAAAATTTATGCTTTATAAAAGCCTAATCGACACGTGGACGGCTCAATAACTTAAAATCGGAATAGGTGTTCATACTTGAGAACAATCGGAGAATAAGTCGATCGAAACGTCGTAGTTGTATTATTTGTTCTTGTTCAATAAATAATTATAATTAATTATGTGTGATTTCACTAAAAATTCAAATTTTAATCAAATTAATCACAAAAATAAAACGTATAACCTCCATTACTAATCTACTAATATTTTAATTCAAATTTTATATAGAGAAGAAAAATATAATTGGGTTAAAACATCTAAAAAAAATATTTTTTTTGAACAGATTATTAAATTTAACAAGAATCACCCTTTTGAGTAATTTTTCTATTTTTATCCGATAAATAATATACATAATATATGTATGCTTTTTGCGTCAATCAGACGACAACCTCATGATTTCTCATTATAATTTATAAATTTGTATTTTTTTAATTTTAATGGTTATTTGTCAAACAAATGAAATTTATTTATTTACAAAGGTGTTTGACGCCAGAAAGAACTTGCTACCAACTTGTTGTTTAGTTTCCATAGGCATCTGAAGAAAGACAGTCAGACACACACATGCCTACAGAATAAAAATTTCTATAGAAGATAATTTTTCTCTTTCTAAGCAAAAATAAGCAAGCCAAAAATAATAAAATTTAAATACTTAGTAAATTTGATAGAGTTTTTCTTTAGGAGACGGACTGGTATAAATTAGTAAATTTTTTTATTATTAAATTGAAAGTTTATTTTTGCCGAGAGTATTAGAATTTTTATAAATTAAAGAAGACAATAAAAGAAGTGTGTCTTCTGTTTGAAAAATAAATTTTAAATTTATTGACGAGACTATAGTTTCTAGGGCTTTGCCCTCTTCGTCAATCTATTACAAGTGATTAACAGGAAACTTTCATACATTAGACCCTGTGAATCAATTGTAATAGACTGATCAAGAGGGAAAAGCCATCGAAACTATATTCTTGTTATAAATAAATTAAAAATGTATTTTTCGAGCAGAAGACACATTCTTTTATTTTGTCTCCTTCAATTTTTTATTATTTTTAATGGCTTTTGCGTAAAGATTATATGGATAGTAAATCAGTTAATATCCAGTGATGTATTTATTAATAAAATAACATATATAATAAAAATGCAGGACGTTTCGATCTCATCTGTGATCATTATCAAGTATTTGTTGCATTCATGAAAGCAAAGAAGGAAGAAGTTTTCGCTTCCGTTTTCTCTAAATGACTCTAATTGAAATTGGAATATCTTTTGCATTCCTTCACTGTTTGTGCATTTTACCTAACGTTTAAGGAAAATGTTAACAGTTGACCAAAGGGCATATATATAGAGAGAGGTTCTTCACTTACTCTCCTGACTTAATTCCGTCAGATGTTTCACTAAAGTTTGGCTCTTGTTGTATAGTAGGGAAAAGGGTAGAAAAAGAAAGAGAGCTCACATTGCGGAATCAATCAAGAGGAAATGAAAAGGAGAATGGTACGAAAGACAGACAGACATGGTGAAGAAGAAGAAGAAGGAGAAATTCAGTGGCAATCAAAATGAACGTGGAAATCGCCTCAATCCACAAACCAAGCGCCAGGGTCTTAGATTCAACTTAGCTCTTGTGTGGAGGGAAGAGCCCTTTGTCGACAATGGGGTCAAGGAGGAAATTAGAAACGAACGGTCCTCATACTACCACCCCCTAGCCACCCCCGGACACCCTTATCCAACAAAAGTGAATGAAAAACCCAGACGGTGACATCAAAGAAAAAAGACTTTATATAAAGTTCAATTGTATTCAAAGGGTTTTAAAAAGAGGAAGAAGACGAAGACTGAGAAGACGATGGTTAGAAGAAGAGAGCGAGCCAAGAGGTCCACTGACCTAGATATAACTTATTCCTGATATTACATTTATATAAATATAAACTTTGTTTTTAATTAAAATCTTTCTCATTTAAATTTTTTAAATTTGTTTCTTTGAAGCTAGCAATATAGAATTTTAAGCATCTAATGTAGCCATACTCTCTGGGGGTAAGTATTTTCGGATGGGGTTAGGGGAGTATGGATATACTCCTAGGAGTAGGTGACATGACCCCCAGATTGCTTTTTTTATCAGAGTATTATTTTTATTGAACGTTTTATATCCTGTAAAATTTCGATATTTACCTCAACATTTCAGTGGGGGGGAGGGGGGTAACATCCTAAGCCCCGTTGACCATATATGTGGACCATAACTCTCGCATTCATTAGTCAATTATTAAAAGATTAAAAAATTTAGACTTCTTTATGTTCCGGGCAACAAGGAAATTTTGTGAATATCTCTACTCTGGTTGTAGGTATATTAAAAAAAATAAGATCTCATTTTAATTTGTAGACAACCTAGTAGTCCAGGTTTAAGATAAAAAGAATGAAATTGAAAGTTTCTTTTTGACAAGAGTACATAGCAGAATTTTTATAAATTAAAGGAGACAATCAATGAGTTTGTCTTCTGTTGGGAAAATAAATTTTTTAATTTATTTATGAAGACTGATCTTACACTTTATAAATACATTAAAAAATTTATTTTTCCAGCAGAAGACACACTCTTTTTTCTCTTTAATAAAAAGAATGAATGATATTACAAGAAATAAAGAAATTTCATTTTTGAATAATTTTTAATTAAAATTATAGATTAGTAATTTTGAATAAAATAATGATACAAAATTGAAGAAAAAAATTGGTTTACGGTGCTCTGTATGTCCTGCTTAACGATTTGGCATAAAATAAAAGTTACTAATAATACACAGAGCCAGAGTCTTTTGTCAGGAGGGGCAAGTTTGAATTTGCCGCCGCACCCTCCAACCCCCAATACTAAATATATACAAAAAATTTCCCTCTTCCCAAAATGTGTCACTTCTTAAAATTTGCTGCCGGGGCATGTGCACCCCTGCCCCCTCCCCTCTAGATCTGGTCCTGCTAATACAATACTTCACTTTTTCCATAAAGTTAAATTTGAAAATCTTGCGTGACTTAAACACTCTTAAGTAACTTTATCATACAACTGCCCCTTGTATAAAACATGAGAAGTTTTAACTAAAATATCGCGGAAGCACAGTGAAAAAAAACAGACGGTGGCAACAAAGAAATTTATATAACGTTCAATTGTATTCAAATGGTTTTAAAAAGAAGAAAAAAAGACGAATGCTGAAAGAAGGCTTCGAGTGACTGACCTAATATTACATTTACGTATATATTTATATACATATTTATGAATATATAAACTAAAATTTTAATTAAATCTTTTGAGTTTTTTAAATTTGTTTCATTGAAACAGCGGGATGAAATAACAATATCTTAAGAATCTAGTGGAATATTATTAAAAAAATTCTCTTATTACAAAAACGAAATTAGAAAAATTCTTTAGTTATTAATTAAAATTTTAATCTCGGATAGAAATACAATGCGAAATTCTTTATTGGACTTGAAGGGCACATAATGTACCAAAATGTCAGACTAATCAGTTAAATGTCATTTCCAAATGAATTCCACCGACTTAACTTTTCAAATAGAATGTTATTATTTTCATTCTTATTTGTTTCATTGCTACACTATTAAAAATTTCTTGCTAATTTTAATATAAAAAATTAGAAGTCCGGCCTCTATAAAATAATTATTATCTTATTTAGTTACAACTAATCGACGAAATATTAACATGAAATTACTTTTTGAAGTCGGTGCCAACCAAACTATACCTATTAGCGAGCGTATCCGCCAAACGCACTAAGTAAGATTCGTCGAGTGCGATTCATAAAAGGTATATGTTTGGCACCGACTTCAAAAAGTAATTTCATGTTAATATTTCGTCGATTAGTTGTAACTAAATAAGATAATAATTATTTTATACCTTTTAGTGTATTTTATTTGTTTCATTTAATTTTTTGAAGTCTGTTTTTTTTTTAAATTATTTTTAGTTATTAATAGTGATCATATCATCAGAACGTGTCCAAATTAATATGGAGATACCCCCTTTCCAATAAAAAAAGAATCATCGAAACCGGTTCTTATACAAAGAAGTTAGGCCTGAACAAACCTAACAAAAAAGGTCTAATACCTATGAAAAAATGGGACAAATCGGAAGGTAGACTGAACCCAATGCAATTTTTTTTTCAAAATCGGTTCACAATTGGCGGAGATTTGAGGTAACATAGACCAAAAAAAACTCAGTCGAATAGAGAACCTCCTCCTTTTTTGAAGTCGGTTAAAAAGTGATTTTTTCCCTTCATTTTTTAGAAATATCTAAAAAGCGGCTGAAACTATTTTGATTAAAAAAATTGAGCTAAACCATGACATTTTGCTCTACAAAAAATGCTCTAATAAGTGAATATCGAAAAAATTATTTTTTTCGAGATAATAATTGTTTTGTCAAAATATCTGATAGTTAGTCTGTCTGTCTGGTTGTCCGGTTGTCTGGTTGGGTGTCCGTTAGCCTGTGCGTTACCAAATTTTTGTGGACGAGCTAGCTCAAAAACTAGTTTGAATATCGAAACCAAATTTCATATTTAGTTTTGGTCCATTGAGATTAAGAGCTTATTAGATTTTCTTGCATATCGACCCAAAATTAAGGAGGGTGGATGGGGGGTTAAAAATTAAAAATCTAGGCCATTTGAGTAAACTCAACCAAATTTTGTATACATAATCAGTGGACCCTAGAAGTCTAAAAATGCAAAAACTAACCGCTCAAAATGGGGGGGGGGTGTAGGGTCAAAAAATGAAAATCTTGGCCATTTACCAAACTCAACCAAATTTTGTATACATAGTCAGTGGGACCCCAGAAGTATAAAAATGCAAAATCTAACCCACGTACATGATTATAAATAATTTTAGGGGCCAGGTTGTATGATAAAGTCAAGTGGATGGCCACATCAGTACACGTCAGCTTATTTTTTTTAGTATACCTACGGAATCTTGTAAATTTTCTATTTATTTGTATTGTAAACATAATTATGGTAAATGTGCAATTTTTTTAACAGTGTATCTTATAGAAAAATTACCAGATACAAATTATTTTCATGCTAAATTTTATTTATAAAAACTTGAATGGAAACTTCCTTAAAATTTAAGATAATTACCCCTTAGCAAATTAATTGAATTGGCTATGTAGAAATGTACATAAATCACATGATTTTTCATCAAAATATACTCTATTTGTTTCTACTTCGGAAAATTGTCTTGGTGAAAATTTTCATTTGGATGGTTTCACGTGGACTTCTTTGGTGGGAAATCTCAATGGTCAAAATATTTTTCAATTAAGCCATTTAAATCGTGACACTTGCAGTACTAAGTGTCACTAAGTCTCTTATTCTTGATATACTAGTGTTATATGGTAGACTATCCTCTCTCCAATGTTATTTTTCTGAGAAAACTTTTCACAGAGTGGTTTCCTGTTGCCTACCCCATGATTTAGTGAGGTGCTCTCCATTTTTGACAAAAATGAAAATTGTTCTTACTAAGGGGAGATTCAATCCCGAGTAAACTAGGCCCGATATCAACGGCCTAGCTACTAATTGCTATACCGGCAGCCCAAAAATCAAATGTTTATATCTATTTGCTTTATTGGTATAAAAAAGGTTAAGAACCACTGAGATATATTATGTTTAGATGTGCGCTTACGGAGTATGTGATTTCCTACTCACACTTAAACACACTATAGTTATCTTCAGTGCAGAAGTCGTAAAATTAGCAGAAGGCTATACGCTATAAACAGGGAAGGGGAGTCTTACTGTAGTTTAAAATAATTTTTATAAAAAAAAAAATAAAACCGACTTCAAAAAACTTAAATGCAACAAATAAAATAATAATAAATCAAAAATAAAATAAAATCCACTAAAAGTTATAAAATAATTATCTTATTTAGTTACAACTAAACGACGAAATATTAACATGAAATTACTTTTTGATGTCGTTGCCAAACAAACTATACCTATAAGCGAGCGTACCCACCAAACGTACTAAATAAGATCCGTCAAGTGCGATTCATAAAATGTATAAGTTTGGCACCGACTTCAAAAAGTATTTTCATGTTAATATTTCGTCGTTTAGTTGTAACTAAATAAGATAATTATTTTATACCTTTTAGTGGATTTTATTTGATTATTGAGTTATTATTATTTTATTTGTTGCATTTAAGTTTATTTATTTATTTTTTTTTAATTAATTTTATTTTTATTTTTTAGTGATGTTATTAATAGTGACTTAATATAATACCTTGAATGCATCTCGTAAGAGAAAGCGTCAGGCGAATGAATCAGAAAATGATAATAAAATTCAATTCATAAATATAGAAATTCTCTCAAAACGTTTGCGGGTTTTAAATGAATGTTATAAGATTTTTTATAAAAGATTTTATTTATCATAATTTCGATTATTTGCTCAAAAGAATTGGAGATTTACGTTATTTCGTCGTTGATCATATCATCAGAACTTGACCAAATTATTATGGTACCATCCCTTAGATGCTCCCTTTCCAATAAAAAAGAATCATCGAAATCGGTTCATTAACAAAGAATTTAGGCCTGAACAAACCTAACAAAAAAGGTCTAATACCAATGAAAAAACGGGACCAATCGGAAGCTAGACTGAACCCAATGCAAAAAAAATCTTCAAAATCGGTTCACAATTGGCGGAAATATGAGTTAACATAGACACAAAAAAAAAATCCGTCGAATAGAGAACATCCTCCTGTTTTGAAGTCGGTTAATAAAATCTATAGCCTAATACAGAGTATACGCTATTTGCTCAGATCAAAAACCACAGAGTATACGATATATACCGCCGTATACCCTCCACTACAGTAATGGTTATCTGTATTTTCATTTTGATAATTTCATTAAGGAATTAAAATAAAATAAATCTGAATAAAAATAAAAATAATAAATTAAAATACAATACAAGAAACTTTTCAATGGCTAAGCAAAATGGTGAATGAAAAAAATCGAAAGAGCAGGAAGAAGAGCTGAGAGTTCGGAGATTGAATTTATATAGAATCATAAAATAGAAAGAAAGTTGCTGCTTTCTTTTAGGACAGAGAAAATCTTTCAAGCATATATTTTCGGAACAAAATAAAAACTTCACTATTTATATAAATAATCTAATATAGATGAACTTAACTAAAAATAAAATAAAAAAATGACAAAGACTTAACGATGAATAACAGTATCTGGACTAAAGAAATATTCTTAATGGATTTTGAAAACAAGAATATCCAGTAAATAAAATATAAAATTAGAGGTAGAGATCAGTATGTTTTCTGCAAGCGATTTTATAGTTTATTTATTTATTTATTTTATCAGAGAACGGTTTGAGCTAGAAGATATAAACTTGTCTGCCGAATCCCATTTCAAAATTAGATTTTTCTGAATCGTAAATTCTAAAACTAACAAGCCCAAAATCTAATCAGTTCTTCATTGAAGTGATACAAACATTTTAATACTAAAATGAACTTACTATATCCTTCGATTCCTGAAATTTTGATTTTTATATTCAAATTGGGAATAGTCATTTGGTCATTCCATTATCATTCAATTTTTGAAAATTTTCATAAATCGAAACTCTATTTTTATTAAAATATTTTGTTTTACTGTATGTTTAGACCTAGAATCTTTACGCGAAATTTTTTAACAATGAAGATTTAATCTTTGAGTAAAATTTTGTATTCTTGTTATATCTGGTACCGGCTTGATTACATTTTTGACGTTCAGGTTCAATTCCTGAAAAAGTGAATGCAAATCTCATAAGGAGCCGTCCATAAATTACGTCATACAGTAAGGGGGGGGGGGGCACCTCAGATTGAAAACAAAATGTGATAGTAGGGCCCGGGAATCTTTAAAATTGTGATGTCACAAAAGTCAAATTAAAAATTTTGAAAAATTTTCAAAAATATTTTTCAGATTTCAGGTAATTATTACTCCAATCTGAAAATGTTGGTATAACAAATCTAGTCAAAAAATTGTAAGTAAGCAATTTTTAGAAAAAACACTTCTTTTAATGTCTACAATTATTAAATTATAGGGTATAAAATTGATAGTGTGACGTAACAATAAAGGGGGCTTAATGAAAATGTGACAGAACAGTGCAGAGGGGTCTAAAAATCATGAAATTCATTTGACGTAATTTATGGACCCCACCTAATAATGAATAAGTGTGAGAGGAGAATTTCGAGCAAAATTGACTAAGTATGCTGAGATGTTGCCCTTGGTGAATAAGTCCCAGTGGGTTTCAAACTTTTTGAACTTGAAGTCCAACAAGAAATCATAGGAGCACTATACACAAAATTCTAATAAATATATAACTACCAAACATGTTAATAATAATAAGCCCACACATATGTATCTAGGGCTCTCATAGGAATGTCACCAGGCATCTGAGAAATACTGAGCTATCTTATAGGATCAACTGGGAGGGCATACGAAAATGAATTTTTTTACTCAAAATATTGGTTTTTAACAAACCAGTTTAAACTTTAAAATTTCTCTAGTAAAAAGTTAGTAAATCCGAATTAGATACTTATTTTCAATTCTTACATATATATTCTTAATGAATTTTGAAAATGAGAATAACCAGTAAATGAAATAGAGAAAATGGATTGGTCTATGTTTAGGGCGAGTGAGCCAGAAAGAGAGGGCAAAAGAAGAGCTAGATGGGAAAAAACCAAGATGAAAACTCCCTGCTAGGCTTTTATCGGGAATAATTGGCGAGGGGTTGATAGGGAAGGCGAAGTCGAAAGGCGAGGAGGTGAGAGGGTGCAGGGGTAAAACAAGAACGGGGGTTGAAACAAAACGAGGGACGCGACATTTTGATACATGGTCTGCTTTCAGACGGACTGGTCATAGGTCATGAGACACTCAGCGGCCATCGGGAATTAATCAACACCGACAGAGGCTGTGACTGGCTGAGTGGTTTTCACGGGGGGAGAAACTCAACGTCTTCTTCCCTCTTTCCCAAGAATCTCACCCAACGTTCAGCTCAGACAGTGACATTTGTATTTGCCGGTAATGGATAAAGTATAACCGGAAAAGCGATAATTCTTCAGAAAAAATATAAGCGGCTTGAAACATATATTTCATCCAAGTTTCATTTAGAGATTTTGATTAAGAAGTTTCACCGATTGGAATGGGTATTATTACTTTTATCACTCAGGATGTCCGCAAAATATTGTGGTTAGAGATATAATTGTATACATAATTTAATATAATTTTTATAAAAAAAAAAAATAAAACCTACTTCAAAAAAAAATAAATGCAATAAAAAAATAATAATAACTTAAAAATCAAATAAAATGCACTAAAAGGTATAAAATAATTATTATCTTATTTAGTTACATCTAAATGACGAAATATTAACATGAAATTACTTTTTGAAGTCGGCGCCAAAGAAACTATACCTATAAGCGAGCGTACCCGCCAAACGTACTAAGTAAGAACCGTCGAGTGCGCCTCATAAAATGTATATGTTTGGCACCGACTTCAAAAAGTAATTTCATGTTAATATTTCGTCGTTTAGTTGTAACTAAATAAGATAATAATTATCTTATACCTTTTAGTGTATTTTATTTGATTTTTAAGTTATTATTATTTTATTTATTGCATTTAATTTTTTTGAAGTCGGTTTTATTTTTTTTTATAATAATTATTATTATTTTTCTCTTTTTTAGTGATGTTATTAATAGTGACTTAATATAATATATAATGTAATATAATACCTTGCATGCATCTCGTAAGAGAAAGCGGGCGAATGAATCAGAAAATGATAATAAAATTCATTTCATAAATATAGAAATTCTCTCGAAACGTTTGCGGGTTTTAAATGTATGTTTTAACATTTTTTTATAAAAGAATTTCGATTATTTGGTCATAAGAATTGGAGTTTTTCGTTATTTCGTCATTGATCATATCTTCAGAACTTGACCAAATTAATATGGTACCACCCCTAAGAAACCCTCTTTCCAATAAAAAAAGAATCATTAAAATCGGTTCATAACCAAAGAAGTTATGCCTAAACAAACATAGCAAAAAAGGTCCAATGCCAATGAAAAAAAACGAGTCCAATCGGAAGCTAGACTGAACCCAATGCAAAAAATCATCAAAATCGGTTCACAATTGGCGAAGATATGACATAGACACACAAAAAAAAATCAGTCGAATAGAGAACCTCCTCCTTTTTTGAAGTCGGTTAATAAGAGTTATAGTTGTCGATAGAAATAGAGTTAGAATTTCTACGAAAATCACAATAGTTGTCATCTATTAGATCAGAGATGGAATGGATTGTATTTAATTATATATGTCAGAAGTATTTTAAACTATGTAGCATGGCTATGTGTTTAAATTTAGAATCTCTAGATTGCGAATCTTACAACAGAATATTTAAATCTTTGAATGAAATATTTTGCGCGTTAAATATGTTCGTTTGAGGAATTCACCTCACAGGGTAGCAAATTGGCTCGGATTATTAATTTTGGCACTTGGGTTCTATTCCTAAGGGGATCAAAACATTCCTTCTGATAAATAAATAAAAATAATCTCGGATCTATAAAAGGTTGGAATTTTCTTAAAATATATTTATTTAAAATATAATTATTTACAAAACGACGAACTTTTTAGAATTTTAGATCTTGAACTTTAATTGTATTTTTCTGATTTTCTGTCTAAGTTTTGAAACCGAAAAGCCCCAAATTAAATATATCTTCTTATTTTTAATCAGAGAAATATTTTGGGATGTTTCTACAATTCTTTAATTTTTTATTTGTCGTGGTTATTGTTTGTCAAGTGAGTAAAGTATTATCTACCTCTACATCTACCATGGAGAAAAAGATATTTTCAGAGCCAGACGAAATGGCAACTCTTCTGAAAACACCGACTTTTCTGGCTTAGCTTAAAAATTTATATTTAAATAAAAAGTTATACCTTTTTTATTCTAATTTTTTCGTCTTCTTTCAGTCTCTATGAATCAATAGGATTTGTTTAATGTTATTTTCATTATTTATTCCTTCTTTAAGTTTCTAAAAATCTGTAGGTTTAAGTATTATCTTCCTCTAGAAATTGCATGGAAACAAAAGACCTTTTCAGATCCAAATAAAATGGTAAGACTCTTCTTAAGACTCTCCTGGCTATCTTTTTCTGAAAGGACCGACTTCCTAGCTTAGTTTTCAAATTTATATTTCAATAAAAAGTTTTACTTTATGATTCTAAAGTTTTCGTCTCCTTTCAGTCTCTATGAATCTGCGGGGTTTGTTTTATGTCACTTTGAAATTTTCCAATTCGAAATTTAATTATTATTCGTTCCGGAAGATATAAATCCACACAGTAAATTAATCCTAACCACAGTTACTCTCAAATATTTTTTAATGTTCTTTTACTTTCTCTATTCAAACGTGAAATATTGTAACTAATATGATAACATTTCCAATAAGTTACACGGGATATATAACTTATAATTTTATTATATAAAGAGATAAACGAGAAACAAGAGATAGCTGGTACAGAATGAATGAAGGAGAAAAAAGAGAGAGAGATAGTCACAAATCAATTGAAATATCTATCAGAAATAATAAATAAATGTATCAATAATCAAATCGAAATTGAAAAAAAACACTCCCGAAAGATCTCCAATATTATTATTTATAGCCGATCGGACAAACAATATGGCTACCAGCCGTCAATGATTTGTTACAGATATTTAAATTGATCAAAACAATTCGATTTTGTGCTTGATATGTTTTTGTTTTCACTTTTCACTCTACTCTAATACCACCATCACCCCCGATACCCGATACCACTCTACCTACCCTCTATATCTACCTATCGGTGGATTATAATTTATATGTTTGATTATATAAATAAATATATTTGGTATGGCAGGTGTCCTGAACGCGATAATTAATATCAAACGAAATAATTCAATAAATAAATAACAACACAGTGATATTCTCTAATTTTAATAAATATGTATATAGGTATTATTCAAATATCTACGAGATGTGTCCAAAAAGTATCAATCTTTAGCTTTAGAAAAATAAATTTATTTACTTAATGGTTTTTAACACTTATTCCCTTAATATTAGTCACCTTTAGACATTTCTTCCTGTGGTCCGATCCAATAATTTATCTGTTTCTCATTGGATAAAGTAAAAATGGGGAAATAACTTGCGTCTTTTTTTGTAAGATAATCATACATGATATGCCAATTTAGTTGTCTAACTAGCAGAGGCTCCCATTATACGAGTTATGACACTTAAATGACCTGTCTTTTATTTTAAAAGATTCACATTTTCAAACTCTTTTAAATTCATCTTTATTACGTTACTACATAATATATAATGAAATGTTGTAATCTAGGATTAAAAGGTTTTTTTCCTTTGTATTTTCGAAATATCTCAAAAACGGCTCAAACTATATATTATTCGTCCTATTAGTTATTTTTGTAAAAAAAAACGTGAAAAATGTTGTGAACGCAGTAATTTGGGCTCAGTGCAAAAAAGGCCCCAATCACTATTTCACGCGACGCCGACGGCTCAAAATGGACTTGGCTAATCAAATAATAATAATAATATATGACATTAAGCCTAAGGGCATATGCGAAGGTGTCGAGTATGATTTTAACCAATAATTCAAAATTTACAAATAGACAATAGGGTAATTATGGAAACTTCCTCCCCCCGCCACAACTCCCCCAAGTCCCCAGATTTTGTAATAATATATACATATTTAAATGAGTATTTATATAGAAATGAAAAATATCTCTTTTCGCACTATTCGTCAAGGAAGAAACATTTTTCTCCCTTCTGATTAATTTTTCGATCATGATAGTAAAATAAATTTTCATTTCGACAATAATCAGGCTTTTATTTAAATGAGTATTTTATGAAGAGATTAAAAATATTATTTCGTTAAAATATTTCAAATAGAATAAATTAATAGTACAATTAATACATAGATATTTTTCCCCCTTCCTGGCTTTTAGTCTGAACCATTTAGCCAATCACTTTCTTTGTATTATTTTATATGAGTATATACAATTTTAAATATTTACACTAGCCCTTAGAACAAATCTCTGAAGAGCCAAATACATAGATATATTGACGAAATAATAGCCAAATCTATTTGGGCTAATATTTCTGAATAAAGTTCCCAACATCGTTAAATAGATCTGAACGGCGTGGTAGTTCCTAAACCAAAACACCGACTTATCAATAAAACAATAGTTTGAATCATTGTTAAATCGTTCAATTTATGGTTTATTGATTTTAAAGTGTATAAATTCACAATCGCTATTGCGGCTGATGAAAGTAGAATGTATAGTTGATTTATCCAACTATGTTTAAAAAAATTAGGAGCAGTTTCCACAATGAGGTTTTTGAGCAAATTATCATATATCGACGACATGCGTGCAAAACCTCCTAACTCAAATTTTACTGAAAATGAGATATTAGCATCATAAGATAGGATAAGTAGGGATAACCCTATCTTTTGATGCTAAATATTTAACCGGCTATAATATCCGGCTCCTGCACTTACTTAACTAACACTTAACTAAATTATCCTAATATTATATAGGATCTAACTAAATTAACTCTCTAGAATCAGAGGGAAAAAATTTAAATAAATAATAAAATTCAAATCTAATACAGAAATATCGACGACATGCGTGCAAAACCCCTAACTCAAATTTTACCGAAAATAAGATATTAGCACCAAAAGATAGAATAAGTATAACCTTATCTTTTAGTACTAATATATCATTTTTGGTAAAATTTGAGTTAGGAGGTTATACATGCATGTCGTCGATATTTTGTATTAGATTTGAATTTTATTATTTATTTAAATTTTTCCTTCTGATTCTAGAGAGTTATTTTAGTCAAATCCTATATAATATTAGGATAATTTTTAATTGAATGTAATGGAAGGCAGACCAGAGGTAGTGAGGAAAGAAAAAATTAATGAATATCAAATAAGGTGTAATTTATTGGAATCCTTCCTCCTTTCCTTTCAAACCGACGTTTCGGAGGATTCTTCCCTCCTTCTTCAGGGTTTCAGGGGGTCAATGAAGGAAACAAATAAAATGCTTCCTTCTGCTGAGGAGATAGGAAGGAAGCATTTTATTTGTTTCATTCATTGACCCTTGAAACCCTGAAGAAGGAGGGAAGAATCCTCTAAACGTCGGTTTGAAAGGAAAGGAGAGGATTCCAATAAATTACACCTTATTTGATATGTGTTAATTTTTTCTTTCCTCACTACCCCTGGGATGCCTTCCATTATATTCAATTAAAAGTTCTACCAGCCCGTCTCTCTCCAGAGAAAATTTCGTTGCAAAAAAAATTAGGATAATTTATTTAAGTGTTAGTTATGTAAGTGCAGAAGCCGGATATTATAGACGGTTAAAAATTTATACCGACCGAGGATTGAACTCGAGCCTCACGGCCCATCATCCTCATCTCGATGTTGAAACAGGAACAGTACCTACACGCTCGACCAACTCGGCACGTTCGATAATATTATTCTTAATTAGAATTAAAGTTTTTTTATTTTAATTTGCACTAAAAATGCTGGTGTCTTTTTTGTTTGTTTTATTTATAAAAATAATCAATTTTGATGTAGAAATTGGATGCATTGGAGGACAGGACTTTTATTTAATTGTAATTTTATTATTAATTAATTATTATTGATAAAGCTTGGAGTGTACAATTCACCAGATTATGAAATTCCTTATTTATTTATTTAAGGTAGTTGTTTCGCGACAATACTAGCAAAAAGTTAATGCTAGAGTATATAGAACAGACAATAAGGATTCATAGTTAATAATCCCAAGACTTTTTGCTGTTTATGTACCGATTCTAACCAATCCCGTGCTCGTTTGACAAATTTGGCACCATTGTAAGAGATTGAATATTTTTATATTAAAATAACAGATAAAATACATTTTAAATTTCTATAAAAATCGTTTTGTTATTTTTTAACAAATGTAATCAACGCCTATGTTAGACCTTATGAAAATTATAATTTTGAAAAAATCTAGCGCATGCATCTTTCGCTGGATAAATAAATGCTCTGTTGCCAAATTGATTTTAGTCTAAATTTTTTTTATACATTTTTCATTATTTATTCCTTATTGTCTCAAAAACTGTCTTGTAACTATGAATCAAAATTGTCTTAAAATATGTATTGGTTATTGTTTAATGTTGGTTTAGTTTTTTATAAAAATGGTAAGAAGGGTTTCTTAATCATAATTAAATATGTATGTAAATTTTCCGATATCCCGTATAGTGCAATGTTGAAGAGCCTGAAAAACTCGATTTTTGAAATTTAATATCTCTGGAACTGTATTGTTCAGAAATTTCATTTTGCCACCAATCGATGCAGAAGTATTTAAATAATAATCTGTATAAATTTCAAAAAAATCCTAAGAAAACGCATTTGGCGGAACAACTACCTTAAGGGCTCATCAATATTTTCAAAATTCAGGCTAGCAACCCTGTCGTAAAGTTTTTTTGATCGTCATTCTTTTTCCACATGTTCAGCTGAGTTATTGCTGAGACTATTTACCTTTTTGTTGCATTCTTATCAACACTTTGTTGCGTTGGTCTCTCATATTTTATGTCTTGAAAACGAGTCAACATCTTTAAATGAACGATACGCTTATCTGAATATAGTTTTACTTGTAAAAGGTCATAAACTAATGAAAAGATTGCTTGTTAAACGAAAAAGGAATGATTTCTTATCAAGAATAGTGACGAAACAGGCGCCTTAAAATTTTTAATTGCTGTTCATAGGATGTTCTTAACTTATCACTTAATTGAATGAAACGCCATAAAAATTCAGGATATCTATGAAAAGTTTTAGTCTATTTTGGAAATCTCGTATTTTATGAAAATTATAGTCAGTTGGTAAACAGACATGTCAAAGTTTAGAAGATAATATTTTATTTATTTTATATATCAATGTGTAGGCGTGTGTGTAAACAGTTGAAAGAAAAGTTTGAACTTTCAAATACTAAAGGTATACAAAAAAAGCACTCCATTATTTTTTTCTCTAGATGTCACAATGTCGAGAAAATAAAAATCAATGTCACCGGAGCATGAAGACGAGCTGGGTTGGTAGAAGAATCTTTCAAAATAATGCAGTGAATTAATAAAGATAAAAACAACAATTTTGACTTACCTATTAATGATTTGTCCAAAACTTTTAGTTAAGTATTTATATTAAAAAAAAATGAACTGTTGTATCTACCATTGCTCCAGACAACTTTTATAACCTATCTTTCTTTGAAATAATCATTACAAATTTTCTCTTAGAAATTAATTCTCGCACAGAGTTTTAATGGAGATGAAAAAATGGAATGTCACCATTTTATGACCTTATATGCTCCCTCCACCATCATTTTGAGAACCTTATTTTTGCATCAATAGTCCCGGAGGTCCTAAAGGATAATTGTGCAACATTTTCGGACAAAGGGTTCAAATTTTTGAAAACCCTTCCCCCGAATTTTCGGTCCGAATTCAACCAAAACCTAATCAGCAATATAAAATATTTAAATATCAAATTTCGTTTTGATTGTTTATTAGTTTTTGATATATATTACACAAAATCTGGTAACACGCACTCACGTACTAAAAGAAATTTTAACATAATAATTAATATCTCTAGAATTTATTTGTGGTTTCCTACTGCATTCGCCTGGATTTAGTGAGGCGCCTTGCATTTTTGACATAGATCAAAATTGTTCTGACTCGATTAAACTCGATCCGAAGCCTTACCCACTCCTCTATCGGCGCCTCATTTCTCAACTATTGTAAAACATTAATTAAGTGGGAAATTTTTTTAAAATCTGTCTCGAATTAGATTGAATAATTCAAAATTTCATATGAATCGTCGAACCAACGCTTTCACCAAATCGTGTACTCTTTGAGCTAAAGAGACTCGATTCATACCACCGTCTTTCTCGTGACCTATAACCTACAGCTGTTTAGACCCGCATCTACAAATACCTTCAAAACAGCCCATACAATTCTCTTCTTCTTCTTTTAAGGTTGGAGGGATGCACCTTCTTAGTGTAACTCCTTCTAGCATCAATATCATAAAAAAAAGTAATAATGGAATTATCAAACTAAATTCCACAAGATTTCAATGTATCCATTTTTAAATTCAAACCTTTAGTGGTATTATCTAATGAAAATTAACGGCAGTCAGTTATTATAACAGGCAATCATCCGAAAATTAACTGAATAACCTGCTTAACTGCTAATATCTAAGAGATCGGGGTGCTTTCAATGTCAAGGCCGTTGTTGGCTTTCTATATCTATACAAATAGTCGATCATTCTAGTGCATATCTGATCTTTCTATGTAGAAATGTTTAGAAACCAGTCGATAATTTTCTCATTTGGGCTATCATAGTATAGTATTCATCATCGCCTAATTCCTAGCATTTTCTTTTTTGATATTGATTGGAAATTCCTTAATTTTTTATTACCTTATTGATTTTGCAATATTAATATCAAATATACATATATTATATTCTTCTTACTCTCATTAACATTTCACATTAACATTTATATACAACAGAGGTCAGTAAAACTTTTAAAACAGTTGAGTCAGACCTGTTCATTAGGACAACTTAAAATTATTCGAGATCCATAAATATATTTTTAAATTAAAACAAATTATAATATTAATTATATCTTTATTAAATGAATAAAAAAACACGAAAAATTGCTCTCATTAGTTTTAATCAGTAATATCAAAGAACGTGCTTGTTTGTTTTTAATTTAAGATTCGATCCCAAGTCTAGGTAAGTTGGCAAAAGTAATTTGTGGCCCCAATTTGTTTTTAATGAAATTACTGCTGAAAAACGATTGTTTATATAAATATGTAGATCCTAAGATATTGAGAACACTCCTAAATGTTTTTTGTTTCAAAAAAATTTAAATAAAAATTTATCATTTTACATTTTAACAAGGGTCCCCACATATCGTCGCTGATCTTACAAAACCCCCGTAAGTCCGATTTTTGATCAAATTCGTATTATATACGTTTATAAGGACCACCTTTTCACGGCGCATCTATCTATTGAAACTTTATTATTCTATTCCAATTTAATTTCGGCACTGACAAATAATAAATATTGAATTGTATTTGTATATATTGTTGTTTAAAATGGTTTTTCTTGTTTTCTGGCAAACAATGAATTTAGGACTTACGAGGTTTTGTAAAATCAGCGACAATATGAAATATTTTTTGCGAATTTGTTAGAAAAATAAAATAAAATTTTCTCAATCTACTTTTTAAACGATAATTTTATATAGAGTTATAAAATATAATTTCGTTAAAATATCTTGGAAAAAATCTCTTTTTATACTTACACTTGTGGACAGGGAATAAAATTTTATTGCTCAAGAGAAAAATAATAAATGATTTTTTAAAACATAATATTATTAGTATAATTTTAGTTAATTTTTTTATTCAATTTTTCATAATAATATAATTGTAATATTTGTTTTTAGACTTAGTATGGGCAGGGGCGCGCCAAGTCCCTTTTGCGCCGTCGTACGGAATTCTGATTGGCGCCTTTATATGCACTGAGGCAAAATTACTGCGGCCACAACATTTTTTCACGTTTCAAGTTTTTTTTTACAAAAAGAACTAATAAATAAATAGTTTCAGCTTTTTTTGAAATATTTCCAAAATACAAAGCAAGAGAGAGACTGCTGTTGACAATTGGACAAGCGAGCAGAGGTGAAGGAAGCGTCACCAGACATAATCATGTTCAAACCTGTCGAGACACTCTCGTTGTTTGTCAGTAGTAGCATCAGTCCGGCCATTAATAACCACACCTCGTATAATGGGAGCCCCTGGTATTTAGACAACTGAATTGGCACATCAGTTAAGGGTATGGCTACCCTGGGAAAAAAGGCCCAATACATTTCTTCATTTTTACTTTTTCCATTGCGAAGCAGCTAAAGTATTGGATCGGTCTCCCACCAAGCGCGACTTCAAAGGGTCCTCAGGTAAAGACTACGGAAACCATGGTCTCAAAGTCACAAATTACGATTTAGATTGAATTTTAGCACGTGACGTTTTTTTCAAAAATTAAATAGGATCTCGTCCAGACACCAAAAAGTGAGATTTATTCGTTTAGTTCGTACAGATAGATGGATGGATGGATGTATAGTACGTATGTTACCATTTTTTTCGTCAACGATTTTTTCCACACCGTTCATCTGATTGAAATAAAATTGAAAATCTACCAGTACTTTAATAAAGTGAAGCGCTGATTAGTTTTTGGTACAAAACAATCCACAAATATTAGTAGGTACTTTATTCCAGTACTTTTTAAATGTTTTCTAAGTATCTTGACAATGACTTAACCAATTTTGATGGAATTTAATATTCTAATTAAGTACCTTAAGAAACACAAAAACGGTTATATAAAGTTTTTAGTAAAATTATATTTTAAAGTACTTTTCCCTAGAGTAAGATAGTACTTTTTAAAATTCTTTAAATTTATTCATTTGATCGGTATAATATAAGCTCATGGTCAATGTTCATCTGTTGGCGCATTTTAGGCATTGGCGCTGTCGTGTACCGCACGACGTTCCACATATGGGCGACGGCGCGTCCCTGAGTATGGGATAAATTCAATAGAAAATACGATTATTTCTTGATAGTCCAAGAATAAATTAATAGGACTAATTAAAATAAATAAATAATTTAATAATTTTTAAATTAAATTATAGACTTGAAATAGGCTGACTCTAAGCAGTGATATTCATCATGGCCTAATTTCTAACATTTTCCTTTTATGATATTGGTTGAAAATTCCCTAAACTTTATTGTCATATTAATATCAATATATTTTTTATTTGCTCCCATCAAATTTTTTTCCGTCTATTCATTGGTGATTTTCCTTTTATTAGAAAACGTCGTTCAATAACAATCTACTGGATTAGTTCGATTTAAGGCCTTCTTTTTATATACAATATACATTTTATTTTATTTCCCCAATTTTATTTTCAGCCTCCTTCTACTATGGTTTTAACCGCCCTGTCTTCCTCTTTCTTTATCCACTTCAATTTGAGCATTTCTTTTCAACTATTTTACAAAAAATTTCAGAAAATCCCAAAAAAAAAAACATAATATATAATGATATTCATACAAGAAGAAGTTGCACCAAAAAGGTACAATCTCTGCTGTCCGCGGAAAACCCTTGTATCGTGAAAATAAGAGATTTAGGGATTGGGTCGGAGTTGAAGGTATCTGTGGATGCTGGTCTTGAAGGTTATATGTTACTGGGAAGACGGTCGGAGGAAGAGAGTACCAGTCTCTAGATGTCATAGGTTTTAGCTATTGAACTGAAATTCGGTTTCACTGTTTGACTTAACAAGATGCATCTTTTGGCCAAGTATTCACCCCATAGATCGAAAAATACAAATCCCCAAATTTTCAAGAGACCGTACCGAATCCTGAAATAGTTTTTAATATTTGTTCCCATCATTATCTTGTTTTTTTATTTTTAGTTATATCTAAAAGTTATATGTGGAAGTATTGCGTTTATTAAATTTTGATTGAGTTCTTTTTACAAAACGTAGTGCCATAACAAACATAGATTGGTTAAAAAATGTTTACACAATATAACTTTTATTTTATTCCGCCCTTCTCTATTTCCAACCACCTATTATCATGATTTTCTCCCTCCACTCTGTCTTCCACATGTCTCATATTGTTTTTTTCCACTATAAATTGAGCATTTATTTTTAATCTAATTTACAGAAAAATTCAAAAAAATCAAAAAATTTTATATCAAGAACTTTTGTAGTATTGAGCTGAAATTAGAATAATTGTTTGTATTAACAAACTCTAACTTTCGTTCAAGTTTCGACAGAAGAAATCACCAAAATTTTAAGAGGATTGTACCGAGTCATGAAATAGTTTTCCCCATATGGTCCCATATATATAATTTTTACTTACATTTATATCTAATATGCTTTTGGAAATTTCTAAATTATAGTAAATTTTTGTCATAGAAATAAGGTTTATCATATTAGTAGAAACAGTTTTATTCCTTTCTACGATTTTTCTCAGTAGGGCCTACTTTTTTATTTCTTCTAAATATATGCTTTCTTATATTTATGGAATTCAAAAGACATACATTGTTATCGATTGTTGTTTTATGAACTTATCTGTATTCTCTTATGAGGTTGTGAAGGACTCATTATGTGCAAGCATTGAGTTTTAGAATATTGATTGAACTCTAATACGAAAAGTAGTTCCATAATTATCTATTAGATTAGTTAAATTTCTTTTTCTCTACAATTTAAATTTTATTTTTCCCTCTTTTCTGAATCTCCTACTATCGTGGATTTCCCCGCTCTGTCTTCCAAATGTCCCATGTCGTTTTTTCCACTTTAAGTTGAGCTCTTATTTTCCAGCTTTGATTTTTTCTCTTTGTATTTAAGCGCCCCACTTGGTTTCGGGGCAGATGTGTTTGAGGCGTTGCTAATCTTTGTCGGCCTGAGGCATTGCCCCAAGACCCCCCCGACCTCATACTAGAGTAAAAAAGGACCGTCTAGGGGAGGGGGGTGTCTGTTGTCTACTCAAAGTGTGACACTGTAAATCATAGGTCGTTTACTAGAAAGAGACCGAAAGAGGGAACTAAAACCACAGAGAAGGCATGAGCACCTTAAAAAGAGGCCAGGAAATCAGTAAAGTGGAAAAATTGAGTGTTGTATATGGGGTAAGGGGTGAATAGATATTTTTGTTGATGGAAATCACCCTCCTTAAACGCTTAAGCAAAATTATCTTTTTTTCCTCTTTAATTTTTTTTTTTGAAAATTTATTTTTATTCTTTTTATCCGAAAGCAAATGGTGTGGATAATGTGTGATATAAATTAACAGAAAGAGAGGGTTTGATAGAGGGTTAGCGGACTTTTATTCATAAAATAATCCATCAAGAGCAGTTATTTATCGTTGTTTTTTTTTAATTTCTTTTTACTTCTACTTACCTAACATGCAATATATTAGTTGTGATGTCTCTGTTAACTTTCCATTTAAAATATTTTTTAAGTGTTAGTGGAAATACAATTAGCCAAAATCACGATAAGAGGTGACATCTCTTTTAGTTAAATAGAATTAATAATTACATGTAATAGAACAAGTGAATTAATCTTTCCTGGCATCTGGTAATGGAAAGATATATTGACAAACAATTTCTATTCTTCCGTAAGAACAACAAATTTTCTTTCTCCTTAACTACCGCCACTGATTTTCGCCAATTGATAGAAGATATGAATTATTAAAATTATGGAAAAAAGAAGGGATGGGATTGGGAACATGGTAAAATGATAATTATCGGAAAAGAGGTTTTTTATTTCCTCTTATTAAAAACAAGGACTAAAAAGATGATCAAGGACAGTCGATGGTTGGGAAGTTATCTCCGAAGTCGAAGATCAAATACAATGTATACATTAATTCATGTAAAATAATTGGTTGAATTAAAAAAAAATATGGAAAAAAGATACTACTAGATAAGTAATATATAAATAGAAGACTGCATCCTCTACTTGAAGTAAATAAGTATACCTACATCTATACATACGTAAAAAATAAATAAATTTCAAATAATTGTTTGGTATGAAAAGAGAGTTTAATACAAATATTTACTAGTATTTTTTTTTTAATTATATGGTAAAGTGACTAGGGTAGGTAGACATTCTCTTAACTTTTTTTCTACTTCATCAATTAGGGTTTGATTTATATCAAAAAACTTATACAGATGTAAATACATGTATTTATTTAAACTAGAAAGTTGATTTTGTCGAAAATCGCAAATCGATTTTATAGAATAAAATCAAAAAGATTCTCCTCTATTTGATCTAAGATGTTGTGTCTTAAACGTTAGATGGGCTGCCCGTCCCTTCAGGTGCCGGAAAACTATCCGCAATTCTTCAAGACAAACCTATCCGGGATATACTAGTATAATCACCCAATAGAATTCATTCAACGATCTCAACATTATCATGAAATTTCGCTGATGAATTATTCGAAATATATAAAGTTGAATGTTTAATTTTTTAAGATATTTGGCGGGAATTTATTGACTGATCATATATCGCATATGGCTTCGTCTCGAAGGATCGCTAATGGCCCGAATATATTTTTGATACAAATTCCAAATCAGATTCAAGTTGGGATAGCCTTACTGGACATGACTTATCAGTACCCAATTGGGTCCCAATATTACATTGGGTCAATTTCTACTCGGGTTGGGCTTGATTCCACAAAGGACGATAGCCCTCTGGTATTTAGCAAAATTTTCTTTTACATTTGAGATCAAGCAGATTTCTTTTTTAGTTTTTACATCAAGCAGGAGACGGGCTATGATTTATTTCATGAATTATAAAATATTTCTTATGATCGGTGAGAGAATGATATTGGGAGAATATGGAATTGGAATAATTATCGGAAAAGAGGTTTTTTTCTTTAATTAGTTTTTTCCTCTTATTAAAAACAAGAACTAAAAGATGATCAAGGACAGTCGATGGTGGAGAAGTAATCTCCGGAATCGAAGCTAAAAAACAATGTATGCATAAATTCATGTAAAATAATTGGTTTAATAAAATTTATAAAAAAAACATTTCTTATAGCTATTGTGACTTTTATTTAAAACAATTTCTACGTTTAATTTAATATTATTATTAGCAAATTTATTTAGAAACTTGCATAATAACATGGCTATAGAGTCATCATATTAATAAAACGAATGCTAAGAATATTAAGACATTTCGGCTCCTAAAAAATTGATAAACACCCTTAAATTCTTCAGAATGTTTTCTATTTCATATGAATAGTTTCATTCAAATGGCAATATTATTTTAAAAATCTTACGTCAATTTTTAATATAATTAGAAGATAACTAGAATTTTGTGTTCGTCATAATTTACTTCTACTTAAAGAATGGAAAAGACACTCCCTACAGTATAATTTTAATATAACGAATCTCAATATAACGATTTCCTCGAATTATTAAATTCTTCGAAATCTCCTAAAACTGCCCGTAAGAGTTAATGCAAAAAGTCAGTCGAATTGATAACCTCCTCCTTTTTTGAAGTCGGTTAAAAATATACCTTTATATTAGAAATACCTTTCGTTAAAAATCTCTTTATAACGAATTTTCAATCTTTGCAGAACATCAATAGAAAGTATAATTTACCTCTCTATAACGATTCTTGTCAACCTATAAACTTTACATAAAAAAAAATGTGAAATGTGAGCCAGGATTAATCCTGGCTCTCTCAGCCACCCGCTCTGAATCTGAATTAATTTGTTCTGAAGCCGAAAGTGTGAAAGATTTGTGGGTAAATTTGTGTAATCATCTTAAATTTTCTTGTAAGAGGCGGCCCGCTCCTCGGAGGCCCAATAAATAAAATATCCTACCAATCCATCTAACAAGAATTTATGTCTCGACATGAACACATGTTGATTTTTTAATACATTTTAATTATTTTAGTGAGAATTTTTAATATTGTGAGAAAAACTGTATAAACTGTTTTTAAATAAAAATTACAGTGTTTTCATTACAATGAGTTTTACAATACGAGTTCGTAATGTTGAGGTTAATAAACAATTTTTCAGCTTTGTTATTTCGAGGTTTCACTGTACTTAAATTTGACTGAAAATGAAATCTTTTGCAAATATTTCGCCCCATAAATTAAAATTATCATATTCACTAGAAGACATAATCTTTAATTTTTAAAAAGCTATTATATACCATCTATTGATTAAAAAATAAAAACGTTTCTTTTCATAAACTCGTCATCTTCGAATTTTCTTGACTTCTTTTTGGAATTCTACATTTATGGATATTCCTTTTGATGAATTGCTCATTATTCTTGAAGACAGCAGAACAAGAACAGATAAGATTGAACTGTCAACAAACCGAAATTTCATTCCTTATTTATGAAGCGTATTTTATTGCTTATGCATTCAACTTTTTTACGAATTTCTATTTTATATATATATAAAAATAAAAGAGAGAGAGAGAGAGAAAGTGATCCCTCTGTTCAACTTAATGCCTCTATCACCATCTCTTTCTCTTTTAGATGAATTTGTTAAAATAACTTATACCTACAACTTACTTACGAATCTAAGATTTATATGAAATTTAAGAGAAATATTACATTATTTTTATAACTATTTTTTTTTTTAAATTTATATTCATATTAAATCAAAATAGAATCCACTAAAGAGCTTTCAAAAAACTTTCAAAACTACCCTAATAACACACTCGATCTAGAAGATGTCTTCTGGACACCAATATATTTTCTTCCTTTATTAATGTTTATTATAAGAGATGAATAAGATATCTTCTAGAGCTTAGGGCTTCCCAAAGACGCCTCTACGTGCTTGGCAGGTTCATTTTCAAACTATTCAGCACATTTCACCCCAAATACATATACAACATGTTCACTTTCAAATCATCCATCCATAATCGGGTATTAAGAGCTGATGGCAGACTAATCCATATTCCAAATCATCGTACTGAGATCGCCACTAGATCCTTTGTCGTCAGCTCGGCTCGGTTGTGGAATACATTGCCATTAAATATCCGAACATCGCTTTCAACATCATATTTTCATCGCTCACTCGGGGTGCATCTTCTCGGGGGGGGGGGCTGGGTTGGAGTAATGTGTCACTGGTCTATTCGCCTGCTTGTGCTGACTCTGGGTTGCTCACTGGGCTGGGAGAGTCTTGCTCATTTAAATCTTTCTATATACCTGTATTCTTTCTGTTTATCATTTAATTCTTGCTATATACCTGTATTCTTTCTGTTTCTCATTTAAATGTTACTATATGTATGTATTCTTTCTGTTTGCTCATTTAAATGTTATATATGTTATGTTTGCTTACTTAAATGTTACTATTTGTATATATATTCTTTCTGTTTCTGCTCTACGAGGTAGCCACCTCAGAGCATTGTTTTAAATAAATAAATAAATAAATAGAGTAAGTTTACTATCTGGATAGATACGCTCTTTGAAAATCTTATGGGGTTTGGAATTTCCGTATTTTCTCAGTGAATATTTGAGCTAGAAAAATGAAACTTGTCACAACGATGTAGTTTATTATGTAGTTATTTATTGGGCCGAATTTCAGGTCGACAGTTACTATAACCATCTAGAACTTTCCATATTATGTTTCGATCATTTTCGGATTTTCCAAAAATTCTAATAATCTTTATGATATTAGAACAAACTTTCTATAATCTTCTGTTTTTTAGCTATTATGGTATCGGAATACAGACTGACGAAAAGTTATAATTACGAATAAATAAAAATAAAATTTTCGAGTGAAACTAACACACACACAAATTACATTTAATAAAATAAGTTAAGGAAAATCTTCCCTTTCATTCTTCGAAAACTTTTGGGATGATTTTCCCATTTGTTCTTATTTTAGAAAAAGAAAAAAATCTGATTGTATCAGATATGTTTTCCAGTAAGTAATACATAAAAAAATCCTAATGTTTCAAAGTTTATAATATTATGTAGGACCGCATTCATTGGAATGCTAGGCCGCGGGTTGCCAATACTGGTGTAGAACTTCATAGGCCTTTAAATAAATTTTTGAAACTATAAATCTTCCCATTATCCTTATTTTTCGTATGCATAGATGCTTACATAATAAATAATAAAGACTTATAATTTAAAAATACTCGATGCACTTTCTGCAAATTTTTGTGATTTAGCAATTTTTAGCATTGATTGGTTTAAGCTAGAAAAAAGAAACTTAACCCAAAATTTATTATTTATACAAACTGTTGTGCCGAATTTTAGTTCAATCTAGATCTTCTTACATAACGTTTCGATTTTTTCTCTTTTTTCATCCGAAAGTTCTAAACCTAGGGAGCCTAATTTCTTTATACAATACAATAGAAACACAAACATTTTTGCTCCAATTTCTTATTAGGTACCTTCCGTTCTTGAGTAATCATTTGTATTAAAATCCAGATAGTTAAAAAAATATTTGAAAATGATTTTCCTCTTGTTTCAAACATTAGTAAACAATTAAAAAATTTTCAATTCTTTGAAATGTTAATGAGCTGCGCTCCCCGAGCGTACTGAGTAAGTAACTGTTTTCGAATATATAAAATATACTTGTGCATTAAAAATATAATTTACATTTTTGCATGATGATTTAGTGAAATACGATTGATTCATGAACTGATTTATATAATAAATTTTTTACATTAAAGATATAATAGTTTTGAAATCTCATTGCGTTTAGTAATTGCAGATATACTTAAAAAAATCATTAGTGTTAAATTTTAATTGTTTTATTTTTTACTAATCGTTTATATAATTAATAATTACCTATATAGTTCCCAAATTTATAAAAACAAAAAAAAGTCTCTTGATAACGATATCTAATAGATAGTATTTATTCTGCTTCACATATTTTGTATATAATTTTATCGTTTTCCCGAAAAAGAAGAAATAGTAAACATTTCTTTTTATGAATTTATCTCTTATTGAAAGTATAATAGAATGTTTCTGATTAGCTCCTATGGAATTATGCGATCCAATGATCATTTGGCTTTCCAGCGGAGAGACGGGCACCATGAAGCTGCTTCCAGTCCATCAGCAGACCGCTCGGGAAGAGCCCTTGAGGTAAGCGAACCTCCATTTTTTTTAGAATAAAGCTAAATAAATATTTCTTTGCTTACTAGCGCTTTCAAATCTATCCCCATATGTCTACATTTTCTTAAAAGCTATTTTAGAAAAATTTAATTTGAAACCATGTTTTTTATTGTTTATTAGCTTCAAGGCCCGCCTTCGGCGGGCACTTACTAGCCAGGGGCTTCACCCCCTGGACCCCCTGGCTGTTTTATTGATGTTTTATTAGTTACAGGGAATAAATATAATTGTTTTATTATAAAGTCTTATATAGATATAATTTGAGATTCTATTTAAGTGCAATATACACACATAACAAATAAGATAAAACAAATATTTAAAATGTATTAAAAATCCTCTTGTTATCATTAAGGGGAAAATAAAAAAAAGTTTTATTATATGTAGGTATTATTATAGATAAGAAGACTTGAAAATTACAATTATTATTCATTTTGCTAGACACAAAAGTATATACAATACAATCTATTTATAAAAATTATCTTATTCTCAAGCTTGAGTTGTTTATCATAAAAGAATTTAGTCTTATTGATTTTAAGTCGATTCTTCAACGTTTTCAGTAGTGCTTGCCATTAATAGTCAAAACACCAAAAATGGAATACAATAAGGTTATTCCTCTAGTATTAGATAAGAATCGATCGTTATTTTTTATTTTAAGTCAATTCCTCCATGTCTTCAGCACTGTTTACCAATAATAATCGAAGGGTCAAAAATCTAATGTAGAATTATTATTCCTCAATTATTAGATGAGAATCGATTGCTATTTTTGATTTTTAGTCGATTCCTCCATGTCTTCACCAATGGCCACCAATAAAAACCGAAACGTCAAAAATCGAATTTAGAATGGTTATTCGTCGACTGTTAAATGAGAATCTATCATTATTTGAATTAAAGTCAACATGAACTTCAAATTGCAAGTGATATCGGATTAATAATAAAGAAATAAACATATTAATATTTCAAATCAATTTGGATAAAGTTTAGCAACGATCCGTTGCAGTTTATTTTTTTAATTGTTGTTTTTAAATGTACTTTAAAAAACACATGTTTAGTTTGCTAGTTTAGTTCTTTTATTGGTTGGCAAGCTATGTTGGCTAACCTGAATTTTTTTTAGTTTTTCCTTTATTTTCCAATTTTCTGGGCAACTTTTCCAATTTTTATTTTTTACGTATTAATCTGAATTGGACTATTACGAACATTAAAAAAAATAGCCAAATCGGTCCAGGCATTTGAGAGATCTGCGCTTACAAAGAAAAAGAAATTCATTTTTATTATATAGATTTAAAATATTTTTAACATAAGTTTTAATGATATAAATTGTAATATATTAACATATTATTAAATGTAATTTGTCTTTTTTCTCAGTTAAGATTCCGATACAGGCCGAGGAGGATCTTTTCCATTGCAGAGCTTGGAGCTTCAGAAAAGACGCCTGCAGGTAGGCAATTCCTCGACTTCTCGTTTTCCACTCTCTCTGTATGTTCTATTAAAATGATAAAGACGTGCCTTCAAGCGTCCTTGCAGGCGACTACCCTGGCCTGTCTACTCTTGGGTTCCCTCGAAATATGGCCTTACAAAAGATCCCATAATCAAATGATATTTCAAATAGGATTTACTTAGTATAAAAAGTCTCAAGAGTTTTCGTCCTCAAATTTGTATTGGACACCATGAGGGTGAGGCCACAAATATCTATCAAACTCATTCTTTGTAGAGGTTTTAATTTATTTTTAAACTATCATCATTATAATTAGACACAGATTTTGCATTCCAAATTCAACTTGATGGTAATCTAGAAAAAATCTTTCTACGAATTAAAATATTTATATCGAATAACAATGGGGTCAAAATATGCCACAATTGCGATTATTTTTTCCGAAATCTTGATATATTAAAACAAAAATTGAAAATCTGCCCTTTTATTTTTCGAAAAATTTTTGGAATGATTTTCCAATTTCTTCTTATTTTAGAAGAAAAAAATATATGGATCAAAAATGCTTGTTTTGGAATATTTTTGTTAATACTTTCATTTATTTTGTGTAAAGATAGATCAATGAGGTTGTCCTCTGCTTGAAGCAAACAAACATACATGCAAATCGTCGCTGATCTTACAAAACGTCGTAAGTCCAATTGTTGGTCAAATACGTATTATACGTTTATACCGACCAACTTTTCACGGCGCGTCTGTCTATTGAAACCTCATTATTCTACTCCAATTTAATTTCGCGAGACAAATAATAAATTTTGCATTGTATTTGTTTGTATTCGTGTTTAAAATGTTTTTTCTCGTTTCCTGGCAAACTTTAAATTTAGGACTTAGGGTTTTGTAAGATCAGCGACGATATATGTATGTATACCTAACAAATATAAAATAATATATAATTATTTTTTTGAGACTATAGTTTCGATGGTTTGGCCTTCATCATCAGTCTTTTTTTTAATTATAAATATTTTATCTGTTATACATATCGGATGAGGTCATTTATTTTTTATAGAAAATTCGTTTTGTTGTTAAAAAACAAAAGGCAAGCTAGCCACATAAACGATTTTGATCTGATTCTAGCATTTGCTATAAAACTTACTTCTATCATCAATCCTCCCTTCCCAGGATAATATATAAAGTTCCATTTAAAATACGCTTCATCTTTGTCTCATTCCATAGGAAGTTGAAGTATATTTTCTCTCTCATTTAATATAATTTTGTATTTCAAATCAAAATTCTCTATTTTCATTTTAAATTAAATTTGAAACACGTAGCCTCTGGTAACGCTTTTGCACTCCTGGAGTGGAAAGGCATTAGTAGTAGTAGTCGGGTGGAGGTTCCGAGATGGTTTATTCACAAACAAGAACATTTACATTTAATTAAAAGCTTACCCATCTTTCAATATCATTGATTAATTTGTAAATTAATTCACATTTGCGCCAACCTTCTTACTTAGGAGAAATCGCGAAGATTGCCTCGATATTAAACCAATTCATCTTTTTTTCTTATTATTATTCTTCCTTCGCATGAAAATAAAGATATATCTTAAATATTAATATTTACATTCTCTATATCTGTTTATATTTTAAATATGAGATTGAATTCGAAATGATGATTTTAAAATGAATATATAATTTTTTAAAGTGTTTAATAAAATATTTATTTTAAAAGAAATGAATATATTCCTCAAGGCATATATATTTAATGGCGTTTTTAAACATATATTTCTTGTCTTTATGAATAAGTTCTAATATTTGTGCTTGTGATGATATAATATGTATCTATATGGCACTATCGTGGTCCTTATTATGGGTAATTTCTCATTTTTACGCGGACAAGGGCTCTTATGGTTCTAAATAAATAAAAAAAATATCCCCCAAGTTTCAAATCTCTATCTCAATTATAACCTGTTCCCCCAGCGATGTAAGTTTCTCATCTAAATAACATGGGGTTTTGCCATTGAAAGATCAATTTTTTATTCCGTTCAAAAAATTTGAAACTCTTATAATAGTATCTATCTTTCAAAAAATTTTCAGATTTTTAGCTATTATGATTTTGGAGTTACAGCTAGATAAAATACTTCCATATCTTAGTGTTAGTAAGTTATAGACTCCAAAATTATAATACCTAAGAATCAGTAAAAATTCTGAGGGATAGCTACTATTATAAGGATAAGTCAGTTTCAAATTTTTTGAACCATTACTCTGCCCGGAATAAAAAAATTGATCGTTTAATGCCAAAACCCCCTGATTAGATGAGAAACTTACATCGCTCGGGGCACAGGTTATAATTGAGATAGAGAATGAACTCGTGGGATATATTTTTTCATTTATTTCGAACCATATGAGAACTTGTCCGCGTAAAAATTCGAAAATACCCAAAATAAAAACCCTAATGTATATTTTACTCATTTTAATCAGAATTTTATTAACTAGTGGAAACACTAACTTACATTTTACTTTCACTTAGATAGCGAAGCGTGAATGTTAAAGTATTGCTTTCGAATCTAGAGATTCAGTTTTTCGAAGCTTTCTATTTCCAAAACTATAAATGTTCATTTTATTAGGACAACTTCAAGTGATAGTAGATATTCGATGCCATTTACATAGATATAGAAACTGAGTTTAGAGTTGTGAAATATTATAATCCTTCTCCATGTTATAAAAATTATTAATAGCAACCTTGGATTCAAAAATAGTGATTTTCGAAAGAAATCGAATTTTACTATCATCAGCAAAATAAACTTTTATATGTAAAATAATATGTTGCTGCAAACACCCGAAGTAGATTTTATACTTCTGTAATTATGTTAAATTTTCTGACCAAAGTGTTTGTTAGATCAGCCCTTTATCAGTACTAATGCAACTGTAGTAACCTATAAAACCTACACTTTAGTGACATATTGATCCTATGTTTCTGTATGTCAAATATTATTATTCAATCATCCATCTTTCTAAACTGTAAAATTTAAAATCCAATTCTGTAAAATAATTGATCGATTCTCACTAGTGATTGGTTCCACCGTCCCACTTTGATGTTATCAAAACGCCTGCTCTCGATTCTAACGGAATTTCGATTGATTGAAATAAAATATCCAGCTACTCTAATAGATAAATATAGGAAATAGCTTTTGGATGAACAGCAGGTAATCGAGCGCGGGGGTGCGGATCCGAACACCCGACCCCTTGAGGGCTAATTGCTTGTGCCTGCATTTATTTCACAGCCCAGGGAGGACATGTGTCTCCGTCTATAATTAAAAGTCCGAAATAGAGAGAAAGAGAGAGAGGGAAAAAAGATGGGATTCCGTTTCTCTGCTACCAATTGGTCTGATTTTCCAAAGAGCCTCATTTAGTCCATCCATTAGTAGGTTTTTTCCACTCTTATAAATTACACCCAATCTGTAAAGGTCATTGATATTTGCCTGCGATAACAGCTCTCTCTATCGGTTATACAAAAAACATAAAGCGAGATTTCTATTATAACAAAATAAAATATATTTTTATTAGTTTCAGATCCTATCCCCTGGGGATTTTATATCATAATATTAACATAAAATAAACAACCATTTCATTCGTTGAAAATATATTATATTACATTCCTAAAGTCATTATACTATATTTAAACAATCCAGTTAGATAATTCTAGAACAACCGTAGGTATAGTATAATATTGGCGCCTGGGGCGACCGCCAACGGTGAATAACAAACATATTCTTATGAGGGCGCAATTTGTTGTCACTGATATAATTATGTCTGCCAATACATATCAAAAGGAGAATTCACATGAAATTTGCCCTACTTTAATAATTCTATTTATCTTGAATAGAAGTCACTCCTATAGGGATTTTCGCCAATATATTTACAGATTAACGCCATCATTCTGACATCATGAGGGATTTCTCTTCGAAATCCCCCAATTTTCAAAATGACTAATCAATAAATAAACTAAATTATACATATTTATTAGTAATGAAGCTGGTGAAGCTTTTATTTTTGTGATTAATTTTAATAAGATTTGAATTTTTAGTGAAATCACACATAATTAATTATAATTATTTATTGAACACGAATAAATAAAAATACGAATAAACAATAAATAAATAATTTGTAGTTTTATTGTATTATTTATTGGCGGGCAGTGACTTTTCAACCAGGGGATGCTGTCCAAAAAATAGACCTTAATTTTTTTATTTTATTCTTTATCGATAACCGGATCATGGAATTTTTCGTTATTTTTTTCAAATTTCAAATTAGATTTTTTATCAATTGATATTTAAACAGAGCAGATAATCTATAGTCACTTCAGCTTCTTCACTTTCAATTATTTTCATAGTTGAAAACTGACTGACACTCTCATAGAAGGCATAATGCAAATTAAATTTATTAAATCACTTATAAAAATAAATGTTTGCTCAGTGTGCATTTAAAATGTCTAAAACGCGGAGAAAAATATTTTTCAACTATGATTTTTTTCTCTTTGGGTGTCTGATTCCCACGATAACACAAGAACGGAAAGTCAAAAAGTTCTTTTGTATCAATACATAGTACCATTAGATTTTGCAATATCTGGTTCAAAAGGCAGAAAATAATTTTTGAATTATTTTATTGAGATTTTAAGAGGGTGTTATATAGTATAAACCTTAGACCATTAAATATATGGACACGCCCTCTGCTACTCTCCACACAGAGTGAAGTGAGGCCAACATCGCCTACAGATGACGACACGTTCTCGCATAAATATTTTGGTAATATTAATATAATATTAATTTGCAATTATTGGAATCCAAAATAAATAATCTAAACTATGATAAATTTATCTCAATGTATAATAATTCCTATAGTGGCCATGCTATTTCTGGGTGTTCCTACCTACAGATGACGTCATATTCTGTAGTTGATGTTGGCCTCACCAAATCGAAACCAGGGCGTGTCTATATATTTCATGGTCTAAGCGTCTAAGGTATAAACATAAATGAACAATTTATTTTTAAATTTATTAATCATTACTAAGGAAGCTCTAGTATGCCTAGTTTAAAAAAAATCACATTTTTATTATTTAATGTGCGGGTGAGCGATTCTTTCATTAGAATCTGTTTGATGGAAATAACTAGAAAGAGCACGGATAGAATGATCTCTTTTTTTAAAGGTGCCTTTGCAAGTATGCCAAATACAAGTTCAACCCTGTTTCAGGCTATTTGAGACTAATTTCTTATTTTCTATTATTCTAGGAAAGGCCTTTTGCACTCGGACCAAATCGATACTCGTTGAATAGAGAGAAAGGATATTCAATTGGACTTCATTAAAGCAAATACTTTTGCCCAAACATCTTTTAGTTCACCTTTCATGATTAAATTTTTTAATGCAATTTATAGATTTTAAATGAGTCATGGGACGAGAACATGTAAATAAATTCTCTTTTTAACTTCATGAAATGAAAGTATTTTCCACAAGATAGCTGAAGTGAATTTTAATGAATTAGTTGTATCGTATTTATATTAAGTGTTTTTAAAATTTTACAAATTTTCAAATATGGTATAACACGGATGAAAATACTCTTGACATTAGATACTATAATGATTTAAATTCTTTCTGAATTTCTACGTAGAGCTCTAATTCTGTGGTCTTCCTATATTGAATTTTCAACGATTTCCACCTTGTTTTATTAATTGTTCTAGCATTACATATATTTTGTTTCAAACAATAAATCCATAATTATAGTTTGATAAAGTATCAAATTGTTTTTGAGTATATCGCATCAAGTAATCATTAGATTGAATGTTACTTGAATAGTTAGTTAGACTTTGTATAATATAATATTAATATTTGAGAGAGATGTTAACAGTAAGCTGATAAAATAATTAGAAAACTAATTTCACTAGGATTATTATTAGCTCGTAATTACTTAATTAGGAATATATTTTTTATAAAGAGAAATAATCATTGAGGTTGTCATCTCCTTGATGCAAATAAACATAATATATACATACATCGTACATTTTTTTATATAATGATATTGATAAAAGAAGAAGTTGCACCAAAAAGGTACAAACTCTGTAGTCCGCGGTGGACCTTTGTATCGTGAAAAGAAGAAGAGATTTCAGGGATTTAGTCTGAGTTGAAAGTATTTGTGGATGCGGGACTTGAAAGACTGAAGATTATTTATATGTAACCGGAAAAACGGACGGGGGAAGCGGTACCGCGACATTTCAGCACCCGACAAAATATCCCCCGGCATAATATCTTCTGACAAAATATTCCCCAGTATAAGGGAGAATACAAAAGAGAGTAAGTGAGAAGCTTATAATCATAGTTTTGAATAATATAAACAGACTTTCATTTTTTGGCGGCTAATTAGTCGTTTGAAAGTGCTACTGTCTGTCGTGTTTGATTAGGAAAAAATGGGAGTCCCAAACACACCCCGCCCGACGATTGGCTGTTCGGTTTTCAATGTGTGTTTGATTAGAAAAAAAAATGGGAGCCCGAAACACACCCCGCCCGGACTAAACTTTCGGAGGTTCGGTTAATATATATTCAGTTCGGCTCGGTTGGGTTCCAGCCCGAAAAGGAGCTATACGAACCCAACCGAGCCGCACTGAATATATATTAACCGAACCGGAATCGATTTGCATTACTCATAAGATTCACGAAGGGAAGGGTTATTCATGAGATATTTTGTCTGAAGGATATTTTGCCGGGGGATATTTTGTCGGGATATTTGTAGGGGCTGAAATGTCGCGGAATCGGGGGAAGCGAGTTCCAGTCTCTAGAAGTCATAGGGATAAACGAATTGGCGAATACGATTGTTTGTTTAGTTTCAAATTTAAGCTCGTGGGAGTGGGGGAAGAGGTCATAATGCAAACATCAGCAAATATGTCGCCATATACTATTTGCTTCTAGAGAGTTTATTAATGCAGTTTTGTTGATTCATATAAATGTAATGTCCAAAAATGGTAAAAACTCAATTTTTCAATTTTTTGAATTACAACCGCTTAGATCTATAGTAATGTGATATATTTTTGTTATATCAATGGGGTTAGGGAAAAATGGCCAATCTGCAATTTCCTGAATACCAATTTTTTTATTAATTTTTTTTATTAAAATTTTAAATTCGTCTTAAACTTAAACTGAAATCCTCAAAAAATAGTGAATAGCAAAATATACATATATTAATATAAAAGGAAAGACTGGGGAGAAGAGTCTTGCAGTTATTGCCGCGATGTCGCTAATTGTAGCCCTTCATCTTCTTAGCGCGTTGTAGCTTTCAGTAGATAATAAAATTTACTCATTAAAATTTCTTTTATTTCATTTTTGTTCCTTAATTTTTTGGCAAAAAATTAGATTACTCTTATAGAGCTAAAAATACCAGTACAGTAATTGTTTACTTCATAATTGTGATTACATACATCTATTTATTCAATATATCATAGAAATACAATTACAAGACGTGTGCTTTTATCAAATTTTTCCCACAATTAAAAATTTAAAAATGATTGAAATATTAAAAAGACAATGTTTTAAATATGGCCATGGATAGGGAGTGTGGGATCGATTTCTGCCATAAATTGTAATAATTTGAATGTAAATTTTTAAATTTAGTAAATAAACAAATTTTGTTAAAAAAAAAAAAAAAAAAAAAAAAAAAAAATTATAATATACTTTTAAATTTAGGGAACGAAGAAAAGTTTTATTTTTATTACAGACAAAAGGATCAGCCGGGGCTCGAACCCGGGATCTTTGCATGTGTACTGCAATGCTTTGTCATAAGAGTTTTAACTCCTATATCCACTAAGCTACTGATCCCCTGCGATCGATTGGGAGGCGCTGGAATATTTAATTGTTTGATTAATGAATCAAGGCTTAGGCTGCGAAAATGAACGAGGAGAGGATTAAAAAGAAATTCCATAATTCATATAGACAAAGGGTATTAGTTTGGGTTCAGGGATCAGTAGCTTAGTGGATATAGGAGTTAAAACTCTTATGACAAAGCATTGCAGTACACATGCAAAGATCCCGGGTTCGAGCCCCGGCTGATCCTTTTGTCTGTAATAAAAATAAAACTTTTCTTCGTTCCCTAAATTTAAATTTGTTATTAATTGTCTTTACACGGCCTCGTTGTGGTCGCGCCCCGGGTGAAGAGAAAAATTATTTTCGATCTTTGGGGTCTGCGATCGATTGGGAGGCGCTGGAATATTTAATTATAATATACCTTTGAGCAGGTATATGTTAAACCCACAAAATGAGTTTTACTCACGCCAGATTTATTTTTTTGTTATTTTGGTAAATATTTTGAGCCCCTGTTACTAGGAAAAGAGGGGCGTTACGAATTGGGGCCATTTCATGGCGAATTGACATTCACTCAGTTCCCTTTTTCCACACATACACTACGGGAGTCCCTGATCCAGCGTTAGACAGCTTTCCGCCTGGGCTAAAATAAGGGTGGATTCTCAAGACTAGCCCAGATGGCCGAGACATGATTTATCGGAGTATATATATATATATAAATTCTTTAGTCTGCATGTATGTGTGTGTTCTTTGCACGCACCAATTTTGATTTATCCCCGACTTTGCGGCGGGGCCGTTTTAACAAATTCTCTTAAGCCCCAAATCGTCGCACCCCCTCCTCCTTCCCCCATACCACACACATTTATGACAACGATAACAAAAACAGGCCAATCAATCAACAAAGTGGGGTTTGATGCCAGATTGCCGCCCTTCGTTCTATTTATTTATTTATTTTTCAAATAATTAATCATATGTTATTTAATTTATTTGACATCAAATACAACTAATAAACACTTTTCAGGCATTTCGCATTTTTAAGCAAACATCAATAAATGTCGATCAAAATTAAAAAAAAAATGTAAATAATAATAATATTTCGTACAAATTTACTTAATAATATCATAAAAATTATTTGTGTATTTGTTTGATGAATTTATTTATTTATTTTATTGTTGTTTGACATTAATATGAACATTCATTTTCATTTTTTAAGTAGGTACAATAAATAATGATAATAAAGCATTTTTTCAATAATATAGGCTGATTTAATTTTATTAAGAAAAATATTACTATGTTAGTAAAGAATATTGGCTTGAAAATTATTATCGTAGTTCTTCTTGGAAATATATCATTTTATTATTGATATACTTAGAAAAATATAAGTAGATTCGAATTGTTGAGGGGTTAAAAGAGAAAACATCATGTGGAAGGAAAAGAAAAAATATATATTTTTTGCTATACTATCGAAATAAAGGCAATTTAATATAAGAGTTCAAATTGCAGAAAGGATCGACTTTAGATTTCTAAGAAAAGTAATTTTATTTGTATTTCCAAAATTTTTCAAATGACGTTTTATTTTCCGATCGTCTTAACATTATTTATTGTAAGTCAATTATAAAGTATATTTATAGATATACTTTGGACAAGACTTTTTTGCAAACACCTTGTTTTTAAGTGAAAAAAGTGAATTCATTCAGACGAAAATAAATAAATAAACTAGTATCTTGTTGAGTCCTCTCTCTAGCACCATTTATCATTTTGATAAATTTACACTGATATTAATCCCAACGATCGTAATAAAAATCTGTAGTTGTTGTTTTTTATTATATAAAGAAAAATTAATCGAATATTTTACAATATAGGAACCTATTTCGATTTAGGGGAGAATCGGAAGTTGGGCTTAAAAGAGGGGTGAATTGATTATAGCCAAAATCTACCCTCAAATACAAACAAACAAAATCTGGTCTTAATGATAACACCAACATGGTCCCTTTTGAAATCGATGGGTTTTTTATTTAAATAAGATCTTTAATATTTTTAGCTTAGTATTTTTTTTTTTTTTTTTATAATAAGGATACAACATTGGTCTGAATTGAATTAAGGGCACTAGAAATACGAAGACGAATTTTCAAGAGGCTGTGTTTGACTTGTTTGGCTCAAGAATAATTTGTAAAGTCTGAACTTCTTGGGGGTATACAACTTGAAAAAAAAAGTATAGCAGCATGGGAGTTATAGTAAGAAAGTTGTTATTCACCGATAGCTGACATGGAGGGTGAATTTATGCTATCTTATTAATTTTATATATCGTGAATAGATTTCACCCCTACGGTGATTTTCTCCAAATTTTTAGATGAAAATTTAAATTTTAACGTTAATAGTTAATATAATTTAAATTGTGTATTTATTTCTTTAGAAAAATAGTGAAATACAAAAAAGTTATTCTCAACAACAATTGAAAATTCTAAAAAAAATTCAATGCGAAACGTCAGTGATCGGTTTAGGTACTTTTCTCAAATCTTGAAATCCACAGAAGCCAATTTTCCAGATAGCACACCCGCTCTAGAAGATGTCTTGTTCAGCTCTTATTGTCTTTAAGATGTTTTTAAGATGTCTAGGAGATCTCCAATGATCATGTTCCATTATATTTAACTTGCCAATGGTTTTGGTTTGTTCAAAGTAGCAATTCCCAAAAAATCCACGAAGCTAAGAAATATAAGGCCTGGTTTGTTCACAATGCGTATATGCATTTTCACCCCCGTCCCAATCTCAGTCGTTTTACATGTAAGTATATTTATTCTAGAATTGATTGGCAAAGCTTTACTTCTATTGACTAGGTATATTGTATTGTGAGAATAAGCAGAAGCTGTTATATTGACCAAACTTGAATTTTAAATTTAATTTACTTGGGATGTACCACAATAACTCGAGGACTAAAAATCATAGGTGCTAAAATATCTATATATTAAAAATGAAGAACTGTTAGATCTTAAGTTTTCTAGCTTTAGAACTTCTGATTGAATAATTTAGTAAATCACTAAAAATCGACTTGTTATATCGAGAAATCAAACAATTTTATCTAATTTTAAGTAATAATGACCTGATCCTCTGAGATATGTTCCAATTTATCTAGCTAAAACCGGTTACTTTCAAAAATTCGCTAGACTTTTGAGAAAAAATATACCTGTGTTGAAAATTTTTTCGATTTTCAGTTAGATTTAAACTACGTTTAGAACCCTGTTATGAATGATAATTTACCTTTGTTTGTAAAATATATCGTGCAAAATAAATGGATATTTCTCTTTCTTTCTCGAAATTATCAACAGGATATGAAAGAACATGTTCTTGGAGTTTTCTAGAGCTAGTTCCGGATCTCAAAATAGACTATCCATTCATACCATAGAAAGAGAACATCGGATAACACACACATACAGTCAGAGAAGAGTGAATTGATTTCCATCACGATACCTCTTCTACTTCTCACTCTTGAAATTACTTCCTTAACAAGTCAGTCACAATCAGACCATCTGGTTCGCTTTTATTTATTTATTTGTTTGATTCTTAATGAACGACTGACTCTTCATTAGCCGAGAAAATAAAATATAAATCTAAAACAACAAACTCTCTAATCTTTGGGATTCGGGATCTAATTTTAAAATCCATTCATTTAACCTCAGGACATAAAAACACATTTTTAAAGAAAAAATATTTGTTGTTTACAAAATCAGTTGCAAACAAGACGTAAAAATTTTTTTTAATAAAAATTTCAAAATTATTATAATATGTGAGAGATCTTGTTCTTAAAAAGTGGACTTTTAATCGAATTCTCAAAAACCAAAGAAATTGTTATTTAGGGACAATTTGAGAATCTATTGAAATAGAAAAAGATCATTTGAACTTCAAAAAAATGGTCACTGATGGCTAATTTTTATTATTATTTTACTCGGTGCGCCTGGTAAGCATAAAGGCTTAAAAAGTGTTCTTCAATTTCTTAAAACCCTTTAATAGCTTTTTACAAATAATTCTATAAAAATTATTCAAAAAATATTCGAATGGATTGGGAAGAATAATGGAATTTGAATAATTATCGGAATAGAGGTTTTTTTCTTTAATTAGTTTTTTCCTCTTATTAAAAACAATGACTAAAAAGATGATCAAGGATACTCGATGGTGGAGAAGTAATCTCCGGAGTCGAAGCTCATAAACAATGTATACATTAATTCATGTAAAATAATTGGTTTAATAAAATTTATAAAAAAAAAATTCTTGATTGTCGATTGGATTATGGATTGATTGGAGAATTCTAAAATAATTATCGGAAAAGAGGTTTTTTATTTAATTAGTTTTTCCTCTTATTAAAAACAAGGACTAAAAAGATGAACAAGGACACTCGATGGTGGAGAAGTAATCTCCGGAGTCGAAGCTCAAATACAATGTATACATTAATTTATGTAAAATAATTGGTTTAATAAAATTAAAAAAAAATTATTCCAAGTTTATAAAATCAAAAAATAAATATTAAATAATTTTTCAATTGAGGATTCGTAGGGATATGGACAACTGATATGCAACACTGATTAGTTTTTGTTTAAAAATAAAAATATTTTGAAGTCTTCAATTTATAAATGAAATCTGCTTGATAAATTAAAAGTTAATATTTTATTCCATTACTTGATTTCTCGTAGAATATTAATAATATCATGCTGATAATGTTTTTTTCTATTATTGATATTTATAAAGTTATCAGTAGGATTCGGATTTTGCATAAATGCATGTTTTTTCCTTGCTTACTATCCTTCTAATCTTTTGCATATGGGCGTTTTAGGTTATCAGGGCCCACCCAGAGAAATTTTATTTTGAATATAAATGTATATTTTGGAGTCTAAGTGCATATTTTGCATATTTAGCGATTTAAGCTATATTTTGCATATTTGTGTGATTTTTGTCCCTTGTTTGTTGCCAAATCAGAAAAATAATTGAAGAAAATTTTAGAGACAGAGAGGGTAGGCCAAAGGTTTCAAACCTTTTTTAACCCCCACCCCCACCCACTCTCACTGTCTCACTGTCAAACAAATCGAGAAAATTTAAGGAAATAATTAAAATGTATTTAAATTAAAATAATGTTTTTTATGAAAATTATTCTAAAAAAAATAAAAAAAACAAATAAATATTAAATTTCTTTTAAAAATAAACTTTGAAAACATTAATTTTATATTAAATAATTTGCATTTGGGGAGTCGGGTAGCTCAGTCAGCTAACGCACTGGCTTCGCTTCGATATCGATCGATTATGACGATGTTGAAGTGGAAGTCCGGGGTTCGATCCTAGCTGGCAAATAAAAATTTCTACCGGCTGAAAAACTCGGCTCCCTCACTAACCCTACTAACACTCTACTTATGTGCTGTCTAAATGGGCTTTGTTCCCGGTGACATTAAATAAATAAATAAAAAAAAAAAAAATTGCATTTGTTTCTTAAAATTTTCTTAAATTTTTAAAGAGAAATAAATCACACAGTTATTCTATTATGCTAAAAAAATATAAAAAAAAAACCGAATTTCTTTAAATTTATTTTCGTTAGGATTAATTTTAAACTGTTTTTCTTGGAACTGAAAAAAAAAAAAATTCTTCTAAAAGTGCTACGTTTCGTAAGTGGGTTATGGACGATGCATCATAACGACTGATGGTAAAATAATATTTTGCCAAATATACGAAAAAGTGGTAGGTCTATATCAAATGTGATCTTAACCCATAAATAGTGTAGTTAATTTTTTTACTTTTCCTGAGTTTAATTTGCGTTTTAGGATAAATGTAATAAAAAATTTCAACTAGATCACCACAAAAAAACGGCTATGCACCTGAAAAATAAACTTGAGTCGGTTTAAAGCAATCAATCAGTAGATATTATGGGTTTATAATGTATATTTTAATTGCATATTTCCTTTTAAAATGCACATTTTTAGTGCATATTTCCTTTTATAATGCATATTTCCTTTTAAAATGCATATTTTTAGTGCATATTTCGGCCTTTTCAAATTCATAGTTTGGTGTTTTTTAGTGCATATCAATCCGAACCCTAGTTACGAGTTTAAAAATTTAATAAAGTGCATTTAATAAGGTAAACATTTTTTCGACTCATTTGAATTTAGGGAATTTTAAAATCAACAAAAAGTTTTAAAATTGTTTGATTAATCGAAATCAAAAAATGTTTTTTTTTTAGTAATTTGAGAAAATTTGTACTATAAGTGGTATCAAACGAATCCAATGGATTTGACAAAATGTTTGAGGTAAACCGCTAATTTAGCAATCGTGATTTGAACAAGTCGTAAAATTAAATTAAATTCAGCAAGAAACATTTATTCTAAAAACGTTATGTGGCCTCAAATTAAAATGACCTCTGTTTATTAAACATAAAAATAATTTACAAAATGGGATAAATTCTGCATATAAAGGAGATTCCATTATGTCTCCAAGTAAAAAAATAAAAAGGATTTGTTTTACTCACAATTTTAAGAAGAATGTGATTTCAAGATCAGGACTTACCTAGAAACAAAAAACAAAATAATAATTAATTTTTTTTATAAATTAAATAGATCCAAGAATATTTATAGAAATCTCGAGATCATCCACCAAAACTACGATAAAATACTTAAAAATAAAAGCTGTCATGGAAAATTTTTATTTCATTTAAGAAAGATTGTTTTCATCCTATCAGGTGAATAAGAACCTTCTGAAATGTAATAAAAATAATTCATTACAGCTCAGATTTAGTAGATGCAGTCTCTGGGAATTTCTCTACAAATAAAAGTCTACTATATTTATCGGCGATTTGAATTCATAGAGTCAATAATCTTTTTAAAGTCTTATTTATTTGAATGATGTATGTTTTAATTTTATTTTTAATATATAATTTTATATAGGTTTAAGTCAGGGTTGGCCAACCCTCGGCCCGCGGCGTCCTTTAGTGCGGCCCGCGGTCATATACCTACAAACCTACATATGACGTACAAATTGTGTTTTCAGAATTTACAGAATGTATTTTAAATCGCATTAAATTAATTAAAAGAAATAGCGTTCTCTATAATTAGACAAAAATAACATAAAAACTAATAATAATAAACTTCAACAAGAGAAATTGATTTAAAAATAAGTGAAATGAAATCCAAAAATCACATTGAAAGAATTAGTCATTGATATGTATGTGTTTGTTATTTTAAAATAAGACTCGAAATATTGTTCGGTATATGTGACTTGACTTATGATTTTAATAGTTAAAACCGAGGGGTGAACCGCAACCTAATATTGTGTACACCTACTTCCACTTCCACTTTCATTTCCAAGTGGAAGACAATAGATGAAGGGGCAATATCTAATGAATTCCAAAATAATTCCAAATAATTCCAAAGACGGTGTACACCTAATACCAATAGTGGTTCACCCCTCGGTTAAAACTATTTACACACACTGTGTGAAATTGATAGTGACTAAAAAGAGGGGAGGGGAGGTAAGATAAAAAAGATACGGTTCGCCTGTGTATTCTAGATTATGCATTCAAATCGAATGATTTGAATTGCGAGTTGCATCATTCGGCGTTAAATATTAAAACCTTATGTTTTTGAATATCAATGAAATAAAAAAATAATGAATAAAAATAATAATAATTTTGATAGTTAAAACTATCTTTACGTAGTCTTGTATTGTTTTTTTTACATTCACACTGATAGAAGACTTTCAGTTACCATTGGATTTACTTACAATAAAAATAATTAAATACGAAATTCGTCAGATCTCGAAAAAAATATTTAAAAAAAATTAAAATTATTCTTATTTGTGTGCGACCCTTGGAAATTTTCAAGTCGTCAATGGGACTGTGCGATTTAGGTTGGCCAGGCCTGGTTTAAGTTTTGCATTCTTCTCTCGAGGGCTTCATATTTCGAGTTCTTCTATTTGCACGGTTTTAAAAGATATTTTCAAATCGTCATTTCTAGGTGAAATTAAACGATAGTCTTTAATTAAATTTATTTTCCACACTAATGTTTTCATGACAACTCTTCCTATTGATGAAAGTTTACAGCATACTTATATAACGAGCTTTATTTAATCGACGAGTGAAGATTTTCCGAATTGTAAATCTCATTGTAGCTTATTACAGTCAAATCACTCTTATGTTTTCACATGTTAGCTGCAAGTTTTTATAGAAAGTTTACTGCTTATATAAGAAGCTTAGTTATTCCATGAGTGATATACTTAGTTAAGAACTAAAGTCTTGTCGATCCTATGTTCTCGTTCGTTGGAGGCAATTACTCTCATAGATCTCGAAAACTACATACAACATATGTAACACCCTGAGTTATTCATTGAGTTGAGTTAATTAGATTGTTGTTGCTTATAACAGCAGAAATAACAGAGTATAAATTTTGTATTAACCATTAGTATGCTTCTTAAGGAAATCCAATTAAGGAATGAGTATGCGTGTTTTATCTAGCAGAAATCCTCTTAAATACATCAATATATTCTAAAGAAACAGCAATGTTAGACTATGATAAAAAAAAGATAACCTAATATTTTGAAAAAATGACTCAAGAATTAATCCTGGTTATCTTACAAAATATAATATAATATATTTTATTCTACTATATATTTATTAAAAAGCCCCTTTACAGCTTTTGTTGTTATTTTGTATAGTTTATTTTTGTTGTTGTCTTGTATAGTTTTATTTTGTTGTTATTTTATATAGTTTTATCTTTGTTGTTATTTTGTTTAGCTCTATTTTGTTATTTTATTTGTCCTTAGTCTGTGATATTATTTATTTAAGACGTTTCTAGGTTGTCCTGTAAGTGAGGCGCTAATAACCCTTGTCGTTGATCGGTCCTAAAACTCCTATATAATAATAATAATATAATATAGGATGTTTATAATAAGCCAATTATAATTACAAGTAGTATTTTCTCTACTAATGTCAATAAATTCAAATTATGTGATTCTGAATCTACATTTTTTAGGTCTTATTTATCATTACTGCTCTTGTCGAATGATTTCAATTGTGTCTTTTTGTAAATGTTAATATACACGGATAATTTATTCCATAAACCTTAATTGACAATAACGGTCTTCCCATTTCGTGTTTTGTTTTGTATATTATTATAAATAAATCCGTTTAGAGAATGATGAAGAAACAAAAACGCCTGAAATTGGAATATTAACCTCTCTCTCACAACGTGGCTTGAGATCCCATAATCCCACCACCACCTTTTGCTCTTGGCTAGGGGTATGGGGGTGTCGCAAACGGCGGACAATGCATGCAAATCCCGAGACCCAGTTAAGCCTGAGTCTGGGAGGAGGTGTCATGCCCCAAGGGGCTCTTTTTTGGCTACGAGGGCAAAGTGGAAAGCGATGTCGGCTTCGTCCACCGACGGACTTTTTAATAAGCCTTGGCCACCCTCTTTTCTCGCCTCCCTCTTAATTATCAACCCTCTCGCTTTTGGTTTCGTACGCCACCCCCAACTAAAGCAAGGGACGCTAGTCTCTCTCTCTACTTTTTAGCCAATTGAAACACACGTCCACTCGAGAGAGGACGGTTTGTGGTCAACATTGAATTGGACGTTCCATAAATATCCATCCTCAGCGAATTCCTAACAGCCAGTGAGAGATCCTTTTCACTGCAAATACACCCTCCGGATGAAAACAAATAAAGAGGAAGCGGACCGGACGGATATGGATCGAAAAGAACAAGGAATTTTGTCTTGTTAAAAAATTGACATCGAAAACTTTCTATCGCTCTTTCATTGAAAATCGAATAGGCTTTGTGATAAGGTTTACTTGTTTTCAAAAGCTTTATTTCAATATTCGCATTATTGTCATTAACGGATGAGAGCACACAATTCTATAAATCTAGAAAATTCAGCAAGTTTGTTTTTAGATTGAGATTACTGAATGAACACTGAATTTTGTTAGCTTACTACATCAAATCCAATTACTTAGCTTCATGAATCCTTGAAGGGACGACATCAATTCTGACTTGTGTGACTTATCTATAACATCTTAGATCATTCAGAGGACACTATCTTTCAATTTTTTATTATGTTTAATTTGGATCCAACTACAATTGATTCGAATGCCCTAAAAGATAATAAATAAATACAATTTATTAGTAATGTACCACCACATTTTGTCTAATATACTGTCATTTTTGTATCTTAGTGTATTGCAGTGTTCCCGACACATCAGTATATTGCAAACATTTTTAATTAAAATTAAAATATTTAATATTTATTCATCAAACAGAATCTTTTCAATTAAATATTTATAGATATTATTTTGTTACCTGTGTATCTTAGTGTATTTTGTACAAATAAAAGAGGGAACTTCATATAATACTACTTATTATGTTCGCCAGATGGCTAGAATAATCAATTTATTCCATGTTTTGTCTGTCTCTCTGTCCATCAGAATTCTGATACCAACGATAAATCATGAACTTAAGATCGTAGGAAATTTATTTTCAGAATGTTTATATGTCCAAAACGAAAAGCTGATTAGATTTTTAGATTTTCAACTTCAGAATTAGAAAAAAATTAGAATAAATCGAATCTTTACAAATATGAAGCATTTGAATGACTGTTGCTAATGAGATGAAATTTGGTCCAAATGTTGGTACTTATATGCTGCATTATTGTGTGTACTTCCAGTTTCATGGTACAAACCGTTTTCTGACGAAAAAATACAATGGACATCAAGAGCTTAGTCAACCTGCTCGGGTATCAAGTTTAGCTCTTGGGTTCCACTTTCAAGAAGATGGTCCCCTTCTATCATGAAATTCGCGGAGACAGAAACCACTTTCGAAAAAGTTTTCTCGATTTCAATTTCAAAACTCTCATTTGAAAAAAACAGAAAGTTAGAAAAAATAAGCTGACGTGTTCTGATGTGGCCATCCACTTGACTTTACCATACAACCTGGTCCCTAAAATTATTTATAATCATTAGTTTTTGCATTTTTATACTTTTGGTGTCCCACTGATTATGTATACAAAATTTGGTTGACTTTGGTAAATGGCCAAGATTTTCATTTTTTGACCTCCCCTCCCCCCCCATTTTAGGCGGTTAGTGTTTGCATTTTTAGACTTCTGGGGTCCACTGATTATGATATACAAAATTTGGTTGAGTTTGCTCAAATGGCCTAGATTTTTAATTTTTAACCCCCCCCTCCACCCCTCTTAATTTTGGGTCGATATGCACCAAAATCTAATCAGCTCTTAATCTCAATGGAGCAAAACTATGTGTAAAATTTGGTTTTGATATTTACACTAGTTTTTGAGCTAGCTCATCCACAAAAATTTGGTAACGCACGAGACTAACTGACAACCAGCCTAACAGACATTTTGACAAAACAATTATTATCTCGAAAAATATAATTTTTCGATGTTCACTTATTTGAGCTTTTTTGTAGAGCGAAATTCCCTGGTTTCGCTCAATTTTTTTAATCAAAACAATTTCAGCCGTTTTCGAGATATTCCGAAAAAAGCAAGGAAAAAAAACACTTTTTTCATGCACCATTACAATACTTACAAAGTAATAAAGTAAAAAGAACGAAAAATTATATTTGTTACATAAAGAATGGTTGAAACTAAAGAGCGGAAATTTGGTATGTTACACGTTTTCAATAAGCTACGTTTTTGAGCCATGTTTGAACATTCTATCTCACACAATTCGCTAAAAAGTACCATATGACCAAAATTTGAATGACCTTTCCCGAAACATTACAAAATGTTTCTTTTTGTTCGTCCAATTTTATTTTACAATTGTAATAGATAGCATAACAAAAATTATGCCAGTACACAAGTCATTGTAAATTCATTTATTGAATGGACAGATAAACTGAGTAATATGGATTTATATGTGATATAATATTTATATCATAATGGTTGTATTTTGTCGAAATATCCTCAGTATATTTTCAAATATTATATATATATATATATTTTTTATACATTAATTGAAACCATTTCACCAAATATAATTGAATCTGTTCCAAAGAGAGAGTGGTATAGTTTTAGTGGTTGGTGGTTGTCTCTGCTTTCTCATTCTGTGAGTACTTTGTGGTTGGTTGCTAACACGATCATTTCAAATTCAATAGAAATTCAAGTGGGATTTATTCGAGAGATTTCCATATAGACATTTGTTGCCTGGGCGCAAATTTGAAACTATCATCCCTTCTCGTCTGTCCCCCTTTTGCCCGCAGAGGGCGCAGGGCGCAAACACAAAGGCCAAGTGGCGGAAATTCACGGCAAATAAATGGACTCCGGCCGTCTGTCTGGGCTTTTCAGATGTTTACTATTTTCCCACAACCAGTCAACTCGCCCTGTTTCGCTCTAATTCTATTCATATAAATAAATACCATTCGATACACCATTTAACTCTAGAAATGATTCGCTAATTACGAAAATCTCACACAAATTAAAAAGAAAAAATAATAAATCATAAATCCCATTGATCTTTTTCAAAAATAAACAGGAATTTTAATTTTCAAGAAATATAAGATATACTTATTAGAAATTTTCCTCGGAGACGGACTGGTCGATTTATAATTGAAGATTCAATGGAAAGCAGTCCAGGAATAAAAATAAAAAGTTATTATTCCCAATATATTTATAGGAAGATTTTCTCTTTACACTTTTTGAAACGACGTTTTGGAGGATCTTCTCTTCTTCTTCAGTATTTCTAATGAAAATAAACTGACACGTTCTGATGTGTCCATCCACTTGACTTTACCATAACACAACCTGGTCTCCTCAATTATATTTAATATTTGACAAAATTATTTTAAAACCAGGCAAGGGGTGGGGCGCTAATTTTTGCATTTTTAGACTTCTGGGGGCCCATGAATTATGTATACAAAATTTGGTTGAGTTTGGTACAAGGGCCTATATTTTCATTCTTTGACCCTATACCCCTCCCCCCATTTTGGGCTGTTAGTTTTTGCATTTTTAGACTTCTGGAGGCCCACGGATTATGTATAAAAAATTTGGTTGAGTTTGCTCAAATGGCCTAGATTTTTAATTTTTAACCCCCCCCCCCCCCCCCCTCAAACCCCCTTAATTTTGAGTCGATATGCACCAAAATCTAATCAGCTCTTAATCCCAATGCACCAAAACTATATATGAAATTTGGTTTTGATATTCACTCTAGTTTTTGAGCTAGCTCGTCCACAAAAATTTGGTAACGCACAGACTAAAATAATAACAGACTAACAGACTAACGTACTAACAGACATTTTGACAAAACAATTATTATCTCAAAAAATATAATTTTTTCGATGTTCACTTATTAGGGCTATTTTGTAGACCGAAAATGCCATGGTTTCGTCCAATTTTTTAATCTAAATAGTTTCAGCCATTTTTGAGATATTTCGAAAAAAGAAGCAAAAATAAACCAATTTTTCATGCAAGATTACGATACTTGGCCATACCCTGTATGGTAAAGTAAAAATAACGTGTTCACGGATTAGGGTGGGTATTACGTTTTTGATAGAGAAAGAGAAGCAGGAAATAAGTTTCTTACTTATATTATGCATATATATATAGAATGGTTGTATTGGGGCGTATCCTTAATCGTTTGTGTATCCTCCTTGTTTTAAATGGCCATTAATAGATGGCTCCATTTTATAGGTTCCTCAAAATAATTTTGGTATTATTATAGTTTTATACTGAGAAGTTGGAAAGTTAATTATAATTTTTTAATAAAAATCCACGATGTTTCTCATTCTAATATTTCTTTCATTTCTATATTTAATTACACAACGTAGGGATTGTTATACCCATTAGTAGTGCTATCGCTGGACCCATTTCCCAAGTTTATTATTCTGAAAAAATTATAGTTTTAAGGAATTTGGTGTTGATACTTGGTGAAACATTTTTAAAAATTATTGGATAAAAAATACTTGGTGGTTTCACATTAATTCTTTAAAAATTTGCAAATTTGTTTTCATTAATTCTTCCTTCTCCCCCCCCCCCCCCTACACCTACCTGAGTGTAAATCCTCATTTCTCAGAAGCCCATTCAAAATTAAAACAAAATAGACTTCCTACCTTTCTCCCTCCACTAATTTTAAATATTTACTCTTTTGTTATCTTAAAAATAAATTTTACCATTGACTTGTATTCAAATTCGTCTTATCCAGGTCAGTTACTTTCTGTTTCTCCTGAAGATGGGTTAGTCACCTGAAATATATATATCGAGATTAAAGATTCTCCAAAATAAATTCGTTTTATTTTTTATATCTTAATGTGAAACCTACGAAGTATTTTTTATCCAATAATTTTAAAAAAATGTTTCACCAAGTACCAACACCAAATTCCTTAAAAACTATTAAACAGCAAGTATTTTTTATCCAATAATTTTTGAAAAAATTATTCAAATCAGAATCTTTTTATTGAGAAATTAACTCTAATAGAAAACTTTAATTAACTTTGCTCTATAGTATTAGCTATCAATAAAAAAATCAGAAAATTAAGCTTCCGCCATTTAATTATTATCTTTAATTCAGTTTGGCGATTAATTCGTTGCATAAAAGCACTCTTAGGATATTTACATTTATAGCAGTCATGTTGCGTGCATCTTAATGGATTCGATTGAAAAGACTGAAAGGAGCTTACTGAAAATTATGACCTTCTTCCTCTACTTAAAACTTTACTTATACCCTCCAAAGCACAAGCTTGCACGTATAGACAGAAACTGGCCAATAATAACAGCACAAGTTGTCCGGAAAAATCTGAATCAGCGCTTTCAACATAAAATCCAAGATATATATTACACCACTAACGAAGTTTCCAAAAATAGTAGAAAATTTATTAACCAATTTGGTGATTTTTATCAGGTATCTATTAACCTTTTTTTACAAGTCGAACAAAAAAGCACATTAACGACCCTCCTGAGATAAAGAGAAAAACATAGATAAAATACACCCGACCTTTATTTCTGTATCTCCTTTTCTATTTCTGTTAATTTTAAAACGACCCCTTCGTGAAAATATAACCTCACTCCCTCCTATCAGAGACAAGAACAAAAAAAAGTTCACTAGATTTTCCAAGCCTCACCTTCCCATAATAATAAATTGATTTTTTCCCTGTCTCATTATATTATACAGCTTATAAATTATAGTAAGTTAAGGTAAAAGACCCAAAGCTTTTTATCATTATATTATATTGGTCAGGTTCTCTAAATTGTGGCAAACTTGTTTCTTCTCGAAAACAGAGGTAATACCTAGCAAACATTCTCTCTCATATAATTCCAACTTACTATATTTATTTATAAAATTTATAATAAATAACAGGCAATATACTCAAATTTATTTTTTATAAGCAAACAAAAAAATAATTTAATTTATATTAAGGTAACTACTATTTAGGATCCGAAACATCGGTGGAAGGTTAAATCAAAATATACCATATTACACTGAAATGTTGGCCGCATTTTTATTTAATTACCATAAAGAATTAAAAATTTAACGGTGTCTCCGTATTCAGATATAGATTAAAATAAAGTAAAAAACTAACAAATTTCTATTTAATCATTATTAGAGTTAGTCCTAAAATAATTTTTAATTTATTATAAAATTAGTTATGATGCCTATACAATATACATATATAAAATACATCTATTAATAGACATACCTATTTTAAACGATCAAAACAATATAGGTATATCTGATTTTTTATTAATTAAATTATATAGTTATATATAATCAGAATTTATTAATGTAATTATTTATCTTAAAGAACCCCCACACTTGCACTTAACATACTTGAGGAAAGGTATTATATAATGTATTTATATTTATTTAAATATTTCCGCTCCTTGGTGAAGAATCCAACCCAGGTCTTCATCCTGACAAGAATGACCACTCTAGTACCTATGATTTTAAATATATGTAGGTTATACTTTTTAAGCAAGGCGATTTTTTTTTAAATTGTAGGGATTGCTTTTCGAACAAATAAATAAATAAAAACTATCTAAGACTTCAGTTAAAAATCAGAAATGATTAACTTTTTAAAAATTAAAGGTATTTAAAACAAGCGACTAAAATGGACCGTAACATACAGAAGAATATAGATCGAAAATGGACGCATGAAACTATTTTCATGAAATTTTAATTAAAGCAAAGAAATACCTAGTGGATTTCAATTATTAAAAAAATAAAAAAAATAAAAAAAATAATTGACATTTATGCCCGGAACTCTAAGACAATAATCGATTTTAGAAACGAACTTGATACGATCGGGGCTAGTTCTGTCATAAATTTTTTCAATTTCTTAATTATTTTCTTTTTTGTACCTTTTCCTAAGGTTTCGAGGCAATTTGGTCAGCATGGAAAAGGTATGGCTAAAACCCCAGCAGAGGGTCCATCAGTAAAGCAGATGGCTGAATGGTAATAAATAATAAAGCCCTAATTTCAGAAGGCCAACTCGAATCAAAGTTTATCGGTGCTTATGTTTAGTTTTGATTTTTATTCCCTTGGATATACTATAGTAGTTTTTTATTTCGTAAGTTTCTTCGTTTCGTTCGTAAGTTTATTTCGTAAGTTTCTTGAGACTGAATTGAAAACCGTTTGTAATCGATTTAGATTTCTATCCAAAGGTGGATGGACGAATTTGCTTTTGAAATAATATTCAATGATAGCAATTCAAGGAAATTCCCATCAGCTATTCTCTCTCTCTCTAAATCCGTATGGCTGACTTCAAACACTTTGCTCTAATTCGAAACGAAATAAGAACAAGGGAGGTCATTTAGAGAATATTCAAGAGGATTAATGAAAGAATGGGGAAGATTAGTTCAGTTAGACGGGAGGGGGATAGAAAACAGCTGATTCAGGGTCGTTAGATTAAAGGGAGATGATTGCACTTGCAGAGCCCTCACAGTCTTCTCACTTAAAATTCACCACCAACTAATACTGTAGATTTTCTGTTACCATTGCAATGATCCTTCTCATGTTTAATTTTGAAAATTTAAAATTTGTTAACAGAGAAATCCTTGTGATTATTTCGTCACTACACTAAGATTGAGTCTTATCGTCAATGATAATCCATCAAGAAGAATAGATTTAATAATGTAAGTTATTAAAATCTCTTTTAAGACTCAATGAAAGTGGAATAGTTCTAACACAACTAATATCACTTAATCTTAGTCTTCGATTATTATTGCTAACCATTTCTGAAGACATGGAGAAATCGACTTATAATCAAAAATAGCGATCAATTCTTATCTGATAATTGAGGAATAACCATTCTACCTTGCATTTTTGATGTTTCGATTATTATTGGTAACCAATGCTGAGAACATTGAAGAATCAACTTAAAATTAAAAATAACCATCGAGTCTCATCTAATACTTGAGGATTAACCATTTTGCATTGCATTTTTGACGTTTCGATTTTTATTGGTAACCATTGCTTAAGACATGGAGAAATCGAGTTAAAATCTAAAAAACTAAATTTTTTGTAAGTAACTCAGGTGAATTGTCCACGGTTACCGACTTGTCTCTTTTCTAAACAATAAAGTAATAATAATAATAACCCCTAGGATTTTCAAAATATGCAATCCATCATTGATTTCCCACATTTACTGGGAAGAGGAACTATTGTTCTTATCTGTTCATTATATATGCATACACAAACATACACATCTACATATACATTTGTGTAAACTTTGCTGTCATCCCCGGGAGAGGAGAGAATTTCTCATAATTTCCCGATGACATGAGTTGACATGCAGCATACATTACGCATAATAAATAATGATCAGTGCGAGTGAGAGACAGATAGACAGATAGACATTCGAACACCCCATAAGACCACCCTCTTCTGACTACATGAGCACAAGCCTGCACACCCATCGACCCCTCAACTCTGGAACCTCTCTATACGACTCTTTAAAAGTTTTTTTTTTTGTTAAACCAAAGTTTCTCGATAAATTCCGATATATAATTATATTGATGTTGTCTCTTAAACTAAAATAAAATTAAATTTAACATGAAATTGGGTTTGAGTTGAATGGAGGAGTTTTGTTTGCTTCTGGGCGGAGAGAATGGTAGTGAGTCTCGAGGAATAAAAGAAGAAGGATGACAGCCTGGGGGTGCGCGGTGGGTGTTGGAAATGGGGTAGTTGTGTGTTGTTTGGTTTGAATTTATATACAAAGAAGATATATCTCTCGTTTGTCAATAATTTCTAGTTTAGTTCCAAGTTTTTCATTCTTGTAAAAGAACACATTAACAACAAGAAACGACTTCTTTCCTATTAAATTAACAAGTTTTAGATAACAAAAAACAAGCAATATAAAGTATAATTCTATTGTAATTTAACGAGGTTATGTTGCTGGATAAGAAGAAGTTAATTTGGGAATAAAAAGATGGAATTCAATCAAGGAATTGCGTTGAAAAATAAAACACTATACAGTAAACTCGCGATTTATTGACTAATAGGGGTTGAATCGAGGAGTGATCCGCGATTGGAAGTAGGTTTACACCCCTTTGGAAGTACTTGTAAATATTTGGAAGTACTTGGAAATATTTGGAAGTACTTGGAAATATTTGAAAGTACTTGGAAAAATTTGGAAGTACTTGGAAATATTTGAAAGTACTTGGGAATATTTGGAAGTACTTGGAAATATTTGGAAGTGCTTGGAAATATTTGAAATTACTTGGAATTACTTGGAAATATTTGGAAGCAGTTGGAAATATTTGGAAGTACAAGTGGAAGTAGGTGTATAGCATATTAGGCCGCGGTTCACCCCTCGGATTAAAGGTACCCTCAATAATAATAGAAAGTTTGTTAAATTTAATGTAATCTAAAAAGTACATACTCATTCCAATTTTGTAAATCTAAAAATGATCAATAACATTTTTTATTTTTTTAACAAAATCATAACAAGTGTTTTGAAACAAGCTGGAGACATTATAATTATTTCGAATCAGTGAATTGGAGTCTTTTGTGTAGGAGACCAATGTAAAATAAAAGATAAGAACCTGTCACACCAGAACTAATGTATAGCTTGAAGATGATGAGAAGATATGCAATCAGATTGGAATGAGTGAATATGTTAATAGCTTCTTCTGATCTTTCATTAGATAAAAGGAGGAACACCCGCATGCCTAGTTTCTAGAGTTAGAGACCTGTTGAGTGGGCAAAGAGATCAGGCTCAGGTGGTTTGACCATGCTTAGAGAGGAGTGATTCTGATTGAACAAAGTGATGGTGAAGATGAACCCACCTGAAAAAAGAAGCAAAACGGCGTACTCAACCCAAGAGACTGGATATACAAGGGAAGATTTAAGAATGATTTGATGCTAGAATGCAAAAACCCGAGAAGAAATTTTGCTACTTCTTTCCCACATGAGTAGAACTTGCTAAGACATCATCGCAATCACAAAAAGGCGCCTTTTTAAGTTTGAAATAAAACAGTTGTTTTTGCCTAGTTAAAGGTAATAATCCTCTTTGCAGTAGTAAATCATTAAAAATTAAAAAACAAAACAAAAAAAACATATTTTATTTTGATATGTACTATGGACGTGGACGTAGATGTTTACATCTTACAAGTACGTACCCTATAATAAATTAAAGTATTTTAAAATCCAATCTCATATACCTTTTCTTAACAGTGTCTGTAAGCTAATCTACTTATTGAAAGCTATAGTTACTGGGAAATAAAGATTGATTCACTTTTAATGAAAATAATTAGTAGAGATTGTGGTGTTGGTGCAAGGTGAAACATCTTTAATAAAGATAAGAGTAAATAAATATTATATTTAATATTTATTTACTATGAGTCAAGGAATTTAGGTCACTTATTTCACTTTAAAATTAAAAAATTAAAAGATATAATAATTTTTTTCTTTTCAATTATGTACTTATATTGAAAAAGAAAATTTTTTTTATATCTTTTAATTTTTAATTTTAATGTGAAATAAGTGACCTAGTCATCTTAACTCATAGTAAATCAATATAATTAATAATAATATTATTATTATATAGTATTAATAAAATATAATATTTATTTACTCTTATCTTTTAATGAAAATATGTTTTGTAAAATTTGACGTTATTTTATGAAAAAAGAAAGAAACTTTTGACAATAATGAGTAAGTTTCTTATATTTTTAGGTATATTATATACTCATTTGCTCAGCTTGCTGGGCGACTCTGTGTCTGTGTGTTTGTTTGTGTGTGGAGCGAAAGATCTTGCCTATGTTTCTCTTATCATATCCGATCAACTAAAACTTAATCACATTATCTATATATATAAATTGATTAATATTTAAATTATGTTAAAATACTCGTACATTTAATTCGAAAATGAAGTTTTCTTTAAAATATTTATTTGATTATTTCTCAAAATCAGAGATCTTTCCTCATAAATTATCTCGTGAGAATTTCAATAAGAGGGTAGATTGATTGTCACCGCAAGTTAATAAGAGAAAATTCAAAGTTTGTAGCATACTTAGTATTTTAAATAATAATGACGGAGAAAATAATTAATAAACATAAAAGGTTCAAATTTCCTATAGTAGCAGACTTCAAAATTTTTAGAGAATTCGCGAGAGATTGTCATCTACTAAATTCGAGCTGTTATGGATAATTTTTATCATATGTCAGAAGCGTTGTATTAGGTCTGTTTCAAAAGTTTTTGTCAGTTTTTATGAGTCTACTTTAAACTGTAATATCTCAGTGAATACTTATTCAATTTAATCTGAAATGAACGCTATTTGAATCAGTGCACTTTTGCCAACGTGTCACAAGTCTATTAATTCTGTCGGCATAAAAATTGGGTGCTCGGGATTCGATGAAGTCGACGAAGACCATTTTTGCCTGTGTGTTATGTTTATTGGCGAAGGTTCAACCGGTGACAAACTTGTCGAAGTGCTTGAAAAGATGGTAGTCGGTTGGCGAGAGGTCTGGGGAGTATCGTGGGTGAGGCAGAACTTCGACGCTCAATTCGTTTAATTTTCGGACGGTGATTTGTGAAACGTGCGGGCGGGCGTTGTCGTGGAGCAGGATCGGACCGTTTCTGTTGACCAGTGCTGGTTGCTGCTGACGCAATTTTCGGTACATTTCGTCTATTTCCTCACAATAGGACTCTGCTGTGATGGTTTGGCCCGGTTGCAGAAAGTTATAGTGAATAACACCAGCCGCTAACCACCATGCAGTAACAATTGTATTTTTTGGTGGGTTTTCGCCTTTGGGAAGTGCCTGGGTGGCTCATCGGTGTCCATCAACCACTGTCTTGAACGTCTCCTGTTGTCGTAGAGGATCTACTTTTCATCACACGTGACTATCCGATCCAAAAATGATCGTTTTGGTTGCGCAAAACCAAAGAAGAAAATCGCTTAACGACATCATATAGTAATAACCTGAAAAGAGGCAAAAAATTAAAAATTGGAAAAAAATGAACAGCGTCAATGCATAGAGTACAAAATTCTCTATCGATCAGTATATACCACGACATAGTAGAATAAATATTTATTGAGATATGGAGCTACAAATACACATTACATTAAAACGGACAAAACTTTTGAAACAACCTAATATTTATCCTCACAAGGTAGTCATTTGGCCCAGATCGGTTTTTTGGCACACTTTTTCAATTCTCGTTGGGGAAAATACATCTCTTCTGATATGTAATAAAAGTTATCCATAATAGCTCGGTTTTAGTAGACTACGTAGATGAAAATTGATGAATACCATAAAATAATTTTTTATTTAATTAAGAGAGATTTTCTTGAATTATAGAAAGGAGCTAAAAGCTTTCACTTTTATCCCACATAGTCTCACAACCTATTTTATTTTATTTTTTTATTATATTTCAAATCACACAATCATATACTATTTCAAAAAAAAAAACTTCAATATAAATCCGAATAAGGAAAATAAAAATTTATTTAATAGATTCATTTAAATAAAACTTTTATATTGATGTAAGACCCTGCGTTGCCCCTCAAGGGGATAAGCCCTCTGCACCCTGTCCGCGGAGGGTAGGTAGTGAGGATAAAATTATAGGTAGTATTTTTAATTAATTGATTAATATTTATTTTTATATTTACAATTTATTTAATATAATGTATACAAATAATTTAAATATATTTATTAGGCCAATTGGTAATTTAATGAACACGAGAGGTTTGTTTGTTTTATCTAATATTTACTTTATGAATTTAAGATTTTTAAATATAATTAACTTACTAACTAATAACATTAAAATTATATTTGATTATTTAGGTATTAGTTACAATAATATGATGATTTTTTAAATCTAATTAACTTACTAACTAATAACATTAAAATTATGTTTGATTATTTAGGTATTAATTACAATAATATGAATAGTATTTACTTACAAAATAAGATGGCCATCATCACCCCAATTCGTATGCGCATACTTTCTCTCTTATGGCTGTAAATAAATCACCCTTATTCTCAACCCTATATTCACAATACTCACAACACTCACCCTTACAGCGGTACTAATAATCACCCCTATTCTCAATCCTATATTCACAATATTTCACAACACTCACCCTTACAGCGGTATTAAAATCACCCCTATTCTCAACCCTATATTCACAATATTTCACAACACCAACCCTATATCCAATCTCTCAGCCTCAAGCCCCGGCCTAGCTCTGACGATTCTCGGGCGGCCAAGCGCTCCCCCGCCGCTCACTTCATCCGTCCCCCGCTTACCCCTGTCCTACCTTCGCGCGTGGTCTTCGCTAGCGAATTTCTTACCATCAGCGAATTCTTCGTGTACTCTCTGTTTTAACAAATTAGGGCTTCTCTTAATGGAAAATACCCAGCATATTATTAACTAAATATATTTGTTCATTGTTTGCTCAGACCTTACATCACTTCCTTCTTTTTTTGAAAGTTGGCTCCTCGCTAGAGGATCAACTTTACCTCTAGAACTGATCGCACTAAACTTCATCTTGAGCCGGCGCGATCTCGTCAACGGGATTATTAAGTTGGGGTTCCTGGGTTGGTTCGGCCGACGGGACTCGACGACACCAATACCATCCGAAGATTACTCCACCGAGTAAGAAGAGGCCGGTGACCAATCCCGCGGGTAGCACCACGTGTTGGACGTACTTCCGGCGGGAATCTGGTCTAGCTCATCCCGAAGGCGTTGGAATGGCATCTCTAGGGAAACCAGGTGATGTTTCTCCCGGAGTTTGTCCAATCCGACTAGGGCATCTCGTAACTGTGGCGAGTCTTCAGGAATTCGGTGGAGATTTAGAACGTCAATTACAGGAGGAACATATATCGCTGGACTATTCATCTGGTGATGGAATAGCGTCTGCCCCCGAGGGAGAAGAACTGAGTATTCCGTCCGCAGGCGACATCCTTCCTTCAACTGGAGTGTTCCGACCAGACCCAGGGTTGACTCGACGGGGGGGGGTTCGTTGACGGGTTCGCGACACTGCACCCGCGCACTACGTGGTTCGCTAAGGCTGTAGGTCCATTCACTGCCCCTCCACATGGGCTGCCATTGATCGCCGACAGACCCCAAGAGAATTGTCCACTGGCAATATTTGTCTAAGTCCTGGAGCTGTCGGAAATATAGCGAACTTAGGCAAGTGCGATAATTCCGGGAAGATAAGGCCACTGGATCGCGGCACACCATGGGACCTTGGCCCAAACAACGACGGATATATACGTCCGATAAGGGGGTATATAGCTGGTGGTCGGGAGTTACCGCCAGCCAGTCCGTCGGTTGTTCCAATACAATCTTAGTGTTTATAGTGTTGTTCAAGTCCGGCAGGTTATGCACTCGGTATAGGTCACAAGTAAACCTGTCATCTCAAAGAGGTACATTCACCACAAACCTAATTGCACCTTTTACACTATACACTCGTAGCAGGGTCCATTGGTAAAACTTAAAGCTATTTTCTATATTTAAAGGGGTCACCCATTCTAGTCCGATTGGTAACCCCGGGCTTAATTCTAATAGTATGACTAAGAGAGCTCGCGGGCCGATCAGACGCGGGTCCAATCGCCCCGTGGCTGCCGTTTGAATAATGGCGAGGATCTCCATTATCCAATTATGAGCGGACTGTATGCTTTGCCCTAAGGGCCGAATACGTATATGTAATTTGGTCCTTAAGATAGTGTTCAATTTCGCCCCTGTTCTCGTTGAGTAAATTTAACCGCGCATCAATATCTCGTAAGTCATCCGAATCCGCGGTGCCAAATATGAATTTCAAAACTTGTCCCCCCGCATTTATTAGTCCACGTCTATTTCGCTCTGAGGGTAGCATCTCTCTTAGATTATCAATGATCCCGGCTGTCCGCTCAAATTCTTTCATTAGATAATGGATCCCTCACCTAAGGATAGCAGTGGTAAGTTAGGGTTTAAGTTCTCCTCCCGATTATTAATTCCCTTAATCATATCCTAATTTAATTGATGCTGAAACAGACATTTCACTCGTCCGGCTTATAGGAAAAGAAGAATGAATGGATTCTATTAGTAATTAAGGGTATAGGTCTGTCAGGGAATATGAAATATAAGAGACACCCCCCCCACTAATAATCCTTACTTACGCTTGCGCAATCGTAGAGCCCAGTTTCGGATCTTCGGCGATTTTCCGTTCTGGCCACCCCTCCCGGACCTGGGCGGCGTCGAACTACCCTCTCTCGGGTGTCCGCCACTAGTCCCTGGCGGGGGAGTCGACCTAGTAGGGGTAATCACCGGTGTTTCGCTGACCATTTCCTGGGTATTCCGTGGAGTTCCTTCTCCGTCTGGGAACTCGTTCTCCTCTATTACCCCTTCCGCTACTACTCCGGATAGAGGCCCTGTGGCTCCCCCTTCGGGCCGCGGACTCCCTCTCCAACCTCCCTCCCTGATGACCTCTCAAAGTCGTTCCTAGCCTCGGATGTGGGGAACAATGCCCTTGTTCGAAGTTGGTATGGCGACCGTCGTTCAGGCCCTACCTCCGCCTCCGGACTCCAATTCCTGTCCCCGGGGTTTTCCGGTTCTGTGCTCGATTCACGAGATGCGGAAGACGGTGTGGTGGGTGCTCTAGGCGATGTGACGGACGGTGTCACTACAAGTTGCAAACTGCGCCGATGAGGTGGACAGAAGTTCAGGGACGGGGGAGAAGGTGTCTCGATCGGTGGAGTTTTCCTGTAATTTATCCCTTGTCCTAGTTCCTCGTCGGGCGAGTTATCCGCTATATATATGGTGACGCGGATCGGGGTGCCTCTAAGGGCGGCGCGGATCATTCTCTTCACCCGGGGCCAATGTAACCGATCCAGTCCGCAAGCTATGCGCGGTAACCCAATGGACTTAATTCCGGCTCGACAAGCGTGCATCACCATATTCCCTAATGACCTCCTTACATCCTTGTATGTTGGTCGGTCGTGACTACGTTCCTTAGTGACGAGGTAGAGCACCTGCTTGCCCGGTACTTGTAGGTAAAGGCAATCCCCCACCTCGGGGTTTAGAGCCTGGAGAGCCTCCACCTCCCCATAACGTTCCCTGAACTCTCGAGCAATACCCGCGGACATCTTTAAGTCTGCGGCAACGCAATGCCCAATGGCCCCTCCGTCGGGATGTTCGAAGAGGTTACCCCGGATTTCTCGGAGTTGCGTATCTTGTCCATCTCCCTTGGAAGTGTGACTTGGTTTGAGGCGATTCACGTGCACAACCATGAGATCTCGGCCCTCGACTTCAAGCTCATAGTCTACCTCCGACTTCTTTTGTGTGATGACATAAGGCCCCCTCCATGGTTTGTGGAATTTTTTTGCCTCCCCAACCTTCAGCGCCGGTGTATATAAATATACCCACTCTCCGATCTCGAAATTCTTGATTTTCCGCCTCCGATTTTTCTGGGTATTTCTAGCCTTCCTACTACTCGTATCTTGGATCCGAGTAGCGTGGTGGGCTAGTTCCAATTTCGTTTCCAAGTTAGTGACGAAATCCTCTTGTCCTTCATTGGCTAAGGTTCCGGGGACGTCACAATCGAAGGGTATAGCCATCTCTCGCCCATACATCAGATAGTTGGGCGAGAACCCGGTGGAACTGTGAGGGGTGCTTCGGTATGCCGCTAAGGAGAAGGGTAACCAGTCGTCCCAGTCGCGACCGTCTCTTCTCACATAGTGGGAGAGTTGGTCTGTTAGGGTACGGTGGAACCTCTCTAGGAGGCCATTACACTCTGGATGATAAGCCGTAGTCCGGAGCTTTTTAATTTTTAGGAGCTTACAAGTGTGTTGGAACACCTCGGATAAGAAGTTCCTACCCTGATCGGTTAGAAGCCGAGAAGGTGTTCCATGTCGACAGATAACCTGTTCCACGAACGCTCGGGAGATTAGCTCCGCCGTTTGGTCGGCCAGAGGTATGGCCTCGGCATACCTAGTGAAGTGGTCGATAAACGTTAGCATATATTTATTCCCCCGTTTGGTAACTGGAAGTGGACCGACGATGTCTAAGGACACCATTTCCATCGGCTGCGTGACTTCTGGGGGTTCCATGACCGGCGCCTTGAGACCTGTCGGGGATTTTCTCTCGGCACAGGAGTGGCACCTACGCACATGTTCTTCGACGTCTTTGTGTAGGTGTTCCCACAGGTAACCCGTCCGTAATCGTCGGACGGTGGCTTCTGTACCCCTGTGCCCTCCTAGAGGGGATGAATGGTATACTTCGAGGAGATGGGGAACCATCCTCCGAGGGACCAGTAATTTCCACGTGGTGAGGTTGTTTTCGTGGTGCGCCACGTACCATGTCCCATCTGCATTCTGTCGAGTGGTGCTTTGTGGGTCCTGTAAGATTTTTTTACAAAATGTGTCCTTCATTTGCTCTTGTCTAATGAGACCACGACTCCAGCCTAGCACCGGTTCCCCTTCGTGAAGTTTTTCCCCATTTTCAAGGTTCACAGAGTTGACCGCCCGGCTCAACGCATCGGCGTTTTGATGCTTCTTCCCAGGCCGGTATTCCACTTGATATTTGTAGTCTGCCAGCTTTAATGCCCATTTTGCCTGTCTCGAGTAGGGGTCTTTTTCTCCCAATGTCCATTTCAATGGGGCATGGTCTGTGATCAACTTAAATTGTTGACCATAGAGAAAGCACCTAAATTTCTTGGTGGCCCAAACTACCGCAAGCAGTTCGCGTTCCGTAGCCGAGTAGCCCTTCTCGGCCGGATTTAGAGTCCTACTTGCGTAGGCGAG